>OX371225.1:239414646-240614646 GCA_947310385.1 Nephrotoma appendiculata | reverse complement strand
ATTGATGATACAAATATTATATATCCACAATTTTATTACACAATAAAATAAAATAATGTTTATTATTGGAAAACATAAAATTTCCCCAACACCACATCCGATATAACAAAAAATTTTAGATGCTGCTTCTTTACTAGGTCTTGTAGTTACATATGTCTTATGTATATATAATAAAAGATAAAGTCACTGCACTTTAAAATATAAGAAAAATTGTTTTTCAATAAAAATTGCAAATTTTTTTTATTTTACATTTCCTGGCAATAAAAAAAACTGCCCTAATTTAATTTATTTTGTTTGTTTATAAATAAATACTAATTTTGCGCTAATTATATTAAATATATTAACAATATTATTAAATTTAACATATGGTTTCATATTAAGAAAGAAGTTATTGTTTATACGTGTGTATACACAAGAATAACGCACATTTCAGTAATTTGAAGTACTTTCAAGCGCCAGCAATTTAATATTTTTTTTTTGCTCTTTATATATACAAAACACACTAAGATAATCTTCTTATGCAAAATTAACGTCAGACAAAATTTCATAATGTGGTTATGTCACTTTAAAAAAAATACTTACTCGGATATATTCCAATATCTGCCAGTTGATCAGCTGTTCTTCTTAACATTAATTTAACTTTGAGTGCTGCATTAGAAATATAAAAAATTGAACAAAAATTAGTAAGGATATAATTTTTTAATTAATTAAATTTAATTAATCTTTTAATTCTTTCTTTTCTTAGCTACAACTTTATACTAATATAAAACTATACACTAATAAACAATTTTTTTTTTGTAATTAAAAATAGTAATAAAAGAAAAATAAATAAAACAACTTTTCTTGAATAATAATTATTATTATTATTATTATTACAATATTATTAATTATTTATTTATTTTAACTGTCCGGCATAGAGGTATATAATTTCGTTGTATACGTTAAAATTTGTAAACACAACACAAAAACATATCGATGAACTTGCTATAAAGTTTCGTCTCGTCGTTCCTAATTTGGATTAATTAATTAAACGATAAAAAAAAATTATAAGTAAAAAATTATCATAATTACATACTAGAAAAAGAAGTTTTGATTAATAATTCTAGATGTCTTCGGTAGATTTAATTATTTTATATATTTTCTTATTTATCACGCATATCAATGTCATAACGTGCGTCAAAATTAAACGGATGTTCTAGTTTACACATTGTGAATATCAATGATCTGTTCCAAAATGCATTTTGCCCGTACAACATATGTACTGGGATTTTTAAAAAATATTTCTGCAGAATACACGTCAATATTGATTAAAAAAGGATCACTTATAATAAACACAATTTTATATAGCACCTATTAAAAATATCAATTACTTATTGTTTTGGGAGGTTGGTAGTATTACTGTATCAAAATAAAATGAATTTTAAGTTTCACTAGAAATTGGTAAAGTTTTTTTTATTTACTTTAGATAAATTTGCGGTTTTCTTTATAATGTACCCCCAGATTACAAATTTATTTTTAAAAACGTAAACAGCATAATAATTCTTAATGCATTCGTCATATTTGTTAGCGGGCATAATTTTCTTATACGCGAGTCGTGCGATAAAATATAAACATAAACATTAAACAAAACGATTAATCCATAAATTATAAGTTTTGTTGCGACGACGGCGTTGAGAAGTATCAAGGCAACGAAAATTGATGTCATATTAAATTTAGTCCTTCGTTAGAGTTGCGCAAATATATAGAAATCTTATGGTTAATATTGATGAAACATTATTAAGTGTATACAATTATCATATAAAAAGATATTAAATAGCAAATATTCAGCTTGTTAGTGATACGGTAACGAACATATTAGTTCAGACGAGACGACAAATGCAAATATAATTTTTTTTTAAAGAATATCTCGAAATAAGATGGGATCACTTTCTAAAGTATCCCGAGCCTATCGAGTCTGTCTAAACTCTTGGACCAATAAAAAAATATTTGCCCACCGTTGGGTTACTTTGGTTTACATTGCTTACTTTTAACTTCATGATAGGTTAGCCAATATGCAGTCACTTGCTGAGATGTCGGGTGGTGTATTTACTGACTGACTTACCTCAAAATTTCCATTCGCATCTTGATTTTTTTTTCATACTAAAATATGTATTATTTTATTGGTCCAAAATTGTGCATTTAAAATGCTTTCCACGAATGAAATTAGCTATGTTAATGACACATTTTGAATATAAACATGGATGTTCTTTATTCGGTTGAAATTCAGCATCAAACACTTTATCAATTCCATAAAAGCTTTTCTTCAACAAACATACTTGCGAAGATCCATTCCCAAAGGAGAGGATGCTTCATGTAAATTGGGCATAGAGGAAGGCTGACTTTATACCGATTACATGCATTTTGTATTTTCCAGCTATCAATAATAAGACTCGAAATGAAGTTTATCTAACACCAGGTGCAAAACTTCATCATAATCCACTCAATGTTCGAAAACATTTTCTGTAACAAGAATTTCTTCAATCAAACGTCTCGATTTTTTCCCTTTGGTCAACATCAAATTCGCCTCCATCAGTTGAATTCGAATCGCCTTTATTTCCTTTACTGGAATTCGAATTCAAATCAATAATAATTTCATGATTAACATCGTAGCAAAGAGTATGTTATTTTATAAAGAGTAACGAAACAGAGGACAAATTTTCATCAAAAAATGCGTGGGTTATGTAATTTAAATGGATTATACAAAACACTTTAACAAGAGTTTTTTATTTTATTTGTATGGAATATTTTCATACTCGTGGCTATTGATAGAAAATGATAAAAATTACGGTAAATAAAGATGTGTAAGTGTATTGTATAACTCATTTAAATTGCATAACCCACGCATTTTTTGATGAAAATTTTTACTTTGTTTCGTTACTCTATAAAACTATATACTCTTTGATCGTAGTCTTTCTCATCTCAGCGTTAAGATTATCTCTGTATCAGGAGTTAGGAGTGATAATAGTATAAAATATATGTAATAACTTACATCCTTTCAATTTAAAACACTGAACTTTTCTTTTTCATTCACCGAAGGAACAAGTTTAGTGCAAACCAAAGTTTAGTTCGAAACTAAACAAATTGGGAAACTATTGTTCCACGAAAATTGTATAGGGAAAAAAAATTAACTCGTTTAACTTTGGTTCGAAAATATTTACACCGAACTTATTTCTTCAGTAGGCCAGAAAAATACAATTTAGATAAAAAATGCTATGAAAATGTTTTCCCAATTCCCTATCTTTTCTCAGGGAAAACCAGAATAGTGCCACTAATGTAATGTAAAATACGAATTTTAATACGTTCTCACGTATATATAAACATTCCGCAACGCTTTCGGTTAACAAAACGTTCCATTTGAGTGAAAAACACTCGGATACTTAATATTTACTTGAAGGTAACCGTTAATGGTTCGATATAATATGAACAAACGCATATTTATCTAATGTCTTTGATCTGTTAGACTATTTTACATACATATATTTATATGAACATTATTCATTCACTCATTCGTAATATATCGTTACTTAAAGGAATTAAAATTTTAATTGAGCATGATTTAGGTTGTCATCGTTTTTAACGTAAGCATTAAGAGAGTAATAAAATCGTATACATATGGAAGATGACACAATTACCGGCTGTATGAGTTTTTATGATATGTATTTTGTGTTGGTTTGCTTTTTTAAATAATTCAAAGCAAACCTTAAATTTTTTGAGTCATTCTGTTCGTTTTAATGTGCGAATCAGAATAATAAATCAATATACATAAAAAGTGTATTTAGCATTTATGTAGAACGCAGACATGGAATAAAACAATTATTTTTTATGTACCCCCAAAAAGTGGTACACTACCAAGAACATCAATCTGCGTGATAAATTAAACTTAATCTTGTTTTTGTTCGAGATAAATGTCTTTATTGCTGAACTAAGTAGCAAATGCCAATTACAAAAAAACGACAAAAAACAAAATGATTTCCGTCAAACATCATTTGCACTTTTTTTATTCGAATTACATATCATGTCCTTTTATTTCGCTAATAGTAAATTTTAAAATTATGAAGAGATCATCAGACGAAATCAATTATTCTGGGATCAAAATTTATTACATTTACCGAAAATGCCGATCGAGATACTGGAGGAAATAATAAATAAATTACCTATTTGGGAATTTGGCCGAGTGCGAGGTACCTGTATACAATTTCGTAACGCGGCCGATAATATATTAATTCGAAAATTGATGCACAATATACGAATATTTGAAGATATCCCATCCAACATCGAGTGTATATGTTCAAAAGTTATCCATTAGATGGCATGGCCTTACATTCGATACGGGTATCGATCAACCGCAGCAGGAGTTTATCTATCCCTTATACATAGCCTTCCACCATTCCTTGGCACGTACATAATTAATTTTTGTGAATGTATGGATTGTCATTTGGGTGATCTACATACGCAAGTATCGCGATTACTGTATGTCGTTACTATTTTAGGATTTTTAAATGTACGTTTAAAATTTGATCGCGCATAAAAAAAATTTATATTCAACATTTGCTTATTTTTATGGTTTAAGAAATTAACCAACTTCGAACGTAAGGAAAAACAGATAAATTCAAAAAAGTTGAAATTAAATTTTATGATGAATGGATCATTGTTTGGATTACGGTGGTCACGAACTCAATGAAATACACTTGTTTATCCCGATGATCGGAATAGTGTTATTATATTTTTAGCCGATATAATGACTTCAAATATAATTGAAACGTCTACGGTAATTAAATATTTATTCTTTTATAAACTATGGTTTTATCACCAAATGATAAATACATACATTATAAATTTAGCAAGATGTGCGATAACGAAAGCTCTATCAGGGTTTTTGTTCTTGGAAATGAGTATTTAAATTCCAAAGGTAATGGAAAAAATCGGTCTTAATGGAGTTCACGATAAGTGGCAGTAAACAAGTATTGGACTTTTTTAGGATAGCACCAAGTACCCGTGATTGGGAAGAACTGCCTACCGATAATTTTATGGTCACAATAAATATTGCATGCAAGTGAGTGAGACCTAATGTCATCTGCTATTAAAAGTTGAACAGTTTAATTTGTATAATTACATTATATTTTTAGAGCAGTTCAAAAATTAGGTTGCCCTACGAATTATTCGTTTAAAATTTAAATATTTATTTGCATGTGTGTGGTACACATTTCTGTAGTGAAAAGATGAAGATGAAAAATTTTTTACGTTTCGCACAATTTCTTATATAAAAAAATTAAATTTTTTTGGATAAATTAAAATAAAAGTCTTACTCATACTTCCATTTAGGTGCAAACTATAATTAATTATAAAATACAACGGAAATTAAATGTTTCATGTGGCACGGGTATGCAAAATTATTTAGCTCACTCGTGCTAAGAACGATTTTTTTATATTTTATAATCACTTGTGAAATGATAAGATATCGCCTCAAAAAATTAATTTATTTGCAGATAAAAATAATTGTGACTAATTTAGCTCCAAAAAATAAGAAAAAAAAAAATTGTCCAAAATATATAACCAAAATAAATTCTATAAATCATAAGTAAAACAGAATATTTTTTTTTTTAATAAAAATTTGCTCGTTCAATGACTTTTTGTATAGGTTTTAAAATATACTATATGAAATAGATCACCATCATCGTGACATAAAATAACACACACAATGTTTAAGTTTATTCAAAATTTCTATATAAAAATAAAAGATCAGACGTTTCAAATTTATATTTTATAAAGAAAATAATACAAAATATATTACGAACAAAATGTATAATTTTTTTGCTGAGGTCAATTTTACTTTGCAAGATCCGATCGGTATCAGTGTGGAAGAATACGGTATTTTTATTTGAAGCATACTCACACTTCAGACAAACTACAATAACACCACTCGTTCCTCAATTTATAGGAATTAAGGGAAACACGGGTGGTCCATGCGACCCTCGCTTCGCTTATCCAGACGAAAGGGCTTTCTATTTAAACCCGGCAGGAGGGACATGTTGAGTGTTCCTGCAAACGTTATGAAAATGTTGATTACCTTGGGTACTTTAAATAAGAATCATTGTGAGAATCTAATAATTAGGTTTAGTACTCAGTTCAAAGTGAAATGAATTTTTAATTGAAAATGAACTTGAAAAGCTTGAAATTTTATTTGGAGAATTTTTATTTTTAACGTATAAATTTGTACACATACAGAATTTTTAGACATACATAGGTATTTGAATTTGTTTATTTATATGAATAAATTGATTTTATTTAAAATTTATGCCTAGTACGCGGCTGAAATCAAATGAAATTTTACATATAAAAATGACAAAAACGAAAATGAAAATTTCACAGTTTGTGTTTGGCAATAAACAAATTTTTTAATACCACAAATCTATAAATTCTAATTAAAGTCAATTTAATTTAATTTATTTACGTAAAATAAGCAAATTCATTTATGTATGTCTACAAAAATTAAAAATTCTCCAAATAAAATTTCATTTCTATTTCACGCGAAAATAAATACATTTTTTGGAGACCGCGGGCTAAATTTCATTTCATTTTCACTGAGTACTTAGCTTTAGCTAGTGAAATTGGTATTTTTCGTATTAGAATATAGATGTCTCTGTTCAACTCTACACATTTACCACCACAATTTTATCTGCAGGAACGACAAATGTAACCTAAATGTTGGTACCTATTTGGGATTTTCAACAAAATAGCTGACATCTGGTGAACAAAATGTGAATCATAGTTTGCTATAAAGCAAGGGGGATTAAATTTCAGATTTCACTTTAGCTACGTACCAGGCTTTGTTTATTGGCAAACAGAAGCAAATGTCAAAATTTCACGTGAAAATAATATGCTGTTAATATTTACACATGAAAATAATTTGGAGAGTTTATGCGCTTCATCTTTGAAGCGGAATCCCACTGAGTACTTGACGTTAGATAAAACACAATGCTTACTCGTACTTTTAATTATTAAAAGATTCAACCCCATTTTTCGGATAACTAGCAGAGAGCCTAGATCCGCTATTTTTATAAAATTTTATATAATTTATCGACTTTTGTGACAGTTACGTATCTTTACATAAAGGCAGAACGAAAATGATTTGGGGCATTATGGTAATTAAAATAGATGATAATTCAAAATAAAACCGAGAGACAATGTTGGAACAAAAATTGAGAATACTAGACCATCCCATTCCATGAATTTTAATATACCAGATTAACATTCTGTTAGTTCGATTGTTTCTTTCCTACTTTCATAAGGTACGTAAAAAATCCATCCAGCTAAAAAAAATCAATTTCAAGCAAGGGCGATGAAACTGTCTGATGGGCATGTTCAAAATAGCATAACCATTTAAGAAAAGATTTAACCTTAAATAAGTTATTTTCTGTTGGATTAAACATTTTACTAATGATTATGTTTAAAATGTAACGAGCAAATAATGGCGACTACCTTCTTTATACTTTATTCTCAGTGGCGTGGCTGAGCACTTTAAAAACGCTCGGCTGGGAAATGTTCATTATTTCTGAGGGCTCTCGACTCATTTATAAATTTGTAGGTGGTATATTATATTTTTCACAGCGTTTTTGTATTAAACAATCTTGAAACTTTCTGGAAAACCATCTTCATTTAACCGTCTTTTTATGTTGTTTCATAAGGATTTCGTCCTTGCACGAAATTGAAACGGATTTAAAATGATTTTGGTGTTGTTATTCCATAAATATCACCAATATTTAAACTGGTCGGTTGCAGTCCTAACTTATAAATTATAATCGTTGTAGAAGCAATACAAAATGTTATTAGTTTATATCATTCGTCATCTAAATAGTTGTTGTAAAATGTTCGTCGTTTCCGAAAAGAAACGGCGTCGTATACACAGATATTTTCGATATCTTTCATCCCATTTCATTTTCGACATTGTCAACAAAAACACGTCAAAATTTCATAGTGCGATGGACATCTAACATATTGTACTATACTGTGTTTCAAGTATCACCTTTAAGGTATAAACAGAACCAGAGATAAGATACAACGCCTGTCAAATTAAAATACACATAAACCATAGGATGCTAACACAATAGATGTCGCTGGCGACGAAGACATTGTCGCCGAATTTTGTTTAGAATTTATTCTATTTTTGTCGCCGGTGCTGCAGTACTACCAATATAAGTTTCAGATTATTATGTTGGTAAACATTTTTTACAACTGTTTTTAAATGAATTTCAATGAAATATTTTGAGGTTAATTTATTATTATTTTTCTTGTTTTGTCGCTTCATCGCTGACACGCTTGTCGTGTTTACCAAAGCAACATCGCCCGCAGACAAATGTATTTTGTCGATGTATCATGTCGCTGTATCTCTGGTTCTGTTTATACCTTTAATAAATATTCCAGTTTTCTACGCATTTTAATTGAATTTTTCTGTAGCAGAACCCTGGGTTAACAGCTGTCTTGCAACAATATGACCGTTTGCCCTAGTAGATAAAAAATCTATTATTGATACTTGTTGTCACAAAATTCGGAAATATTGATGCATAAATGTTGCGTACCAGAAATCATTGAGCGGATTGATATTCATTTTGTTTCGGCCAGACTCTGAATTTCTTCTGTCAGGCATTGCACTTTTTCTTAAATTTAAGCAAATCATAAAATCTTTCTGACATAACATTATTCCGTACCCAATATCATTATAAAATCAACATAGAATTTGTACATGTTGGCAAAAAATGAATTAAATTTTTTTTTTTATCAGGCCGGAAATAATAATTCATTACGCCTCACCCATATACATAATATACAAAAGTGGAATAACCCTTGCATACAAGTATATTGATTCTAAAGCAAGAAAAAATATATTAACCATAATACAAAAAAATTATGTTCATAATAGAACGAGCATGCACTAAATCTTCGCTAAACCATTTAAATCGTAATTAACATATTTTTATTTTTTAACAAATTTGTATAATTACACAAACAAAATTGCGCGTGCATCACATAAAATAATTTTACTTTCCATAAATTTTTATTACACTTCCACGATTCGCAAAAAATTCGGTTGAATAAATTATAAAGATTTCTATCTTTTTGACAAATGTCCATGTTCAACTTTTATTTATTATTTTCATAATTTTTGTTTTTAGTGTAAAGTATTTTGCATCAATTAAAATCGCGTACATTTTTTTGCCTTTTCTAAGTAATACCAAATTGTAAATATTACACCCACAGTCACACTATAATACATTTAATGAATGGTTTTGGTAGCGCATTTTTCACATTGTTATGTCTACATAATATAAAAATAAAACAAAAAATTTAACGAATTTTCAGAAATTTTGCTGTTCCCATTTTAATAATTCGGTCTGTCAAAATATATGATTAGAGACCGTAATATTGATATTTTACTCTGCCAGAATCATCGTGGCCGTAATTTTTTTTATTTTTTTTTATTGCAATTCGCAAAATATCCATTTGTCTTTTAAGTATTTCCGGAGAACTTATATTGTTTATTTATATATTATTAAGATTAATAATAATAATAATTAATATCCAAGAAAATGACATTTTTTTGTAATATGAAAACTATAAAAAATTAAATATTTTTTATGTGTTCTAAATTTGAAAATATGTTGACTAATTTAAAAAACATTTTTTCGATATTTTTGTAATTTTTTGGCTTGTGTGCCGCATTATTCCATTTCTTTTATATATTAAAAATACTTACATTCTTTATTTTTATCCATTTGTGGCTGAAGTGGTGTTGTATCAACAACAACTTTTGGTGGTGATTGTCTTAATTTATTATATTTATCTACAGACCCCATTAACGGGGAGTCTGCTATATGTGATGGTGCAGCTGGTTGTTCACCTATAACAACAATAAAATTAAAGTTGATAATGATATTTCAGAATTTGTATATTACATTTTTATACATTTTATTTTAGAAGTAATGATTTATTTATCTCTAAAAAATTAATTTATTTTACGATTTTTTCCTACGTTTGGACACCGAAAACTATTAACCGATCTGAATTTTTCCATGAAATTTAATTATAAACTAAAAAAAAATATTGTCACACAAATTAATAAACATAACAAATAACCCATTGATAAGAAATTTATACAGGGAATATCAAACTTTTGTGATTTGTTTATTTTTGTTTATAAAAAATTTGCGTTGGCATATCAAATTTGTATGTTTGCGTAAATTTTATCATTTTAGATTGCGTATAGTAGTGGTGTACAATCGTAAGCCATGTGGAAAGTTAACAGAATTTTATTTTATCGACGGTTTCAATAAGTGGAATAGCAGCAACGTCATTTTATTACGGTTCAGATTTTTTTATATTAAATCGTTCTGATTAGATAGAACAGCATTAAACGGTTGTATTCTAATTACTCATAATTTTAAATCAATAAATAGCTGCATCGTATCAATAAATAGCTGCATGGTTTTGGTAAATTTGTTAAGGATTGCAACAATAATTGCATGGGATGAATTCATAAAAGTATTAAAAATACTTATTTATTTAACTAGTACGAGAATAGGAGAATTGAGGAAAGAATTTATATGTAATTTCTATTTCAATGTTTTTTTTGGCATATTGAGGTAAAAAGTTAGTGTTAATTTTTTTGAAAATAAAATGAAATTGGAAATAATTTTTCCTTTCAATCTAGATATGGAAAAATTATTCCCAAGTTATAAATATTTACATCAAACTTTTCTCCTCAGTAGGCTGGAAAAAAAATATTTGAGCAGCAATTACATTCACACAAATTTTTTCCCCAATTCCCTATTCCCGGCGAAATACCAGAATAGTCACCACAGAAGAATCATTTTCATTATTTTTTCGGAATAATATGTGATTGGAGTATTGAATCCCAGCCAGATTTCCAGGGCTGTTGGAAGCGGCAGGCTGCTCTTGTATGAGTCATATTGGCATGTCGGAGTGGGGAAATGTGGTCTGGATTTATTTCCATTTGTATAATTATTTTTATGTTGTTCCCATGTGGTCATCCAAATTTGCACTAACGCAATCAAAGACTGCTTGACGTCGATGGTGTAGTTGATAAGAGATTAGTGGCAACTAGTTCGTAATATTATGCAATATTTAGTGCGAGTTTATACAATTTTCCCCTACGGAATAAATCAATAGCATTCTGCTGAAAAAAATTCAGCGGAAAAATGTAGACTTGCACTTAGGAACAGAACTATTGGCACATCATTCAAACGAACCCAATTTTACGGTGTTCCTCTAATTTTAAAATATTATTTTTTTTACAAAATAAATGTTCTGCCATAAAATGAGATATATAACGTCGGATATAAATTTAAACTGAGATCACGTAACGTAACAAAAACCTTTATGTCATGTAATAAAGCCAAACCTTGGATCTAATTGAGTAGGGCCAGCGGTGCAATTCGCGAACTCTATTAAAAAACTAAGATAAGATGAAATGCCGGGCCTTGAATCCTAGTTTCTGAGACTAGTGTGGGACTTATAATAAATCATATTATGGGACATTTAGTAAAGCGGCACTGGTACGAATTTAATACAATAAAATTCTAAATTCTAAAAAATTCTGAGTAAGCTTCACGGCCTCAAAAATATCCTCTGCGTATAAATCGTTTAATTCAGACTTGTGTTATCTTCAGTCCCCACGGCCCAACAAAATTGATTTCTGTCTTAATCTTTTTATATCAAAACTGAAATAGTAATTTTTATAGATTTTATCTAATTTTGGTACAATATGTTAGACCTTATACTCAATTCTTTTAATATGGGTTTTCTTGTGTGAACGTTTCCTTCAAGTTTTTTGATATTCAATAGCTAACATGGAAAACGCGTTATTAACTTTTATCATTTTTCGAAATTTTCGATTAATATTTTGTTATTAGCTCTCAAACTTAGAAATTGTGTAAGTTCGGTTGGACTATACAACAACAATAAACTCAAAATATTTTAATTTTGCCATTTTGTATTTCCAAGAATATCGCATTTTGGTAATATAAAACGATATTTTCGAAAAAATGTGAAATTAAAATATTTAAGTGCGAGTGCAAATAAACAAATCGTTTTTGGTGGTTAAAAATATTTAAAAAAAGAACAAATTCCCCAAAACAAATTTTCCTATGTGAAAAGTGATTGCGATTATCGTATTACAAAACGTTTCGGATTCGACTGCAAGAAATGCGATATGCCATTGGTTTCATAATAGAACTCCAGTTTACGCATAAGTCCCAAAAAAATTATGAAAATTAGGTCAGAAAATTTCCGATAGATGGCTAAATGTTGTGTGGTATGCAAATATTGAGTTGGTATGATATCAAAGGGCCGAATGTCGAATTTAAAAAGGGCCGAATGTCGAAAGGCCGAATGTCGAAAGCCCGAATGTCGAAAGGCCGAATGTCGAAAGACCGAATGTGTCGAAGGGCCGAATGTGTCGAAGGACCGAATGTCGAATTTTTAGAATTATATTTTTTTTATTTTGTTACTTAATTAAATTATTTTTTTTTATTTTTTGTACCATATATGTACATACCTATATCAGAAGGCTGACATAGGGTCGAATGTAGTGGTGGTGCATGACAAAAATTTCCTTCACCAAAATGTATCGCTGACTGGATTCGTGGAATTTCATGAATATCCAAAGATGAAAAATAGTAAAATACATAAATTCATTTGAAATTCATTTATGTTTAATAAAAAAAATTCCATAAAACAACAAATTTAAAAACTTATATTTCTAAAAACAAAAACATTTCGGTCCTTCGACACATTCGGCCCTTTGTACTCATTTCATTAAGTTTATCTAGTGTGTAGATGGGAATGGTAAAGCAATAAACGTTCGACAATAAATTTAATTTAGTAAGGAACGCTCGCCTAAAAAAAATGATTTAAAATAGGACGTAGAACGGAAAATTTTGCATTTTTAATAAAATTAAAATATGTACAAAATTCAACGTGAGAAAATTAAAATACTAGTTTAGAAAATTTATATTGAATTTGGATAGGCCCACAATGGGTTCGATTTTTAGGCCCTTTTTCGAAACGAATACTTATTTCAAACTCATTGAGTGTATATCCAGCCAATGTAGGCCTAACTAAAAAATAGTAGGCCTCACATATAATATGAGCTGGATGCAAAGTATCTCATTAAAAAATGTAGATATCTACTGTTTAGTGAGGCAAACATTTTCTGTCCACTTTTGAGTAGATATATTTTGGTTTGAACTTGTACTTTAAATAACAATTTATTTTGTTATATTATCATTATTTTTATTTTATTAATTTAATGCACTAACTAAAATTATTAGTTCATGTACACCTAGTTATTATAAAAAAGGATTTTTTATGTGTAATTTCAATCAGTGTCAATCGGTTTCAGATCGAGCTATGTACTATAATATTGCACCGTATCGTCTGTAATCACACCGTACACCAAATATCATTTTACGTAGCTTTGTTCCAATCCTCCAATTATTCGCTTATGTGTAGTGATACAAAATCATAGTTTGATTATAAATATATGTAGGTTTTGCCATTAAAAGAAATTAAGTATTTTGTAATTATGTATAATTAAAAAAATTAAATTTAAAGAAATTATATAGACTGAAGTTGCATCTGTCGCGGCATCAATAGGTTCTGCTGCTAATCATATCCTCGATAAAATTGGCACAAGTCGTTTTTACTACTAAAACAAAACAAACTGCTGCACTGCTTGATGTACACGTCCATACGAAACCGTTAGTGTCTATTATTTGGAATATGTTGCGTTACTCTTATTCGTTTCGAAAACAGCTCCCACTTTGTCTCTGGCACTATATCCCATCAAGGGATTTGGCCGTCTCAAATGAGGTTTCATAATCATATTTTCATTTCGGATAATGAGTGTTTATTGATCCTAAACCAGCCGAGAAATTTTTTCCTTGTCACCACCGGAAATCGAACCAGGGACCTCCGGTCGCTGGAGCAAGCATGCAAATTTCGTTTCGAAAAAAGCCCTTGAACTAAAATTGTATGCGGCGAAAATGGCCTTCAATATTGAAATTTTGTTCATTCTGGCACAATTTTCCGTAGAGGCTCGGCATTATTATATGGCATGGGTTTCTTTATACTACTTTCGAGCTTAGGAAATTTTAGACACAAATTTAAAACGATCCAATTAATTTTCGTTCTGTCCTATTTTCGATTTAAAGAAATATATTTTTAAATTGTCATCATTTATAAGGGAAAACTTATACGGTTTAATCCAACCGAGGCAGATCAGTTTTTTACTAATTTAAATTGTATTTTTTTTAAATTCTCCTACTGGATATTTGGAAAAATCGTTTTCCTGAAAAAGTTAGTTTTGGACTTATCGTTTTCTTGGATATGATGTGCGATATTTGCCGCGTTCCGTTTATCGTAGTAAACTACTCAAGTATTTCTGTAGATTGCTTTTCATCGGATTTCAAACCTGTTTCATTTGTTAGCTACTCACAAGTACTCATAAGTTTATTCAAATTTAAAAACATTGATTGCTAAATAATGTTGAACATTGAGATTACTTGAATTTTGAAAATTAATTAATTGAAATTTAAAGAATAATGCAAGCTCGAATATTATAATCCATTAATCGAAACTGGATGAGAGCACAGTTCACAACCTCTGCTAATCAATTGTAAAATTGCGATGATGTAAACTTTTTGATAAACCGAAAACGCGAATTTGCTTATCTACAATTTTTTGTCAGTATTCGTGTGTGTATCGAGCGAGTAAACATTTGATTATGTATGTACTTACAATTTTAAATAAATAAATAAACACAAACTATTTATACTACTTAGGTATACATACCCTCTGCCATCTTTTTATCAATTACAATACTCGAACAAATCGAGCTTGTACAATTGATTGTATTTATTTCAGCTTTAATCGGTGATAATTTTGCCGGTATGGTTAACAATGGTAATGATGTTAATAATGGTGGAGTTCGTAACCGTCTTGCCACTGGCCCTCTATTATTTGTTGTTGTTGATACAGCAGCTGCTTGCACCGGTTGTATTGTATTCTTATTATTGAACCAATTTGGATAGCGTTCTTTAATCCAAGTTACCAAATCTAAATCAAGTGTTAGAAACCACAATGTGTGTTGCTCCGCGTCTCGTGCAGGCTCTGGAAATAAATAAAAGAGAAAGAACTGTTATAAATTATAAATTTAACAATATACATATTCGATTGCATATCGTTTATATACAAAAATTATCTATTTCAAAATATAAATTTTCTTCATTTTTCTTTTCCCCATGATTATAGAAAGAGGAAGTTGGCTCTCGGCCAATATTATACTAAACAGTAACATTCCGATATTTTTCTGAATTTTGTAAACATACTACACTTTGTTTTTCTTAGCATTAATATTGTTATTGTTATTATTATTATTTTTTAAAAGATAATTAGATATAATTTATGCAGTGTTGCCAAATATAGTGCGATAAAACTTAATTATTTTCTTTAGAAATTATTGTTTATACTGTGGCATCGTACTGTATCTTTCGATTAAAATATTTTGATTTAAGTTTTGGATGTACAATAAAATAAACTAACGGAAACATACTGGAGCGGAAATTTCATAGGATGGATTCAATAAAGAATTTTATATAATCCGCCAAATCAATCATATCAATTTTTTTTAATTAATTTATTTTAAATCTTGTATTTTTCTGAATCAGTATATTTTGGAAATATGTTGCTTATGCAGAATATGATATACGAGACCAATTGAAACAAACCAAACGTGATCTTTTCATTGTGTGTTAAGTCAGGCATTTTATTTTATACATAATACATATAAAACTCACTTGTTTAAAAACGAATAGCAAAAACCTTTCGGTACATGTACACTTCCAACAATTTGTGTTCAGATGATGTCAATGTAAATATATTTTCAGACATGTATATTTAATACGCCACACCGCAATGGTTAAAGCGAGTTGACCAAGTGACCTAAATTTCCTGTATTCATTAATCTTAAAGCCAATACAAATATTATTTCGGGGTTCGCTTTACGTGCGCATGACATCACATCTAATTAAATTTAACATCTAATGTATAAGTTTTAAATGGGCCATGTACGCAAAGCTATACATACATATATACATAAAAAAAATTAACGATATTTTTTTACAAGTGAAAGTGTGAAAATATATTTTTGGGGGAAAATTGTAAATTTTTTGTTTAAATTTATTTGCTTGAAAATTTGGCGATGATATACAATTTTATTCGAGCGAGTATTAAAAAAAATCTAGAAATTTATGGTAAATATATGTTGACATTAATTTAATTGTTACTAATGGTTGGTGTTCATTAATCTTGAGTTCTTTAATCGTTTTTATTTATGTAGCACTGTTAATTGCTGGGTAATTTTTGAATCACACATTTTAGAGATTATATAGGACTGGTCTGCAAATCGCTATATGTTAAAATATTTCTCACATGATTTAACTATTTATTTATTGTCGTTGTCCCATGTGAATCTATACCAGAAATGATTGACCCTCCACTATTGACCACTGTGGTGGAATTAACCAAATTACACTTCAAGAATGCGGAACGTTATTTTTTGAAAATCACCAAACCGAAATATTTTATATTTTTCGATAGTAATTCATATATTCTTAGTTTTTTCCTGTTTAAGTAGTTATTTGGCATGTAGTAGTTTTTCCTCTAACAAATAAATGTAATTCAATTATGAATTAATTCTTCCCTTCTTAATGGGTAAGTGCGCAGAGTCTATATTGCTTAATCAGTGATTAAATTTAACACGATACCAATGCCAAGTAAATCATATTTGCATATGAATAATAGATAGAGATAGAGATAGTAAGGAAATGAATGACAAGCGACAGACTGACATAATATTCTTATTTTAAGTGACCTTACTCTACATTAGAAAGTTATGCTTATAATGAAGAGTCGATGCTATTTAAAATTGCCAATATTTCACAAGTGACCTCATTGTCAAGTTAAATTAATACTTATATATCGGATTTTTTTATTCCAGGTAGTTTCTGGATTATTTACTAATAAATTTGATTCGGGAGATGTCTAGGGGCTCATTTTCTTGTAAAACTATTTAGCTAATTTTGTCAGCATTTGGCGTACTTTGGAGCGAGGAGAGAGTTCAGATAAGTTTTTATCCGGAAAGTTAAATTTACTTGGTTTGGCCTGTAATATTTTGAAAAAAAAAACGCAAATAGGAAAATTTCAATAGCCGAGCATTCAAAAACAATAATGAAACAAAAAAAAATTTAAGTTCGCTCTTAAAAATTAAAAAAAAACGCAAAAGGCTTTTTTTAATTGTCTACTTGCTTCGTTTTAATAAAAACGAACTTATTTGTGTAGACTTACTTATTCAAATAATAGCCTGTTTTATGTTTGGTAAAACATTTAGGGGACTAGTTTTGGGTTCATGTTACACGCTGCGTTAAATACTATGTTATGTTAAATGTCGCGTTAAATTGTTGCGTTGACTACGTGACATTTTAACATAAAATGTTATACAGAGAAACCTCGATTTAACGGACTAATTGGGGAGTCCATTAAATCCGATTGACCGTTAAATCCGAATATTTTTAAGTTTAATCTATTCGATCGAATTTAATCTGGAACGGAACTCAGGCATTTCTTAGCCGATTATGTTGGATGGAAATGGGATTCTTAAATGATTTTTAGAAATAGTTCCTAATATGGCCACCTGGGACGGAACTCGATCAATTGTTAACCGATGATGATGGGATTATGTTGGATGAAAGTGTAAGTCTTAAATGATTTTTGGAATAAGTTCTGCAATATGGCCTCCTGGGACGGAACTCGATCAATTCTTAACCGATTGTGATGGGATTGGGTATGCTGGATGGAAAAAGGATTCTTAAACGATTTTGGGAAGAACTTCTGGAGTATGGCCACCTGGGGCGGAACTCGATCAATTATTAACCGATTATGATGGAATTAGGTATGTCGGATGGAAATGGGATTCTTAAATGATCTTTGGGAGAACGGATTTCTGGGACGGAACTCGATCAATTCTTAACCAATTATGATGGGATTGTGTATGCTGGATGGAAATGGGATTCTTAAATGAATGTGGGAAGGAATTCTGGAATATGGCCACCTGAGACGGAAATCGAACTTGATGGAATTGGGTATGTTGGATGGAAATAGGATTCCTAAAAAAATCCCTTACGAGAAACACCTTATATTTTTCCAAACATTTGCGGTTCAGGTGGAGCTTGAACCCCCTTCGTTTTTTATTATATCGGTTAGATCAAAGAGATAAAAAGAAAGCCTTTTCCGTTTTTTTAATTTATCGGATCGATCCGAGACATTTTTTTAACAATTTTTTATTTTCTCTGACCATTCTCAGACCGTCATTTTTCCATCTGAATTTCTTTCAGATAGTTCAGAAAAAAACATATTTGAAATATTTTGACAGAAAATATGGTAGATGCTATGGAAAATGATAATTAATAAATTAATTTGTAAATATTTTTATTGAATTAATTGTAAAATTAATAATACGCTGATTATTATTTTTTCATGGTAGATACCCAAATTACATATTTTCAGTATAAAACTCGGTAAAAAGCCTTTTCAGATAAAATATTATCCGATTTGTCAAATAAATTATCACTCTGATCTATCTGATCTCGGATACAATAAAAAACAAGCCATAAGTATGTTCACAATAGGCCATAAGTATGTTCACGAGGTTACTTATTTGAATAAGTATTGAGGACTGTTAAAGTTGGAAATGTGACATCTAGCGCATTAAAAATAAACTGATTGAGTCTTTTTTTATATGAAATTTTAGCACGGCATACTTTATGAAAATAAAAATTAACATACAAAAATAGACCCAATCAGTTTAGTTTTTTTGCCGTCAAATCTACAAACAGTTCTCTATAGACAACTATAAGTGGATCTGACGGCAAAAAAAATAAGCTTGTTCCGAATATTTTTGTATGTTAATTTTTATTTTCATAAAGTATGCCGTGCTAAAATTTCATGGAAAAAACCGCAATGCGCTTATTTTTAATGCACTAGATGTCACATTCCCAACTTTAACAGTCATCAATAGTCTACACAAAATATTTTCGATAATTGTTTTTCGTCAATCTAGTAGCATACGACCAAATTACTAAAAATATATTTTTTGCCATAGAATAAAAAACAAATCCTGTTGTTTTGTCATTTCACAGCACATAATTATTCCAACTCATTTCGACTAGTTTTACATACTTATTTAAGATGGCAGCCAATAGTAAATAAGACTGCATTCTAATTTGTAAGTTATTTTGTGGAGACTGACTTAAGTATTTAAAAGTCTACAATAAGAAGTAGTCTTATTGTAGACTTTTAACCCTTCAATGCATGATTTTTTTTAATTTATCAAAAAAAAAATCCACATTATAGTTTCTGCAATCCTATTTATAATATCAAAATAAGAAATTTTAATTATTTGGAGCTTCCTCGGAAAATTGATTTTCGTGATTGCATCATACATGATACGGCATGCATTTATGATTTAAAAAGAAACAAAAAAATATTTAATTTTCAAATTTATAGTTTAAATAACTAAAAATGTTACATAGTTTTTTACAGCCTATGCTTTTTAAATTAACAAAATTCTTTAATAATAAAAATTAAAATAATAAAGGACATAATGCAGTTTCTGTCTTTGTTGCAACAGATGAATGTTGCATTTTTCACACATTATAAAAGTGAGTTTGGAATATCCAGGAAACTTACACCGCTGTCTTTCCGATATCCAGTTGAGAAAATGCGATACATTGGCGGACATCTATTTAAGCTATGTGACTTGCGTTAGGCTTTATTCGTTTAACTCCTATCTCAAGACTAATACTATTGGTTGATGGTCGGTCGGCCTCGTGTTAAATAGTTGTAATTATCGTTGACTCTGCACAGGCTTTCATTTCAGCGAGTTGAATTCTAAAACTCATTAAAGTTCTTCCTCCTCCTTGGAGCGTAGTAATTTTATTTTGTGGCGGCCTGTTTATCCTTTAGAGCACGTTATGTTGGTAACTTGCTTGAAGGTAGTCTGTCACGACTTACTGTGCGATTGAATACCAACTTTATTCGTATTATATTATTCCCCTTCATGGGACCAGTATCGAACGAACTTGTTAGTTGGTACACGAAAGTTAAAATACACACACCGAGGAATTTTTCCAAATCCTTCCCGTTTATTGAAAACGTATTTTTGATGTTAGTTTTTATTGCGTAGTAATTTGATTCTCGAACGCTATCCCCATTTTAATTAAAATTGAAAAAATAATTGAAAATTTCAAGAGGCGTTTGTAGTTTGAGAACTTCTTGTGGTAGAGATTCATCACCGTTAAATTTATATTTATTTATCTGATGAAACATTCAAATGGTTTACTTTCCAAATAGTAGTACTATACAACTTTTTTAATTTCTTGACCTCGCTTGTTTCACTTGTCACCTCAATTTCGTTGCCAATATAAGGATTTTGTAATGCAATCACATTATTATCACTATTTAGTAATATCACAGGTATCGTCATCAATTTCAGATGGCGGTTCGATACGGAAGCGACATTTTGTTAGATTCAAATTATACAAATCATCATGGCGATGATCTTCTTCGTCATCACTGTCAATATTAATAGACTCCTCGATTTCCTTAGCATTTAAAAATTAGCGTTGATCAGTCATTTTTAGCTACCAAAAATGTTAAATAAAATTTATTATTAAAGAACAAAAGAAGAGTTCCACCTAATATTCAATTTATACGGTTGTATCATATTTGATACAACCAAGAATTGTGCCGTAATTGCATGACGTATCATATATGATACAACCCATGCTTTTTAATATTTACAATGATAATATAGACATATATATGTCAAAATTGTTGAAACACATACTCGTAATATAATTACAAATATTTAATAAAATATTTTTTATTATGTGAAATAGTTTATAACTACCCTAGAAAAACACGACCAAAAATCTACGTTGGTTGCGACAAATTAATCACCACAGGTATAGGTTTTCAAAATGTGTATAAGAAGATTCTTATGTGAAGCAAATAGGGAATATATACGTATATATGTATTTAAGGGATAAGTCAGTTAGAGTATAGAACCTTGAGTCGCTCTAGCTAGAATTGCTTTCATTAACAAACAAGCATTTGTATAGGACAGTTTAAGATTTTGAAAAACGATTAGTCGTCGAAGAATAATTTTTTGGAATATTTAAAGTAGAGCGCTCTGCCAACTAATGAGCGCTTTCAGGTCACTCAACAGTAGGCAACATGTTGAGTAAAATCACGACCAACGTAATGAATATTTTGAAATTTTCGAAATTACCAAATTGAATTGGTTATGATTTCACTAATCATGAATGCCAATAGTAGTTGCGGGACATGAAAGCGCTCAATCTACTTTTTGAATTGGTCTGTAATTTATTAGGTTTTATTAATGCTATTCTTTACTAGTTAGCAGGATCGATTTCAAAATTAGCATCTACATAAAGCCCCTCCCCCCCCGTTGGATATTTTTTAATAGATTTTTCTTATTTTAAATAATTTCTTATTTTAGTTATTATTTGATTGAGTATTGATATTCTTAAAGTTGTCGACCAATTTTCATATACAAGATTTTGGATACGTTTGGCATTCTGCTTATCTAGTACTTTAATATTCCTTTTATCAGTGATGTTAAAGTTAATTCAATAAGTTTATCGAGTTTGCTTTAGTCAATTTTTTAGGTGAACTTAAATAAATTTAAATTTGTTTAAAATCCTTTTCTAAATAAAGTTGTCACCCTTAGTTTTGAAATAATCAAGGTTATGGTTTGTTTGATCAATTTTGAAAAATGGTAGTAAATAGTGTATTTGACTGGTAGGTGATCAGATTTAAAAACGTTTTTGGTATTGCAAGATCTCTATAGATGCACAGAAAAACAATTCAGATTAGGCCAATTCTTGGGAAACATTTAAAAAAAAGCAATTAAAAATAAGCAATTAATAAAAATAAATCGATCGAAATCCTCTCAGAATAAATGTCAATCCAAGTATAAAAACTTTTATGGTTTCTGAATCTTGCACTAAAAGATCGATTTACATTAGTTAAAATTATAAAAAATTAAGAAGTAACAATTGTAGATTTCAACATAGGAAGTTATGACTTACTACCTAAAATATGGTCTTTCTTCTCTCTGCTTCGACAGAAACTAATCTAAAACGGCTTTCTAATGCTTTATTATCTGAAATTTATTTAGGCGTAATTTTAGAAGGTCGAATGTATAGCTTATTGGATCACCACTGTTAAAACAAGAACAATATATGTATATAAAGCGAATTTTAGACCTAAGGTCGTCGTTTCAATTAAAATAATTATTTTTATCTTCTTTCCGGCAAACTGAAACCGATACAACTGATAATAAGTATTTTTTGATTAATTAGCGTAACATAAGGTTCTCAACATGCAAATCTAAATAAATCCGTCTAAACAAATTTTTACGAGTACAAAATAATAAACCTTATAACTATCACATAACTAAGTTTAATCCCATACTTCGAATATGTAAGAAGAAAAATTATAAATAGATCTTCGTTATAAAAAAAGAAATTTTGTTTATATGTCGAACAAAATTTAATTGTATAAAAGTAAAAATATTATATCACAGATGAAGTAACAGGTGAGTTCATAATAAATTTCATGGAAATCAAAGTATTTGTTGTTTTTTTTTATGGAAAATTAGGTTAAATTCTACAAAATTATATAAATTTTGCTGTATAGGTCAAGAAAAATAATAAACAACTTTATACTGTGTCAACCATATGTTTCTTGCGCAATCAATTTAGGAAACATTTATGTTGATTCATCACCCATTATCATCATAATAGAAACAAAGCCCATCAACAATTTAAAATGTATTTCTTTGTGTATATTACAGGCAAGACTTTGCAATAAAACAAGCAAAATTAATTTATTTTTTTTACGGTCAATTACATTAAAATACCAAACAAATATAAATAAAATTGGCTTACACAAAAAAACTACTAAAATATTCAATTGCATTCGTTTACCTGTGTCATGTATATGTTCGAAATAGAACTAATGTGTACATATGTCTCCTCCTTCTTAATTATGTGAAGCATTAATAAGAATGTTTGGTAATAAATTAAAATTTCACTGTAATACAATGTAATACATGAGAATTATACAGTGCGGATTCAGAAAATATTCTGCGCTTCGTCGCTGTAAATTTATGTACTACAACTATTTTTTTTAATATAAAAAGCGCTTGGCATTGACCGAAATTAATTAATATTTTTTTTTTTGCATTTACGTCAAAATGACAAAATTAAAAACATTTGCAGTAACTAATTTTCTATACTTGTACCGTATCTAAAATTCTTTGCAAATTATAGATTTGGTCGCTTCCAAACATCCCTTTTAGAAATGGCCGATTTATTTTTTCAAAATTTGGCCTTGTTTAACATTTTTTGTATAATTATTTCTGTTATGTTGTACGACCGAACCGCGAACAGATGGTCAGAAATTTTATTTGCTAATGTGGTTTTAAATTTTATGTTTAAGTGACGGATTTGGTACACAAAAACATCGACAAAAAATTGAAAGTCATTTACAAAAATTTTATAATTACGTCTAAACATCTTCCCAGTCGGGTTAATTACAATTCGCACGCAGCCACACCTAAAAATATTATTTATCTACAAATATAATTACTAGGACCACATTGAACTACGTGAACAATTTATAAATAGTTATCATAAAATATATCACGATTTAAATTATTTTATATTTACAAAAACAAAATACATAATAAACTGTCAAAGATTAAATAATTGATACGGTTCAGTCATAAGCGCAAAAGTTAATCAATTAAAAATTATTTTTGCTGGGCTAACTTTTACGTACAAATTAAAAACATTTCTGCGAATTAAAAAGTTAGTGAAAGTTTAAGAGTTGCGAACAAAAGTGTTGTGCAAATTTTGGGAACTTTATGTAGTAACAAGGCATCATGATGACCTTTAGTAATTTTACATCATACTATGCGAGCTTATTCGAAACATATGGTCGGATCATCGGAAAATTCTAGTAAAAAATACCCCAGAAAGAGCAATAAACTATTACAATAATTTGAGTTTAGGATATTTTAAATGTGCTCCAAAATGCTACGAGTAAGCTTGGAATATACACACTTAATTTCAATTTTTATGTAATTTTAGTAACAAACAAAACCCCAATAAACAAAAACGTCCAAATTTAAATAAAGGGGTATTTTTGGGGCAAATTTTCTGTTCCTTCTGTGGAAAATACCTATTAAAAATCACAATTATTTTAAAGTTCTAGATAGTCTATATCACTTGCTCTAAAACATTTTTTAAATGATCTTTCGTTTGGTTTGAACATTGGAGAAAAAAATTATCACGCTATAAAAATAAACATAAAGAACTTAATTAACTAGTGGCGTTTAAAACCTGGGCCTTCTTTGTTCGTATTCACGAGAACGAGAGTACCAGATTCCTATTTAATATTGAGAATCGTATGAATCTGATTCAAATCAAATCCGAATGTAAAACTTTCGTTTCAACAGGGTATAACTTTCGAATTTCGAAACGAATCTTTATATACCGTTAAAGCCCAATTCTTGCTAATAGTGCTTACGAGAAAAATAGTGCTGTCTATAGGAGCCGAGAACTCAGGAGATACAAATTAAAGCCGATAAAAATAAAACATTTTTTTAAAGATAATCACAAATCAATGAACCCCAACTATAACATTTTAGAAAGGCGGCTAAACCGAAATTTGTGCTTTTCAAAAAAACTGATTTTTATATATTTCCATTCACGAAAGAAAAAGAAAACAAACAACCCCTTCAAGAAATAATAATGAAAAGGAAATATATCGACCATGCAATAATATGTACATAATCTGAAGAACACAATAAATAATGGTTCTCTCATGTATGTTCAGTGCCATCCGAATTTGTGTTAATCCAGAATTGGTCCAATTTTATTCGACAACAAAAACGGTTTAATGAACGAATTTTTGACATAGTGTTCTAGAAACCAACGAACTTGGCCCTCCTGATTACATATTCGTATCAGCTACGTTTAATTATTGACAGGAATATGTAATCAAAAGTGACAAGTTCGTTGGTTTCTAGACCATTTTTGCAGAAATAGTTTTATTGATTTATTGCTCAAATTAAATGTTATGGAACGGAAGATATACAGGTAACCGTCCAAGAACACTAGTTTCGAAGGACGCGAATACCTTCCCTCGAATTACACGGTTTCAAACTACACAATTTTCGTTGAATCTCTTTTATTTCTGGTTTCCTGTATTGTGTATTCAATAATTTATCTTCAAGGAGTAAGTTTGATTTTTTTTGTTTTTTTTTACTTGCAGATAAAAGTTTATGAAAATCTGTTTTCTATGATAAGCACAAACTTTCTTGATTTAGCTTTAGGAAATAATGCACTTGATGTTCAATGATTTGTGGTTCTCGCAAGAAATTTGGATTTATTTAGCGTCTGTAAGGCGAAATTTGTAATTTTCATTTCCTGGTTTCTACTTTTATAGACTATGTATAGCACTAATAGCAAAAATTGACCTTTAACGGTTTGCAATGTTTTATTTTGAAATTAGAAAGTTTTCTTGCTGCAATTACCCACAAGAATTCTCGTGACCATCGTAGCGGACTAGCAGACATATCGTCTCTATAAGAATTCGAAAGGCTTAGAACGCGATAGAACCGTAAAGCAAGTGAATATTTTCACTTCTATATACCAATCTTATTACAGAGATTACTACCACCATTCACAATGTTAAAAGATCATTCTAATATTGTACTTCATAAATTACAACGTACACTTCTTTCCCCCTCCTATATTATTTTTACCTTTTATAAAATTGTTATCACATGCTTCGCATGAATTACTTTTGTGTGTGATCTATTGTGGGGTAATAGGTCATTGGGAATTATAATAATTATAAACACTAGATGAAATTTTTAGTTTTTCTAATAGCTTAAAAATAATTTTAGGAAAATGTGAAAGTTCAATTTTCTTTCCCCCTTTTGCCATTGATATAATATAAAGTGTAAATGTAGTGTACAATTTTTTCTATTGCCAGGTCAATCTATTTATCTATTGGAAATAGTATAGTCTCGCAAGAACTATTGACCACAAAATTACTATATGACATTATGTTTCTAAGATGTCTAAATATGACTTACAAGAGAAATTGACTTCTAAAATGTACACTGCTTGAGACCTCTTATATATTTATTCCTCCATGAATTGTTCATTTGATTCTCTTCATATGTATGCAATAGAGACCGATCAGGCTATCCATTAGATTTACACCATCCATGTATAATATGTTGTACACTTTTATGATGGAACAATCAAATACAAAATTCTTCTTGCATTTTTGATACCACCTTAGTATTGCTTTGTGGGATTGTTGTTCATCAATATTTTCAAAAACTAATTGCAACCGACATAGGTCGATAATAGCAGTTTGTTGTTTTATACATGTCAGAGAGTAATTATATATTCCGAAACATGATTTTTTCACATTTTTGATACACAGCACCAACTAAGTGACATAAAAATTATCAACATAAACAATGTGGTTTACATGGTTTGGAACGTCTTTAAATAATCAAACTGCCGTTCCTATGTACATTTTCGGTTATCTCAATGTTACTAGCACCAGAATAAATATCAAATGCATCCTGTGAAATCCTCATTGCTGGCTTATCAGGGGTCCCCGCATTTTCCAATTCAAAAGTATTAAAAGAAGTAGGGCCAATATATATTGAAGAAAATAGCGGAAGCAGCTATAATATGTCTTCAAATGTTCAAATGCAATTACATACTTACATCACCTTTGTCGAGAAGGAATTATGTTTCGTTTATCTGTATAGCTGTACTATACATATATAATTTTTCCCATAAAATTAATTTGAATTCTAAAGCGGATGAGGATAAAAAAGTCTGGATGGTTTACAAAAGTTGAAGGTGTTTACAGATCATATCTTCTAGTTTAGTTACACTACATGAATTCTCTTCCAAATGATCAGAATTGCTTATTATCATGCTAGATTCCACTATTTTGCTGCCAATTTCTAACCGGTTGAGATTGAAATGGTTTGTCTAATTGTCGTCGAGTTGAACATGATCGCAATCGTTAACACCATCCGTCACTTACTAAAGTCACAGCTTGCGCTTCACTTATGTTTCTTCATCACCGGTTGGAACGGATTCCAAGTATTAGACAAATTATAACGCATTATACGATCCACCATAACTAACCTAAAACAGTTAAAAGTAAATAATAATAATAAAATCAGTCTACAGAGCGTATCAGCTTATCGGATTATATTGAATGGCAATTTTATTTGATTGCTGTATTTCCACAATTCTAAAGATAATGTTTTTATTATAGTTATTTGTGTATCCAGAGCGAAAAATTATATATTGTTGCTCGATTGAAGCGTTAGTTGGCCGAGATCAACAACTACGCGAGACCAAAAAAATCCTTTACGCCCGAGGTGCTCGACTTACAATAAAAATTGTTTTAATTCAATTCTGTTTCACTAATTTTCAAAAATTAGCCTCAGCAGTTGAAACTAAACCAAAATAATTTTTGAAAACTTATAGCAGGCTGATAATATCTAAGTCGCGTTGGTAGCATTTTTGCTATAATCGATGGATCTGAGAACCAGCCAGATCGATATTAGCAATTTTGTTGCTATTGATTAGTTTCCTTTAGGTTGGTTTTTTAAAGTTAGATTTAATTCCTAATTAATTATTGTATTTTGACTTTCTTCCCGCTTCATTATTTCAGAGCAAGACCCACAAATAAGAAAATGAACTGAACTCGATTTGACAAGTCTCTTGCTAATTTTGAAACTAACAAAGAGACTATGTTCTTAGTTCAATTCCAAGTTATGGTTTCAACTGTGGATTTCCATTGGAGAATGAAATTCTGTGTACATCATTAACTTTTATCTATTGGCCCACCTCGTTGCTTAAAGACCCGGTGGCACCACATAACCCGTAAAATTTTTGTCTCATGTATATAACCACAAATCCTTGTACCTTAGTTGCTGAATCATCTGGACTGTCTTCTTTGTAATGCTCGTAAGTTGTTGACAGCTTTTTGATTAACCCAGACGTTAGGTATCTGTGAATTTAATTTGATTTATAAATCTTTTGAAAACACATGATTTAGAAATAAGTAATCGTGCGACGAAACTAATCTTTGCTAATCTCCACAAATTCTAGATTTTCTTTAAATAACGGGCTATTTATAAAAAAACAAAAATAATTTCAATACCATATGCCAAAAACAATGAATCACTTCCATAGACACAGTGTCACACTCAATTAACCTTTGACAAACACAATTAAAACTGATTAATTAAAAATCTGTTATATTTTTTACCAAAAACAAAAATATTCTTCACAAAACCCAATATTGATTTATTTACAGAAAGTAATTAGTTTTTAAATAATAAATATTCTATTTCAAAGTCTCGTCACCGTCAGTTAACCAAAAATATTTTTTCGCTTTAGGAACGCCTGAATAATTTTAGTTTAAAAAAGTGTTAATATACTTATAACAAGTTATGACGCTAAACGGTTAATCGACGGATGTAGTGGACAAAAAAAAATTAAATTAAAATTTGCGCCAGGCGCAATAAATTTTCGAAAAGGGCAACCCAAACGCATTGCTTTTAATAAATATAAAATAATATAGTCTCCAATTAAGCAATTTTATATACTTTAACCACGTGTATTTATGCCTTTATACCACATATCGATTAAATAAAAAAATAATTCAGTCGCGTTGTTTTGTTGAATGTTTTATGACATTCTCAATTTCGTTTAAATGAAAAAGAAGTTTTTATATACTCGTATAGATTTTGTTGACACATACAGTTTATTTATTTTTTGGCGACTCACTAAAAATATAAATTTTCTATTTTATGAAGAAAAATATAAATAAATTACATTATATTGTGAATTTATCATTATAATATAACAATGGTGTATACTATATAACAGAAATTGGATTATGGATTAGATAACAGTGCCAGCGGTGTATGTTTAATCACAAATCTAATTCCATCGCACAAAATTGAAAAAATTTGGTGTTGGGGATTCAGTCACAATGGCAAACTATATACGATACAAATCGCA
The DNA here is from genome assembly GCA_947310385.1 of Nephrotoma appendiculata. NCBI lineage: Eukaryota > Metazoa > Arthropoda > Insecta > Diptera > Tipulidae > Nephrotoma > Nephrotoma appendiculata. Next base: position 240,585,301 of record OX371225.1, on the reverse strand, counting down.
CACTTTGCAAAAAAAAATTTGATTAGAATTCAATTACAGTTGAAAATGCTAATTTTCATAAAACTTTAAAGTTTTTAATGTAATTTAGAAAAAATTTGTTTAAAAATTTTAATTTTTGTTTATTAAATTTTATAAAAAACGCGCATTTAAATTTTTTTTTATCTATTTGTTGTTTCGTTGCGGTTTGACGTATAAATTTCTATTATTACGATTTGGTTTGTTTTCTCTTGAAACGTCATTATTGAAATAGTCACAGCTGTTTGTTAATTTTGAAAATCAAAAGTGGTTATATATAAAATGTTGTATTATACTGTACGTAAAAAAAATAAAGTTATTTTTAAATGGACATTGTTTTAGTAATTATGTGCTGCTTAATGATGTAAGATTTGGCACTCATCGTATAGTACAAACTGTCATCTGCCTTGGTGGTTTTTTATTGTGTTTGCTAACTAATTCGTTCTTAAATAGCTCAGTATTTTTGTCGAAATGAAAGGAAAAATTCTAAAAAAAGACTTCATTTGGTCCACTTGTCTAATTTTTTATTATTTTAATCAGTTAGTTGAAGCTCGGTTAATATATTGCGAACATTATTAAGGTTTTGGTGAAGCAGCCAGAGAGGAATAAACAATTGGCAGATATCACTGCAATTCGTATAGTTAATAATCACAACTCATAGGCAAACTATTCTCTGAAAAGCAATTAAAACAGAAATATAAACTGTGCTAGAACCGAATCACTTAAACGACTTGTTTAGTTTAGAGATTAGTTCAAATTAGGATCTCTCAAATGGCATCCTGGAGATAAAAATAGTTCATGTTTTTATATGAAACGAATCAAATTGTTCGAGAGCCCCTATTTTTTTACTTTACGAAAAAATTAACCGGAACGAGTTTGTTTATAAGTCCAAGTTAGAGAGAAAGAGATGGCATATGCAAGTGGCATGGGTTAATAAAAACACCTACTAAGAAAAAACTATTAATTTTTTAATATTTGTCTTTGACAAATTTTTTGTATTCTACTTATTTTTAATAAGTAATAATTTCTAAAAAAATTATGTGCGTAAAAGCGTCGGTCTGTTTTTTTGCTGTTTGCAATTTTTATTGCAATCGGTCGCTGACTCTCGGTCTATAAAATTTTTCAAATTATTTTAGTAATTTTACGTTAGCCTATAATAAAACAAGAATTTTATTTCAAGGTGTGAAGTGGTTGCATAATCTTATTTATATACATATTAATTGGGCGAATCCAGCTTACTCATTAAAACCCTATTTCAACGCCAAATATGTTTTGAAAAATTCCATATAATTCTTCATCGCGACTTGTATCCCGGTTTCACGGAAAATCTAATTATGCAAATAAATATGCGATTTTGGCCAGAAATTAAAGGCCATTTGGACTAGAATGACTAAAGTAATATCATGTAGTTTAGCCTAATGAGGATACTGTAATAATAGATTATGTGTCAAGGGTCTAAAATAGAAGATTATTGCTCGAGTGAAGAAATCCTCAGCCGACTTTACTCCCGAGTTGCATATGATATTTTTGCTACGACTTCATTTTTAGTGAAAATATCATGTTTTTATCAAAAAGTTTGTAGTAAATAATATACCGACGAGATTTTTGATTTTGATCCATCTACTTCAGTCCAGTTTTGATCCATCTACTATGATATAATTTTACTTTCGATTTTTAAATAATTAAAGTGCTGCTTTTGGTCGCGGTAGTAGAAAAAATTTAATATGTACGCAATATGTTCTTTTATTTATACCAAATATTCTGTATTCCAAAAAAGAATGATATTGTCAAGCAAATGACCTCAAATATATAATTGAGGATTAGATTACTACAATAATTAAGTTAATCTATACCTACAATAAATAATTTCAATCAATTTAAGAACGCACACAACAAATAATACTATCCCATATAATGAATTTCGTCTAATCATCAACAATGTATGTACAGATGACAAAAATAAATGCTAAAGTCTAAATACCAATCCTCTTATTTTTCATATTTTAGATGTATATAGAGTTAGAAAAACATTTAATTTTAGAATTAATTTAAAATTAAATTTATTGAATCAACAAACTTTAGTTGGCGAAATCGTTTTGTATATACTATATAACATTATATTATGACAAATGCTATTTATGTCTAAATTAAGACTTTATATTGGTATTTTAGTAAAATTCAATTTTGTCGAAATTTTACTTGGTATAGCGTTGTTCCTATAATATGCTAGATATAAAATTACTAATTAGTCCAATTTAACTATAACCCTTTTGCTATTTAGTTAATTTCTTTTTAATTTTGAAAATAGAATGAATTCAATTTATATTGGCATAAGTAAATCAAAAAAATCTTTATTTTATATAGGCGTCGATTTGTTATTTTGGCAAAATTTTTAAATTTTATTACCAAATTGTGTTAGATACACATAAAATTTTCTCTTATGCAATAATGCGAATTTTTGAAAAATGGGTATTATGTGTGTGCAAGTGCATAAATTTGTAAAAATTGAAAAATATATTTTGATTAATTATTTAAAAGGTTTGTCAGTATAGAGTCATAATAACCCACGCGCTCAAGAAAAAAAACAATTATAAATAAATGGTTTGTGACTTCGAATAACTTTATGATTGTACCATGTGCATGGTTTGGCTTATAACTGATATTTTTGGTATAAAGTAACAACTTAAAATGTTGATAAAAATGTGCAGAAGAAATCTTAGTATAATCATTTAAGTCGCTTTTAAATTTTTTTTAACTTGTCTTTTGAGCACCGGTATTCCTTCAAAATGCGACCTTTTTTCGAATTTGATCACCTGTACAATAGTATCCAAACATTTCGGTTTGCCATTAGAGAACGCTGCAAAAATAACCAAATATCATTTTTAACTGACTCTAACTACTTTAACTGAAAATAAAAGATCGCCTTGCCATCAGCTAATTTTATTTTTCATAATTTACATCATTACATTGGTACTGATTACCTCAACTGTGCAAGATAGACCAGAGACATAGATATATTTTTAGAACCGTCTTTAGAACAGATATATAGAAAAAATAAACTTCATATAGGTTAAGTTCATCTTAAAAACGTGCTGGTGTCGCAGTTTTCACTCAATGCCATATTTACAACCCGGATGCTTAAAATACAGTGATGAAATGTAAGTTGTTTTACTGTTGACTTTGTTTAGTTGGCTAATTTAACAATACATGTTACGAAATGTTACAACTTCGGCAAAATGTGGGTAGCTATGAATAGGCTTCAACATTTTCCCCACTTATATTAACATTGTTGTAGAAGTACTCCTCTAGATTAGTTCTTTGCAAATTAATGCATTTTGTCAACTACCTGCTGTTCGAGTTTCAAGTAAATTGAGGGAGTGTGGAATGTTCGATTCAAATTCTGTTACTCGTAGATTTTATTGTTTGCGCGACCTTGAACTTCAAAATATTGGCCGTTCATATTATTTGCAATAATATTCTCTTATTATTTTTTGCAAGGTTAATGTCTGTAATTTTTAAGATAAAATTTGCAGATTTATAACCAGGGGTGGGGTCAACAAATTCGACCGAAAAATTTGAACGGATTGAAAAATATTTTCAAGCCTTAGTGGCGATTAAATTCAACTTCTTTTTTGTTTCTAAAGAAATGGCTATTTTAGAAGATTTTCGAAATATTTGCGCCATAACGAATTCTACAAAATAAAGTACCGGTAAAGCGTATTCGTAATAAGATAAGGAATTATAATATAATAAGTACGATAATTTCGGTTAGGTTTGACGGAAAAATTCTTTCCAAAATTGTTCGTTAATGAAAATTGTCGAATAAAATTTTGGCGTTTAACCTTCGTTTATTTGTGGTTTTATACCAAATATTTAAGACAACATAAAACAATTTCATTCACTTCTATCTAGCACTAGCAAGACTTTATAGGTGGCCAGATAAACTTTCTTATTAATTTATGTTGTTACCAGACCCAATTTCTCATCGCCACCAATTTTGTTTTTCTTCATTTAAACGAGCCAAAAAACTGTGATCGAGTTGCATTGCTCCAATTCTTTCCTCGCTAATGGTATTATGACACTGGCTATTTTTCAGAGTCTGAAAAATCCAAATGAAGTGAGAAAAACACATATACAATAGTATTAATAAAAGTGAGTGCATACAATATATCAGGAATTTTGTATAAAAATTGAGCAATAACGAACCAACGAACAATTCTAGCAGTTTAGAATTATTTTTTTGACATCTCCCGACTTTTTTTTATCAAATACATATAGTCAAAACGAATATTTCTATACAAATTCAACAAAAATATTGTATTCTAAAACTAATCATTTTTAACATTTTCAAATCATTTTTAATATTTTTATTGGTACACAAAATGTTTGTTTACTGTCATGTTAGTCACCGTTTACTTTTTTTACTGAACTTTTTTCAAGCCTAGTGTCATAATACCATTACCCTAGCGATTAAAGTGAGTATGTATAGCCATTTTATGAGAAAAAAAAACAATTTTCTAATTGAAATAGCCTACTAATTTTTGTTTATTGAAGTTACCATGTTTGGTTTAAAAAAATCACTACACTGCACTAAAAGACGAATACGTATATATATTTGGTTCCTTTGCACATTTTTCATAAAAATCCATAACTGAATTTATGAAAATTGCTGAATTGGGATGAAAATTCTCTGAACTATTTAAAATTTCACCGAGAAACCGTTTTTAAGAACACAATCTCTTAATAAATTGGGCAGAGAAGATACAATTTTTTTGAAATGTATCTATAAAATCTAAACTTGGTTCCAAAAGTAATACAAAAATCCAATATTCCAACGATACTTGTGACAGTTACTAAGAAAATTCTAAATTTCAATTTGAAATTCAAATTTATTAATTAAAACTAATAAAAATACAAAAATGATGCTATTCTTTGACTGGTCACCAATAGAGATCCGCAAATAGAATCGATACTATACTAGTATCAATATTTTGTTTACGATACGAACTCTTTTTGTGCTCGATACTGCTTTAACGATTCTTTATTGGTATCTATACTTTTTAATACGATATTAGTACGATACAAATACATAACCAAACTCAAATTAACATTTTTTTTATTTAACATTTCTATTTTCCCACTGTATTAATTAATGATTAATGATTTATTTTGGTATAACTTCAAATTCAAGTTGCGGTGTACAGAAACATAAGAAAACAAAAAAAAAGTTTAAACCAGGATTTAGCTTTGGATTCAAGCTCGTTTCAAAACTTCGACAAGAACGGTAGTATACACGGTAAATATACTATTTGGTAAAGGACCAAGATTGTCTGGTTTTACGGATTCCAGTTAAAATTCAGTAAAATTTTAGTAAAAAACAAGGAAATTTCGGTTTCTAGTTAAATTTTAAAAGTAATGTACTAGATTTTCAGTCAAAATAAAATCAAAACCAGAATTTTAATAAGTTCTAGTTAGATTCTAGTTCTAGTGTTTATTTTACTAGGAGTGGTTATCTGGTAGAAAAAATACTATAAAATTACCAGATCATTATTGTTTGGTTCTAAAATTGAGTACCTAGTTAATTTCAACAGAAATCACGTTAATTTTGTTACTAGAATTCTATTAAAAGATTAATTTACATGAATTCTTGCAAAATTCTAGTAAAACCTAATTCCGCCATATTATTTTGAATGAAATATAATTTCTATTAAATTTTACGGGAATTCTATTAATTGTTTACCCATAATTAAAATGAAACATGATAACACTTTACATTACTAGAATTCCAGTAAACATCTAGGGAAATACGAAATTTACTGGGATGTTCTCAGAATTCCAATAAAGTTTGTAACTCAACTCATGTCCTCACTTCATAATTAAGCATCTCATACAACCTCTCTCACTTCTCTTATACCAATAATATTTACCTGAATTCTAGTAGTATACCAATAAAATTTAATCGTTTACTAGAATTTTACGAGAATTTTTTTACATCGATTTTGTTTATTCTACATGAAATCCAGCATATTCTCTATTCCAGTAAAGCTACAGAAATATTACTGGATTCTGGTAAGAGATTTTTGCCGTTTTTTCGATATATACATATTTTCAAATTATCGAAGGAACTTTTCAGTGTTAAGCAAAATTTCAATAAGTGACATCGAAATAAAAAAGTGGTGGTTTTTGAAAAAGATAAAAACTCGTGCATAGTTCAAAATAATTAAAGTAACTTTAAGTAAAAAATAAATAGATTAATATATTGGATTTTTTTAAAGTTATTATTATTAAAATTTATTGTGACTATATAGTGTGAATACCTAATAAAAACAAAATAAAAACGAAATTAGGAAATAAATATTTTAAAAGGGAATTGCGTCTGTTTCAATAGTTAGGAGTTAGTACCTATATCCTTATCGTAAATAAGTTTAAGATATTTATTGTTATTATTCATTTTTGATAAATATTATTAATTTTACGTATTTATAAATAAATTTAATTTAATTTTTTGAATTGCTTTTATTAAAAATAAAATGTTTAAACCAAATTTCAGTTGTTTTAATTTTCGATATATTAAGAATGGTTTTTGATTTGTTCTTACTGCAATTATAGGATTTCACTGGGAAGCTTGGCTTAACCTCTTAGTATTTTATAGTGATGGTAAGTTATCGATAAACATCTGGTTATTTCTTAGATAAATTAATGTCTACCACTTTGGATTTACTCCAATATTTTTCTAACTGAAATTTCACGTCAATATAAAGGAGTGCTTAATGTAAAATTTATTCTTGTGCAGATATTCCCGATTTTCCAATAATAAAACAAAAAGGTTCAAATTAAAATTACTAGGTTGAATCAGTTTTAAAATTGGTATTGTCTAGCAATATTAATAGAATATCAATTATAAATCTTTTGATTTTACTAGAAATTTGGTAAAATTCTAGGAATTTTACAAGGCAATCAACATCACACACTACTTGATATCTATCAGGTTAAAAAATTGATTTCTCTATTAATTTTAATAGAATTTCTGTTGGAAAAATATTGATTTTACGAGTAAATAAAATTTTTTAAAACTTTTACTGTAATATCAATAAGAAGCACAACCCTAACATACCAGAAATCAGTAAAAAAGCGGAAAGTACAGTAATATTAAAATGTTTCACCAAAAAAATAACTGAAAATGTCCTGGTTTTACTAGAAAAATAGTTTATTTCATAATTGTACAAGAATTCCGGTTAAAAAATGCAACAAAATATTATGCTAGATTCCGGTTTTACATTATCAAATTTTACTTGAAATGTTAACTACCAGAAATCTAGTAACATACATTTCACTTGATTCAACTATAGATCGTCTAGTTTGCTCACATCTAGTAAAGTTTTTATTACCGTGTATATTCCGGAATGAAAAATGTTTTATTAAGGGTTTGGAAATTTCCAACTGATGAGTCAGAATTTCAAATATAATTTCCTATTTATTTCAATATTAAGGTTCAAATCGATAAATGAAACTAAATTTCGAAGTAGAAATTTACTGTCCCTTTTAGTATTTTTTGACGACAATAATTTACCAGAATCTAATATAAATTAAAGTTGTAGCCGTGGATATCATTATCGACCACTAAATCGCTCTTACATTTAACAGTTAGAGTCGATTTTTTCGTATCGATTTAATTAAAATATTTGAAGGTAATTTTTCTTTAAAATTGTGCTTGAGTCATGCATCGACATACAATCGCTGTTTAAATATGTTTCAAAAATATGGAAATTTGGGCCTAATTAATACATATTAAATTTCTTTAAAACAAATTTAATTAAACAACATCTCAAGTTTGAATTTGTAATTCGCATATCAAGTTTTCAAAATTTTAAAAAAATTATTTTTTGAAAGTTATTTTATAGAATTCGATAATTTCGGTAATTCGTTTCGTGTTTTGCTTTTATTAAAACCACACACAAAAACAACTTAACATTGTTAAATCAATTTGAAATTTGGGTCTAAGTGTGAGTTTGAATTGGTTAAAGCCCTACAAAATTGTAAAGTTAAAAATTGAGCCGAATAAATAAAAAAAATGTATCTGCCTCAAGAGAGCCGACAAAACTTGTCACAAAATATTTGTATATAAGAAATAGTTAAAAACTGACCGTAATTGAAAAATACATTTTGAAAATTTTTACATATTTTTCATTTAAAAAAAAAGTAAAATAACCAAACATACAATTGTCATACAATTTTAACTAATCAAAACTGATTAAAAGTTAACTTTATATGCGGTATTGAACCAGTTAAAATACGCACTAATTTCCAAATTCCAGTTGAATAACTTTCGTTTCGGAATACATATACGTTACACTTAAGTATCGAATATTCTTTGATGATGATTTGAAGCCGGATTTCAATAAATTTTTGGACACTAGATGATGAATCACGATCGTTCGCAAATCTAGGCATGAGTTACTTGCCAGAAACTGAACCATATACGGCTGGCATTTCATGAGATTTATCCATCGACCTCCAAGAGAACAAACAATATTTTGTTAAATTTCATTTCCAATTTTTAAACATGCACTAACTATCCGTATCACTGTGAATTGCGATATTTACACTTGCTACAAAAACCTTATAAATTTTAAATGGCACGTACAGGCCCGCGTAGTCTGCAACATGAATTTGTAAAATAAATATCGGATAATTATGAACGATGATTGATTAAAACCATGACCCCTGAAAATTTACCAAACATATAACAATATATTTTTAAAATAGACATCAGTCATAAAATAAAACTAAACTGATTTACTGTTAACAATAAAATGCAAATTTATTACACACGATAAAAAAAATAATAAAATCAATTTATTATACAAGGTGGTCGTTTAAATTGTAATTAATTATTATTTATGTAGTTTTAAAGATCATCTTTAATCGTAAATTATGTATTATTGATCGATTAAAAATTAATTTGCAATTATCTGACAAGGACCACTGTTCGTATGTTAGTTAAGGATTTGGAAGAATTAATTAGAAATTGCTGCTGGCTTTAAGATGTTCTAAGCATGTCAAAATTAATTGTTGATAAATTAACATATTTAAATGTGGATTAATTAAAATATAATTACAATTTTGGTATAACTAATCTTAAACCCATTTAAAGTAAATCCGTTATATATGAAGAATTTTATGTAGTACCACATAAAAATTATCGCATCGCTAATCTCTTTTATTCTTAATTAACACTTAATCATACATCATTTTTCTCCCATTAATTAGTTTTTAAATTAATCTTTTTCACATGCGATTATAATTAAGTCTAATTAAATATGATATTTATACATAATTCGATCATAAAACATGAATTATGATCAATTTTTGGTTTGTTTATATTTTATGCTGCGCATATAACCTTGAAACAGAATGTTAAACTTACATAATATATGTAATAAAAAAATCTTTTCTTCATTTAAATTAAATTAAATCAATTTATATGTAGCTATTCTTATCTAAAAATAGTGAGAATTTTCTATTTGGCTAAGAACGAACATACTATGTATAATGTGTGTGTGCCTGGTCAATGATACAGATCTGGTTTGAGAATTTAATAAAATGATAACAACAATGTATGTGATTATATGTAATTATATGCGTCTGGCTGGTTATATGGGGTGCGATCTTTTTATTTTAATTAATTAATTATGTTTTTTATGGCATGTATCATTATTATTCCAATTTTTATTTAGTTTAATTCATATAAATACATGCGCGAGTTTTGTTAAAACAATTGTTTCATTTTATTCCGTATATAAATCAAATAGAAAAAGAAATAAGGTCAGAAAAAATGTAGTTCTAAATATTTATACTTAGTACACAGCGCTAATAATGTTTACTGCATCGGAAAATTTATAAATATACACAATTTATACAAAATGTTTTAAGTCCAAAAACGATGCAGTCATTAATTTCCACTTTAGCCAATGTATGTATATACTTGTGATTTTATGTAAATATAAGAATGCGATGTAAGAAAATACCACACCCACCATACGAGCATCTACGAGTACAAACGTTTAAACAATTTTTTCATTTGTAATGAAAATTGTGTTTTTTTTTGTTTAGTTAACAAAAAATATAAAATTTATATGCATTTCTAATTAAATTAACAAAAAAAATGATTTCATTCTAAATAAAATAAATAATATTTTACTAAACGAAAAAAAAAAATTAAATAAATAAATAAAATTTTAGCAAGAAATTTTGAATGAATGAGTCAATTTGTTTGATTGTATTCATGGTGGCCAACCATATACATAATTTAAAAAAAAAAAAAACTATCTATTATTATGTTGATATATTTATTTGTTCTTATAGTTCAGAACGTCTGGTCACTTTATTATATTTTATAGTTGGTCGTAGGTTGTGCATCATTACAATATTTGTGTATTTTATTTTTATTTTTTAAATAGAAAAGCGGATATTACGTTGACATAAAAAATTAAATTAAATTGTTTTGTTGTTACTCGTTTAAATTGTCGGTTAATTTTATAAGCGAAACGGCATTACACTGCAATTTTTTATTTAGTATACTTTTGGCGCGTAGGGTATTTAGGCATAGACTCTTTATTCTATAATCTATGGTCATTTAAATAAAATTAAAGTTTTAGCTCAGAGAGTGATTGATAATTAAATTCAATAAATTTTTTTTAAAACTTTTACAGAAAAGCATAAACTGACCCCCAAAACAATGAGTGGATTCGAAATGAATGAATTTTTGGCACCATCAAATTAAATAATAATTAATAAATTCTGTGTTTGGATCACTGAAAATAGTAGAGAACAAGATAAGAGCAATTGAACGGCTGAGTGGAAAAAGGTTAATATTCCAAAAGTGTTGTTTTTCAGAAATCAAAAAAACGTTTTACTGCTTTAACTATAAGTTGTACTGTAAAAGTCATTTAAAGGAATATATAGGGCTGTATATAACAAACTATATTTTTAAGAAATTAAGTACACATTGTCAGTATTGATATATCTATTAGCAATTAAAGGGGCTGGAATATTACCTTTTTTCTACTCAATTCCAGAATTTCGCAAGAAAGAATAAAGAACAGTAATTTTTAATACATTTTTATTGTTTTCATTCGAATAGTTGACTATAAATATGTTTATTCGTCATTATTATCGCTATTTGCAGTATCTGAAGTTGGCCACTTAATGAGTGCACTATAGAATTCTTTATATTCATACGGTACATAGTGTCCAACTTTTGCGATGTCCTGTACCTTTTTGTGATTTATAGCAATGCAGCCATTATAGACCTTATCGATAGGAAGAACTACTTGATCCTCCTTTTTTAATCTAAATGTACTATTCACCAAACCGTCGATAAACGTGGAAGCCTTAACATAACCTCCTAGCTCACTTGTGTACTGCAAATGCCTATAAGTACTAATGCTAAAAATCTCACCAGATTTTGGTAGATCAAAAGAGGTTTTTTTAAAGTAGTGAGGCCACTATTCTTTAAAGTTCAGTATTGAATCGTTAGTCACTCTTCTCACTTCAAATGGTGGATTACGCTTTCTCGCTTTTCGAATGATATCTTCGTACTCCTCTGATGAATAAATTCGATCTAGTCTTCGAACACATCGTTTTTTATGACAGAAAAGTTTCTGTCACAAGGCAGAAAGCTATAACCCCGAAAGAGATGGTTATAACGACATCAATAGTCTGGTCAATGTGTGGTTGCGGTTTTGTCCCTCACATGCGTCATTAAAAACGTGCAGTTCTTTTACTTCTTCACGAATATTTTTTTAAATAGTCAAGAACAAAGCTACACACCTCGTTAGGACCTCGTTTAGCTACCCCTTCTGTGTATGTGTATAAAACTGATTTTTCGTTGCTAATATCGTGAATATTAAACACAAAATACCAAAGTTTACGTAAATAAAACATTTCCTGTACAGGAATAAATGGAAGCGGCAGATTCTGCATATAGCCGAAAACTATCGCCCTGACATCGTTTCGATGCTTGCAAATTTCAGTAACTTCCTCAATTCTTTTGCCTTAGCACATCTTTTATGAATAAGTAGTTCAGCGACCGTAGCTCGTTTTGCAACTTCGTTAAGAGTTGATGATTTTATTTTTTGATATAAATCCTTGCAGGTAGAACAAACATCAACTTGAGGCCTGTCAAACTTGTAGTTGAAGTTTTCTTTAAAAATCTTTAAGTAAAACTCATACTTCACAATTTCTTTTAATGCAGAACATTTATCAAGAAACATTTCGTGAATTTTCCTAACTGTTAGGCCAGCTTCTAGATATTTTACAGTTATAGGAGTGTAGTGAGTCTCTTTTGTTGGAAATAATGAAATGTGCTGAATAATCTTGCCTACAATCGTTGAATCAAGGCTGTTTCCACGATTTTCATGTCTTCTCCTTAAGTCAACAGGATTTTGAAGGCGTGAGTTGTTTTAAGTGTTCCGCTAGGGCACGATGTCTAGCAACATTGTGTCTTTCAATCAGTCCAATGAGGTATGTGCCTCTTTCGTTTTTGGGACGACCACTGTACACAATGTTAATAATTTTACGTTTTTCTTCAATACTGAAAGTAACCATGCAATTCTTACGACAACGACAATCTGGGCCAGTAGTTTGCGCTTCCACTAACACGCCTTTAATAGTCACAAATTTCTCACCTCTTTGTCTAGCCAATTTCTCTTTTTCATACAAATGCAAATGCTTATTGGCCTTGCCTCTTTTTCTTCGTGGTTCACGCATTTCTTCATCCGACTCTGACAACCTTTACGTGATGCTAGATACCAATAAACCACTGAATAAAAATGAAATACTTATTTTGCCAATGATAAAATAAAAACTTACTCTGCAACACTTTATTAAACTTAATAATAGTATACCGTCAAAAAAGAATATTTCTTATTATTTAATAATAATAATAATAATAATAATATGTCGTTAAACACTCTCACATAAACACTTCAAAAAAATTGATAACAATATGTTGTTAATGCCTCTTTTGATGCCAACCATAAACTGAATACAAATAATATTAAAATTTATATTACGACTGAAACTACTTTCCACGTACTGGGGGAATCTTTTAAATCTAAAAAATGAGTATAGTTTGAAAATAAAAAAATACCTGTTAGTTTAAGCATGTTTCGCGTGCGTACATGAGAATGAGTGGAAGGAATAAGGATAATATTACTGAAATATTACCTTTCTTCCACTCAATGGAATTTTAACGATCACGTGTATATATGAAAATAGGTGGAATAGTTTTGTTGATACATTCAATAGATGCGGAACAGAAATCTGAGTACGATGGAACTCAAAACTCATTTTGGCAAATTTTGGAATATTAACCTTTTTCCACTCAGCCGTTCACTTTTACCCGAGACTCACAAAACTTACTGGCAATTCAAACCACGAATACTATGACGAACGTAGGGCCTTATTTACTTGTCTTAAATGTGGTTTCATAAGCATTTCAATTATTTAAATGAATTACATACTCAAAAACCAATTGGTCGAGAATAATTAAAATTGTGTTTTTAGATCTGTTATCTTATAGATTTTAGACCTCCTGGTTAAATTAAGAAAATTTTTATGTTATTTTGTATCTGTTAAAACGGAGGATTGATTCGCTTTCAATCATAGATCATGAGGATGCAGGTTTCTAGATGGAATCCAATGGTTTTCATTGTTTTAAGTATTATTCTTTGTATTTGAAAAGGTTGTATCAAAAGGAATTGCGATCAACCTTTCTCGAAAATATCGAAGTACTTTTCATGCAACGAAAGTATCGAAAAAAAGAACAGTATCGACAAAATCATTCGTCGGGTGCGTGCCAAGAATCGGGTAAAACTCAATTTTAAGTAAATTATTTGATAAAATCATTTATTTTTCAAAAAAAAAAATCTGTTCTAAATCCGATTTTTACCATATTAAACGATTTACCCGACTATTGGTCCGCAGCCCTGTGAAACTATTTTTTCTCTTCTATTCGTCTATTAGTATTACTCAATTTAAAATTACTACATATATTCTTCAATTGATTTATATTATAACCGATTTTCTTAGAAATAATAGCAGAATAGAAGCAACAAAAATAGAAGATTTTTACGGCATCAACGCCATTAAATTCAATTGTTTTTGAAATCTACTTTGGCTAACGGACGAAAAATCTATACTAAAATTGCTTACCGTAGTACACGATTTACTCAGTGTTATTTATGAAATCATAGTTATTCATCAATTTTCGAGTAAATCACTTAACTCGATTAAAATCGACGTTAGTCTGACGTGGGATATTGTAAAATTATTTTCAGTACTTAGGCTGTGTGCCAAACTTAAGGTAAAAGTCAATTTTAAATTTGTTCTAAAACCATTATTTACCGTAGCAAACGATTTACCTTAAGTCTGGCATCAAAGTAAATGTTGACTTTTATCCGAATATTCGCCCTCACCCCTAACATTCTATTATGATTTTTCTATTACGGTCGCGGCCTTTTTTGACAGCTACCCACACACGAACACACACTTTTCGATACATTCAATTTTATACGACAGACCTGACATACTATCTTACGGGTAAATCGTAATGGTTAGCTGAAATTTAGCAATAAAAACAAAACTCAAAACGTTTTCTGATAACATTCGTTTATTATATTTTATTTATTTATTTATTTATTTAAAGAAATCTATTTTGTAATATACATGTATGATTTCAGATTATTTACAGTTATAGTTAAAATTATATTAAAACAACAAAAAACTTTAAAACAGAATAAAAAAAAAAAAAAATATAAACCAAATTTTGGTTTAAACAATTAAAAATTTAGAAAAAAGTCTTTAAGGATATTTTTAAAGTTGTCCTTTGATAAGTTGAAGTCAAATACATCGTCAATTAAGTTGAAAGATTTAGACATCCTATTAATTGGGTTGTTTTCTCCATAGTTGGTGGAATGGTGTTCAAGTGCTAAAAATGTATGGTTTCGAAATGTTCTGCATGGCACGTGAATTGATATGTTTTCCAAGATGTAAGCTGAATCAACGTGACCAAGCAAAACGTTACCAATAAAAGCTGCTCCCAAGAGAAGTCGTCTATTTTCAAGCGTGCATATTTTGTAAGATAAACCATTGTATAATCATTATATAGTAATGTAATGGTAGGTTCGTGAGTGAAATGTTAGATACCACTACTGGTATCGTTTTAAACTTTTTAAAGAATTTCTGCAATTACCTATCCGCCTAAGTAGCATAATCTTCTCCTAAATGTAGCTAGATTTTATAATGCAACATGCAGAAAACAAAAAAAAATTCTATCCATATACTTACAATGCGATTCATTACTATTTATGATACGAAAAAAATTTAGCTCCCATTTCTATTTCTTTTCATATCAAATTGACAAATAAAATAACATATATAATAATAATTAACAAATACATAATTAACAAATAAAATAGTAATAAAAATAATAATTTTATATGAAAACAAACAGAAATGGGAACTAAATTTTTTTCTTATCATAAACAGTAATGAATCGCATTGTATTACTCATATAATGACGCTCTCATTATAAGTCAAAACAGTTTTTACGCTCAAAAGTAAATAGAAAATGTAACAAAGATGATGGAGAGAAAATACCGATCGCAACTAAGTTGGTTTTGTTTTGAATTGCAACAATGTTTTCTAAATTATAGACAAATAATTTTGAACGTTAAAATATTCGTTGAAAATTATAAAAAGCTAAAATAATTGAAGATTGTCCATAAAAACGATCTACATTTAAATCCAATTAAAGATTATTTTAAATGATTTTGTAGGTACAACACATACACATTATTTGGTTTTCGTTTCGATAACTATATAGATAGACCACCGATGATATACATACTTATTTACACGCACACACTCAGCAATTCAATATATGTAAAAGGAAATAATACATCTGCACACTACAAAGATTTAAAAATTGTTTGCAAGTTAATTTCGTAAATTTGTTCGTTTAAAATTTTATTGCTTGTCGTCTAATCGTAACGCATGTAGCTTTGTGTTTTCTTATTTTTAAACGTTATAAAAAGTTCATTTTGAAAATTTGTGTATTAAAACTTTTGTGAATTTGCGTGATAAAATGGTGTGTGCTTACAAAAACTGCTTAAATAAAAATGACTGTAAATCCACCAGAACATTTTTTACGGTGCTGCATGACCATCGTCGTGTGTTCGACAAGAATAAAGTTACTTCCAAACGCATAACTATTATGAAAAACTTTAATTTTAATGATTTCAAAATAAGTAGTTTTAGAACAAAAAATATTTAAAAAACTGTCTTTCCCCAGCCAATTAATAATCTTGTTTGTAAGTGTAAGGTCAATGACATAGATGCACGATGCAAGCGTTTATTAAAATTCGAATTTTTTTAAATAAAAAAAAATTGATTCCAAAAGTTTCGCGTACGATTTCCAACCAGACACACAACACTGAGAGTCAAACAACAAGAATATTGAAAACACCTGATTTCCCACCTATAACATTGAAATATGAAAAAGGGCCTCCAAGAACTTATTAAAAGAATTATCAAGTTCCACAAATTCCTCATGAATGTCCCATCTCATCATCTCAATTTCCTAGTCCGCAACATCAAATTGAAGACGAAAATAAAGAACCCGTTCAACCTTTAAACAAAATTCTCAGGTTTATATTAAATACCCCTCAGAAAAGTAAAATGCAAACAGAAGAAAACACAATAAAAATATTAATTGATAATACACTTGACGATCGACCACAAGTAAACACATTTTGTACTTGCACAAATATTTCATAAATTAAAATTATCTTGGACCCAAGTTGAACAAAAAATGTATTTGGAATTTGATTTTAAATCACCTTCATGTTACAAGCATTTATTAAAGAAAGGTTTTAATTTGCCAGATAAGGATAAAAAATTGTATTATTCAGTATAAAAAAACTAGTACATGTTTTAAAATTTTTGTATGGGTTAAATTTTAATTTTATTTTTATGTGACTTAGAAGGGTCATAGAAGGGTATTATGAAAATTGTAAAGAGATTAAAACTCTAATAAGCAAGTTAAAAACTACCATTGGCGATTGCTTTCCTATTTAAAATACAATTTAGATAAAAATATTATTGTTTTATCTTATGAGAGATTAATTTGTTTTTTAAGATAAAATAAATTACAACAATTTAATCAAGAACTTTCAAGAGCCCAACTGAGATCCCATTTAATTAACCTAATTAAGGTTAATTAAATGGGAGCTTTTATGAAAATAATGCTCCCATTTAATTAACCTTAATTTTTATTTAGCTATTTGGTTCTGTTCAAAACGGCTACTTATTTCATTCTAACGCCCGTTGCACATTTCAGCTAAGCTAAGCAAGAAACGTAGTTTCTATTAGCATAGTTTAGCTCGCACAGCTCATTCCGCTGCACATTTGAGCTAATTATATCTCTCACGCATACATTTCAATACAAGTAAAATCATATGTCTGTCAAAAATTAATTAACTAATTTTATTATATTATTTAAGAATTCAACCACTTTTTTGAATTTGATCCACAATACCAAACACAACAATACTCAAATGTCATCCAAATTTCAATATTTTATAAGTACACATAATAATAGCAATGTGAGCAATATAGCTGACTTTTGCAATCCAAAGACAACCCGAGCTAAGTTAGTTTGTATCGCTCAAAACAGAAAAACATAGCTCGCATAGGTTAGCTCAAATGTGCATCGTTCCATTAGGTCCGTTGCACATTTGAGCTAAGCTAAGCTAAGCGATGTCAGCTAAGTTTATCGCTCTTGGTTGAAAATAAAGAGTTTTAATGAAACGATGCACGCTTGAGCTAAGCTATGCGAGCTATGTTTTTCTGTTTTGAGCGATGAAACTAACTTAGCTCGCGTTGTCTTTGGATTGCAAAAGTCAGCTATATCGTTCACACATACATTGCTATTATTGTGTACATATTCGCCTATGTGACTATGTGATTCTAATAATATTTTGGCAGACATATAGCATTTTACTTGAATTGAAATGTATGTGAGAGCGATGTAATTAACTCAAATGTGCAGTGGAATGAGCTGTGGATGCCAAACTATGCTAATAGCTGCGTTTCTCGCTAAGGCCCCTTGCACACTTAAGCTATGTTATTTTAGCAAAGTGAGCATGTTTTGAGATCACAGCTTTCGATTTACTTTGCAAAGCCTAAATAAGTGAAACCGAATTAGCGAAGCTTAACTCAACACACTCGTACGTCCCGATTTATTTAATTTCTTTATTTAAAGCTGTGGGATAGAAACATAGCTGATTGTGAGCTGATTAATTACGTATCTCCAAGGTGAAAATAAAAATTTAAATACATTGCTTTACAGATTGGGTAGACTCTGAGATTTATCTACAATATTTCTCTTATTTGACTTTGGAAAGAAACCAAAACGTGAAGCTGTTAAATGAAAACATAGCTCATATCAGTCAAAATACTTAGCTCAAGTGGGAAACGGGGCTTGTAAAAGTTTTTTATATACAACCAAGAACGATGAACATAGGTCAGTTCGCTTGTCTTAGTTCAGCTGAAACAGGCCTTATTGTATTATTAGTAGCCATCGTTCATGAGTATGCAAAATCATCCGAATTGATTCAAAGCGATTCAAGACGGCTGACTTTTAACCAACAAGCGCACATAATTTTTATGCCTTAAAGGGAAAATCTGTACATGTATCATCACCTTAACAGAGCTCTCACAATAGACAATTTTTTCTCTAAAGTAAATTTTTTTCTAAAGTTTGATTTTCAAACAAATTTCTAAGGCAAAATAAAAATTGTTTTATTGTGAAAGCTGTTTAAAGTCTCCACAAATAAATATTCGTTTCGGAAAGATAATTAAGTATTAAAACGGTGTAAGACTAAATACAAATTAAGGTTAATTAATTAAATTAAGACATAAAAATAAAATTTTACAATTTAGAGGAAAATAAAAACTGATTTTTTTTATTCAAAATAAAATACACAACGCATTTTTTATTTAAAAAAAATAATTTGTATGGTACATCAAACTAAACAATTTAAAATTAGCGTTCGAATAAAGACGGAACTTAAAAGTAAGCCATTATTTATCCTGCCATAAAGAACTGAAACGTTTTCTTTCAGACAATGCTGAGCAATCTCTAGCTTAACTACTATTTAAAAATAGTTTTAATTACAAAATAGTGAGCGGCAACCTAAACTCGTAAGCTATTCACTTGTATATTGAATTTATAAAAAATATCTTATATACTTTCTTATATCCCTTTTTCAACTAAGAAAAATAAAAAATCTTCTCAATTTTAGTCCAACCCACACAAATGTGTGAGTAAAAAATTAACGTATGTAACGGCGTTGTTCATTAAAAATTTCGCTTGATTTGAAGTAAAACCAACACAACTGTGTGTATAGATATAGTGTTTTTTCGGACGGAAAATAAGTTAAAAAGGAATTCACAAATGTGTAAATTGGTTCAAAAAACATACAAAACTACATATACATGGTACTTTAGCCCTACCCGCACAATTGTGTTAGTAAAACACAAAAGGGATATGTAATTCATTTGAGATGGATTAATTCAGCCTCCAATTTAAACAATAAAATTTATTAGAGATTAACAGATTAGATTAACAGAAAAATGAATTTAAGTTTTGTTAGCGAACCTTAAATGCTCATAATTGGATTATAATTATACGCTCTAGATTTGCACACTGTAAACACCACATGACTCTCATTGGATTCTGTGACAAAACAGATCAAGTCAGACATGCTTTGGTTGAAATTATAATCTTTATAATGACATCCTCGTTTTTTCTATTCCAATGAGGAACAATCCCTTAATAAATAGTTGATTGAAAGACAATAATGAAAAACGACATACTATTGTAGTATGTTCAAGTGACAATTTTCCTATTTTTACGTACTTCTCTTACGTAATATTTTTTATGATAAAATCGAATTAATAAATTTTATTTTAATTTTGAAACAAATATTGGGTTCAATGTCCCTGAACTTTCACACAGATTTGGATAAATAGAAAATCTGCCTTTCCATAACAATACATTGTTCTTAATGTATGCATATATAAGAAAATTACTCGTTCATATTTTCAATTATAACTTACCATACTGTAACAGTGCAATCAACGGCATCCTTTTAAAAAATTGCATTTAGTTGTTCTATATAGATTTCTACATCGTTTTCATTTTTAATCTTTATTCGTTTGTGTTTGTGAGAACAGATGTATTTAAAATAAACAATAAGCTAAGTATGTACTCAATATATTAATATACATATGTATATATCCTATCGTTCATATCTCCTTTCCAATAATGGATTTATTTGATTGAACAATTCATATTCTTTTGCATTTCTATCATAGAAAAAAAATTATTTATGCTATTTTTTATAAAAAGAAAATTGAAGTAAGGTATTCATGATTTGTTTTATTGTTTATCACAAAAACTATTAAACACATTTTCTACATGACCTTGACAATTGTAAAACAATACGAGTTGAAATAAATATATTCTGTGTTAATATGTAGTATAATAAGTTAGAGTGAAGCAATACTATACTGGTTAATGGTATACAAAAATACGCCGTGTGTACTGTAAGTGTATTTAATCTTGCAAACATTTAGGCGAACTAGTAAAATTATTGCATAACTTAATTTCGATTAACGCGCTACCTGGATTTTCACCCTCTAAAGATTTTTTTCGAATGATGGTACTACTATATATGTATTGCTATGGATAAACAAACATACAACGACAACATAATACCACAAAAGTGTATGTTTATTTTGTACATTTTAAATAAAATGTCATCTGTCATTTTTAGGGAATTTTTTGTGAATCGTTTTTCTGTTAATTATATTTTAAGTGAATTTTTTGTCATGGGAACTATAGCAGCAATAAAATTGTTTTTTTAGATACATCATTTAAAAAAAGCTTCTCACACTGTTTATTAGATTTCTGCCTTTTGAACGCCTAAGCCATAGCTAAACATTTTCTGTGTAGTTGCTTTGCGTCAAATCGTGCATAGTATTTTCCTTGTGTTTTAAAGACATTAAGACAATAACAAAAACTTTAGAGAAAACTATTAAAGGATTTTGAACAATTCTGTATTTTATGTAAATTATCCGAAAACAAAATTTTTCATTCAAAATTTTGAAATAATTACAATTTTGCTTTCTTGACAGGTCGAGTCAATTCCTAAATCCTTTTTAAATACTGTGAACTGAACATAATATGGTATGAATTTATATACAATGGTTTCAACAATATTTTGCCTAAACTATTTAGGCTACGTCCACGTTTTCGTTTATGCAAATTGCATTATTACCTCATCATTTTCATCAGATAGCTGAGATATGTTACGCAATCTTGCACGATTTAAATTACACTTCAGTTGATTTTAACAATCACTCGGAATTTGCACATTTGAGTTTATCGTAATTATACGTGCCGTTTGATGTTTGGCACTTTACAAATGAAGTCAGAAATGATCTGAAGATATCATCATTATATAATATAATAAATTTAACAATACAAACAATAGTTCTATCTGACTAATAATAAAATTCTCGATTTTACTTGAATTCATCAATTTATTAGGTTATCCACCCCGCCTACTTCTAAAGTTATAATACTTACAATCGCATCAACAATTAATACAACACTTACATGAACGGTACGAGTATACGTCATAATCCGACAAATTGTCATCCACTCACCTGAAATGTGAAATAAAATTGAACATTAGAAATGCGATAAATATATAGACTAAATATAAAAATTACGTCAAATTTTTTATTAAGATTTTATCTCTTTACATCATAAAATTTATTTTAAATTACGAGTTAATGAGTCTCTTATTCGTTAAAAAAAAACATAAAGATAATACTTGTACGTGTGATACCGATATTTTTGATATCGATATACTTAGAAAGAAAAATCTAATTCGTCACATTAAGTTAAGTTCATATGAAATGTAAATACAATATAATTGACCCATATATTTGAATAACGATATGGTTACAAGTAGTGATGAGGTATTAAATTTCATCAAAAATTAAAAATAGTTTAAAGACAATATTGTTTTTCTGAATAACTAATGAACGTCCTCCAACGTAAATATTCCAAGTTCAATAAAAAATAAATATTCATTCATTAATTGTTTCGTTATAAAAAAAACTCTCATCGATATGTTGTGACGACACCCAAGATAATTTCTAGAATTTTTATCATCACCCTATTATATTAAATCAACCGCGAAAAAAAGCACATGCAATAGCGCCCTCTCAAACATACATAGATTCACACCACGATGTAATAAGTTATAAATAGATTATTGTCCGCACAAACGAAGAAAATAAAAATAAAAAAAATAAACTTTTTGTGAGGAAATAATAGTTTTTGTGGTGGGCTTTTACGAGTTTATTGTTGAAAGTTACAAGACTCAGACAAGAACCGCACATATACTAAACAATGAGTTTATTTGTGATTAACGAAGGTCGTTTAAAGTTAGGTGTACGTACTGCCAAAGCAGAAACGTTTACATGTAGCGTGTTGACGGATGTAAAATAGGTAAAATTTGACATTTGTGTGCGTTGTTCTGACTGTGTTAATTATAATTTATCATAAATTGTTATGCTGGTCGATAAAATGTCTCGCCTACACGAAACTAATTTTGCCGCCTACAAATTATAGTTTTATTGATATCGTATACGTGTATAGTGAGATAAGTGTATAAGAATGAATGAAAAACTTGTTTTGATTTTTGTTAACCGCAATATCGTAAAAGAGTTTTTTAAGATTTTATTAAGCTGACGATTTATTGAGGCTTTTAAAATTAACTTCGTCGCAGTACCAAATTATTTATTCATCGTGGGAATTATTTCTTTGTTTTAGAGTTAAACGCTTAATACTTTGTTGAATTGAAAAGTGGACAAGTGATTTACTGAATAATTTAATGTTTCTGAATTTAAACTGTATTTACTTGAGTGTACAAATTATACAACAATACATCAATGTATGCACACGTATTCCAATAAATAGCACAAGACATTTTAATTGAATTCATCAGCGCTTAAATAATTTTTAATCTGTCATTTCAAAAAAAAATTGCTAAACAGTGGCTCAATTTTTTAATGGAATAAACATTTTACCTGTTTAAGAAAATTAAAGTAACGAAATTAGCACAATTACACACCAAGAAGTAACGATTAAAGAATGTACTTATTTACATCCATTTCAACAAAGATTGTGGTAGACGTGCCCAAAAAATAACTTTGGTACGATAAGCCTTTTAATTTCTCGTATAGTGGCCTTGGCCTAGTTAAGCAAGGTTTTTGCAAAAAATTACTTAGTTAATCCTTCCTCAAACCCATTGTGTGCTTTTAAACCAAACTTCGGTACAGGATTATATTTTAAACGAAATTTTTGAAATATCCGAATTTAAAATTGAGACACTGTACCCACAAAAGATTTTAATTTTAATAGACGTATATTTCTTTACGAATATATTAAGCGTACAAATTATAGAAACTCATTTGCATTGGACACGTAACAAATCTCTTAAATCAACCTTCCTAAATTGGAGACACTCAATAAATTTATTAACATTATTAAATTACAACATATTATAACATTCATTTGTCTATTAATAAAATTGAAAAGCTACAAACCGCGCTTTAGTGAATTAAATACGTAGACAACTTCAATTTTTTTTTATTGCATCTCCCGTCAAAATAAACTACATTGATCGCGCTTAGTAATTGTTCGATATAACGTTATAAAACATCTAACTGTTTAGATATTGTAAAAAAAATCTGTGATAATGATCATCATCGTCTTTGATTGTATTATTTATTTTTTTTACTTAACAGTAATATAAAATGAAATATTTTCTTTTGATTTATGCAAATCAAGAGAAAATACGATCGTCGTTTAATAATAATTGAAATTCTTTGTGTTCCAAATGCACCACTCTAAGAATTATTTACATATATCCCATTAAAGTTATGTTCCAACCTTTTTGGGAGCAATTCAAAATGTTTGTATGCAGTAGCCCGTAATTATGTGAAATATTGATTATATTAAATTATTACTGGTGAATTAGCAATTAATAATAAAACAAAAAACATAATTGACTCATGATTGACTGGTAAATCTAATTTGACGTAAAGCAACATAATTATTGACAGGTGATATACAATTTAGGAGAAACCATAATCCTTTCTATTTAGCTAAAATTTTCAAGCAAATTTTCTTACTTACTACCTAATAAAAAATATGTTGGCGCCAAAATTATAAATAGCGCACGGGGTGCCGAAAAAAATAATGTATTTAAGGTCACGTGGGCATATAATTATTATACTCAAT
This sequence comes from Nephrotoma appendiculata, assembly GCA_947310385.1. Taxonomy (NCBI): domain Eukaryota; kingdom Metazoa; phylum Arthropoda; class Insecta; order Diptera; family Tipulidae; genus Nephrotoma; species Nephrotoma appendiculata. The sequence goes on along the minus strand of OX371225.1, from coordinate 240,560,835 downwards.
TAATGAAAGAAATTAACGAAAGAAACGAAAAAAAAAAAATTAAGAACGAACAAATTTTTAAACCATCTGTGTTTATCTAGTATTTTGTCATATTTATGAAGATGGTGAATAGTATTATTTGGTATTATAATTTTGTGGATACTGAGTAAATAAACCGTAATCGTAATTTATTATTATTTTCTTATACAGAAGAAAACTATATAAAATTTACGAACAACGAACCTAATCGTTTGGTATGGAAATTTTGGTTTGTTATATAGCCAGCGGATAGGTTCTAAGATAAATTATTATTTATTGATGGAAGTTATTGGTTTTCTTGTAAAATATTCATAATATGTATTTTCAGCTTGAAAAACTAGTTTCACTTTAACTGAAATGCATAATTCGCCTTACTTAAATACTATTTACATCAGCGATGTCAACAAATTTTTCAAGTGATCTACTTTTTAATTATTCGAATAAATGTTAAATAACACTTTTAATGGAATTAATTAATTACCCCAACCATTTGACTTCACTATAACTGTTGATTCAAATTCGTAAGAATTTAAATTGGATTTAGGCAGAAACTAGTTTATTAAATTCATTCAAAGGTCTGGCTGCATTTACGAATAATTTCAAATATCGTACTGTCATTTGGTTTCCAAACATTATAACAAATTTAGAAGAAAGTTACACAATATTTTCATTGCAAAGCTTTGGGAAGCTTGAATCCTGGTCCTTTCTATTAGTTGAAGTTTGCAATGTTCTTTCAAAGCGAACTTATTATTGTAAATTTGATTATTCAAGATGTTTTGAAATTTTAGAGTTTTTTTTAGATCTTTGCAGAAAAATCACTTTAAAGCATATTTATGAAGAAAGCTTGATTTTAATTTTCAAAAGAGAGGTCAATGAACCGTTTTAAATTTTTAGCAAGTGCAATAAAAAATACATTTTTTTGTTATAAAAGTTATAAAGTTATAACTCACTTGGTCGGTCGTAAGTCATACCATTGTTCTACTGTCTCCTGCCTATTCATTAATGATTCTAAATTGGAATCTTTTCAAACATCAAAGTTTATTCACGAAAAACTTAACTTCCCGCCAAATCGAAAGTTCTCAAAACAACAATGAAAAATGATGGTATTTCTAAAAACATTAAATTCTCCCTACTTTGGCGTGTTACAAGAGGTCCAACACAATGAAATACATTTTAACAAGCGAATTAATTCGTTCAAATATTTTTTTTAATCAAAAACAAACCAAACTATTGCTTATTTTCTTGATACACATTACAGTGGTTACTAGGGCTGTGCCCAACTTAAGTTGAAAGTCAATGGGCGCTTTCAGGACACCCAACAGTTGGGAACATGTTGAGTAAAATCAAAGCCAACGTTTTGAAAATGTTTAGTACTCTGAAATTTTCAAATCAAATTGGCGACGATTTCACTAATCATGATAGGGTACCTGAAAGCGCCCAATTTTAAGTAAATTTTTTGGTATGTTCAATTATTTTTCAAAAACTCTACGGCAAATTGGTAAACGATTTATCTGAAGTTTGGTGGTAGATATGTAAATTTAGTTAAATAAATGGAAAAGCAAGCTCTCGAGAAGGTAGCGTAAAATGGTTTTAAAATCTAAAATCACTAATTTAAGAGTACGCGGCCAGCGTGAAATGTAATATTCGCTGGCCTCCAAAATTATCCAGATAAATTATTCCATGAAAATTAGTTTGTCGATTTTATAACTTCATGTCAAAATATTTTTTATGCGAGTTTGTTTAAAAACAAATGCTTACATTTTTAGTGAAAAATGTGTAGAGTCAAACAGAGACATCTAAATTCGAATACGAAAAAATACTATTTTTTGCTGTGACCGCAAAATAAAAAACAGTAGTAAAATTTTCATTTTCGTTTTCGCTTGTGTCATTTTTATACATATGTAAAATTTCAATTCACTTCAGCTGCGTACTAGGCATTAGTCAGAAAAATCAGTGTCAGGCACACAGCATTAGAAATCGATCGTTTATGATACAAATGCCATAAATTGACTGGCCTACTAAGTTTTATGAACTATATGAAGACTCAACCAAAGGCAACTCTAGATGTAATGGTTTCAGTTTTCAACAGGACGTTTTAAATATAAACCATGTTATTATTGAACCCGTCGGTCAATAAATCCCGAGGCTAACTACTATTCCAATGCTTCGATGCGTTCGGCTGATCTTTGGTCTCAAAATACTCGTTGTTTCGGCAAAATCTCTTTTACTGGACCACGATTATTGAGATCTGTAAACAGATAGTAATTTTCTGATCCGAAGAATACGGTGAATGGGGAAGTTATTCGAACTCCAATTTATCAAATTCTACCATGGTAGCCAACGACTTGTGATACTGTGTATTGTCTTGGTGAAAGAGAACTTTTTTCTTCTGCCACGTCAATAACGCCATGTAATATTCGCTATTAATGATCTTTCTTGCGGAGACCAAAACCTTACCGGCCGACAGTTGCATTTTTCGTTGCTTTGGATGCCGTTCACCGGCTGCTGTCCACTGAGCTGATTGACGGTTTGATTCCGAAGTATAGTGGTCGATCCATGTTTCATACATAGTCACATACCACCGCAAAAATGCTGTTTATTAAGGTGAGGTAGCACGTCAACTTAAAGTGGTTATAGCTTATCATCAACCACAAACTTTTTGGAATTGTATCTTTCCTGGAAACTCTAAAAGTACCGCTTTAATTGTATATTACAGAAACTCAATTAAAATTAATTAAAAAAATCGCACATACCATCAAAAGCATATAACCGCTATTATCAATCAAACAGAAGCTCTCCACAAAATAAAATAAGTTATATACGTTCATTATATTTTTTTTGCTTTAAAAAATTTCATACACCAAGATATAAGAAATTATGCATGAAGTTTCCGTTTCTAATGGCCATAAATTTCTTTTAACAACCGCAATATGCAAGAAGAATAGTGTAAGAACCATCATAATAACACACAACTACAAAACCAGTTGTAAACACAGTATTTTTGATCGTCTTCTAAAACTATAAGAACTACATTATTCCTCGTATATTCTTCAATGATTTCTTTATAGTGTGTTGTTTGTGAAATTAGCATACCGCGAGACATTAATTTAACGAGTGGGTTGTCTCGTTTCTCTCTGTATTACAAATCCCTTCGTTTGACATAAAAATAAAAATAAATATTTCGTCATACCTACACACAAGTTGAATAAGTTATAATGTAAAACTATTATTTATGTATCAATAATACATTTTATTTTTAGTTTATCACCATTAATTATGACGTGTTACATACAACCGACAATCTATAATATATATGTATTTCTAAACGCACAGATTGATATAACAACCTGCGTCTAATAAATAAATCTAAAATTCTAATATTCAACCACCTATATTTTAGCATTGTCAGTGTCACATACATGAAGTATCAAATCTACACAAAAACCCAATTTGAAAACAACAAACCTACATTATTTATTAGACTATAGAGTAGATTAAGCAGTAAAAAAAAATTTGCATTTAATCAAAATAATAAAACGTTTTAAAATAAATTATTTTATTTATTAAGAACATATCGCGTATACAAGTTATGTATAATATAGTTTTCTTATGTAGTAGAAGGTCAATTTATTTATTATTTCGTCATATCGTCTTACAATTTTATTTTATTAAATAACAAACCAGATGGTGAATGCGATTGTATCGAAAATTTTACACGCACAAGATGTTAAGAAAATGGGAAATTTCTAAACTAACTTATATTCTAAAACTAATAATTCTAAAGCAATTAAAATGAATTTATGCAAAATCACCTTTACTTGATGTAATAAATCCATTATTTTTACAAAAATAGCCATGACACAGTGTTTAAGATATCCGAATAATTCGCACTGCACACACAAACCAGATAAATAAATATTTAAAGTAGCCAATATTTAATTAAATTTTACAACAATTTTGTATAATATTTTTTTTGGCTTAATACTTCTTAAATATTCCACACAGCACAAAAAACCACACAACACTTCTTTCTTTGAAATAGGTAATTAAAAGAAACTGTTATAATAATTAATAATTAGCACGTTATATTTTCACAGACAAGAACATATAAAATTCGTGATTTTACGTTTCACAATAGAACACAAAATATAATTTATTACACAAAATCAGCTGAGTGTGATTACGAACGGAATATAGTCACGCTGATAGGAATATAGCTGCAAACAAACACTGACTGACTACAATAATAAACTGAGCAAAGCAAAAAACGGTCTTTGACAGCGGTAAAACATGTTTTGAGTATTTTTTTTTTTTACTTTTAATATAATAAAACAGAGTTAAGAAAATTAAAATCCGAACAGAAGAAGTTGTTTCTTATTGTGTGAAGAGTAGGAGATGTTGGTAGAAAAATTGAAACGAAAATGTCTAAACAATTTTAACAATATAATGTGGATACTTTGAATAGACTGTGACGATTAGCGAACGTAAAATTGATACCGATATAATTTGATTTATAAATGTAATTAAATTTAATAGAATTGAAACAATAAATATGGTTCACAATAGTCGTCATTAAGTTATAAATATAAATGCATCAATTAAAATGTGAATTTCTGATTAAAATATTTTTAAGTTGTAGTATGTGTTATATTTTTAAATGATAAGATACACAAAAATAAAGTGGTTGCAAAATTGCTGACATGATGAAAATCAATCACGAATTTAACGATTTTCCATTTTTATATTATGTAGTTTAAACAATTTTACAATACAATATTAAATTTTCCTGACATTGATTGATTGATTGGACTGTAAGATCAAGTATTTGATAAGTGTTCCGGATAATGCCGGGCCTATTCCTACAGCCTGTTTACATTTAACTAAAAGAAGGATAGGAAAGGTTTTCTTTGGGACGGAACGGTTTCAGACACCTAACGATCGTACGGCACAACACAATTCTAATCTACTAGAGGAAGGATAAAGGCTTAATAGGTTTAATGGATAACGATGGTATTGGTCTTCAACAATTGCTTCTCTAAACCAGCAACCTAAGGAAATAATTTATTATTTCACGTACATCTGGAAATTTCCTGAAATTTAATTCTAAATTAATGCTTTCACAATGACAACACTATTCTAATCTACACAATCAACAATTAATATTTCAAAGAAATATTATTTCACGTACATCTTTAGATTTCCTGAAATTTAATTCTAAATTAATATTTGCTGGCTCCCTAAATAATATAAACATTGCCTAAATCTAATTTAAATTCTTACGGATAGGGATTAATTTAATCATCCTGTAATTCCACAACTTATAATAGAATTTCCTAAAACCATAATTATTTAAATTATATTAAAAATTACTCTAAAATCCATTAGTATTTAACCCTTGAATTGGGCAACCACGATAGTAGAAAAAAAATCAAAAAGTTGCAAATAATATGTGAAGCATCCCAAAGGCAATAGTTTCCAGAAAAGTATCAATATTATTCAATGCCAGATTAACTACCGGATTGGATATTTCAAATAAATTTAGCTTATTTCGCAAAAATTTCAAATGATTTATTAATTTTGGTCCCAAAGAATATTCGTTTAATTACCAATTAATTTACACTGCACAGAACGTAATATGCCATGCTCAATGGACCTTCACCACTCCTCAACCAATTACTGTCAAATATGGTATTCAGAATTGGGTTGGCACTGTAACAAATGATGATGAAATTCGGTGCGCAAAGCTGAATTTGATGAAATATTGGGATTCGGATATAATGAATGAAACCAGGCCATTTCCCAGCCGAAACTCTCCATTTTAGTTTGCAGAGCTGGGCTAGGATTAAAATAAACTAAGGTCAACTTGCATTCGGATTTTAACATGTCTTTATGGTGTTCAAAAAATTCGACCATTTTGAATGGAACTTGGCCATATCCTAAATAAATTATTGTCAAATTAGATATGCAGAATTGGGTGGGTATTTAAAAATGGATTTTAGAGAAGTTCTAGAATTCGGCCGTGCTAGGCAATTTCTTAACTAATAATGTTTGAATCTGGTATGATGAACTGAATCGAGATTCTAACATAAATCCTGAATGAAGTTCCAGATTTTTCTGCAAAATAAATCTGAAAATAATCGGCCAAGGAATTATCCAGTTCCTCCATTTACCATAGCTGAACGAAACTTGGCCTTAACCCATAACCCAGTCAAACTCAGCTTCTCCAAAACAAAAATTTGCTAGAATTCCAATTGAGCCCAATTCGTACCCAAACATTATTTTATGCACCGTCCGCAGCATTCTGTCTAGAAACAGACTATTGAGACTATTCCGCACATCTCAATTAATCAAAAAAATCAAAGTATACGTGAGCAAGTCGTTGAATGGGATTTAGAACTCAAATCAATTGATATTCGTGACTGACGTTCCCATGCAATTGTGAACCTGTTTCAAAAAATTGTTGAGCCAGGTAAATTCTTCCACAGAAAATAGCGTCAGCACTAAGCAATCTAAAAAATATTCAACATTAAAAGGACAGGCATCAAAGATTTACTTGTCGTTACGTCTCACCTATTTAAACAAGATTACAAAAAATATCTTTTATTTATATTATTTGAATTCCAATTAGAAATTAAGTACAAATTTATTTCACTGTTGCACCGATTTAACTAAGATCGGTTAAAATCCGTAAGACATTAAAAACTGTGGTTATTTACATACAATTTGTGTATGTAAATACACAAAATTTAATATTAAATTTTCCTGATATTGTAAACACAATAATACATATTTCAATACTAACATCCTTTCACATTTTCTGTCAATTCGGATTAGTACAATAAAATCAAACCCTCTAGTTACTGCAATTGTTCGGTTAAAATCTGAAAAGAACAGCAATAAGGAAAATTTCACAATTTCATATCTTCCTTTCTATATTATTTTCGCGAAAATTTGGGTTTGTTTTACTGAGTTTCTAGTGAAACTTTAATTTCTATTGAGCTGCCTAAGTAATAATGGGTTTATCCAGCATGTAGGCCTCACTATAAAATAGCAGGCCTCACAAATATAATCGACTGAATGCAAAATATCTCACTAAGAAAATGTATTGCAGATATTCTCTATGTTTAGCTAGGTAACATATTATGTATGTCTACTTTTGAGTAGATATTTTTGGTTTGAGTCTTTACTATTTTAATTAACATTTTAGTTCGTTCAATTTTTATTTATTTTCATTTATTGTCAAGGTGTGATGATTATTGTATTATTAAAATAAATTATCTTAGACATAAACTCAAAATATCTGTTTGTTTTCATAAAGTGTTTTTGTGAGTTGCACTTAAGGTGCACTTAAGATCAATTCGCACCCACTTGATGCTCACTGATGGTTTCTCATGTTATTCTTGCCCGGGTAGCGAATGATAATATTTTATCCGCCTGTTTTGCAGGGCAATTACTACGTACACATTTGCAATACTGAAACGTAACATCTCTGAAGTATCTGAGGTTGAGCATTCCTTTGATAGTACTGCGTCTGTTGTATTGTTGCATCCATGATCGAGTACTGCGAGTATTGCAACTAAGATCGAATGAAACTAGATATTGTACAAATATTTAAAGAATTTGATCAGAGCCTCATTCAAGCTGAATTCGCCAATACAACAATTAATCATTCGATTTATTATATTTGATTTGTACACAAAACACTCGAATTGATTCAAAGCTCGGAACACGAAAAGATATGGTTTTTTACTAAAATCGGAGAACTTTTCGGCAACTTTTTTGTTGCGAATATGATCTAATATTGTTTTAATTAAATATAATTAAAAGCAGTTTATTTAATCCATTAATAAAATAGAAAAGTGTAAAACAGGTGAGTGCAAGCAGTGGCTAGGTCAAAAATAATTCTGACCATTATGAATGATGCCTTCGTTATATTATTTGACTGCGGTGGTGGTCTCTCGATCATTAAGAAAACTTTTCATCCAGTTTATAATATAGAATCCAATAAAGGTGCCACGTCAATTTGCAAATGAGGTTTCCTTGTAAAGAAAACCCCATGTATGCTGCTTTATTGTAATTATTCAAAAATATATTTCCTCTTGATCGCACAGATATACCCCATTTAATTATAAAAAAAAAAAAAAAAATCCGTAATAAAATAATGCCGGATCAGTATCGAGAGAATGATTTGAACATTAAGTAAAAGGGCATGACCAACTGCTCATTTTTTTTTTTTGTTTAATTATGTATACCTACATTACGCTTTACCATCAAAATATAGCGCAGCTTAAATGAAGTGAACGATGAACTCTATATTCTAAAATAATCAATTCAATTGCTTTCAGGCCAAGAATTCAAAATTTTGATAACGTTGGTCGTGATTTCATCGTGTTTCCAACTTTTGGATGCCCTGAAAGTGCCCTATTTATGTGTATGTACGAGCATTTTTCTGCCTAAACTAACCGTGGTGAAATATTCATCGTTGTGATTTCACTATGTTATGAAATCACCTGTGGACACTTCAATATGTCGATTTTGATCAATCTATTCGCAAGTTGGAGCCTGTTGTATATTTATAGGCCGCATGGCTTCTTATAGTTATCTTGCTGCTAGGAAGGTTTCATTATTAACTCCAGCCGCGGAAGTGTTGGTAACGTTACGTCGATACTACCTTGGTTTTTGGCTATAATGTAAATATGTTATCTAGTGCTATAGTTTTATATATGTATATAGAAAAGCGACATATACGTCGGATTATCAGACCATCGAGCAAGATACGTTTGTTAATGTAAGTTAACCATTTTTGAGTATTCTAGAATGGGTTAAAAGCTCCATATCATTTAAATGATAATCCAGCCGATTGCGCAGGTCAACGAAGGAACTGTTCGTAAAATTTGGAGGTTGTCTGTTCGTAAAATTTGGAGATTGTTTTTGATGTTATCTACAACTGCAGAATATAGCTGAATGTAAATTGTGCATTGTGATTTATATTTAACGATATTCTGCAGATACAGATACCCTAAAAAAATTCACACATCAAAAACTACCTAATAAGACGGAGTAAAATTGAATTACGAATGTGTAACGCCCCAATATTGAGTATTATATCCATTTTACATGATTATCGACATCTTGTTAGAAAAAGTTGAAACTTGACATTTTGTCGCCTTGCAAACGTCCATTGTAGGGATTTTTTACCGTATTTCAGTGTCAATTTTTTAGCATATGATATATGTCCTCTTTCCCAGTTTATTATTTTTTCACTATTTTTTTGTTAATTGTTTTGCAGATAACAAACCATGCACAAAATAAAAAAATATCCAATTTTATAAAATTAAAGAAAACGCGAGACAGGTACAATCATAATAAGGCATACCCAACAAAGCTGCTTCAAACATGAGAAAATGCGGCTCATAAAGATTAGCTCAATAGGCTAGCTAGAGATTAGCTCAATAGACAAGAACAGCAAATTACTTAAGCCCATTTTTAGATGGACGAGATATCCTGCGAGTAGATGAAAGACTTTAAAATTCACTATAAAACATATGCATTCGTAATATTACCCTCCAACCGTCATATTACTAAAACAATAATCAAGTACAAAATATTGAATTAGAAACCAAAAAATGCAAGCAAGCAAGGATACAACCAACTGATGGGAAAATTCTTTGACGACGGAAACATGAAGGCTATTCAGTCACAAAAGAGTTGACTGTGCGAGTCTGTGGCAAAATGAAACAGATAAAGCTAGCTATTTTCATAAAGATAAAGTCATTTTAAACCACTCTCGTCATCTCATTTTGGTGGAACACTTTTTTAAAAAATCGTGAAAAGCAGTACAATCACATACTAGGAATTAACAATAGTTCTAAACTAAATAGCGGCAGTGATAAACTCCAGGCCACTATTTCCGATCTCCAATGATGTAACTGATTTCGAACTTACACCAGGTAATACCTTAATAGTGTCGTCAATAATCATATCAACAAATATTTACAGACTGTCAAGACGCAACTTTTACAAAAAATGAATTAAGACTTCTGAAAGAAATAGAGTAATAAATACCCCCGGAGACTACAACAATTTTAAACTAAATGTAGAAGAAAATTGTGTACAGAAAATAATTCACCTCTTGACACTGTTAGATTTCAAAAACTTTGCTTTTCAAGAATTCCCAGCAGAAAAAATTAAGATTAGGGAGCGGGGATAAGTGAGATATCATGGGAAAGGGTTTCAGAAAATATTGAACACGTATTTTTTTCTTTTAACTATTTTCCTTTATAATAGTGACCTCATTGATTTAAAAAAATTGCAGTATGACGTCATTTTACGTCGACGGTTCCAATCTATGACTATAGATGACAGTAATAACAAATAAATGATAATATTTTTAATATTAACAAAACAATTGTACAATAATATCAATTAATTTTAATCGTAATAATTTTATGTATTACGAGCTATTGGTAAAAATTAATTTAAGCTGAATTTGCTTCAAGAAAATCCTTATGATTGATCCAAATCTTCCAAATCAAGTTTCCTTGAATTCCTCAATTTGAAATGTCTTAAATCATATAAAATGAGTTGCTACTCCAATTTATGAATTAAAAAATCGAAATTTTTGGTTGACTTTAGTAATTACTGTACTTTATAACTACTAAAACCAAAAAAAATCACTTTAGTTGCTTGTAAAGTAAATAGCTCTCCCTTAGGATAATGCTAAATCAAACCTATTTATTAATTTTATCTTCTCATTTAAGAAATTAAATATAAATAAATAATACAAATTTACAAAATCTGTGACATTTTCTGAATAGAAGACGATCCCACAAATTATTTCCAAACGATTTCAGTGATAGCACTGAACACTAAACAAATAAAATGTTGTATAATTTTGTCCAGCTAAGGCAAAACAATTTAAAGTTTATTATACCTAATTTAAAAGTTGTAAATTCCAATTCCAAAAATAATTTGCAAACTGACAGAAACTGTTGTAAATTAAAATTTCAGCAATTAATAACCGTTAAATTAGCAGTGCCGAAAATTTCACATAAATTCTTATCACAACGTAAACATTATTTATAAATTTGTACATGCTTTAAAGAAATAGTTGGCACCATGACGATGGCTAATGTCGTAATAATTTTCATAAATAAATACATCATAATTGCCATCATAATTTTAAAAAATTTCTAAATTTTATATGTTGTTCGAAAATTTTGAAAATTTGTAAAATAAATTTAAAGAGAATTTCATTTTGATAAATTAAGTTGGTTGGCGCAACGGCAAACATTTCATAATTTTTTTTTTTTTGAACTAAAAGACAAATTCTAATCAGTCATTGTACGAGTAGATTGTCATCAATGGAATTTGTAAAGAAATTAATAAGGTGCAAACGAAACTAGGCTTTCTCAATATAATTAAACTATCTTTTTCGTTGCAATTTTTAGCGCAAACCCTTCGGCTACGTGTTTGTTGTATACTATTATGTTTTATCTTTCGTAAATAATACATAAAGAATTGTACCAAAGTGTTGTGGGTTTTTTTGTTTTATTGTATCGCTTGTGGCAATATATGTATGAGCTTTGGTCGTCAGAATGAGATGAACATATGCGATTGAATTGTAATATTTAATATGCAAGTTTTTTTTTTTTTGTTCTTGTGTGTGAATTAGGGGTTATTGTTATATTATTAACAAAGAATATGAAATATTTTAAGAGTATCTTGAGTTTGGAGAAACGGGGTATATTGTTACATGGCGGCATCAATATTGTTTGTGCAAAATGACTTCATTTGTCAAGTTTACTTTAAACAAAACAGCAAGAGATTTGTTTATACTTCTGATAATGAATAAATCGATAACTATAATAATATCGAATTATAAGACCTGCCGATGGTATTTTTCTAATTACGTCATTAAAGTACATTTTGATTTATGTGTCTGTATTTTTTGAGTGATATTCCGTCATATTATAGACAGTCGAAGTACGTCAAACTCGATATTAATACATTAAATATTTAAAAATTATTGCCAAAAAAACGTACGTACTTAGCTTACATACTCGTACATACATAGATGGTTATAAATTTTGTTTTTGGAACTTGGCCAGCTAAATGAATCAGAAAATTATTTTATAGACGTAACAATTACTATGATATACAGTTGGTTTAGCATGAGTCACCAATACAATCCGAAGAAAGTATTATTGCATCTTTCAGTTTTGTTTCGGTTATTATGTTGTCTTAAAGTTAGGATTATTAACAATTTCTTCATACACCTCTAAAAAATATTATTTTAAAGATTACCTTGCGTTATACAGAATAAATAAATAAAACTTTTAATATAATTAACATCAAATACTGTTTTAATGTTTAAGTACCTTTAACCACTACCTATACTAGCGTAAAGCAAAATATTCAACAGGTGAATACTGTATAAGAAAAAGAAGCAAAAGTTTTATCTTAGAATAATATTTTAAACATGAAACATCTTATATGCTTGTTATTATACTTGTCTAAGTATATTAAAACAAGATTAAAGCGATATACTAATGATTTTTTTATAAGCTTGGCTCAATCAAGGCACAAACATCTCTTGCAAATATTTTCATATGCTTTGTAAACGAACATTTCCTATTTACATTTTATATTATGCAAATATATAATCTAAACGGATATTAATAAAACATTTGCGGTTACATGACGTATATTTTCTGTATATTCGACACTATTTCCAGTCTTGTAAGTTTCAATCAAGCTTTCTGTCAATCCGCCAATCTTTTAATAATTACTATTTAAAATAATATGAAAACAGTAACAAAAAAATTCAGCACCATTACCCAAAAATGAAAATACAAATTAAAATAAACCTTGAGCTTTTATATATTTTCATAGCAGCAACTTTGAGTCTATAGAGAAACAGATTTCGGTTTTATTTTTTCTGCGACTTTGCAACTAAACAAGTTTTCGCTGAATTACAATCGATCGAACCTTTCTCAAAAGAAACCGAAAATTAATAATCAACGGTTACATAGGTTTGCTATAAAGATAAATTAATTACTGTATACTCAAAGATGTTTGACGAACTTTTTTATGCAGATTACGCAGAACAATATTTTTTTAAACGCAAACAAATTGAATATCAATCAAAATATAAATTTTAACGCCTTAAGGTTCGAGCACATAAGACTACAAACATTTTGAGACAGAATAGTGATTAATATATTACGCCCGGTAAATTGCACACGGTAAAAGTGTTAATTCAATTAAACTATTTTTTGTATGGTAAAGTGACAGAATGTGTAAAATTTTCGTTGCTCGTTATTTATTATAAAGCGCTTACTTGGGCTAATTTAACAATTTCACTTTCAATTTGTAAGGTTGATGTTAATTACTTTAATTGTTAAATGAACTATAAAAATTATGTATAAAGAAAATGGTTCATATTTTTTTGTCCGTGCAGATGATTTAATCTGATCCAGTTTACTGCAAAAGAAGAGTGATTGTGGTACAATTTTGCTTTTCATAATTTATATTGACATTTAAGTAATGAGCACTGATTATCCAAACATTGATACTTGGTTTCGTCATATTAAAATTTCGCCTTATTGAAATTTTAAAGCCGTGTTCTTATACATCCTTCAATCCTTCAGGGACAATTATTCCGAATATATTCATATGTGCCTAGAAATGTCAAAATTTCACATTACATACCATTTAGAATAAAACATATTCTCTTACTGAAATCATACTGAACTCTTAAAATCTTCACATTTCTTAATGTTATGGTAAAATGTGCCTTTCCAAATCCACAACTCACCTGAAAATAAATAAAATAGAAAATAATGAGTTTAAAATTACAAAATATTATTTAGAAAGTAATTGGACACAAATCTACCAATATATTTTTTGTGGGACCCAGTGGGCCTATATCAAATTTTATATATGAAATTTTCTCAATTTCGAAGTTTCCGATAGCAAAGGAATGGCCTGTTAAATACAAAAAGCATAAAATATTGCTACAAAAGAACCTCCTGTGCCTAGCATTCCCTGGAAATAGGGAATTGGGAAATTTTAATAATTTAAATTTTTTTTAATAGAATTTTTGTCTAAATTGTATTTTTCGGCTTACTGAATTAGATTGGCATAACAAAAGTTTCCCAATTAACTTACCGTGCGATTCTGATGTTGACTATTAAGAGGCTAACAGTAAAGAGGTTTTTCGTTACTAGGTTTTTTTAAAGAGAATCTCTTAATTGGTATTCTGTTAGTAATACTCTTAAAATTTATATTAAAAACTCTCCAAATATTTTTGGAGACCTGTCAAATGTGATTTTTATTAATGCGAGCCATTGAAATTGTATTTTATTGTTAAACAAACGATAAAATACGATATATTTTTGTGAAAATATAATGTTTTACAATTCATATTTTTGTAATAAATTAGAGAATGTATTGCAGAAAATTTGTAATAAATTGCCGAAAATAAACAACAACAAAATATTTACTTCTGTTCGAAATGACAATGTCGGAATAATTTTTCTTCTAAAAATATTACATCTAAATCCTTTTTGTGAATTGTAAAATATAATTTAATAAATTATTTATTTGCACAATCGTCATTTTTTATTAGTTTTAGTGCAACATAATAAAAATTCTAGCATTTATGATGCTTAAGACCACTTAATCGGTAGGTATTAGGCTAAGAGGTTTTTAAGAGAACCTCTTAACTGATCATGTGCAGAATCGCAAAATAGTCTTAAGTAAGAGAAATCTCTTAGTTATGAGAAATATTGTAGTTAAGACCTCTGTGACTATACGCCAGAATCGCACGGTTAGTTTCGAAAATATTTATACCAAACAAATTCCATCAGTAGGCCAAAAAATTTAAATTTAGAGAAAAGTACTATGAAGATATTTTCCCAATTCCCATGAAAAGCCAGAACAGTGCCACTGGCGAAAATAATTCCATTCCCGACATTAACACAACAATCCATACCTTTTATAAGATCTTACTAAATGCGGTCATAGCTGGAAGCAACCCAGCTTAAATTTATTATAGAGGCGCATTTGAAAGATTTATATCGTGAAACACTGAGTGAAAATATTTTTTTTTTTGAACAAAAATTATTATTATAGTGTTAAAGTTGTCTGAAACCCAAACAAGTGCCGCACTCAATACCACACTGGCTTATGGTGCAAACCAAGGGTTCCGCCATAACACACAAATACATTCGCCAGCTCTGGCAAACTCCATATGCTTGAACCAGGGCAAAGAACGCAGCTGACCTACATTGAGGGATTTATAGGTAAGAAACCGAGATCGAGCTACTTCGAAATCGGGACAGCTACAAACAAATTGAATGATGTCATCGTCCTCTTCAAAGCTTCCGTTCGTAGTAAATGGAGTTTCAAATGGCTGTGACCGGCCAAAGTAGAGACCAAAACCCTTAGCTGGTTCCAAAATCCGCACCAAATCCAACCAGTTCGATCAGCCATCGCAGTTGAAGTTTTTAGATATCCATGGTGCCGAATTAGGCAGTTATTCCAAAAACGATAAAAAGTGCACAAAATCGTTATGGAAGACCGCAAAGTGAAGTTCCGTATTATTCGTATAATCCACGATATTATCCAGATCTAATTCGACTACTACCTGTTCGCAAACCACAACAAAAGTTCCAAGGAAATAGATTTACCGAAACAAACGCCTATTTTGAGGCCAAATATATATCGTTCTCAATCAAGCCCCTAGATTTCCCAAATGCGATTCTACGTTACCACAAGGGAGTGGCTTTTTGAAGTTTGTTTTCAAGGTAAATTTTGCGGGAAAGCTTACGTTTCAAAATTACACCAAGATGTTTTATTGTGTTAGATCCGGAGAAAGTCTCCCCAAAAAGAGAAGGAACAAACAGTTCGCTGATATTACTACGTCTATTAAAGACTAGCAGACTAATTTTAGATGCATTACCAAAACGATTAAGTCATTAGCGTAGCTCCTTGCAGTAAATCAGATTACAAATAATTCATCAATAACTACAAGAGAGGTGATAAGACAGAGACAAGATAATCCAAATCGTCCACAGCAATGGATCCAATCTGTATAGCGATGGTTTGGCCGATATATTAATTTGTGCAGATGTTAGTATGCATTGCATGCTTGAATGAGTAGAAGTAACAGATCATGAATGAGAGGAAAACCATTTTGTAATTGATTGAACCCATGTGTAATTTAGCAGGAGACTCAATTCGAACTACCTGATTTATATGGTGGGAAAAAGAATAAACTCCGACGCAAAATGTCGCGAGTGAGACAAGCACACACCTAGCCTGTGTCCTTCCAATAGAAGGAAATAACAGTAGATTGTTCTAAAGCAACAAAATCAGGATTGATAGCGTGACCCGGAAATTTTCTTTTTGGAAGAGGTCAGCAAGCCATCTGAAAGCCGCAGCACACCATTCATTTTTAACAAGCGACCTATTGAGCCTGGCAATCTAAGAAACATTATTAGTCTCTTCGCAGAAGTTAGTCCAAAATGACCTGCAAGCGGATCTTAATTTTTTTTTTAAATCTTTTGGTTACATCTTTTGGCTTTATTTTTTGAGCCTCCTCGCCCATTTCTTAAATTGTTTAAGATTAGAACACTAAAAAAGGTTTGTTCCGAGTCTTTTGGTTGGTAACAAGAGGACAGGATTTTTCGAAAGCCAAAGTGATTGCGCCCGTCAAAGATGATAATAGCAAATCAATGTTATCAATCGAACGAATCTCGCCCAAAAATACCAACAGCGCAGAAGAGAATAATTCACAATTGGCAAGCTTCTTATTACCGTAAGGTTTAAGAATAGGCTTTTTAAAGTTTATGTTAAAAGAGATACATCTGTGGACAGAGGTGAGAATATCATTGGTCACCTTCCAATGATTGATGTTTAATCTGACTTAATGTGCTTAGATAGTTGAGGAGAGACAGACCCCTGTTATTAATATTCGAACTACTCCATAATGTGTGATGACGGATTGGCATTGCAACTTACTAATAAAGATACTTGGTTTGACTGGCTTCACGAAATAAGTTTAATAAACTAAATATTAAAAAACTGACAACTCTTATAACCACTGATTTCAACTTTATCGCCAGATTTTTATTTTGAACGACTGTTTAATTTTCATTGATAATTAGTTTTAGTTTTATAAAAGGTGGAACTAAAAGAGCCTTATTTTTTATAATTTTGATATACATACTTAATTTTCATTGGATGAACCTTTTGGTTTTTATTTAATTTTAATCGGGGCCTTAATTTATTACGAGACTATGGTTTCAATTTTCCTACGTGTTATTTGATATGGGTCTAAATTTTCTAATTATTTTTCATGTTCGTTCATTTTTATCGTTTTCCATGTTCATTTAATTTTATTGATTTCTTGATAATGATATTTCCCAAATATTAGCAAAATGGATCAAGTGTCTTTGTAAATTTTGAATTTCATGTAATTTAGATTTTATTGCTTTTTCCAAGATATGACATAAATTATTTACATATTGCTAGATAAATGAATTATATTATTTATGTTCCGGGATCTTTTTTATAGTTTATCTTACGTTCTATTTAACGTAGCAGTGTAGCAAATTCTGTTTGTATTTTTTATGGTTAATATTTGCTATTTTGTCGAAAATATCTTTCGGGATCTTTGTTACAAATTTTTATTTTCTACCTTATGTACTATAATTATATATTTGATTTACGTGTAATCAATTTCTTATCGCTATTATTGTATTTTGCGTGACCTGAACGGTGTTTTAGCGCGTTTTGTACATGGGTCACTGTCCTGGAAATGCAACACTCCGAAGGCGAAGGTAAAACCGAAACGAAGGTGCATACACTGAAACTGTACCAGTTATTTGCAGGAATTCGCCAATTCAAGAGTGACGAGTACAGCTGCAATACCTGTTGAATTGCATTCATGAATAAGTCGCACTAATATTATGGGAAATACAAATGCAAGCTCTATCTTAAACGTCGGACCCTTTATAAAGAATTCTGCACACGATATGTCTGTCTGAGATGCACCAAGCAGAAACGAGCTTCAATAAGATGCTGCTTTGCTATGATGTAAGTTGATCTGTTTCGATTCAAGCATGAAAGCCATTAAATTACAAGCTAGAGAAACATGAGATAGTGAATGAACTACACGACTCTGAAATAACCTTACAGTGGATAGTAAAGGAAATAGCGAAGCCACACAAATTTCGCAGAAAGCGTTGTCAGTTCAGTTTGAAAAAGCGTCTGGATTTCAGTCTACTAAAGCTGGTTTGGAGAATCGGTCACCGTACGATTCCGGAACCTCACAATCTAGATCCGAAGCAAAACCCGTTTTGGATCCCTCGAAATTTGCCATACAAAGATTTCTAACTATGAGCTGGCTACTAGAAGAAATCCCAAAAAACCGAGAGATGTTAAGAGAAATTAAAAATATTTGCATTTGTCTGATCATCGCACTAAAAAGAAATGTATAGCTTAGTGATGATGAGTGATTATTACATAGTAAATTATAAAGTACATAGTAAATTATAAAGCCTCATTTTATTACTCAGTTACGTCATTATGTGCAATGCTAGAAAATGAAAACAATATGAGCAACGTGCTGTAACACATATGGGTCCTGGGCAAATATAATAATCATCAAAATATTTACAGAAGGGCGGGCTATAAAGAGTTTTTGTGGCCACAAACCATCCAATTAATGAATCTGATTATCGTTAACATTTAAAAAATATCGATTTAATATTGCTGTCTGATTAAATCTAGCACTTCGAAAGAAAGGTAACACAACAAAATTTGATAAGATTTTAAATCCCTAAAATTTCCTACCGAGTTTGGTCTATGGATTTTGCTGATTCGGCTGCTAATTGCAGCTAGCGATCATTAAAACAAATATTTCAAATTAGAAATTACTTCAGAATATGAAATAAATAAAACATCCAACAAACAGCAAACTTCTTCAAAACCTGTTCATAGAATTCAGAATTATAGTAAGTTGCCAAATTGCCTTAAAACATCGAAATTACGTTGTAAAACATGCGATTCATATGAGAAATGATATATTTAGACATTTAATTAAAAATAAAAGTAACCTGAATTTCTATAATCAGTCCACAGTTTATAAAAAAAAATTTACGATCACTGACTAATTCGTTAACACATTTTCAATAATAAATAATAAGCAATCAAACATTTTCCATTTATAAATTAACAAGAGATGTACGTAGAAATACTTCCGACAGCTGCATGTGAAAGTGGGTGTGCGTGTTTTGTATACACATAGAAATGTGATAACATCAAATTACCATTGCCACCGCATTTCGCGGAAATTCTGTATTTTGCTGCATGAAAAACACCTACAAACTCCAAAAAATCTAACTTATGTTTATCAATAAAACCAAATTTTTTCGTTTTTGTCGGAATCCATAAATTTTTTGTATCTACCACTGTGACGATTTAATTAATAAAACTAAAATAGTTCATATAAACAATTTTTAATGCAAATTCTATAGAAAAATTATATGTACATATTAAAACCAGACGTATAAATAGTTTCGGCTATAAACATAAGGCTCTGTAAATCGTAACGAGAAAAACAATAATATTCGTCACGTGCTACAGATGTTGGATTCCGAACTAATTGTTTATCGCGCAGTTTATTCGCCCATCAATTAAGAAACTGTGCTGTGGATTAAATTTGCACGCGTAATAGAAGTAAGTATTTTAATGTTTATTTAAAGGTTTATTGTTATATAGAAAATTCGTAATAATTTACCTATATACATCACATTTATCCTAAACATAGTTCGATTATTTCGTAAATTTAAATTCTAAATAATTGTGTGAATGTTTAGGAAATTAAACTTTTATTATTTAGCTATTTCTTTGTTTCGTTTTATAGAACCTACGCGAAATATAATTTAATTTTTATTGTAGCTTTGTAAGTTACGGAGGTCGACGATATTTTTCGATTCATTCATACAAACGAGTTTAATTTTGTGTTCACGTAACTTGCTAACTAACAATTATTCTAGAAAGAGCTAAAATTTGTGTAAAGAAACCCTAAAACAACCCGAGTATGAAATGATTTGTTAATCTGCATAAAATCTGTAGTGCAACTATATCTGACGCATTTTTGTTGTACAACTTAAAAGACAACATTAATCTTGTGGCTATTCTAGGGTAGGCCTCCTAGGGAAAGTTCTTAAGTAAAATGCAACTAGTCGAATTATTTTAACAACTCTGTCTTGTTTGTTTCACTTTTAACATTGCTAACCTTAAATGATATTTTTGGCTCGAGAACCCAGCGTTGCATACTGTAGTTTAATAAGGTAAAGCAGGTAGAGCTGTACATACGATTTGTCCGGCCATTGGAACAATATATCTTGCTTACGACTTGCAGAAGGTTATGTGAAACCGTTCAACAAGTTAAATTTTCAATCCTGAAATAATAAATATAACTAATGCTATTCAAATTCAAAATACAATAATCTTATTTACATTACGAATTACAAATGTACAAATATAAAAGATGAGGACTACCAAGTAAGCGACTAATTCAATGAATTCACAACGGCCGGTTGCATACTTCAAAACATATATATGTTCATATTGATCGGAAACAATGGCGCGCACATGAATGAAAATCAATTAAATTTTCTTTGATGTGTGTTTTTTTGAACCGCAACAATTTAAGAAAAAAAGCTTTAAAATGTATATATTCTTAAAAGAAACGTTACAGCAACCCAACCGGATGGTGTTAAATACATACTTTATATTCTTCTTTAAGAAAAGTCATTAAAGCAAGTCATTACCAATCATAATTCGATTTCAAATACACAAATGGTATTTTTCTAAATTTTTGCGCGTTGTTTTTTTATTTTTTATTCTTAAAAGATTTCTTTTATAATTTCATGATCGTATCATCATCATCATCAAAGATCATATTCTGAAAAATTAAGTACGGCAAAAAGATGTAAGCTATTTATTTTTTCATAAATGATGTCACGATGTGCTATAGTTTCACACATCAACTGTTGCTTTGATTGATACAATTCTCAAATTGTTTCGTTTGTTAGGAATATTTTATGCAAATGATTTTCAATGTTTCTTGTAAAACTTGAATTTTGTAAAATCAGGACTATTATTTGTCAAAATATAGGTTGCCGTTATTGTACATAAAACCGGTATATTTAAATAGTTGATAAATTTTTTTATTGATTGGCCAAATCCACTGCACGTAATTATGTGAACAGTAGTCCCTTCTAGATTTGGTATTCTTTCAGCATACCGGTCATTATTATGATTCAAGATCTTGAAATTGTTTTCTCAATAGAATTAAACATTGTTAACGTTAGTATTAGAGGATTCCAATAGAATTAAATTGAAGTTTCCTATTATAATGCTTTTTTAAGTTTTCCGTGTAGACCAACCGTGCATCACTAGGAAACATTTTCAAGATGAATTACCGTTTCAACCAAGTCTATTTTCCTTAGGAATATTTCTAACATTTCAATATTATTAGTTATGCTAACTCTTTTTCAACCAAGAAAACAAAAAAAAAATCGGCTCAATTTTAGTCCAACCCACACAAATGTGTGAGTACTAGATCATAGTATGTAATGGCGTTGTTGATAAAAAATTTCGCTTGATTTGAAGTAAAACCAACACAATTGTGTGTATAGATATGTGTTTTTTTTCGGACGAAAATAAGTTAAGAAGGAATTCATAAATGTATAAGTTGGTTCAAAAACATAGAAAACTAAATTTTTGACATGGTACTTTTGCCTTATCCGCACAATTGTGTTAGTAAATCACAAAAGGGATACAAAATGTTCGTACTGGAGGCAGAGTTATGTATTTTGAGAATATATAAATATGATTCATAAAATTTCCGTTCATTTGGGATCGATTTGTTAGCACCTTTTTTACCTTTTTCAAGATTTCGAAATTTTTATGTCTTTAACATCTTTTAGACCCTTTTAGACTTAAATCTGTATTTTTTGATACTTTTAATTGCCTACATTTTATATTTTTCAAAATTATACAAAATTATAATGAAATGTTTGCATATAAACTTCAAAGTTCCCGAAGAAACGACGCTAAGGAACTTAAAGCGTTTATAAGATGAAACTATTTATAATTAAAAACTGCGATAAGAGGCGAATATATATGGATGTCAATAGACAATAGTGGAATTTTCTCCCGAATGTGGGAATTTTTACTCCAAATGGGAAACTGGGATATGTTGCTGAAAATATGGGATTTTTAGTTCTTGTTAATAATATTTTAATAAATTATTCTAATATATTTAAAAATACGAATAAATGACATTATATATTTATATTTGTAGACAACGCACATATTTTATGCTAGTGTAATATAGACTCTACCTTATAAAAGGAAAATGTTTTCTGGGTATATTCAGCTGCTAATAAAGCATTTTCTCAGCAAGTTTATTCATTCCGGATAGGGGCAGGGATGCAAAGTGAAATTTATTCGACAGATTACGATCTGTGGTGAAATGTAACACATCTATGACCTCCTGTTGGTATGCAAAACCCATGGGCCGATCCTTCTTACATGCCAGTATAGGCTGGCATGAAGCTTGCAATCTGCAGATGGTCTTAAATCGGTCCTATAGCCGTACGTCCTCGAGTTGGCCGCGAGGCGTAACTGAATTTCAGGAATATTTCAATATCGCTAAAACGAAGATTATCTCTCCAGTATCGACCAGAGCTTTCAATGCATCCATTCATTGTGAATTTTTTTCAAAATTGGAATGTTTTAATCCATTTTTTTTGTATACGAACAAACATAATATACAAAACGTAAGAAGGCTGTACATATTTTGAAACATTTACATAACCGAAATTCGAGCATACTTCTTGTTTTTTAAAAACATTCTGAATTATTTTAATCGATTTAACGCACTTTTTCAAAGCGATTCTGTTTTAGTTCATAGATTGTATGACGAATCTAAAAAAATGTCGATCGTTCTTTTCTAAGATGATTTTAAAGCCCGAAGTTATTGACGGAAATTTACAAGAAAATAGATTAGTGTTCGATAACATTGTGAATGAGCAAACCAAACAAAGTATTGATGATTTTAACGGCGGCACCGAGTTCAACGAGTATTTAAATGCAACAATTTACGAAGGCTAATCTGACTATATATCAGATCAACCAAAAATTTTATTAAAACAAAATTGTGTTCGATTCATAGAAAAATGAATCTATAAAATATTACAGAAATTTCCTTTAAACGACAATTTGTTTAAAGTTATAGAGTTTTTAAATCCCGAAATACCTAGCTCTTTTTATTTCCAACCGTAAATTTTCAAAATTTTTAACCCAACTTCATGTTTATGTTGATCATTTCTGTGACAAATTTCGATTACAGGACGAGTGAAGCCTTACCTTACGAGTTTTCAGAAACGAAAAAGAAAAGTTACGGCAGCTAACAGTGTCATGACAAAAACATTAGCAATTTTAATAAATTTTCTCATTGCTACGGTGTAATGGATATGATCAGTATACCAATTTTGTCCCGAAATGTGTGAAACGAAATGAGTGTAACCGGAATGATATAGTAGTAGCATATGTATTTGTGGTAGTGTCGTGCGTATGATTGTTTTTCTGCATATGCAAGTCACGTGTCATTCTTTTTTTGTTTATTCATATTAACTCTTTCAGTGCAAACATGATTTCGGCTAGTGTATTGAGGAACACGATAGCGCTTTTTCGCACTCAAAGGGTTAATCATTGTAAACGCCATATTTTTGCGTTGTTTATGTATTTTCGATTTTTTTATAATTTCTAAAATTTATGAAATTTTAAATAAATTTACCTATAAAATTTTATTATTAGATGTAAAATTAATTTATGATAATAGATAATATAAAACATATTGGCATGTTAAATAATGACACCCCACAGCTCGAGAGCAGACGTAATGTGCTGAGAAAAGGAAGTAAGCACCATAAAAATGAAACCGATTCGCCCGGAACGCGTTATTTTGGTACTGTTCATCATACAAATGACACAAATACGAACAAAAGAAAAATACAAATACAAGGACATAATTGTGTATTATACATTGTGTACGTATTCGGTTTTTTTTTGCTTCACTCATTTTAAATGTTTTGCTTCACTCATTTTAAATGTCACTCACGGGACAAAATCGATACCCAGATTCAATACAAATATATATTGTCATGGCACTCTAGCGTCATGACAAAATTTTGCGAGTGAAGACCGAGCATATGACGCAATCGGAAGCTAGAAAAATATTACAAACATTACTTGTTTATAATAGTTTTCAGGAGTACTGGAATTTGATTGTGTATAATGGCTAGAGCAACCAGAGAGCTTTCTCTTTCATTTTATTTAAAATCCCATATGACTATTTTAATTATAACAAACGAAGGTTGATTTTAACTAGCTCGACATTCAACACCTGTATGCTAATTTTGTTGGAAAACCGCGACTTGGGAGTTGGGAGTTTTTTGTTGTTTCACAGCAGAATAGGTTAGTAGTAGGGTAGTGAAACAGCAGCAAAACTCCCAACTCTCAAGTCCCAGTTTTCGAACAAAATGTGTACTCTGCTATCCGTTTGAGAATCTAGTAAAATAAATATACATATAAATTCAAATAAAGTATTGATCGAATTTCTGAAAAACAATTAATTTAGCCTTTAGCCGCGTTTTACCTGAGAATATAATTTAAAATAATGTTTCATTTAATTTCCGGTTTACTTAGATGTAAATGCTAATGCTTTTTAAATTTCTTGTTAATTCCGAAATTTATCAAAATTATATAAAGAAAATTTATAATTTTCTATAGTAATCTCGCGAATTATTGTGATATGTGTTGAACTGGCAATAAGATTGTACGTATCGGAAGATATTGACGAATAGTAGCACACACATTTTCAACTAAACATTTTGTTTTGCTAGTTTTCTATAATTAGTATTGTGATAAATAGCATTTATTTATTTAACTTATTTGAAAAAAAAATATTGTTTACACTAACGAGCTGCCACCTACGAGCTTCTTCCGAAACAAGTTTATTTTTTGCAATTGCATTTAAATATTAATTAAATAAAAACAAATTAATTTTAATATATATAATTTATTCCGTTTAAACAAATAGTCAAAAAATGGGTCGAGATCGTAATTAACAACACTAAAGGGTATATGAGATCGATCTGCTTATTGTTATAAGCGAGTTTAAGTGTAAATATTAACTATATCTACTTAATACAATGGAATCAATTGAGAGTTAAGTCGAACTTAAGATTTAAATTAAACCTCAGAAAATTGCAGCATACCACAACAAGGTTTCTTTACCATTTGAGCAACATAAAAAGATTAATGCTAATCAGTATTAGATGTTAATCCTTAATGAACCTAAGCAGATCCAGCTTTAGCAAATTGTTCAAAATAATCATAGTTAAACCTGGAGGTGAATTATGTAAGCTTTACGACTTCATATTACGACAAATAACGTTAAAAAGTTTTTTTATTTGAAGCATTTAGGGTTGTTGTAATTGTGGTTGTGACAATTACATCACAACCACAATTACAACATGTGACTAATTAGAGCCTCGTCGAAAGGTATACTTATTTGTGAACACTTCCTTATTCAAATAAATATGGTCGCTATTGGCGGTCAAAATTGCGGTAAAAAATTATCTAAATCAATTTTTTCGGTTTACTGAAGAAAAACGTTTGATGTAAATTGTTATAAATTGGAAATTATATTTCATCTTGAAACTGCCAGGAAAAATTATTCCCAATTTAACTTCGTTCCTGAAAAAATACTGCTAACTTTATGCCTTAGTATGCCAGAAAACAAATTGTTTAAGGACCCGTCCAAATAATAATTTCGATTGTAATAATTTTGACAGAGTTTTGAATGCAACCAAAATATTACATATAATTTTTGAAATAACTGAAATAATTTTTGCAGAATTTCATTGTTATTTTTGGAAATGCGCCATTTTTGTGAATTATGCAATTATATTTGCTATAGTTATGAACTTAACAAATTATTGGTTGTTCAAGTAAATTAATACAATTAATGAGTTATTGGATCCAAATAAGCTTCAGTTACTTTATTCTCTATATGCAATAACGATTATTACTGGACCATCTCATCTGAGCTTGCTTTGCAATTAATTGCAATCGATTTTAAATTACTCGACTTTAAATTACTATTTTTTATAGTACACATTCCAAAAAATTCCGTATCGGAATTTTTATACACACACATAGAAAAATTACAAAGCGATTTCCGTTCGAAAGTAGTCGGGCATACATCTTTTTGCAATGTAAATTTTGTATTCATACAAAAACTGGAAAATTTCCCTTATTTTATATGGGAAATTTTCAACCCTGCATAAAACACAGCAAAATTGACAGCTATTTTTTGTGTTCATGTCAAGATCCTTTTCAATCAAATTTATCAATTAATAAATGTATATTTTAATTCAATTATGTGATTTTTTAGAAACACGAATCTAAAAATAAAAATTTGTTTTGTCTTAAAATATCAAAATGTTTTACTACCACTAGAATAAGAAATCAAGCCAAAACTTTCCCTTTGCAAATAATTGCAATGCATTCAGATGAGAACCAATGGTTAGTCAAAAATATTTCAGTATTCAGACTGCAATCGAACTATAACAAATTATGGAAGAGAAAATTATTTCACCAATGTCAAAATTATTACAAAAAATTAAATTATTTCAGTAATTGGACGGGTCCTAAACAGATATTAAGCGTTACTTTGGCAATTTTACAACAACAATGTCATACATTTTATTCCAACCAGAATAGTTGTATTCTAAGTTTCTGTACGACTAGGAATACAATTATTCTTCGCCAAACCAATAGAGCAACTTTTTTTAAATTCTATGGATTGTCACCTTGATAATAAAAGGCAGGTTTAAATTTGTCAACAATGTAAATTATCAGAATTTTTATTTTTCTTGCACAAGGAAACAAATAAAATAGATTAAAATAAAAACAAGCAATGAAGCGATACCTTAAATCAGTGTTCCAAACTGGGGGACATACGGCCGCCTTAGCGAGGCATACTATTTATACATATTAGAAGAGCCATATGCTAAATTGATAAATTAGTTGGCCTTGAACTTAAACAGGCCATGAAAATTTTGCCATATTTATTACTTATATAAATCAAATTAAAATGTAAAAAATAAGGCTGAGAAACACTGCCTTAAATTCATAAATAAGAAATATTTACGTCGAAAACATATTTTATGTTTTTATAATTATTTTTATGACAAAAAAATATATCCTTTACTTTGTTTGCTTTTATTAAATTTTTATAACGAACGATAAAAGTAAACAAAAATCGCTTGGCCATTACTTTGGACACAAATTTCATTCCTATTCGAGTAGGAAAAATATTTCCCAAAGGCCGCAATTTTGTAAATTTTTCCCAGTGTTTGATTCTACTAACATATAACAGCAAAATACCAAGAGAAGTTTTTTTTTCAAACGAAATAAACCGAAACTTATTGTGTTGACACTTCACAGCACCTTAAATAACAATTTAACCAAATTCTCGACTTGCCATTCCTGAGGGTCAAGTTGCGTTCCGTGAAATAATGAATATGAAAAGTTTTCATTCATTGGCAATCTAGTAGTTTAAATTATTCGCACGTAATTTTAAATTTTTTTAATAGTTTCGTTTATTTACTTGCCATCGTTACAGACTTTATTCGATAAGGTATAACAATAAAATTTATTATTTTGACTGACCACTAACCTAATTTTACTAAAATTGGCTAAAACAAACAAATCATTTCTTGCGCCTTTAATATTTTTTTGTTTAGATCAAAACTGATCGAATCAATTAAATTCAGCACACCCAGATTTCATTGCAACTTTGTATAATGGCAGTTTTCATTGCAGTGTTTTGTGTAGGCATTTCATCTTGTAAATCATGTGTAATATACTTTTATTATATTATTCAAAAAAAAAAATAATAAAATTATATAAATTGTTTTATGTTATTATTATTAATTTACAATTCTGATTAAATTAAAATCACGAAACAATGAACAAAAACCAACGCTGTATTAAAATATAAATTGTTTATAATAAAAAAAAAAAATATCAAAATAATAAGACGAAATCACTCTCTCTAGGAATTTTACTCGCGCACTATAACAAAATGAAAACAGGTGTGAAAAACTGTTTGAATTGTTTTTGCTCGGAATATATTTTAACCAGGGTATATTGCTTAATTTCGTATGGGACTGATGAACAAAAATTATCCGAACATTTTGGTTTCGTATAATGCTAATAATTAGTGGTTGACCAATAATTTAAATATTATACACAACTCCCATGCAAATACATAAAGCTGTTTCCAAATGGATTTCGGAATATTGTGGTTTATTTAAGATATAGGCGTATATACATATAACTCACAGGATGTTTTTCCGACGCCATGTGATTTGGTGTGCGTGTGTGTACTATATAGTTCTCGTAAGATTACTCAGCCAGAGCCGATTTACAAAATATTTAATGTATGCTGTCTAACGTAAATAAATAACAAAAAAAATTACTGTTAATTTTATATAAAAAAAAATTGATAAGATAATAAAAATTTGAATATGTATTCAATGTCAAATTTTTATTTTTGTATATATCGATCATGCATGCAGTCGGAAATGGATTAATTTTTAAATTTGTTTATGTTTTATATATGTATTATAATATATACAATAGAAACCTTTTGCGGTTATTAAATTTGAATCAATCAATCACATCATCGATTATTGAACTATTATTTAACATACATATGTCCTTCTATAAACTAATTTTAGTTTATAGTAAAACATGCGAAAAAAATTTCATATTCGTGAGCATATCACCTACATATTTGCACTTAAAAGTAACTTCTTGTTTATTTACTTCCTCTTTGACATCCTACCCTTTATTATACGCAACACGCCAAATCAATTCAAATCCAAAATCTATATTTATAAATTATGAAATCAATCAATAAAAAACTTAATTTAATTTTTAAATAAATAATCAGATTATTATTTTTTTTTTATTATTTTGTTTATAATTGTCAATAATATTATTTAATTAATAATATAATAACTCATGGAAGATCAACCTCCGCATTTGTTATATACACGTATACATATATATCCTATCCAAAATAGTGATGTTGTACTCACTTAAGACATAAATTATAATTTTATTGAAATCATAACAAATTTAATTCAATTAAATCCATAAATAAAAACAATTACTCGCGAGTGGGATGCAAATAAAATGTAAATCGCGTTTATTAAGAAAAAAAAATCAAATTTCTTTAAAATTTACAAACAAAACTTTATTTTATTTATAATTTTTTTTTTTAGAATTACATCAATTAACCATGATATTGACCTTAAGAATTTTTTTTTACAACATACATAACATGCGAATAAATATTATTATTATATATTTTCTTTGTAGACTCTTTAAAATACTTTTAAGATACAATTTTTTTGTTTCGTTACGCGCGCGAGAAGAATTTTCTTTTGGTTCTGCTTGTTATTTTTAATAGGTTTTTTGATGATATAACCCAATTTACACATGATTTTCAATTGAATGTCAAGGATTTTCTTCATTATAAATCTTTACAAATAAATATTAATAATCGCGGGTTGAATGATCTGTCAAATTTCTAACTTTACGGAATTACTATGACAACAAGTGAAAATTTTCCTCAATATGTGATTTGAACGAGGAATTTGAACCTAAATAAAATAAAATAAAAATACCTTTTTTGAAAATACATAATCAAGCTTTCTCAGGATAAATGATTGAATTGATCCATTGAATCTGAGCCAGGTCCAAGTACTGCTGGGAATAAGAAGACCTCAGGTTAATTTTTCTCTATTTTCACGCTATTTTGGTATTAGGTCCTTATTTTGCTTATCTTTAGATACCCCATTTCAAGGGACCTTGATAATCTTAGGACTAGAAATACTAGTTGTAATACGAAAAATGAACTCTTAAGAAATTTCTCGTGTTAACTAAATGAAACAAATAATGATTAGAGCCGTCAGTTCAAACAATTTTTTACTGACTGCTTATTTCCCCACCGTACCATTTTTAGTTATTTTGTAAGCGCTGGCGATCATTTCTAATATGCTACTAAACTTTTCTTTTATTACAATAGACAGTGTTTCCTCTACATTACCAATCGTCAAATTTTAAAACTGGTGCTTCTGTGCAAAAAATTGTCAAAATCACGGCTCCATTCGTCAATTGACAAATGTTACGATGTGCTCTAGAAGAAAACAATTTAATTAACAAAAAGAAATAATTTGGATATTTAATATTGACGACTGTTAAAGTTGGGAATATTACAACTAGGGCATTAATAAAAAGCTTATTGAGTACTATTTTAGCAGGGCACACTTTATGAAAATAAAAATTTGCATACAAAAATATACCCAACAAGTTTAAATTTTTTCTCACCAGTGGCACTATTCTGGTTATTCCCCTTATTTTAATTTATTACCTGGTAGATGTCTCAAACTCCATTTTTGCATTCGTCAATTGAGACTTGTACCTGCGCTCGCGAATAAATTTGTTACTACGAAAACGAGTTAAGTCGAGCTTTTCTATGAATTTTCGCTGCAAAGCGATCTAGGACAGTTTTTATTATTATTTTTATCAGAGTTAAAAAAAAATCTTCCTGTCAACTCTTACTCTCAATCATCATACAGTTTTTATTTCCTTCTTTTATATCAGTGATACAAAACTCGCTCTTTAAATTTTTATATTCATTCCAAAAGGAGTAAGTTAATAAAATTTCGAAAGACTTAATCCTCTATTAACTGTTCCTATTCACTCTTTCACTTGTGATTGATCTTCGTCCAAGTCCAACTAACAAATTTATACTCTCAATGCTCCGAGTGTTTTGTTTAAACTTTTTTTTTTGCTATTCATGCTCTCTATTTTCTCACATGATTTATACATTTTATGATTTAATGTTTTATAAAAATACAGTCTCGCTCGATCGTTGAGGTGGACATAATTAAATCAAATGAATATTATTTTTAATGAAAATGAATTATAGACTAAATTAGAAAAATAAATAGAAGTTTTTCTATAGCAGAAATCGCCTTCTTTAATTTGAAAAATTGTGTGGTTGAGAATAACTTTAGTTTTATTTTCGAGGAGTAAGTCTTTATATAGGGAGTTGAAACTTATCCCCAAATCAACGATTAAGTCTTATATATATAATTTGTTGTAACTCCTTACTCACAACTGAAAGAACGAATATATAAAAGAAGGAAAAACAAAATTGTATAATTATTGAGAGTAAGAGTTGATAGGAAGATTCTTTTAACTCTGTTTTATATATTCGTTCTTTTATTTGTGAGTAAAGAGTTACAAAAAATTTTATATTTAAGACTTATGGGTCAACTATAGGTAGAATAAAAAAAATAACAGAAATAACGTAAGAAACGAAGACAAAAAATTATTTTTCTAATTTGACTTTTCGGCTATAGATTACTTAAAATATTAAGTTCATTCATATTTTTCATGTAATTTTTTTTGATGTATTTTCTAAAATCTTGATTGAAACTACAATAGTTTTGAGTATAAACGTATTACATATCAACAAATATATGTGTTTAAAATTATAAAAATATTTATATGCGGTTTAAATTACCGCAATTCGATAAATTATTTTTTTAGGTTAGGTTTAGAAAAATACAATTCTACGGTGTAGTGAAAATTATTTGTGATTTTATATTCATATTTGTATATGTGTACATGAATATTTTATAAATAGAAAAGATAATATACACGGACAATTCAAAATTCCCATACATAAAATAATAAACATGCATATTACATTCAACGCACAAAAATTTGTTCGAGTTTTGTTGTTGTATTTGTTAAGTTTTTTATTCTTGGACGAAAATTTTCGCTCGGTTATTCTTTTTAAATGACAGCAAAATAAAACGCAATTTTTCTTATAGTTTTTATTTTCCTTATTCTGAGTATGGTCGAATACATATAAATCCTATCTCTCGCTCTCTTACGTTATTTTTTTTATTTTTTTTATTTTATCTATAGTTCCCGCATTACTCGTTGATTTGGGAATAACTTTCAACTCGCGATATAAAGACTTACTCCTCGAAAATAAAACTAAACTTATTCTCAATCACAATTTTTTAAATTTAAGAAGGCGTTTTTGTTATAGAAAAACTAACATTTATTTTTTTAACTTTGTCTATAATTCATTTTCATTAAAAATAACATGCATTTATTTAATTATGTCCAACTCAACGATCGAGCGAGACTGTATTGTTATATAATTTTGTTTTATGTTAAAAAGTAAAATGTATAAACCATGTGAGAAAATAGAGATTACAAATAGCACAAAAAAATTAAAACAAAACACTCGGAACAGTGAAAGTATAAATTTGTTAGTTGTACGAAGATCAATCATACGTGAAAGAGTGAATAGGAAGAGTTAATAGAGGATTAAATCTTTCGAAATTTTATTAACTTACTCCTCTTGGAATGAATATATAAATTTAAAGAGCGAGTTTTGTATCACTGATTTTTATATTGCATTATCAATTTAAAAATTAAAAGTGTTTGGCGTCTTACCCTGTAAATGACCCTGTTTTTTATTTGAATCTCAAAATTTAGCAATTTTGGAAAATTCTCAAATTTTATCGATTTCAGCGGCCACTCAAATACAACGCCTAGGCGCAATATATTAAATTATTAATTTAAAGAAGAAAATTGTAATTCTGATTTAATTATATCATTCATTGACCACTTTTCAATTTCCGACTTTTGAATCTCAAATAATAATTGCTTTACATACTTCAAACATTTTTGATTTTTAGGTAAAGCAGCACGAAAACTACAATAAAAATAACGAATATTTAAAAAATAATTATAGTTTATTTTACTACCAGAAAATAAGTTACCAAATTAATCCCGCATAAAATATTCTGGGCATTCTATTCGAACAAAACTCTTAGTACGTGTAATATTTGTTTAAACGCATATGCTTTATTTTCGAGGGAAGTTTGAAGTCTACTGCATTTTGCTTTCTTTCTTTCCAAGTACATAAAAGTAACCTTCATTTTCGTTTCGAATAGTTTTGGTTTATTACTTTTTTTTAAATAACAATCCAAAATTTTATGTTCAGTGGACCTATTCGGGTAATTCCCCGGGAATTGGACATAATTTTCATATAATTTATGTTTGAATTATTTTTTTCTGACCTACTTAGGAAAAAAGTTTGATGTAAATTTTTATAAATTGTGAATAATATTTCCATTGCGGAACTAGCTGAGAAAATTATTCCCAATTTTATTTTGCTTTCAAAAAATTGCCACTATGTTTTTACCTTGTCATGCCAGAAAAAAATAATTTGAACAGAAATTATATGTAAATTTTTCCTCAGTTCCTTATTCCCGGGAAAATACCAGAATACCAGTGGCCCGGTGGATTATAATATTATAGTTTCTAAAGAAAACAATATTACTGCTGGATGATCACAAAGGAACTCCATATAGTTAGATTTGAGATAGAGTTTTTCACTTTATATAAGGGGGTAAAAAACTGCAGCCTGTCTAAACTATTAGGTTAGCTAAAATGTCGAAATTTGAACTTCCAAATGTTAACTTTAAATTTGACTTTATAATTAGTTAAATAATTAGTATAACGTTAGATAAAATTACCCGGAAAATGTTTCGAATTGAAGAAGATTGTTAAATTTATATGGTCGCATGGTATGTTTGCAGAATTTATAAACAAAGAAATACGGAAACGTTTTAAATTGCCGCGTTTACTAAATTGGCACACTATTTATTTTCGGTCCGAAACATGAAGTTTAATTTATACATTTAGTTAAATTAATTTGGTTTTTCATCATAAAATATTGTTCCTTATAGAGTTTTTCTTTTTTACATCTAAAAATACATTCATCCAAAAGTCAGAAAGATGAATATGAAAATTCCGTAGTGAAGTGACTCTAATGATTTAAAATAGAAATTAAAAATGAAATAAAAATTATTAAAACAGGTGTCCAGGAAGAAACCAACAAAGCCATTGACTTTTTGTATAAAAGTGGACTGTACTGTTTAGTGACATTACATCATCAAGCGTGTGTATTTACGCGACCATAAAATTAAATCATTTTCCTATATAAATTTTTTGTGTCATCTTTAAAAATTATTATGTTTCTTATTTTTCTTCTAGGAGACAATAAATCTCAATAAACTGACCTCCACACCATTTTTACACAAGACACTACGAATATTTTTCATTTAATACAAAACATGTATCTTATTATATTGAAAAATATACAAAAGATTATATGTAACATGGTAGATCACAAGATAAATAATGCAACAACAATACATACATATTTTAATAATATTTTTAATGCTTTGTTTTGATTTATAGAAATTCATAAATCGCATATACGATTTTCTATAAATAATTAGAAAATTAGTTCAATCTTGACTGAAGGTTTTGCTTGCACACACGATATTGTATGTATATTATGTGTATCTGTATGTTTTTATGAAGTTTAATTCTAAATAAGAAAATGAAAACAAAAATATTGTATTAATGTTACATTACATTATGATGAACTATAAACTGACGAATGTAACCTAAATTTTCTTTTTGTACAATTATTGTAACATATACACGTTTTTCCTTCTTACATATACAAGCGCGTAATCTAGATGAATTTTCAAAGGAAATTTTTTTTTTTAAACAAAAGGTTTTACAGACTACAATAATAAATATTTTGATTTGTGATACGAGAACTGGCAGATTATGATCATGTAATGTAGATATATAATATATCACGTATACATAAATAAATAAATATATAATTAATGTGAAAGATTTTATGGTGTATGGTTGTCTTGTGTGGCATGGAGAAGGTCATTAGGTGATTTTGTATAAACATTTCTAAATCAATATTGTAATAAATGTATGTTTATGCATGAGTCAATCAGTTTTGGGTTGTACAAAATATATGTATGTTATAAATTGAATTTTGTCTAAATTTGATGATTAAATCTTTAGAATTAAGAGAACTTTTTTTTTTGATCCTCGAGAAAAAATCAATATAGCGTGAGTTCAGTTAAAATCAAATAATATCTAATAAATCAGCCTTAACTGAGATTTCAACCAGTTTTTGTAAATGTAGACCAAAAAACAAAAGAAAACAAAAAACGCAAATTTTGGGAAGGTTCAGATTCGAAAATTCAGATTGACCATTTTGATATTTTTTTTTAAAACTTCTATAGCAGGCCAAGCCGCGATCCATTAAGTAAGCCGAACACAACTAAGCCAATGAACGCGCTCAGTACTGTTTTAATGCTTTCACGTTATTAAGAATTCGATACGTACCACCTATACTGTAGTTTGGACCAAGTATCGTACGCATGAATTTTCTCTCAAAATTTAAATGGATCCTTCGTTTATTACGATCATTAAATCGTATTTTTTCACCGCCTTGTTTACACTATAAAAATGTTTTTTTGATGAAACACGTCTTAATCCTTGACTTCTTTTCAAAATATTGCAGTTTGTTTCATAACGAATATATTTGATCAGCATAAATGGTAGTCATGGACATTCGCTAAACGTATGTTCAGAAATGTAACCCAACTTGTTCTTATGGAATTGTGCACATCTAAATAGTTTTACAATTTTGTCTGATTTAGTATTTCTTACAGAAATTTGGATATATGATGCGGAGTTGAAAGATTACAGTTTGCCGGATTACAATCTCTATGGGTGTTGCAATAATTCGTACGCTTCAGGTGGTGTAGCTGTTTTTTCTAAATCAATTTATACTTGCACGGCAAATAATTATAGCCTTTTAACTGCTGATGTTTTAAACTTAGAGCTAACCTGGGAGAATGAGAATTATACTGTGCTTTGTATATATAGGTTTCATGAGTATGACCTCCATAAGAAAGTCTTTTTAGATGAATTAAGTAAAATTTTACAAAATATTAATGCTAAAAATCTACTGGTTTTAGGTGACATAAACTTAGACTTATTAAATAAATGTTCCGATAATGATAATTATTTGTTCTTGTTAGCTTCTCATGGTTTAAAATCATATGTCAGCGAGCCTACCCATGTGACAGTTAACACAAAAACTTTGTTCATTGCGCTATTAATTCTCTACCTCTAGCTCACAATAAACCATGTTTGTGTGATAGTTACAATCTTTTATCTTCTGAAACAAATGTAACAAAAAGTTTTTATTTTGAGCCTTTCACTGTTTCTGAAGTTTTTAGAATGATTCAGACTCTAGATAATAAAAATTCAAGTACCTCGGATCACGTTACCAATGCAATAGTTAAACAGAATTCATATTTCCTAATCGATGTATTGTGCCACATATTCAATTTAAACGTGAAAAGTGGCATCTTCCCAACAGGACTAAAGTCTGCAGAAGTTATTCCTTTATTTAAAAAGGGCAATCCTAAATTGATGCCTAACTATAGACCAATATTTTTATTATCTACCATTGCTAAGTTGTTTGAGAAACTAATGAAAAAGCATGTTTTATTGTTTTTAAATAAAATGAACCTTTTTAGTAGCTTTCAATTTGGTTTTAGGGATGGCCGTTCTACTGAAGACGCCTTATTAATAGTTTGTGAGAGACTATACAGTGGCTTAAATGCAAACAAGTGCAGTGTTGGCTTATTTGTGGACATGACGAAAGCTTTTGATATGGTGGACCATCAAATACTCCTAAAAAAGTTAAGTAAAATTGGTTTTACAGGTATGGTTCATAAATGGTTTTCATCCTACCTAATAGGTAGGCGACAAACAGTTGTACTAAATGGGATATTTAGTAAAGAGCAAGTTGTAGTTTCCGGAGTACTTCAAGGCTCCGTATTGGGCCCGATTCATATAAATTCAATTTTTAAACAAAAATTTCATGGTAGTGTAACAGCTTTTGCTGATGATCAAGCTTTCACTTATACCAATGTTAATCATTTTTTAACTGCTTTGAACATAAATTATGATTAACATGTTATGAGACAATGGTGTGCAAAACACAAGTTGCTAGTAAGTGGAAAAACTAAATTAATTAATTTCACGTTATCTGGATCTACTATTTATGATTTTGATATATTCTATCATTCGGCTGACTGTTTAAAACATAACTTGGGGATTGAAAATTGTGACAATGTGTAACTACAATCTAAGAACTAACACTAAATCACTAGTAACCGTGGCTAGCCATAACAAAAAACATTTTTTTTAACTTTTACACAATCTGAGCTCCACTCCTATTTAATTCCTTGCCTCAGTTCATTCGGGATACGAAAAAATTATCTGCATTCTTAACCAGTATTATAACCTGGCTTCTTGTTTTTGATATTGCAAGAATTGAATCTTTGTTTAAAGTAAACACCTGATCGTTTTAAACTCACATATCAATTTTTTTTTCTTCTTAATTTGATTTTTATCTATTAGGATAGAATTGTTACAATTTTTTTTTATATTAATCATTTTAAAGACAGTATATTTATTTTTTTTTCTTTTAACTTTTAATAATAATATTAAAAACCCCATTATCATTTTATACCATATACATTAATTTTACATAAGGGATCATTCGCCTCTAGTTCTTAACTACTGTATCCTATTCATCTCTTCCAATTGGTTTCTTTTTTCAACAAGTTAAATTTTTCAATTTTTTACATATTGTATTTTAGTCTTTTATATAAACTTGTTAGTTTTTAAAAATAATTGTCTAATTTATCATTAATTATATGTATACTAATGGAATTTGATGAAAATAAAGTAAATAAATAATAATAATAATAATTGTTTTCCAATGCGGCGACCAACTAAAGTGTCGATAATACCTTAATCTCCGCATTAGTTTTTCTGCTATCATAGGGACAGTTTTTGACTCCTTATTTATGCGAATTCAACATTTAATAAATCTATATTTTCTTAATTCTTCTGCGTGTACTTGTAAAAACTTTACTTAAAGGAAACCCCTAATCATATACACACTCTCGTGTCATGCTTATGTTAGACTTATTGATTTATTCCGGTGAACGGGTAGAGTATTCAAACAATGCCCCTTCTAAACAGTTTTTTTCTTACAGAATTTTTTTTTTTTTTTTCATTTACTTCCATTTTTACAATTACTTATGTTGTTCTCATGCGAAAATTGTAATATTTATAATTAATAAATTAATATTTAATTAAAATAATAATAATAATAATTTCTGGTAAATTATTATCTTCATGAACTGAAATGTTTTAATAAAAAATACAATTTTTGCTTAAAACAAATACATTGTAAATACTTCTTACACCCCGATTCTGAAGCACAGACCGAGAAATGTATTCTGCCCTACTACCAAATTTGTAAGTCTTCCGTAAGATATTTTTCGGGACCAATGTCACTAAGGCTACGGGTAGAATACGAAGTGTCATAACTAAACTACTACGAAGACAAAACGTCTATCCTAAGCCCATTTTCTTGTCAGCGACTGTGCGTCAGAATCGAGGTTATATGTTTTTTAATTAAACCCGAACAAACCATATTACGATGTAGTATGATAAGTACATGGCCTAGACAAGAGATGGCGTAGCTAAAATTTTTGAAGTGATGTTTTTCTGTAGTATAACTTTTACCAACCATACTCTCAAATTGTCAAATCATTCCATTGTTTAGTTTTTTTTTTACTAGTCATTTAAATTGAACAATTTTTATATTTTCAGAAAAATGGTAAAATTTGAATACCCAGCGGTACTTGTTTCTAAAAAATAAAACAAATCACGAGATTGAAACGGAACTCACAGAAGTATATGGGAATTCTTCCGCTTCATTATCAACCATAAAATATTGGACAGCAGAATTTAAACGTGGCCGTACAAGTGTTTTTGATGAAGACCGTCCAGGTCATCCAAATGAGGTTACAACTTCAGAAATGATCGATAAAATTCACGATATAGTGATAAACGATCGAAGACTGAAAGTGCGTGAGTTTGCTGAGACTGTGGGCATTTCAATTGAACGGGTGCAAAATATTTTAACAACTCATTTGGATATGAAAAAACTTTCAGCAAGATGGGTACCGCGTTTGCTCACTATTGACAATAACCACGCATAACTGTTGACGAAACATAGATTCATCACAGTACGCCAGAAACCAAAGAACAGTCCAAGCAGTAGGTTTTCCGAGGTGAATATGCGCCAAAGAAGGCTATAGCGGTTTTATCAGCGAACAAAGTCATGGCTACTGTATTTTGGGATGCACATAGCATAATTCATGTTGACTATCTTCGAAAGGGCAAAACGATCAATGGAGACGCTAACTTATTGGACCGTTTCAACCAGGTTGTAAGAGAAAAACATCCGCACTTGGCAAAGAAAAAAATCCTCTTCCATCAGGACAATGCACGTGTGCACACTTCCGTCGTCGCTATGGCAAAATTTGACGAATTACGATACGAATTGGTACCGCATCCACAATATTCACCGGATTTAGCACCCAGTCATTATTTTCTATTTCTAAATATGAACAAAATGGCTCGGCGGAAATAAATTTGGCTCTAATGATGAGGTTATTGCTGAAACAAACGCGTATTTTGAAGGGTTGGAACCATCATAATTTTGGAAGGGATTCAAAAGATAGAAAAACGTTGGACTAAGTGTATCGAAGTGAAAGGCGATTATGTTGAAAAATAAAATGAATTTGAAACAAATATATGATTTTTCAGGTCGAGGCCAGGTACTTATCATACTACCCTCATACCTCGGATATTGTATACCGAGAAAAGTGTGTGCAATGATAAATCATCCGGTGTGCATGAAGTATTATACATCAAGTGAGTAAAGTAGAAGGAGTGAAGTAATTACTAGCCGAGGCCGAAGGAACCGAAGTCGTAATCGACGTTTACTCCCGAGTTACATATGACATTTTATCTACGATTTCAATTTTAGTATCAAGTTTAGTTTTATCAAGAGTTTTGTAGTAAATATATTACAATGAAGTGCAGCTTCGCACATCGAAAATTTTTATTTTAGTTACACCGCAATCCTTATATTTTCGATATATTCAAACCTCCTTAATAAAAATTTTAAAAAGTTATCAGCTATCCACATGTTAATGTTTAAGGAGATTTGTATATTTAAAATGTAATACGTTTTTATAAAGGGTTTTCCAATAAGAGGTTTCATTTTGAATAGCCTGCTATTTGGGCAGCTGTCAATTTTGAAGCTTTTGATCTTTTGACATTTGACAAGTAAACACTACGCCATTACTAAAAATGGTACGATACACGCTTCAACAACGCATTGAAATTGTTAAAATCTACTACAAAAATGGTGAAATTTTTACAGTCACAGTTCGCAAAAGTAAAGCACTTTTGGGTCATCGTGAAACCCCTTCTCGGCCGGCTATAGTGAAACTGGTGAAAAAATTTGAGCTGTTGGGACAAGTTAGTGATGTGAAGAATCGAAACCGTGTGCGTCGCTCAAGAACAACTGAGAATATTGCTGCTGTAGCCCGTAGTGTTGACGAAAACCCAGATTAATGGATTAATGATTTTTTATGGCCGGAATTGGAAAATACGACGCTACGTGCCACACAAGCAACGAAACAATCGCAATTTTGCAAGAAAAGTTTCTTGACCGTGTTATTTCTCGAAGAGGTGATCACAATATTGGCCACCGAGATCTTGTGATTTAACACCTTTAGACTTTTTTCTTTAGGGCCACGTGAAAGATAAGGTCTATGCCAATGCTCCACAATCGATTCTAGACCTTAAAGATGGAATTCATGAAGTTATCGAGGACATACAGCCGCAAATGTGCGAATTGGTCATGGAAAATTTCATGAAAAGGATATGGTCCTACAAGCGTAGCCGTAGCAACCATTTGGCTGGTTTCACTTTCAAATGTTAACGGCATACCTTCCTCTTTACAATGAAAAAAAATTCATTGATTTCTCTTAAAAAGTAATCGTTTTTTTTAATATGAAAATGAAACCTCTTATTGGAAAACCCTTTACATTAATTCGCCAGTTTATACGCGAAACAATTCGCACCTTTGTTCATTGAATAACCTTTGTGGAGATAGCCCAACTTTCTATCCCCGAAAATCGAAAAAGTTGCTTATGGCAATACTATACATTTTTATGTATACTATTACGACATTTAATTATTAATTATAGCAATAAATCTAAATTT
This sequence comes from Nephrotoma appendiculata, assembly GCA_947310385.1. NCBI lineage: Eukaryota > Metazoa > Arthropoda > Insecta > Diptera > Tipulidae > Nephrotoma > Nephrotoma appendiculata. Next base: position 240,519,495 of record OX371225.1, on the reverse strand, counting down.
GGCAATTATTCCAGGAAGTTTTTGAAATGTCTTCAAATTTTTTGTTTTATTTAGTTTGACATTTTAAGAATTGTATAAATTGTGGCAAAGCGGGGGTTTGGGGGCGGCAGCCCCCATCTTCTAAGGTATACAACGAATTAAAATTACATTAAAAAATATTTTGTATATACTGATAGTTGATTTTTTTAACATTTTTGGCACTATCAGAAGAAGCGATAAGTGCGATAAAACTCTTTGATCTGTGTCTGCAAGGTTGACGAAGCAATTGATATTAATATAAGTAAAAAATTTATTGGAAAAATAAAAAAGTGAAAAATTGTCCGCCCTAAAAACTGATAGGAAACAATCCTGTATTTAAAAATTTATACTCCTTACCTGATTTTCTCGATGTATACGTAAAGTAAAATTACGCCAAATACCGACAGCGAAAATCAAAAAATAATTTAAATATTCCTCCTTCACCAAAATGTAATATTTTTACTCTCAGCCCAGAAAAATATTTGTCTCATGATAGTTTTAGCTGTCATGACAGTAAATTTTCGGGGCTGACAGTAAAAATGTCGTGATTTTTTGGGCTGAGAGTAAAAAAAATATCATGACAGCAATAATTACTGTTGCCATCGCATTTTTCGGGGATGGAATGTGGGCTATCTTCACATACATCATTGGAAATCGTACGTAACGCGATATTCACCTTGTTTACATAAGGTAATCATATATTTAATTTGTTCGCACATTTTACTGTACAATCGTAAAAAACAATTAGAAAATTTGATGAAAAATGTTTGAATTTAACATTTGCGTGTTAAAATTGATTGAGTGTAATCAGGATTTCAGGTAGCAAATTGCATGCTCGCAATCGACTATATTCCTATTATTTCGTTTTTTAGAGAATCAGCGTGCAATACAATAAATCAGTTATTTTTCTGTGATTAGCTTTAAAACCAAATAAACAGTACACGCATAGATCTCGCAATGACAGAAAATTAGACCGCTCACACGTGTAATGAACACAACACATCACGAAAAAAGGTGTATTTAAACGAATGGTCGCTAAAATTGTACTATATTCTAGATTGGTTGTAGTTTGTCATAGCGTTTTTTTTTTTTTGGATTTAATTAACTTTATTTACAATAAAATAATATTACAATAAAATTATAATGTCAATTCCCCAATGGATTTACTGTCCTTTAAAGGGAAATTAACATTATAATAAACATATTTCTCATACATGTGTCAGATACATATATGCATTTCCAAGTTATACAATTTACAAAATGTAATTATTTAACAATTCTCTATAATAGATCTTTAATTGTTTCTTGAATTGATGAATATTTATTACGGTTTTCAATGACTCAGGCAATCTGTTGTAAATTTGGGGACCGGAAAATCGGAGCGTTGATTATTATATGCATAAAGCATACATAATCTAGTTTACACACATTCAATTTTGTGAAAAACAAGAAACAATTAAAAAAAAATATAACAATTGTGAACACTCGTTTAAATTCACATTTTTGGTTGCCCAAGTGATGTGATGTGAGATCACATCCCTCTCCTTCTTCCCGTCTCGGCAGGCCATTGTTCCTCAACCAGCAGCAGTATGCTCATTCCCAGTATGATTAGCGCTTTATGATTAAATTTTATGAATCGAGTAAGCTCAAAGCATGCTCATACATATACAAGATCGTTAGTTGAAATTTGCTCGACTATTGAACACTACCTACAAGTGTGTCAGTACATTAGTATGACTATAATCTGTTGGCGGTACCCGTGCCACTTACAATGTTTTACAATCTCCTGTTCAAATATATGTAATATTAGTACGAGAAATATTATTACGAGTCAGATGTGTGTAATAAAAACTATAAATGTAAAACGCAACAACAGCAGAGCTGTTATTATGTTTTACATTAATAGTTTTTGTATATTTCTTAATTATGTTCACAACCTGTCTTTTATTAAACGGAAGAAGAGTAAAAATATTATATTTAGTTTTTACATTTGAAACTGTTTATCTTTAGTTGAATGGTTTCTTGAAGGTCTAGTAAATTTATGAATACAATTTTGTACGGTTTCTGGTTGATAGAGAATTATATTTGATAAAGATAACAATGGAAAATAAATTCTGTGTTTCATACTACATTGCTCAATTTAATCGATTGATGTCTGTCCGAAATAGAAAGTACAATATAAATGTATCGATGACTTTTCAACGTATGGGCCTCTTATTTAAAGGTCCTAATGACACATATCAATAAATTGTTAATTTTTCGTTATCTAACTAATATGCGTAAATATAATAACAGATATTATCAAACAGGTGTGATTTAAGTAGATTATCTGACAATAATATCGACATTGATTGATCGTGACTAATCAGAAATTTATGTATTTTCGAGCGAGAGTATTATTTTTTTAAACATTCATTCTAATAATTATATTCAACCATTTATGGGATATGATTCAATTTTGTATCTGTGTTAATTAAATTACAATTGGCAAACGCCGTAATTATTTTGATTGAAATTGATGTAAATTTTAAGTGTGTGGCATTGATAAAATATTTGAATATATACCTATACAATACAAAAACGCTCCGTTTCAAAATCGGTCATGGGTATATATAGCTAAATTATGCCTAGCTGAATCACTCAGAATTGGACCTTTAACACTTTTAACACTTTCTGTATTTTCTAAGAATAGAACAATAAACGTAAAAATGTGCCACCAAGGAACCTGTCCGGTATTCTTCAGTTAAGAGTAATTTCTTAATTCTGCCTATGTTAACTGTGATTATAGTAACAAATTTAGTAACAAATTTAGAACCAATCTCAACTATACAAGACGAGTTCGTCTCAACTTTTAACAAAGGTCACGGTGCATTTTTACTTCAAAGTTTATTAGGCGATGTAATATTTAATTTACGCGTTCTATATTTCATATAGAATAGTAAAATAGAGAACTGTCAAATTAAATTTACAAATCAACTTCCTTTAATACTTAAAATTTAAAGCGCACCGAGTTACACAACTGTATAGGAAAATATGCGAAAAAATGTTTTTCACAACAAGTACGCACAAAAAATCGAACAAATAAAAAAATTCTTTATTTGAATTTAAAATAAATTTAGGTCGACTCTATCAATCGTCTCTTCCGCATATTTTCAGTTCATCACGAAAAAAAAAATTTGTTCAATAATTTTTTTTTGTTTTCTACTTTTAGTTTTTGGTCTTTAACCAAATTAGAAGAATATTTTAAGATACACCAACTATTTTCAAACGGCAAGTAAAACTGTATTGCAAGAGAATTTTGCACTGTTTAACATTTCCTATATATATACTGTTATGTATATTGATGAACATACACATTTCATTCAATTAACCTATAAAAGTAAATTTTCTTCCTGAAACCTTCGGGCCGCTATTAAGATGTGGGATTGAGACTTTTCGCACAAATTCACTAAATTGATAAATTAATTTAAATTTTCATCTCCATCATCTCTATCAATCAATATAGTGGACCTAGTAAATAATAATTAAAGTCCCTGACTATTACATACATATAATACGTACATTTTTAATGACTTCGATGTCTCGGCAATTGAATAAATAACACACAACAATCATATCTCTTTAGTGCATACATATATGTGCGGTGACACTACTTGGCAACGGGCCCAATTTTATTTTGAAGATTTGTGTCTTTAAAAAAATTTAAAAAAAAAAAATAAGAGAAGATGAAGTTGAATTATCTTAATTTTTTTTTTTTCGTAAAGATTAGTTTTGTTTTTGTTGTGAGTTTGACGGTAAATTACTGTCGAGCAACCAACCGTACAAAAATCACATCAAACGTTTTATTTTCTAAGATTTAGACTAAATACACTAAAAAATATTTTTTTATTAATAAGTTTTATTAATTTAATTTCGTTTAAATGAGGTATTGAAGGGGCATAGAGTTAACAATTTGTCTGTTTATGTATGACATAATCCTTACAAGTATTTTTAAAAAACTTGGATCAACTGTAGAAATATATATGTATTTTTGGTATAATATTTATGAGATGACTGTGTGGTCTTCTATAGGCGATCTCGCAAGCGACAAGTGATGCGTAGGCGTATACGGTTATAGATATATGGATGTTGACCATTTAATTTTCTGCGACAAATATTGATGATTGTCCACGGTTGGAAATATTTTTAATCACAGTATGTATATAATAAAAATTTATCAATTAAACTGAACATAAATTAAAAATTTGTCGAGCGCGTGTAATGCATGTGTACAAATTGCACATTAAATAATTAAGGTATCAACACCATTCAATGTCAAATTAAAAATTATAAAAAAAATAAAATTAATAGATGTCTTTTTATTCTTCTTTCATGCGAGCGATACATATTTTCTTGTTTTGCATTTGTTATGTGGGCTGCGCCATTCTGACAGAGAAGTGGAAGGTTAAAGAAATTGTCATTAGAAGAAGAAGCGCAAATTTTTCGACACGACCAATAGAAAGTGAAAACATATTTATATCATATTTTTTTTTGTAACTATATTTCGAGATCAAACAAATACGGTAGTTAAATTTATTTTTATTAATTCGAAATTGAAATAGGTGGGCTCATTTCACTATATTGTAACGAACGAACTATCCAAACATCTTTGGAACGAGTTGGTCAGTGGTGTTAAAGAAAAATTATTTACGAAGACTAAAAAGATTTGAGTGTCAAAACATTTTTATATATATATTTTGTCGTTCTACTTTTGCTCATAAGTAGGTAATAAATTAGAAAATATTTGACCTATTTTAACGTAACAACCCGTATATATTAGAATCATATTTAAAAACATAATAAGTTAATTAATAATCTAATTAGAGTCACATCCATCAAATATTATTTCTAATAAGTGCGCAATTAAATAGAGAGGATAAATCAATTAGAGAATAATTCTAGCATTTTATTACCATACGTATATGAGCACCAAAAATAACTATACGTAATTAGATTATCGTCATCTCCATTAAAAATATGACCGAATTTTTCGTTCGAGCAGTCTTCTTTTTGACAAATTTTTTTAATTTTCTTTCAATTTTTTGATTTTTTCTTACTAAATGAAAAATTAGATCATTAGAGAAAAAAAATTATCGTCACAGTTTGATCATCACACTATGACAGGCAAAGTGGAAAAATTAATTGGTCTACAAATCCAATCTTTTTTTGTATGTGTGTGTGTGTAAAAATTAGTTTGGAAGGCATTTTGAAAATTAATGAATCATATCGACATCTCATCTCACCATCATTGGCATAATTAAGAAATTTTTTTTAAAACTTTTCATCGGGAAAATTAGGGCATTTCACGGAACGTTGCGTGTAAATGTATGTGAAATATTAATCAATGTTTTGAAACGAATGATTTTTTTTGACAGTCGGGAATTAGGCATATCAGAAATAGCCTCAAACTTAAAGTTTGTAATTTGTACTTATTTGAACAATAACGTTTCTAAAACGATCAAATTTACCTAATTTGTCATAATAGTGTTAAGAACACATCCCTATTTTACTATTGAATCAATTCTATTCAATAATACTTCTATTACTTTAGTTTAGAATATTCAATATCTGGTAATCAACCTACCAAACGCGCACTTACTATCAGCATTGACTCGCTAATTTCATAATCGGATGTTTTTACGGTACGTTTAACTCGATAATTGTTTTAAAATAACCTGGCAGCAAAATCTCATTTAGCAAAAACTGAGAAAACGGCTTTCAAAAAGGAGTAAATGGGTACTGTGATTTACTCGTTCATTTGCCCAACACCTGCAGTACCTGGGGGTCTATTATGAAATTTTTGACGCACGAGTTACGCCCTGCACTAACACAGGCCTTCACCTCGCCAACAACATGCATTGTAAAAACATTACAAAAAGCATATATATACAACATCGACACATTTGAATTGGTTAACGTTCTTAAAATTGCAACACGATAAGCAATTAAGCAATTAAAGCGATTAATTAAATATCGATTGCAATTCGACATAGGGTTTAACGTTCTTATAATTTTGACAAGATCATCAAAATTCAGTTCATTATTTCATTTTTAAAGAATAATATAATATAAAATTAGAGTATATTTGGTAACCGACGACATAAGTCGTCTTAATGTATTTAATAAATAAATAAATTAAAATTTCGTTATATAAAAATAAAATCAAAGTTCGAAAAAAGGGAAATAAATGTGTTTTTTTTTTATTTTCCGTCAACGACTGCTCGAACCCTAAATATAACTGGCGCAGTCTGGTATGATTTTTTTCAGAAAATCCATAAACTCAAGTGCAAAAAAAAGGAAAAAACTCTAATAAGTTAAAAAAGTTTAAGTGCTTATAAAGTGTTTGACACGGTCGTAGTTATTACTAGTCTGACGGTTTATCAGACTATCGAGCCGTGCTCTCTGAATAGACATTTTTACAACTAACAAGTTAATTAGAGATCCACCTAAAGAAGAAGTGTTCAAGATTTAACATGCACGAGAGCTATAAATACCTTATAGTTACATTGATGGTAACCTGGTGAGTATATTGGTTAAATAATTGATCAATCCCTAACACTGACCCCTTCCTAATCCCGGAAGAAATATACTCTCACTACTCGACGGTTTATCGAGATATCTTAAGATTAGAATAGGATCCACGGTTTATGGGTGGGTCAACGTAATTAAGAAAATTAAATTTTATAAAGTGAATAATTATATTTTGATCAAGAAGTGAGAAAATATAATTTTTTTTTTATGAGTATACAGAATCTAAATAAAAAAAACGAAGATACTCAAATAGTAATTTAAAATAAAAATTAAATTAAATTTTCTGAAAAAGGGTAAAATTAGCGTAATTTAAAATTGGTAATAATAAGTTTCAATAATTCGCGGTTTACGAATTTGTTGATTCGATAATAGTAATTAAAGAAAAAATAAAAAAATAAAAAATAAAGTGAAGTTTATGGGTGTTGAATTATAACTGATAAATTAAATCGAAAAATTAGCAATAAATACGGAAAATAGCCTAATTTAGATAAGTTGATAATTCAAATAGGTTAGATAACTTAGATAATTTAATAAGCATAGAAATAAAACAGAAATGACTCACGAAACTCATCTGAATGAGTTTTCAAGGCAAGTTATCCTGAAGCTACAGTCAAATATTTCAGAAGACTTTGAACTAGAAACTAAATCTTATTCTCATGCAAGAAGCGTTATACCTTTACGTCAAAACAATTTACAGAACAAATATTGGAAGATATAATCACTGAATACCTACAACCAAATCAGCTAACTGGAATAGCATGCGATCAAACAACATTTAGAACTTTAAATACATCATTTAAATCTAAGTATAAAGGTTCCAAATTTAAAATCTTAAGATGTAAAACAATGGTAGAAGATATCGAGGACTCTATGCAACAAATCAAAATAATCCAAGACTTACATGAAAACCACGGACATCGTGGAACTTTAGAAAACTACAGACAAATCAAACGAAAATATTATTTCCCAAAATTAAAAAGTTTAATTCAGAACTTCATAAATAAATGTGAAATATGCTTAATAAATAAAGCCCAACTACAAAAACATTTAGATAACATATTAGATACAATAACCCATGCAAAACTTCAAATTATTTCACACCATTTATTAAATAAAAAAGAATTAAATTTCGTCGACGAACAATTGCAATCGCAAAACGTATATGTTCACTCTGAGCACAATATTCACCAACTATTACACCTGAAAGCTTATTATAATCAATCATTATCATATTTTCAATCGAAATTCCAACTTTGCATAAGGCATCCTTCAAACAATACTATATATCTATAGCCAACTACTATAAACAAAACCTATTCCATATACATCCCATATAATATCCTTACCCTTAATGATCAAATTTACCAATATATGAACAAACCATGCGAGGAAATCGAAGACCAATATTATTACCAACAAGATAACCTTCAACCAACCAACGATAGTTGTGTGGCCAGAATCATATTGAACCAACCAGCACACTGCAACATAATCAAATCTGCACTGCCTGAAGAAATTATAGAGCTCTTCACACAGTATATATACATCAATACCAATACGCCAATAGAATTTACAATAACATGTGGTCTCCAAAACCAAAGACATATTCAAGGAATCAGGTTACTAAAATTACTGGATTGTTCCGGAACTATAAACAATACCGTTTACACCAATACCGTCCCAATATTTTACGAAGATCTCATCAATTTACAACCTTACCATGAAATAAATACCATAACGTAATTGAGATACCTATAGATCTACCACAACTAAATAACTGGACTTTAATCGATATGGAAAAACTTCGAGAACTACATCATTCTGCAGCATTTACCCACCATCAAACAATTACATCGACCATAAGTGGCGTTTTGTTTACATTCATATTTGGTTACATACTCTTTATACGATATTTTCCTGCATGTACCAAACGGAAATTAAAATCAAATCCACACGCTGCTGATAGCACTGATGACAGTACCAACCATATAAATGTACAGTCATCTCTTGGGGGGGGGGGGGGGGGGGGGGGGGGGGGGGGGAGAAGTTACGCCCTGCACATACACAGGCCTTCACCTCGCCAACAACATGCATTGTAAAAACATTATAAAAAGCATAAATCTACAACATCGACACATTTGAATTGGTTAAAATTAAAATTTCGTTATATAAAAATAAAATCAAAGTTCGAAAAAAGGGAAGTAAATACGTGTTTTTTTTATTTTCCGCCAACGACTGCTCGAACCCTAAATATAACTCGCGTATTTTATCGACAACGTCGACAGTCGATAACGTCAAAAATCGCTATTATGAATTTATTTTCGACAATTGTAATGTCGACAATTAATACTTATTGTTGGAAATTATCAAAAATATTAAATTTAAATTAATTATTTTTATTAAATTTAAATTAATTAATTTTTATTAATTAAAATTTTATAAGTTTAAATCATTAATTTATTTTTACTAACAAACTTTTTTTATTTCTCAACACAACACTTTTCTTTTATGTACTCGACACCTCAAGAGCTGTCGTAAAATAGTCGACGTTATCTAAAAAAAAACGAGTCGAGTATTTCATAATACAAAAATTCGACAACGTCGATAAAAAACGCGGTCGAAAATTTCATAATAGACCCCCTGGTACCTTATTCGATACTAGCGAAATTGTTTAATAATGAAATTTTTTGAACCCTTTTTTCATCATCGATGGTTTACCGCAATTCTTAAGGTGCCGAATATTATTTGAACACATAAACATAATAAAATACTATAATAAAAATACAATAATTAAAAATACAATAATAAAATACTACATATATATTGGATTATATGCTTTAAACTTAATACATAATTGATTTTAAGTTAGTAATAGTTGTTATTATTTTAATTTAGCGAAACTTTTCATAACATATTTTTATTGAGTTTTGTATATTTTATACCATCGAAAAATTAATTAACGTAATAGCAGTTTTCCACGTTATCGCAGTAATATTAAAAAAATCATATAACAGGCCAGTATATCAGCAGATGCCTTAATACGTATGTCCTGTGTCAGCATCTAGTATGTGAAAATTGCCAAATTTTATTAAAATCAACTCGAGGAACCCAATAAAAATGTGAAAATCACAGATAACTAAATTGAAATGGTTCCAAACCGGGTGAGATAAATTTAGGGATGGTCTGATTTGTTACTCTTGAGTTATTCTAATAACTTACCAGAAGCCATATAAACCTTAACGTACAACATAAAAAAAAACGAAAAAAAATTCTGTTTGACGCATCATTAAATCACAAAATAAGATACTGTCATTGGTAGCTACTACTTTGAACGATAATATCACCCTACAAGCAACCAATTTAAATTATTTAAGGTGTGCGATGCTAACACCTCTCCAAGTGAATTAATACATATCTTTGTGCAATTCTTTAAATTGTTTCCAAACCCTGAAATAAAATCATAGAGTACATGTTTTCCTTCGTTTTATTAAAAAGCTAAAGGTTACTTGCGCTTTTGTCCTTTCGCTCCGTTTGCTTTGTTTTTTTTAATTATTTTAAGAGTATAAAGAATAAGAATGATAAAACACGATCGCTCGCTTGTCGCATCTTTGAGAAGCGTTTATGTCCCTCACCAATTAATTTTATTTAATAAGGAAATGAAGATTAATGGAACTGATTAGTCACTTTTGTATAATTTTACAGTTTTTTAATGAATGCCAGGCTTTTATACCAAAAACGGGAAAAGAGAAAATCTTATTACAATGATAGCAGTATTTCTTTGCTAAATAATTTCGAAAATTTATAGCCAGTATACATATTTCCAAACATACAAAAATACACAGTTGGAAATCTTAGTGGAATTTTTAAAGCAATGCTTGCTAGAGAGCTTATTTAATGCGTACTCAAGGCATAACTTAAATTAGGTTTTACATTAAAAATTTATATAAAGCAACCGCTTTTTTTTAAAGCAGCTTAACTTTGTATTTCTACATTCTGTTTCTGAATATAAGACCTGTTAGAAATATCCCAACGAAAAACCTAATAACTATTGCAAAAGGAATAGGAATTGCTATTACTTTGGCATGACTACCCTTTGATGGTAACATGGACTAATTTCATCAGTAATTTGTTTCTCATTAAATTAATTTCATTAAATTAATTAAATTCAAATATTAATTTATTTTTTCATAATAAATTCACAATTCACCACTGTGTTTTTTTGTTTTAGTCTGTTTTACATTTTTTAACCAATGAAATGTCTGGAAAAATGCAGCTATCTTTCCTAAAATTTCATGTTGTAATTGTTTTGGGTTAGTTGAGAATAAAATTTTGCAAAGCATAAATCCTTATGTGGAAAGAAGGTGTGAAAAATAATAAAACTTATTTTAATTTTTTTAATAGTAGTATTGTGTCGTGAGTGTGGATATAAATAAATTTATTGGAATGTAAGAAATCTGAATAGCAGTTTTGTTTATACAAAATGCTTAATTAAAGGAGAAACCCAATTTATACGAATTAAAAGACAGCCGGACAATCGGAATTATAGTGATTTTCTCGTAACAAGTAATTAAAATTATATTTGTATTGTTTATCAAATCAAGTTTGCCGCTTTTGTTATTTTAATAAATATGTGCTCTGGTAAACTAAGTTCGACATATTTTTCAAATGTAATGCAACAGTGCTTTACATTTTTTTTCAAATTGCATTAAAAACGTTGTAACGTCCGTGATAGAAAATTACAGTGCACGAACGCATGTATGGCAAGTTATAGTATAATGTCACTTTTTAAGCATATGAACCTACAAAATATATAAAATATGTATTTCTCAGGACCTACTCGACAACAAAGATGAAAACAAAGGTTAAATTCTACAAAGATTAAACCATTTGAGAAACAAACTTTACCAAAACGAATCTGAAACTGCAGATGGAACTACAAAGAAAAAAGATTAACTGGTGGCGCTGCTAGTTGTTAAATAATATCGAATCGGATAACGTTGATCCATCGTTTGAGAAGGATCTTTTAATTTTTAAACATTTAAATGCCACGACCCAAATTGAAGTTTTGAATTTATTGTGGCAAGCCTCTGTCAGACTAGGAATTAGCTTAAAATCTCATTCGAGTAATTTTTCTAGTTTATCTGTAGCATAGTAGATTCAAATTTTTGTTAATCTGAGATATAAGAACGCAGCGAGATTATGATATCTGGATTCGGATATTTCCCGTAAAAGCTCAAAAAATCTCGTTTAGCTAATTACAAGTCTGTCTGCGCGAAATTGTTAGCTGATTTTATTTCTCTTTTAACTTTAACATACCACATTACTATTTAATTTTTCAGATATCTTTTGGTTTTCAACTTCGTTATAAGGAAAACTCATCAAATTTCATTGAAACAATTCCGAAAGCGGCGCTGGTAAGAGAGAAAGTTTGGAGAGGATTCAAGGGAGTTTCTTCTGTAAAGCCGTTTGAATATGAACGTACTAGTTTAAATATTTATCATATTATAAATACTGCTATAACTTAATTTTTGTAATTTTATTCTAGAATGGGCACTATCATATCAAAAAATCCTTATTTCATGGAATTTAATGCTACAAACTTCTTTAGGAAAATCATGGGCGCATTCTAAAAGACAACCGTTCAAAAACTGCATTGGCAAGCTGATGCTGTTCAAAAACGTATTCTCGTTTAGGTACGAGAATGTTTCAGTTTTAAAGTACTAGTTTTAAATTTTTGCTATTTATCTAATGAGGAATTAAAAGATAATAAGAAGAATCAAAATTAGCAGTATCCCAGATTTATCCGTGTGTCGAGTCACAGTTAATAAAATTACCGCCTAATTTTACAATTGTCGAAGCCATTGATACATAATTTAAAACTCATTGCGTTTCTAATCAAAATAATGAAAGCTTGAAGAGCTTCTGGACATTTTTAAGTTATTATTTTTTTTTAAATACAAACTAGTCACCAATTAAAATAAAAATAATTAAATTATAAACATTAATTAAAAGTAAATGCTTCAAATATTAGTTATTTTAGTAGTTAAGTAAACCGAAATTATACAAATTAATAAATATATTTTAAAATCTATTTTTAGTTTTATAAAATGCCAATATTTTTACTAAACGTTTAAGTAAAAATATTGGAAATTAGTTAGATTGTTATCCGAAATAAACAATGCACAAGTGGCAGCTACGAAAGAGACTCATTAGTTTAATAAAATTGATAGGTTTGTTTCAATATTCAGAACTATTCCAACATATTCAAATCAAATTTAGAAAATATATTTTCAGTTTGTCTCTTTTACTTTAAGGATTTGCATGGAGAATTTAATTTGAATAGTGTTTTAAATCCAATTGTAAATGATGTCAAAATTCTCGAAACCGCAGGAATTTTTGTTGAGTTGTTGGTCACCTGGATGGAACAGTATTTCACTTTCTCATGACAACCTTGTCGGTCGGTAATGTTCTGGTAGGTTTTACCAAATCTTTTTCGGCAAATTTTTTTTGCCGGATTTGTACATTGCATAAAGGAACTACTAAAACTGTAACTACCCGAAGGTATGTTTTGTAATCAAAATAATAAAGGTTATTATATTAATTTGGTTTAAAATGAATATATTCAAGTCTTTATGAAATTATATTAATAAATTTAAGTAATTTTAATTAATTTGTTAAATTAGTATTGTAACAATATAAATAAACATTATTTTCCGTTAGACTCGGGACTTTAAATTTATGTATTATTTTGAATAATGAATAGTAAGTACCGGAGTTTATTCCTGTTTGCAAACAATATTTTTTAATCCAAAGTACTACAAAGTATTTTTCATGCCATTTACATTAATTCATATGATTCGTTATATAATATTTTTTTATTGGAAAGTGTTAGAAATTGTATATTATTCGCAATTCAATTTTTGCATGCAATGTAGCTTAACAGAACTAATTGTTTAATGTAAAGTGTGCTTTAAATTTTAAAGTAATTTTGCACCGGAAATATATATAACCCCTTGCATTACATACATCACCTTTTTACAAGAGTGTTTATTTCAAATCAATTTACTACAATATTTATTCAAAAAGTAGTTACAAAACAAACTAAAACGGTGTTCAATTGGTTTCGAAAAATACATAAAATTTTCTTTGCAGTTTTGTTTGTTTTCCTTAACACTAAAAAATCGTCAAGTTAGCTACGGAATCGGTCCATTATCGAAAGGAAATAATTAAAAAATATAATTTAATAACATTTTTAGTAATTTAGAGATAAAAAATATTCTTTTTAAGAGTTAGTTAGTTTCATTTTTAAATTAATTTAGTGATCGTTCAAAAATTCCCCATAAAGTTTCGCTATAAAATAAAATAAAAACTATTTTTGTCACTTTTCTAAAAATATAATGCATTGTTAATGGAATTCCGCCTTAACTCGTAAGTTGGTTTTATTCCATTTGTAAAATAATTTCAGTGGAAAATCAACAAATCACTGTAATCGTTTATCGAGTTTTAACGGAAAATTATTTCAAAATATTTTGATTTTTCTTTTGCTTTTCTCAGGGTATAAATGTGGTCGAGTTAAATAGTCTTACTAAGATACAAAATTACGACATTCATGTAAAAAAAAAGTTACGCGAACAATTAGCAAAGCTTTATTTAACTGATTAGTGCTGCACAAATTTTAAACATATTAATTTTTAAATAAATTTGATGATAATAAATAAATATGATGTCTCTTTGTATTTTTAGCCGATCTAAATTGGATCTAATGGATCAAGTGGTCACTTTCTTCGCGGATATCTCTCTGGTTTTGTATCGTCCAACATACGATGTATCTCAGCAATATATAATGTAGCCAAATACGTTTGCATGTATTTTCTCGCGTGTTTGCTGATTTCTTCAGCAACGAAATCGTTCTTCAGATATCTATAGGGATTGTCACATCTTATGTACTACGGTTCGTTAACTATTCCAAATAGGGCTTTACTTTGGAATGACTGGATGATATTGATATTCGCTTTCTTTATACAGCCCCAGAGCTGAATACCGTGGGTTCAGACAGATTTTGCCGGTATAGTAGCAATTTATTTTGTAAAGTTAGAATTTATTCCTAAGAACCAATCCATTTCTCTGTATTTAATTGTTAGCTCTTTTTTTTCTTTTTGACGTGCTGCTTCCATTCTAGTTTCGCGCCTAGGTATTTTGCCGTGTTTGCTTAGGGAGTTGACCTTTTTGTCGGTCAAGTTTACGTTAACAGATTTTGCTCTGTTCAGTCTACTTATCTAAACCTATGCTTATGTAAGTTCAAAAATTCCTGCAACTTTTATGCCAAGATTGATACTTCTACACTCAAAACCAACTAATGCGGCCAGTGATGGTTTCTACGTTTTCAAGGGGACAAGAATTTTTAAATCCAACGTTATGATAGTTTTGATACTATTGCCAGTAACATTCCCACAATTTCTGAGGATGATAAGCATATCATCAGTGAAAATTAAAGGTTTACATTTGAATAGCAAATTAACTGAATGAAGAATGTCTTATAAATAAATAAACTTTAAAAATCAAAATCGGCGGTTTTGTGTACAATAAAAATAAAAACCAATTCGGACACGATGACGATTAACTAATAGTTTAGCTATACCTCTTTAGCTAATCTAGCACTATTTTCCAATGGTTGACACACTAAAGAGTATAGAGATTAGCTAATCATGTAACGAAACATCACGAATATATAGAAATAAATAATGAAAAATAAATTTTGCATGATAACATTCCTACTAATCTCATTTTTAAGAGATAAACTTAAAAATATTGAGAGATTTTTGCTGTAAACCCGAAATTAAACGCGTTTAGCTGATTTCGGACACGTTAAGAAATAAAATCGAAAAAATGATAAAACGCGCTCGCTAGTCTGCCAAGGGTATTGTCGGTTTTAGAAATATTTGATTAGTCAATCGATTTACTCTTGTAAAAGTAAACAAATCAATACTGCCTTGTTCATTCATTCTCCACCTATAACATCGTGCTCAGTAAGTTAACTACTAAAAGCGCACACACCAAATGCTTCCAATTATAGAAAGAACACAATTATAAAAGCTAATGTGACTGTTAATAATAAATTTTGAAATTTGTCTATTAATAAAATTAAATTTTAAATTTTATTTTTAATAAAAACTATTATTTTCTCAATTTTTCTTCAAAGCATTTTTAATCGGCCAAAAGGTTATTCATATAAAGTTACTTATTACAAAATTTTCATTATTCAAAAAAATTGATTTGTTTTTATTTTTTGAAATTCACGTAAACATATTTGTATAACCTTCTGCTATTACATAGATTTTGTAATTTTAAAATTTAAAAAAAAAACAAGAATAAGCAATTAATGGATAGCTATTCTAATGAATAAATCCAAGTTAAAATTTATTAATAATTTTAAAAAATTATAAAATTTGTAACAAAAGATATTGCGCCAGAATTTCATAATTTTTCTTTCTTGAAAGTATATTTACAAAGTGTGTTTGGACAGTTGTAAATTAGCGCAAACTCAACCCCTGATAATATTTCTAGCGACAATATCGATCTCCGATAAGTCGCAGTATTCATAAGTTTTGTGTAATTACATAATATTGATAACCCGATTTGTAGAATGATGGTGCCAAAACTCTACTAGAGAAATATAAATATTTGCTCTCGTTGATTGACAATTAGAAAAATGTCAATCGCGGAAAAGACAACAAAATGCATGAGTCAACAAACAAGTACATAAACCAAAAAAAGTTACAAAACATTTAATATCATAAAAACCGTAACATCTTCATCATACTGGGATTGTAGCCAAATATATGACAAAAATTACTGTACGTGTATGATGATTTCTTAACCAAAACTAAAAAAAAAATCTAGTTTCTCTTACTAAATAAATTATTTCATATTTAAGTTAGAATAAGGGACATCAATAAATATTTCAACATATCATCATCATTAACATGCTGCGCGATAGAAAAAAAAAGTGTGTACGTGTTAGCTAAACCAAAACTAAAAAATAAAAGAAAATCTTGAAAATAAAGTCTAAACATACATAACATGAAAAAGTAAACAATTTTCATTTCGTAAAATGTCAAACGAAATTTTTTCGGGTTGTGGTGTTTACCATGAAAATACAAGTGATTTAAAATATTGACATTGTATATACTCGGTGATAATCTATTCACATGTGTCTGGAGGCGACAACGCACGACGAGGGGCAAAATATGTTTTAATGCATCGTGGGATTAAAGCTACTTAACTTTGCTGTCTTTTTAACAAAATTTAGACAAAAAAAACAATATTCTATATACGTGACCCACTTATTTCGAAAGAGATTAAATCGATACACGAAAGGCGAATAAAATGTATTTGTGTGTGAACAATTTTAAATGTCCCTGGGGACTCGATAATTAAAACGTTAACACACATCTTGTATATCATAATTATGAAATTTTGTTTACCTGTTCATCATTTTAATAATATATACGTGAACTATAGGCGCGCGGCATTAAATTACTTTCTATGTATACTACACCCAACTAATTAAATCATTAGATGAACATAAATTAGAACAAAACAAAAAAATAAGATCAGCTAAAATTGTATAATCGTACACAGGATTAATTTATCATGTCGAATTTAAACAAACAAAATATTGTACAGTTCTCGTTTGTGAATTAGAATGGAAATCAAAAATCCATGACGTTAATCACTAGTCCATAAATTTGATTTAGAAGATGAAAAATTCCACGCTGCAACATCTCACTAATGAAAATCTTATTATAACTTATAAGAAGTCGTTGTTCCATATAGATTCCAAGAAACCATCTATGTATATAAGCCTTTTTGTCTCAATCTTTTAAATAAATTATTTTATGATATTATGAAAAAATGTGTATATAAATATTTTAATGGTTGGAAATTGATAATTTATATTTTGTCTTAATTTTTTTTTTAAAGTTGGCATACATAAATCGTTTAGTTAGCCAATAAATCATGCTTATGAAATAATTTTAATTTAATTAAAACATTTTCGTAGATTTAGTCACCACCAAACACAATTCATTTTCGAAACTGGATAAATTTAAATACATACAGAAGAATCGGTTAGAAAGTTATCACACTTAGCTAATTGCTAATCGATTCGATAATGTTTAATATTTTCTCATCCATTTTTATCTTTACGTCTTATAATATCCCATTATGCTGGTAAACCTAGACTAATTAAAAAATTATTTCTGACTGACAGAGAATTATTATTTAATTAATACAATAAATTAAGAAATAAAAAATCTAATTGAATTTTTAATGGACTAAGACTTGTTGAACTAGTTTTCCACACGGAAAATAGAAGCATAGTCCAAATGTATTTTTTATAATTTACGTAAAATTAATAAAAATTTACTTTAATTGCATTGTAAAAAAACAATAAAAACCAAAAATATACTTACATTTAAGAAGTTTTACATTTTTAACGATTTGCATAATAAAATTACAATAAAAGAATAAAGAACCTCACCTGAAATAAAATAAAAAATGTAAAAAAGTCATTAAAAATGATTCATCAAACGTAAATTATAGAACCTAAAGAAGGTCAATATTTTTTTTTTTTACAATTGTAAGTGCAATAATTCTTAGTAATTTATTAACTTCAACATAATTTCCGCAATTTTTTTCTATTTTTCTTATTTAAACATTACAACTAACGCAATTTGCCAAAAACAATTTGTCGGACATCTCAAATATTATTTTCACATAAACCGAAAAAGTATGTAATTATATCAAATATTAGATTTTAAAATATTTGGATTAATTTAACACGCAGCCATTTAAAACGTCCATAATTGTCTTATAAATGTATAATTAAAGATTAAATATAATTGGAAATAAAAATTAATTCTCTAACACTAAAAAAAAACTTGGCGATGAAGGTCACTAAAATATATAAAAAAAAATCGTTTTTGGCAAAAGAAAGTGAAAGAAGTAATTTCGGCCCACCTTCACACGAGAAACACAAAAATAATAATAATAAAATAAATAAATATTGTATTTATTTGAAAAATAAACACAACAAATAACACACACACACTCACACACAAAAATTAGTTCATATATTGCACGAATTTATCAGGTACTGGTTAAAATAAATATTATCGCTAAATTTGTTCTTGCCAAAATTTGTAGACGCCTAAATGTCCTAAATATTTTCTTAAAACATGCTTTTATATATAAATTATAGTGCCAGTAATGGATATTTAAATATTTAATGAACATTAAAATAATTTCACTTTCATTGCCAACCAGAAAGCGCATTTTCTTTATTAGACATATAAGCAAAATACACATAATGAAAAATCAATTAAGTTTTGCGCATTTAATTTTCTTTGACAAAATGTAAAATCGCAAACCAAACGAACTGCATTGAACTCATGTACATTTTTGAAGTAATTTTATAAAAATTGTTATTATTGCTAAGAAAAAAAAACATAATTAATTCAGGGACATATTGATTACATTTTATTTTTATTGTTATGGCACAGCTGTACATATGCTTGCGAAATTTTCATAAAAGATCAATATTAAACAGCTTAAACGTGAATGTTGATAGTCTTAAGCTTTATGACACGTCCGTAGAAGATGATTAATAAGATAATCTGCACTAGCAGCATTCAAGTAACACTTCACGTGTTGCATTACTTCACAAAAAATGTTGTTTAGCTGCTATTCGAATCAGAAGGACGAATTTGCCGAAAATACAGTGGGTCACAGCCAAAATGATGCAAGACATTTTTTTTTTTTAAAGTGGATATTTACTTTAAAAAAAATAAAAAAACAATTATAAATATCTATTTTTAATTTACATTTATTATAACTACAGTTTTAATTACAGGGTTATCCAATTCGAGGTTGATAAAGTAGAAATCTGTATACCGACATCTGTCAAAGATAAACGTCAAGTACGCTGTCATTTATTTAGTTGACATTCTGCCATTTAAGAATATGGAGCATTTAAGAATATGGAGCATGGTGTTGGAAAAACAGGCCGTCGATGCTGATTTTTCGAACAAAATTTTCTTCAGTGATGAAGCTCATTTTTCGCTTGATGAATACGTTAATAAGCAAAACTGTAGAATTTGGGGCTCAGAAAATCCACAATTGATTGTAGAGAAGCCATTACACCCGGAAAGTCACTGTTTGGTGCGCATTGTGGTCGGGTGGTGTGATTGGGCCGTATTTTTTTGAGAACAACCATGGACGAACCGTTACCGTCAATTCTGAGCGCTATGGCCGCATGTTAACCGATTATTTTTTTACGAAAATCGAAGATTATGATCTTGACGATATGTGGTTCCAGCAGGATGGAGCAACCAGTCACGTAACACGAGCAAATCGAGATCTTTTGCAAGAGAAATTTCCTGGACGTTTGATTTCGCGATTGGCTGATGTCAATTGGCCTCCAAGATCCTGTGATTTAACGCCTTTGGATTTCTTTTTGTGGGGCTACGCGAAAGATCGTGTTTACGCAAACAATCCTCAAACTCTTGACGAATTGTAAACTAATATTCGTAAGGTAATGGCCGAGATACCGCCCGAAATGTGCCGAAAAGTCATTGAAAATTACCTCAAAAGAATCAAGGCCTGTAAGAAGTCCCGTGGAGGACATTTGAATGATATCTTGTTTAACTAAAAATGGCAAGGATAAATCTGTAAAATGAAATAAAAATTACAATACATTCCGAATATTTTGTGTGTTTTTTTTAAGTTTACTTTATCAAGCTTGAATTGGATAACCCTTTATTAATTTCATAAAACAAAACAAATACAAAATTTCAATTTATAACAAAATAGTAACATAAATCAAAATGTCTACTTCTATATTCTTCTTACTTTCTTTCCTCCTCCCCCTTTTTTTATTAATTCTTCGGTATGACTAACAGTTGGTTGGGATTATCAATAGATCAATTTTTAATGCCTAATTTTTTGTCCCTCCTTCTTTTATTAATTTTTTGCTTTTTTCTACTATAATTATATAACAAAATTTTTATTTTTACAAATCAGTAGATACTCCTGATGATGACGTAACAAGTCGAAATTGGTCGAGTAATTTTCTAAACTTTTTGAACAAATTTTTTAATTAAAATGTTCAAAAATCTAATTTTTGCATAAAATGTGTTTATTAAGAGTAGGTAAGTGTGTTTCAACAAGTTCCCACGGCAAATAGTGTAAAAATAATTTCGTATAAAGTTTTCTTCGAAACTGCAAACAAAAAAAATTGATATTACGTCAAAATTTACACACGAGAATGAAGTTTGCTTTGGTTTAAGGGTTGTACAAAACCAAAGGCCTTTGCAAATTTCCCTTTGTAATTTGATATCGATTTTAAACTAAAAAGTTGAATGAAAACTCTTAGTTTAGAGTTAAATAAATCAATTATATGCAAAAATCGCGCGCTAAATATAAGTTTTTTTTGTTTTGCGATCTGTTTTGGAGCTCAAGGCTCACCCTGCTCTTCCGCGGTTAAGCTGTTTACGTCCTTACATTACGCCTCCCGACCAACTCGAGGACGTACGGCTATAGGACCGATTTAAGACCATCTGCACATTGCAAGCTCCATGCCAACCTACACTGGTATGGAAGATGTTCCCGCCCATGGGTTTTGCACACCAACAGGTGGCCATAGATGTGTTTCATTTCACCAAAGATCGTAATCTGTTGATGATTTGACATATAAAATTGGATGCTCCGGATACATCTATCGGACGGTAATAAAAAACACGGCATTTGTCTTCTTTTCGATACTGGAATCGGTTTTATTTTATTTTGTTTTTTTATGACTCTTTGAGTAAAATATGCTGCTGTTTGGGACTCGAAATGAATTTGCTCGATATTTTCATTCCCAAATCCAAACTTGCCGTTTTATAAATAATTAAGAAACCTTGAAGCCGATGCTGTGGAAATTTCTGTACGACGACTTCTTGTCGACTTATTGAAATGTTCTTCAGAAGCAAAATTATTTTTTTGAAAGATGTTATTTCACCAAGATACAAGGTTGAAATCTGGGTATTTTTCCGAAAAAAAATGTTTCTGCTTTTTTAGAATATGGTCTATTATGAAATTAAATTTATCAATTTCCTTCATTCGATTCTCCTCAGTTATTAAAATAATAAAGCCTCATTTGAAATTTGAAATTATGTAAAGAATAATATTCCAAGACTGGAAACAATTGAAAAATTTTAAAATAGATTTTCTTGAAAATAACTCGAATTAAAATATTTTCTACAAACGCTTTCGGAAAGTCTGAATATCACCAAACCTAAATAAATCGTTGTGTGCTATGAATTGCGGTTTATGGATACAAGAGTGCTTTAAAGAATCCTAAACATTAGTATACGTTCAGTAAAATAAGGACCTTCAGCGATAGGGATTGGAATACCGAAAACCCAGTTTACCGGCATTTGAGCTAAAAATTGGATTTGGTGTATCTGAAGATGGTAATGAACATTCAAATATTTTGGTAGACATAACTTTGGTTACTGCATTGAAACAAAACCAAATTTGGCTGATTATAAATTCCAAAACTCGTTTGCAGAATCCGACTATACTGATTTAAAAGATATCATCAAACACAAATAGGGCGTTTCAGCCTGTTAAAAAGGCAGTTAGTTAAATCATCTTTAAGTAAAGAACTAAAAAAGCCACTTTATCACTTTATCGGGCTAAAAAATATAGTTTCTACGGATTTTATAACATTTTTCCATATTCAATTGCCAGGAAAATTCAGAACAGTACCACGGAACTTTAACATTAATTTTTTCAAATGAATATAACAAATGAAAATGAAATCACTATTGGTTTTATTAAAACATATTTTACCGGTAATTTCTATGTAAACCAGGATTTTTTTAGCGTTAACTTTATTATCGATATTTTCTAGTCCCAGGAAATACGCGTTAGTTTTGATAATCACTTCTTCGTCTGAGATGAATCTTTGTCCTGCCAGCCATTTTTTCAAGTTTGGAAACAGGAAAAAGTCACTAGGAGCTAAATCTGGACTATAAGGTGGATGATCAACCAATTCGAAATGTATTTCACGTAATTTTAGCATCGTATCTAATGCTGTGTGAACCGGTGCGTTGTCTTGAAGAAAGAGCACTTTTTTCTTCTTTAAATGTGGTCGTTTTTCCTTGATTACATCAACCAATTGATCCAATAATGCACGATAATACTTTCCTGTGATTGTGGATCCTTTTTTAAGATAATCGATGAGCAATATTCCGTGTGCATCACAAAATATAGTGGCCATAACCTTACCAGCCGATTTCACTGCCTTTGCCTTCTTCGGAGCACTTCCACCCATTGTTTCGATTGATTTTTGGTTTCAGGTGTGTAGTGGTGGACCCACGTTTCATCAACAGTAATTAATCGACGCCAAAAATCAACAGGATTACGCTTTATCATGTCCAAACACCGCTGTGAAGTGGTCTGTCGAACTCGTTTTTGTTCGACACTGAGCAAACGCGGCACCCATCTTGCCGATAACTTTTTCATATGCAAATGTTCATGCAAAATGTTGAACACACGTTCATATGATATGTTTACCATTTCAATAATCTCACGCAACTTGATTCGGCGATCATTCATAACGATATCGAGGATTTTCTTCAGTAACCACCTCTTTTGGCCTTCCTGTTGATGGTATTGTTGCAGTGCTTCTTCGGCCGCGTTTAAATTCAGCAATCCAATATTTTACCATGTAATCTGACGGAGCAGACTCACCGAAATGTTTATCGAGCTTTTCTTTTGTCTCTTTCGCCGTTTTCCCTTTCAAATAATAGTGTTTAATCACTGCACGAAATTCGTTTTTTTTTCCATTTTTCAAGAAACACAAAAGTTGCTTAATTCAAACGACTACAACAAATAAACTAATCGATGAATTTGGGTGAAATTTTAACAGCTGACGTTTGACAGATCGCAATTTCTAAAAAACAAAAAAAAATTTGTGTTTGTGCTGCCATCTAGCTTCTAGGTAGCTTCATTTTCAATCCGCCCTCGTATAACAAAATATTAAAAGAAAATTTCGAGATAAATAAAAAATTATGCACAAGTTTTCTATAATAGATATTGAATATCAAGAAACTCTAAAAGAAAATGTTCCCATAGATGCTTATCGAACCTGTGCAGAAGTTATCCTTATTTTAGTAAAGAACACTTTTAAGTAATGGTATCTACCATGTTAAAGAATAACTTAACTGATAGTTAATTTTCGTGACAACATTTAATTTTCCACTATTCCTTAGAAAGCTTGACAGGCGCAATAACCTCAGCTGTTCCTTACAGTGTTTCTATAGGCGTTGAAGGTGTTTAAGGCAGTTCTATACATTTAATCTACGCTATGAATGTGCATACTGTTGTACACAGTGAACTGACTAATTAGGTTGTCCCCGCAGTTTGTTGCTTTTTGGTATTTCGTATTTGGAGACACAATCAGAAATTTCGAGTAGGTTTTTTACTACTTGTATAACATTTGCTGGTTGTTTCCTGAAAGTAAAGATTTAATGAGCGGTATGGATGGGAAAAACTTCAAGATTAACTAAAATTTGTCAGAATAATGTCCAAATTTACAAATTTCAAGGCGATCGGATTTCGGGAAATGGGTATAAAATTGACAAAACCCGTATTTTCTGCATTTACTACAATACAAAATTGTTTGCATTACCCAAATCTGATTATCATGGCGAGTACAATTGGCACATCCATCTCATGTAAAATCTACATTTTAGATGATAAATAATATAGAATAATATTAAACCACCATGAGAAAATGTAGACAAGTATTTTTCGTACATGTAGACTCTACATATTTTTTAAATGAGGTAATGCGATTCCCCGAAATTATAAATATGCGATATGTGCTGGCTATAAAAAATATATCTCGCAATTTAGAAGCAAAAAATGTGTTAGATTTTTTAGGACTTGTGGGAATAATGTTTATAAATAGGAAACTAAGTTCATCGTTTCCAGACTTACCCAACCCAACCAATTCGGATCGTCTGTCGGTTCTTTTAGATAAATTAAATATAGGCTTTCAAAAGTCATTTCAGAATTTTTAGGAGCATTTATAAAATTTAAGGAAACCATTTTTTGTTCAAATTTTGTTAATATTTGAGCTTTTTCTCTCTATCCCACACAATAATATGCTATATCTGATAGCATAGTAAAAAAGTGAACCTTACGGTCATAAATTTAAAACAATTTATGTCCATATTCCAGATCACCGACATTATAGTCTACGAATAAGTTTTTAAATTCGTGTATTAACTGTAACATTAAGGTTTCTCTGGTCACATTCTGCAATATCAAAGACAATTATGATAAAACGACTAGTAAAATTATCATTAATATTGTTTTCGAATGACTGAGTAATCTGGGGGCCTATTATGAAACTTTTTCGATTTCGGATTTTTCGACATCAAAAATAAATGGGCCTAAAATTATTGGCCGTGATCAAAAAATCTCATTTCGGATTTGTTTCATAATAGAGTTCCTGGGCGCCTATTTCTGAATACGAATACGAACAAAAATTTCACGAATTCGTATATGGATGGTATTTTTGAATACGAATTCGTCCAAGTCTAATACGAATTCGTACCTACTTGATACGATCGTAATTGTTTGGTGTATGTCCTTGCTATAAGGGAAATTTATTTTAAATAATTTTACCCTGTAATAAAATTGTTCAACTTGATACTACATATTTTGAGTTTTGACGTTTTGTTTTGTACTTGAAATTAATGCCATAATTTTATTTTTGTTCTAATTTTTCAAATAAGCAAATAAGTTTTATTTATGATTTGTGCATTATTATATATTACAATATAAATAGTAAATAATGAAATAAAATTTGGAGCTTTGTGTATATAAAATATTTTTTTTTTGTGTGGCCAACAAAATTGTTCGGACGAAAATAAAATTAGTCAATCACAGAATTGTTTTTGTGTTGTGGTAGTAGTCTATTAGCATGTCTTGCAACTCCAACCTCATAAATTTAAATTGCTTGGTTTTCGTACATCAATCTCAAATTGATTAGTAAGTTCGTTATCCCAATGTTATTTTTTTATGAAGCTTTGAGAAGTTTATGAGGGCCATTTAGAATTCTATTAAATTCAGCATTTAATTCTCATTACTGATTCTGATAAAATTCCGGTATGTATATAGTATGTTCTAAATAACACTTCACCACCAAATAGTATATTCGTGTGTGCATGTATGTTTTGTATGAGTACAAAATACATAAATTGAACTAAATGTACTGTTACAACCGAATTTTGATTTTTAAAATTTTCTATAAAATATTTTGTCTAGCACTTCAAAAGTCCTTCCACAGTGCGATTATGAACAATTTGATGTACAACTTTGGCTTTTTTTATTCGATTGTGGCCAAAAGTCCGTGATATTCTTTACTAATACCGAAAATAACGATAGTTGATGGGTAGCTTCGGTATCGTCGATTTGGGATTTAGTAGGCTGATAATTCAAAACCTGCTCAAAGACAGTGTCTCCTATTAGGAGGAATCATATATACCATGTTTCTCATTAATAAACCAATGTGTCTGCACTACACTAGTTTAATAACCTATAGAATAGACAGAAATTTGATTCAAAATATATTATACCTGCTACTATGTGTTAACGTATAACATGCAACATGTATTATTTTCCATTAGATCACACATCGTATTTTGACTAATTTTCCAAGTAAATTAAACAAATTTTTTCCATTAAAAAAAAAATCAAAACAAAATTCCACAGCATATTTTTCATACTATGCATACTCATGTTCTTTACACACACATTTCTAAAACATTTTTCCTTAATTAAACAACAACATCACAGCCTCTTTAAATAATGATTTATGGAAAAATGATATTTATTTATTTTTTGGGCACTTCATACTCTCTCCTATATAGTACGTATTTATTTGTAGAGTCATAAGTTCATTGACTGTTCCGAAAATGAAAATTTGGAAAATGTGTATACAAAACAAAATAATGAAAAATCCAAA
Source organism: Nephrotoma appendiculata (assembly GCA_947310385.1). Taxonomy (NCBI): domain Eukaryota; kingdom Metazoa; phylum Arthropoda; class Insecta; order Diptera; family Tipulidae; genus Nephrotoma; species Nephrotoma appendiculata. The sequence continues at coordinate 240,492,821 of OX371225.1, read as the reverse complement.
ACAAACAACAAAAGTCTCATCATCATCATCATCAACATCATCGTTACAACAATTATCATTTTTCAACAACATACGGTTCGTTTGGATAACCGCGCGAACGAAAGAAAATGAAAAATCACAAATGAAAATGTCAAAATTAATTTTCAGGCGAAATTAATAAAAAATAAAAAAAAATGTAGAAAGAATTAAATAACAACATTAAGACAAACATAAAAACATTTTAAAAATGGAACACAAGTTTTTTTTTTGATTTTTTATAAACATCTTGTAGTAATCGACTTCTGAATGGTATAAGAAAGACAACTGTTGGATATTATATTTTTTTCTGTGGATATTAACGTTTGTCCTAATAAAAATTAATTAGTATTGCTCATTTTAGCACATTTGGGGTAAAAAACAAATTTTGTGACGTGTAATGAACTTACTCGTGTGCGCAGGTTGTGAACACATTTGCTATAATTTTGATATAGAGCGTGAAAAATTAGTACGCAATATTAAGCTTCGCAACAAATTAATTGAACGTGCAAAAATATGCACGCTTGTCTCGGGAGGTGTTAAACGATAAACAACTCCTGATACATCAAGTATGCAATAAATAACAAACTTTATGAATAATTCCATATGAACAATTATAATCCAAAATATCTGTTTAATAATTAAAAATCTGTTTGGGTTCACTGACTTTTTCTAATCTAACATTTTGAAATTTTTGAGAAAATCCATTTGAAATTTTGCTATTTTTGCACAAAAAAATAAAATAATTTAATTGAATAAAAACTAAAGAAAATATTTAATCTAATTTTGATTTGTTTAAGACACAAGGCACAAGGTTTTTGTCAACATAAAATTTTATACAGCTTTTCTGTTTCGTAAACAAGAAAATTAAAATTAAAAATCACACAAATAAATTTCATGGCATGATGGTCAAAACCATGAAACTTGACTATTATAGTAAAACTACATACAGTAAAGTAATTATAGGACGCATAATTAAAAATTTTAACGAAATTTAGATATTAATTTAAATTCTTTAATGCAGTTTTTACTAATAACTATTGTGTGCTTACAGGGTGCCTAATAATTTAGTAGCATATAGTCGATATTCATAATATGTAGACCGATAGTTATATCCCCGGTATATTAAGAAAAAAAATTATTGGCATTAAAACAAACGAGATGATTATTTTTTTAATTGCCGATTTATTTATTCTGCTGTGTTGCTGTAATGCAAAAACCAGCAAATTATAAACAATAATAGTTATAATGGTGACAATAAAAATATATTATTATAATGTCTAGTCTTAACAAAATTAACAAGCACTATAAATGCCAACTATTATTTTTGAGTTATAAGTTTTAAATAAATTAAATATAAAAGTGTAAAAAACAAAAACAAAAACAATGATTCCATATTAAATAGTGCGGTGTCTTACTTAATTTTTAATGACACGTTTTTCTTTTTAAATTCAGAATCAAGATTCAAGATGAATGAAATATGCATTCATGTAAATAAATAATAATGTATCACACACATGGTTTGGTGAGTAATACACGATTTCGTAATATACAAAGATTTTAATCTTGATTTGCTTTGGGTAAACAATAAATTATGTTTTCTTACTCGTTTCTTATGTATGTCTGTGTATGCGTGCGGCTACAGGTTAATCAGATAATCTTTCGTTCGTTAAAAGTAAAATCTAAATTAACTTGCTATAAGGAAAATTGTTATTTTTCATTGCATAATATGATGCGTCGCATCTTTTTGTTTTTATCGAACAGCGTTTTATAAATATTAGGCTTTTTATGGTATGAAGTGTGATGTATGTAAATAATTATTTAAGATATAATAGACTTTAAGAATTAATATTGTTTTACTAAATTTGTTTAGTGCTGGAATGCTAGATACAAATCCCGTAATCTACATAACAGTTTACTTATGGCTTGTACATAGCAATTTGATTACGCTCTCTTCGATTTCATGTATATAGGGATTTCGCCGCTTTAATGAGGTTAGATTATCAGGTTATTTTCAGAATAATGATTGAAAGTTCATTGAATCCTAGCGGCATGGGAGGGGGTGGTATAGTGATCTGTTCCAATGTGATCACCCAAAGTTGTACTAGCCCACGACGATGGTGATGACATTGTCACATTAACTCTTTCTAGCTCACGCTCCGTGCGCCGTCAGATGATTCATTACGTATTTATTTTCAAAATGGTTTAAGGAAATGTATCCCTAGCAAATAGCCCTGATAGAGCGATCACCATTGGTAATCCTTCAGGATTATTTTGAATTATATGTACGAATATTTTGTTATATGTTGAAAGTAAATTTGGTTAGTTATGGTGTATTGTATACTAACTGTAATATTTCCACGATTTTTCCCGGTTCCACATTATTCTTTTTCAACAGTTCTGGTGTTACACTCAACGTTTTTACCACTAGTATATTTGCACTGCTGACAATGCTGATCGATCGTATGCTTTTCTTTGCGATCTTATGTTTTGGTGAAGTCGTGAAGTTCATCTGTGATCTGATTGGCATAGTAGTTTTGTGTATTTTAGACAATCCTTTGATTGCTAATGCACTGGGTTTAGCCATCCTTCTGTAATACATGCCTCTTTTGCTAAGGAAAGCAGATGATGAATTAATAGCTCTATTGATGTTTTTGAGATTCGCTTTGGTACGATCAACATTTAGTTCATAAATAATATTACGTACGATTAATGTATTCGGATTCGTCCATTATGACCGTTGCATTGTCAATTTTTCTTAATGCTGTTTATGGCTTTGTTTTACGAGATATTTTGAAGTTTGGCGTTTACATGCTGTGTTTTATTGATTCCACCGATTATTGACGTCTTTATCTAATTTTTATGTTGGCTGTAAGTTTTAAAATCATATCGATATTCTTGTTTTTTTTATTCCTTAACATCGCTTTTCGAAATAACATTATATCTTAAACCTTGGTTCAATGACGGAGTTTCAATTGTGTTAAACTGGATATTGGTTGCGTTGTATATACGTGAACAGAACGCGTGAGTGGTGCTATACAATTAATTAAGCGATGATTTTGCCCGTTGTAAATACTTAAATCGCACTTTTTCACTGTTTGGTGCTTTTTTACTGTCATTTTGTCAACTGTGTTGTTGGGAATTAGTGACGTTTTTCTTGGGATTTTTTTATTCCTCAAAGTGTATTCTGGCGTTTGGGAATTTTTTATTGGGAAAAAATAATTCCATTTTATAGCAGTTTTGACGTTAATTTTTCCGCATTATTTTCTGGGGGAATTGTGATTCATACATTTTTGGATTATTTTTTCCTAACAAATATATATATGTATTTAAAAATAAATTAAACATGGAATAAGGATACGTGTTTTAGTTTATAAATATCTACCTAAAAAAAAATTCCCCAAAAATTATTCCCTAGAGAGAAGAATACATCTATCGGACGAAAATAAAAAACACGGCATTTGTGTTCTTTTCGATACTGGAATCGGTTTTATTTTATTTTGTTTTTTATGACTCTACGAATAAGCTTTTAAATTCGTGTATTAATTGTAAAATTAAGCTTAAATTTTCGATGAAGTTTTGTAACAGAAGTAATATCCAGTTTCGATCTGATAAGATCATGAAAAAATTCAAACATCTCATCAGGCCATGGCGACTGAATATTACTACGAAACGATTACATTTTAAGCTCGATTTATATTATCCGTTCCTTTCAGTTCCTTCATTTTTCGTATCAGACAAAAAAAAACATTGTTACATGTATTTTCATAGGAGTATTTATATTATCCGTTCCGTTCAGTTCCTGCAAGTACGGAACGGATAATATAAATACTCCAATGAAAAAAACTTGTAACAATGTTTTTTTTTTTTGTCTGATACGAAAAATGAAGGAACTGAAAGGAACGGATAATATAAATCGCGCTTTATAAGGGAAATTTATTTTAAATGTTTTTACCTGCAATAAAATTTTACAACTTGAATTTTACAACATATTTTGAGTTTTGACGTTTCGGTTTGTACTTGAAATGGATGGCATATTTGTATTTTTGGTTCTAGTTTTTATTTATGATTTGTGCATTATTATATATTACAATATAAATAATAAATAGTGAAATAAAATTTGGAGCTTTGTGTAAATAAAATATTTTGTATTTTTGTGTGGTCGACAAAATTGTTAGGACGAAAATAAAATTAGTCAATCACAGAATTTTTTTTGTGTTGTGGTAGTAGTTATTGGTGATTTCTTTCGACGAAATGACATGACTTTACATTTGTTGATGTTAAGGTGGAGTTGATTGACTTCACACTACTGACTGATCCTATTAATGTCGTCTTGTAGTAAAGTTGAATCATGTTCATTTGCAATTATTTTAAAAATCTTTAGGTCGTCCGCAAACAAAAGAACCGAAGAATTGACAATAACATTGACTATGTCATTTATAAATATTATGCAAATCCACGGGCCTACGTGCGATCCTTGTGGAAAACCCGATGAAGCTTTTATTAAATTAGATCATCGTCCATCAATCTCGACAAATTGAGATCTAAGAGCAAAACTAGATGACAAAGTCGGTTGAAAAGCCGAAAGAATGCAGACTTGAAAGGGCTTTGCAATAACTGATTGAATTGAAAGCTTTGCTGAAGTCGGTGTAGACTGCGTCGACCTGCCGATGCTGTTCAATGGATTTAACAATATAACTGGTAAATTCAACTAGGTTAGTTGTGGTCGATCTACCCGGTATAAACCCATGTTGACTGTTGGAAAGGTGACGCGGGATGATAGATTTAAAGCTTTTGCATACAACTATTTCAGACAGCTTTGGTATCATTGATGCGGTTGAGATACCGCTGTAGCATGAAACATCGTTTCTTTTTCCTTATTTGAAAATGGGCGTAACCTTTGAGGATTTCCATCTAGTAGGAAAAATGTCAGTACTAAGTGACATATTAAACAGTATACATAGAGGTGGAGCAAATTATTCGGCATGATTTTTTAGCATAAAAGATGGGATCCCATCTGGCCCACAACCATCTCCAAGGTGGTTTAGTGCTTCAGTTAAATCGTCTTCACCAATAGTAGGCGTTGAAATCGATGCGGATCTGTTGGTAGATGTCTGCAGATTTTTGAAATCGTAAATATTATTCGGCTTGTATGTTGATTGAAAAAAAATTGCAAACATATTCGCTATTTCTTGAGAGGAAGATGATTTTGATTCCCGTAGGTGCATTGTTGCAGGATAGCCTTTAACTTCACGTTTTGTAGCAAAATATTTCCAGAAAGTTTTAGGATCGGACTTAATCGAATTTTGAATAATTTGGATGTAATTTTCGTGGTTGATATTAAAGTAACTTTCAAATTTGGAGTTAATGTCGATGAATTCCATTTTGTCGGTTTTTGAGTTGCTTTTTTTCATTTTTTGATAAGCCCTTGTTTTTAAATTTTTTAGATTTATCAGAGCGTTATCGTACCAGAGAGGGTTATTATTCGATTGGATCTTTTTTAATGATACTGTCCGGTCGCAGCATCGAGACAAGATGTCATAGAATTTGTTAACATTCATGTTGATATTATCGGTAAATTCGTTATGCCAATTGCTGTTTCCCAATTGTTGATTGAATTCATTTACATTTACTTTTCTAAAGTTGTATGTCATCGCATCAGACTGATGGTTGCTATTAACTGACATTTCCCGCACATCAAAAAGGATTTCCATAGGTATGTGGTGCTGATCGTCCAGAGCAAAGGGAGCCAGAGATTGTGATGCGCTGATGATATTTAATTAGCAAATATCAAAAGATCAAAAGAACAAATACAAGAACAAGATCTGACGGCTCAGCAGCATTAGAAATGTAACCGATTGAATCGCAACCTTCCCAAATGGTTATCTGCTTCAAGTCGCATCTTTCAGAGTGCTAATTTACAAGTGAAATTTAATGGTCTACTCTGAAAAACAATTTTGGCTCGATCTGGTGTACCACTGTGGTCCATGTTGGGTTAACGATTATTTCTAATAGAAGCTATCTGCTGACGACGTGTAAATCTACATATGCGAGCATTAAAACTCATTACGATTGTACCTAACTTCAATCCAAATTAAAAAAAACTCGCGATTTCATCTAGCTTAAATTAATAATCAATTGTTAGAAAAAATATAGATCCTCAAACTGATCTTAGTTCTGTTCGTAGTTTTTAAGCCAAAGTGTCAGTTCAACATTCACACATTGCAGCCATATTTGGAATTCGCTTTAGGAAGTGTCTAATACCCAACGAAAGGATTCAGCGAAAGCTTACCATCTCCCTCATATACAAATGTATATTATTCAGTAGCCGCATTAAAATATTTAGTCTGCAGTCTCTTCAATCCTGGAAAATTATACTTGATGAGTGGCATACCGGTATTCTCATAATTTATACGTACAATCTCAAGATCAAATCTAGGTTTCAAATCCCGTATTTCGATTACAAACTGCTAAGGTGATGGTAACAAAATGGCGGCTTGTAAAATAAAAATTAAAGTTGCGGGCATAGCTTCGGTAAGTGCTTTGTAGGCATACTCTGGAGATTAAGTTTCTTAACTGAAGATTCCAATTAACCAGAAGACCATTAAGCGATAGAAGCACGATAAAAAAACCTACTGTTTTGTAGATAAAAACTAGCATTTTAGTAGTTTCCCATGAGTTAATGAAAGCTCGTCTACATGACCAACATATGGTAGCAACTTGTAACCACAACTTCAACATAAAACTTCCAAGAAAGTTTTCCACCTAAAGTAACGCCAGTTAGCCACTGAGTATTAGAAATAAAATTAGGTTTGGTTGAATGCCTTAACGATTACTTATCTAAACTGGATACAAGAAAGTCTATAAAGTATGTACTTCGCAGTCCTTAATTCTACACAGCTTGTTCAAACAATTCTGGTTCAATTGTGAGGCATCGGAAAATATTTAATTAATACGATTCATCAGTACGATAAATTGCCATAACTAATGATAAAATGTAACCAGAGCTTGATTTTGGTAACTTGGTAATTAAATAGTGCTAGTTTTTATTGTCTGATGACTGTTACACAAAATACGATGCTAACGAATGCTGGACCAACACGTTCTACAGTGCGGTTAAAGATTGTAAATATTTTATTATTTTTTGTTTACTTTAAAAACAAAGGTATGGTTATTTGGACTCCTTCTCATTGTGGTGGTGTTAAAGTCAATGAGACTGTCGACTCTTTGGCCAAAGCAGAGTCACTAACGGAAAAAATATTGCCTTATCTTCTTTTTGATCAAACTGACTCAATGTTAAATTGACTTCGGCAAACTATTCGGAACCAGCTGAATTAGCCACACTTATCTGTATAAAGAAACATCTACTGAATGCTTCATAATCTACATGTACATACAAAACATGTCCAAGGATTAAACATATTTTTTTACTTTGCTATTTTATTAGCACATCGTTATACAATCATCTCTCGTACGAAATATAATAAAAATTAATCTTCATATAAACGTGCGCGAATTAAAATCCCACACAAAGATTTCCAAAAGAATTAATAATTTTAATTTAATTTAGATAAATTTAAATAAAATATAAATTTAATTCGTGTATTTCATATTTCATTTATTTTATTCATACTTTTATAATTTTTGTGTATTTTACCTGTCTTATAAGATTGATTTGAGTGAAATACAAAGTGTCATTTTGCGCAATCTAATTGCAATTTTTCCGTTATAGAACTTTAACGCAACATATGGCGCAAAACTATATACGAATATATTCCATTTGATTTTATGAGCAAAGGAAATATTTAATTACGAAGAATGTTTTATACTCTTTTTGTATATAAACATTTCGCGCTATATAATTTATGATTTTGTATATTTGGATAATTTTGGAATGATATGTGACCAGAGGAAAAGAAAATATTCGTCTCTTTGAAAATTATTATATTTTTTAAATTTTTACTATCGCACTTAAGTAATCATCCGTGCCTTCTCATCAGCATAAGAACAACAAATAAACTATAAAATTTTAATTAAGGCCAATGAGCAGCAATATAATTTCACAAAAAAAGTAATTCGTTTTTCAACGTTAGATAAATTTTTTTATAATTAAATTATTAAAACATAAAATTTGAGTAAGAATAAAAAATTAAAAAAAAACAAGAATTCTCTACCGCCAACGCCTTAAACATACCACAATAGAAATAATCTGCGCGAACAAGATAATAAAAACTTATATAGAATTCAAGAATGTCAACACTTTTTCCAAAATATTTACTAAACAATTTTAGTAAATGTTTGTCAATTTAACAATAAATCCGTAAACGACAAAACTAAATACCATCACTAACTTGGGATTAAAAATATATGAAAACTGTACTCTAACTGAAAAATGAACTCTATGCTATATTTCGGGTAGATGTGGCTATCTATAAGCTCATTTTATTTAACGTGAATCGCAATGAGAAAAAATGTACAGCAGTGAAAATCATTTCGGCGGTATTTCTAGTTAGACACAATGAGGAAAATATATTATTTAAGAATTACATATTTTATTTATTTAAAATTAAAATTCGAGAGAATGAACGAACAATTCACAAGTGGTTGTTTTCATTTCAATTAATATAGATTAAACCTATAATAAAAATTTAAGTGTGCCAAATATCAGCACAGGGAATTTTACTACTTTCTTTAAAGTCAAGAAACAATATTAAAATTATCGCATTTTTTCGAGTATAATTAATTTGTTGAAAATGAAAACTACAAATTTGTCCTGATAAACGGGGGTAGTATAAATTTTACGACGAACATTTAAAACGAATGTTTTTTAATTTATAAAGATAACCGGCGGAATAAATTTTTTCAAGTATTCTTTAAAAACTAGAACTGAACTTGAAGTGATGTCCTTATGATTATTCCATATCCGCGGATATACATTAAGGCCTGTAAGTTTGAACGAAGATTAATCCACAACCGAGGATTTATCCTCGGTTTGGTAAGTTTAAACGAGGATTATTTGATCCATGGTTATTTTAAAAATCCACCGATTTCGATGTATTATTTTTATTTTTCTATGTTTTTTTCGACCGAATTTTTTTCGAATTTTCGAGCTGTCATTGTCAAATCGACGATGTAATTTTTTAATATTAAATAATAACTTTACATTATTTAATTAGATAAATAAAAAAAAAATATTAGAAAAATCGCTTCTTCGTCTTCTTCATCATTATCTGAATCATCCAACGATTCAGATTATCTGCTTAATGAAAAAAGAAGAAAAATCAGAGCATTTCAAATGTTCAATCTGAAGAAAAATCAGAACATTTCAAAGGAACAATCAAATTATCGAATACGATGTTGAATCGGAATCCGATGAAGAAACTGCAAGCAAGCATCCCGGTAATATACTTGTTTAATCTGTCATGAAGTGCAAACTACCAAAAAAATTCTGAAGGAGCACTTCAAATTATATTTAAGATTTGCTTGTGATAAATGTGATAAGCGGTTTATTAAGGAAAGTTTGTTAAGGAAACGTAAGTCAAACTCTCATTTAGAAAGTAAAAATATCGAATATCAAATGCTTGTTTCGGGCTGTTTACATTTTGAAACATTTGTTTACACATTCGCAGGAGAGGATATTTCAATGTACGTTTGAAGGGTGCTATTTACAGAAAAATAAAAATCGCAGTTTAAATTTTTACGTTTACATAGGATGAAATATCTGTTTTAGGTTGTCTCAGGTAGTAGCTATCTTAAGCATCAAAGTACAATACATACACGAACTAATTAATTATCCTTGTCCAGTTTGTAATAGAAATTTTAATCGAAAGGATAACATGGATAAGCATAAGGTTTGTCCATCCGTTACTCGAATAAAATAAATTTTAATCGAAAAACTAGCAAAATTTTTATTAATAATTTTCTTTACTCCGGATCTGACTCTTCAGCCGAATTTCACAGGCTCCAGGAATGTTTTGGGTCTGAAATTTTGGCTCAAAACATCGACGGAATATAAATTTTGTTCTTGTACGGAACTTCGTATTTTTCGTTGAAACTCGTCTCGCCTGTTTCGGTCCCTTGTTTTTCCGTATCCCTTGTGTTCTCATTAAATATTTGATTTGTCGTGATCTGCAACTGAACTAATTTTCTGTCGTTTTACTCTGCGGAAATTCAATGCTGGTTGCGTTACGCAATATTGCTTGAGCACCGTTTATATTTTTTCTTATTAGATATTGACATTCTGAATCGGTTTCGGCTTTTGTTGTAGACATTACCAAATACACGTTAAACGTATCCATCCAATTTAATATGAAAATGATTGGCTTGCCGTCGGTTTAAAAATTCATCGAGATATTTAATCTTAAAGCTTCCGATAGGTTTAACAAGGCACAAAATTCTCGCAGGCAAAATGTAACTGAAGTATTTTCTTCAATTTCATATTTATCAAACTCTTAAGCATTCATATTCAACTGAGATCGTAACGCTCGTTGATTTATTGGTGCATTTCCATGTAATTTTTTACTAAAACTTCTTTCTCATTGACATCGAAAGTTATTTCTTCTTCATTGGTTCGAAAATTATTTACTACATATGTCGGTAAAATTGATGTACTTTGAAAATATTTGATTTGAATACGCATTGGCTGAATAGAAAGCTCGTAATGAATTGAACTCTAGAACTCGAGTTTTTACCGTATGCATACCACAGGTCAGTTGAACCACAGTTTCGTAAGCGCCACATCGAGGTAGAAGCTACATTCCTTTATTTGTTTTAAATTCCGCAGTGCAACAAGGAAAGATTTTACAGACACTTTACATTTAGTTTCCTCACTCTCACTCTCATATATAGTATCGTCGAACTTGATTAAAAAAGGCTGAATAAAATGTAACAATACCAAATGAAGATTTTGTGGAATTTGTTGTGCGAATAGTTAAGGCCAAAATGACATAAGAAATTTAGTAACATTTTCTTTTTTCGAACATCTGTTGGTAACTCTGTGTGCGATGTTCGAAAAAACATCGCCGATTAATCGTCGTTTAAACTTACCAATTTAAACCATGGAAAAATCCATGGATTATTTTACCCACGGATTTTTCGAAAAATTTTCATTGTTCAAACTTACGAGCCTAAAAGTTTCTTAGGTTAGGTTTTCCGCAGTTGTAAACCGATTACAACTCCGTCGTGGTATCACACAGCTGCACTAGACTGTAACAGAAATTTTTACATAACACCCTACTTGCTGATATGTAAAATATTTATAAAATGGCAGACTAGGACTGACTGTTCTATACTAAAACCGTTTAGAGCTACTTATACAGCATACAATATTTCGGTGTGTTACAGATTTTGAGGACAAGGGGAAGCAAGGGGAATTATATTATTAGAGCGTCCTTAGTCCAATATTTGCCTAACTTTCTTGTTTTACCACTGTGACGGTGTAATGTAACCATACCAGGCTTATTGGAAGCGAAATAAATGGAAACTTTATGTGTATTTTCCTTATTACCACACCTTCCATTTAAGTTGTATTGTAAAAAAAAATATGAAAGTGAATATTCCAGATATTATTACGAAAAATTATTTTCCTTACAACTTACCTCTAGTTTTAATAAACAAATACCTAGAGAGCAGTGAAACCAAAACAACATCGTTGGTTGAATTTAAAGGTAGCATCATAGCAAAGTAATAATCAAAAAATTATGTTCTATTTTAACCACGCTGTGGCCCACATTTTACAACTTTTTACTTGAAAATATTCATCCCTTAACTCTCTTAGCGGATTAACTTCGAAAACTGAACTATACCACACCACCAAATTCTCTTGTTCAATTGGAATACAACATAAACTGGAATGGAACGTCTTCTACAAACTTCCCTATTCTAATTTCATATAATCGATCCCTATTCTAATATGTTTAATATATAATCTAGACTCAAATGACGTCTCAGAAAATAATTAAATGGATTTAGAAATGACCAGATTGGAAGGGATAAAACAAACACCTAGACGAATGTAATTATATGACGATCGAAATTAAGAACGGCTTCTCAGAATTTAAATCATTACAAAATACATTTCAGATGCGACTCAACCAAACTTACGTAAACCATAAGGAAATCATGGAATCAATACGTTCAAATAACCATTAACTCAACCTCATTAAAATCAGCCTAGAAAAATAAATACACTAATCGGCGAAGGAACATAAATACAGCAAGACCATCTCAATCACAACAAACAATAAACATACTACTGATAACAACCCAATTGTCCAAAATATCTAGCTCAATTATACTACAGAAAACTTGGCTATAAAATATTCCCTTAATTATAGACGAAATGAGACGTTTACTAAAAAAATGTATCAGTGAAAGGGTTGATCCTAATCAAATTCCCTACATTTACCGACAAAGTCTGAAAGTCGTACATATTCAAAGAATTTGATAAAACCTGGAACGATAAGTCATTTCCCAAAACTTAGAAAAGAGCAATTGTACTCTCGGTAAATTTACCTGAAAAACGTCAGTCTTAAGTAGTCGTCGCCCTATATGCGGGTTTGCTATACCGAAAAAATATTATAAAAACGACTTGTAATAGATTTAAATGGAACCTTAGAACCAAACAATCAATTTGACGAATATCAAAGTGGTTACAAAAGGTGATAGGTGATTATATAAGATGATTATCAACATAGTTATCACCGTTTTGCGATTTAATTTTGGTGCTATCCATTTTGGTATCTCTTCTGAATTTTAAATAAATTTAAAGATCAATTTTTTGTAATTCGAGCCAACAACATGCGAAACTTACGTAGCTTGTGACACTTCTAACATGGAACACTCCTGGCGAGATGGAATCCAGAACAAATTGAACTAGGAGGATATTATAACCCATAAAATTGAAGCCAAGAAAATAAAGTGCCGCAATGTACCGTAATATTATTCTTAATTGCTATACATAGAAATAACATAAAATATCCTGTATAACACAGTGTCCACCCATATGAGCTTGTATATTTTGTAGCGGGAAACCTCAACGAAATATAAGCCTACTTACAACAGTCGATATTTATTTTGAAGTCTGGATGCAACACGACTGGCTTTAAGTTTTCTAAAACCAAACTCACTGAATGATATTATAGATGTTTACAATAAACACTACGCACTAAAATCTGATATTACATAATTCTAATCTAGAACTGCCCTATTACAAATGTCAAACCCAACCTACAGGAACAGCGAAGACAACTTTTAATTTATAAATGTGAAATAAAAGTCTTGAGCAATAAAACAGAAACCGAAACGCTCTGTATATCCCATCGTTGTAAGGCTATAACCAATCTCCATCTTAATCTCCCAAAATCTTACAATATTAGAGCAACGTATTAAATCTCATGGTTTCATTTTGACGTTAACCCATCTCCAAACCGAAACGAATCACGCATATTCACTTTATCTATTTAATACAACATCGATCGAATAAATAAAACTTTTGAAATATATAAATCAGTATAGGGATTTACCGATCAGAAATTACATTACACATGTAAATTGCTGAAAATATTTTCAAACGAAATTACGAGTCGAAAATTTAAAAAAATAAACAAATGCGAATTATCACCACCTGGAAAGAACATGATCAACTTATTCAGCTTCGGTTTCTTATTGAGAACTGCCCATAGATTCCGTGGGAAAAAATAAAACCTTATTGCTTAAAATTGGTGATTTCTAAGCGTTTGGTTTATAATTTTCACCATTTTCACCATTCGCTCCATAAACAATAGTGAAGAGGCATCAAATCGCACGATCTAACGGGCCAATTTACCGGACCGAAACATTATATAAATTGCTCACCGAACTCATTTCTCAATAAATCCATGATTTCGAGTACTGAGTAACATCTTGCTTAAACCGTATATCAATCAGATTCAATTCATGCATTTTGGACAAAAAAAGTACGAAATCATCGAACGACAGCGAGCGGACGAAAGCAATGTTGCGGCCTTCGTCATTTTTAAATAAATACGGACCAATGCTTCCACTGGGTGCATTGGCAGTTCATGCATTGCCTATGGCTGCTCATCACACAAAATGCGGCAATTTTGCTTAATAACATACCCATTTAACCAAAATTGAGCTTCGTCGCTTAACACAATTTTTCGTTAAAAAAACAGATTTTTTTCAAAATGTTCTAAGACTTACAAATATTTCGCCGCTGTGGAAAGCCATTTGGCTTGTGCTATATTTTATACGGCTACAGACCTACATCCTTGCGAAAAACCTTCCACGGAAATTTTACCGTCTGCATCAACACTACCTGCTACAGCAGCAATATTTTCCTCTGTACGCTTAAGTGCGAAATTTTGTCACAATGGCTTGAATTGCTTGCTCAGAAGACGATTGTCGATTATTACGACCAACGGACCGATTTTTTGATAATAAAATAGAATAATTTGTAAATGTTGTTCGGGTACAATTGACTGTGATAGAAAAACCAAAAAGCAAAAAAATCCCCCATTATATTTTATGAAAATATTTTTTTACATGCACAAGTTTTATGCTAGATGTCTCATTCCCAACTTTTACAGTCGTCAATACCAAATCAAATTAAACTAACGTCATAATTTATACATTTTTAAAGACCGTAATAAGCATTGGCTGCAATGATACAAATGAAACTAATTTTAATGATATTTTGATTTTCGTGTTTAAATTTGCGGGACCTCAAATACAACATGATCAGATTATTTCATTTTAAATTAATTAATTTAATTGATTACAAATATAAAATATTAATAAATAAAATTAAATGTCAGATTTGCTATGTATATCTTGTTAGGTTAGCAATAGAAAAAGAATAATGCTCCAGTCTCAAGTGTGGTACATTAATTTTATTACTTTATTAATGGCGCCCCTACGGCGAAAAACAAAATTTTAGAAAAATTGAACCTAAACAATTTTAGGACCAAACGTCACATTGGTTAAAGTTTTGGCAATTTAATCGGGAGGGACCCGGTTCGAGCCTCGATAGGGACAATAATACAAAAGGTTATTTTCATCATTTGATTATTTTGGCATGGAGTTATGAAATGTGTATAGGTACTACGTTAATCGGACCGTACGGCCTCGTGTATGGTAGGACGTGAAAAGCAAACCGAGAAAGAATTAGTAGTGCTTCGGCCCAAGAACACAAATAGAATATTATAATATTATTAGAAAACATAACATTTATCATAAGGTTTAAGACCCCAAAATCGCCCTTATTACCTGGATATCACAGATATGACATTTTTTTGACAAGTTTAGAGCGTGTCACGTCACAACAGTGTGACATGATGAAAATCTGTACTACTACTATTTCGTTATACAAATTTCTAGGAGTAATGAAGAGAAGAGAATTGAAACTTGGAATTTAATTTGATTTAATTTGGTTTTTTCTAGAAAATGTAAAAACATGTAGAAAAACTTTACAAATTTAATTAAATGTACGTTTCATTGTGTACCACCAGCTTTAAAGTACTCTAGTTACCTGAGTGACCGACTCAGTTACCAGTTAGTGTATTTGTTTGATTACAGTCCTCCAGTAAAATGCCTCTCAGGATGATCATCGATTCCGATATAATTGAAATATAATAACTTGCGAGATTGTAGTTTTTCTAAATACTTACATACTACTATTCAGTGCCGATATAACTAGAAACGCGTAACAGTATGATCTAACCAACACTCACCTGAAAATAAAGAAAAAAATAAAAACGTTTTTTATTATAACCAATTTATTTTAGTAACACGCTTAGATAAATTATAATAATTTATTTGTAGAAACACTTCAACAGCCCCATCTTGCATAATAATGTTGAAAACTTCAAAGACGACTTTCTTAACCTAATGCAACTGCTGATTGGCCTGTGTCCTACGAATTTATGGTACATGCAGATAATTCACAATAAAAAATTGGGTATTGCCTGACATAAATTACAATGAGAAAAATATTGTTGTGTAAATAAGAAAAATGACGCGTGGGTGGTAATAAACCCATTTTTTAGTTAATAATTTTTTTGCAAAAACATGAATTTTTATGTATGCTCTAGTGCATATATTTTTAGCAATATGACATTGGCTTGCGGTGTAGCATGCAAAAATTGAAGGCCAAATTAATTAAAATATTCGATTGTTCAAGTGACAATGAAAAATTAGGGTAATTAATTTCGGCAGCGAGAAGATTGGAAATAGAAAGGTCGTTAGACTCTTTTAAGATAAACAGGATTAACACTGTACAGTTTTTTGTTAACCTTCACTTTTTATGCCACGTCTGGCGATTTTTATGCAAGATATTGAGGCATCATTACAAAAAAATTTGTATTGTACATACAAATAACACAAAATAAATATTTAGACAATAAAACAAAAATAACGAAATTTTCAGTATTCTCGTCAAAATATACAAATGTGTTTAGGACATTCTTCTCTTATAAATTTTTGCTTTTCCATTTTAAACAAGCGCCAGAAATTTAAGTTTTATTTTTTTTTTTGTTGAACATGCATGGAATTTAATTTAATTAGTATTCAATTCATAATATGAAATATTTATAATATTTTAACAGGTTATTGACAATTGAAAGATTAATTAAATTTCAATTAGCTGTATATAAAATTGCATATTTATTTATTTTAATAAATTTAACGATGTTTGTGAGCTAACATCGCGAAGGACAATGCAATATTTTATGATAATTGTATACCGATAATGATGTGCGGGTGCAGACTATATAATTAAAGCTGTCAATCAGACTGTCGTCATAATTACGCGATGCTTTACCGTCGTCCTCATTATGCAAAATTACCTCCAAAATGTTGCCGAAGCATGCGTAAATACAGTGCGATTTATAACTATATAACCACTATAGTATTTTTAAATATGTAACTAATTTAGAAAATTCGAAAATATTGAATGCCAAAAATTCAATAGAATTAAGTTCGTGATTTAATGTGATCAAAAAACGTTACGTTTCACTATGATTAACTAAGATTTTATTATTTAGTTTGTGGAATAGTCAAGTTTTCTCAGAAAATTGCAACGGGAGAAATATTTATCGGCTGAAGAGAAATCTAAATTGAAACCTTTTTCGACGAATTTTTTGGTTTCCGAATAAGAATGCGACTATAGCTAATATTTTTAACAGATTCTACTACGTACGGGCCGAAACAATGCAGAAATGAAACTAGTATCAAAATTACTGCTACGACTCTACAAGACAAAACCGCGTGACATGAATTTGTTAGCACAAACATGAGGGACGACTGGAATTCAATTATTTAGTACTTTATCTAAATCGGATGTTTAAAAAATTATTTCAGGGAGAGAAAGAGGGGTTCGCGATATTTGGGAGATCCCAGGATTCAAAAGGACATAAAATGTAGAATATTTTTAATTTGCAACAAATTAGTTATAAATTTATATTTTGTACATACTAAAATACAACTAAGATTTATCTAAAATTTTGCTAAAATGTGTTGATGATTTCTGAGTAAAAAAAACAAATCTCGAAGATTCTTTGTGAGTGTCTCTTTGCTCAAAAGTATATTATGTGTGAGTTCCTCTACACGGCTTAGTATGTCATCAATTCGAAAAGTCACATTTAATTTTTCAAATTTTAATATTACAAGGTTTTGATTGTTTTGCCTATATTTACTGCCGAACAACTAAAGAGGTATGAGTTTGTTTTACCATGAATATATACACTCTGCGCGACACTTGATTACTCTCACTTAAAAATTTTCCATAAAACCTATAAGATAATGCACCTAATTATTTGAAATATTTTCATCACCTTGGTTTCTATCTTCTCTAACTTTCCAATGACTAATACGCATACATGCATACAATGCTAAGTGGAAAATCCCCATTTCGATTTTTTTACTTATATTTACTGCGACACTTGATTACCCTCATCATTTTGGTTTTGACGTCGAAGGCATAAGGTGCGTGTAAATAAATCTAGTTGTGTTCAATTTAATAGTTTTCCATTAATTTATCAAGTTTATTACCAGCTGCAGTTTGTAGTGGTGAAAATGGGCCGAGGAAAGACCCTAACAAAGGTAGAAATTAGAAAGATTCTTGTGCTTAAACAAGAAAATTATTCCAATCGTGCGATTTCCAAAAAATTGGTCGCAGCTCTTGGACCATCAACAACTACCTAAAAAATCTAGAAAATTACGGAAGAGGTCGTACAGCAAGAGTGACAACAGAACGGGAGCATAGAGCTATTTTGCGCGAAGCAATGCTATCTGCAAAAAAAATAAAGCAGAAAATTGGAGTCTCGGCCAGTGTCCGTACTGTTCAGAGGATAATAAAAAAGTGTTCACATCTCCGGCGACAAAAACTTACGAAAATACCACGTTTGCTCCAGCAACATAGAAGGGCACGATTGGAATATTGCCGTGAACATATGCATTGGAAGGAACAATGGTTCCAGGTAATTTTTTCGGACGAGAAAAAGTTTAATTTTGATGGACCAGATATTACTTCCAGGATTTGAGGAAATCGGAGCTATTCTTGTCTTGCCGCCACACCAGTTTTGATTCCATCATGGTATGGGTAGCTATTTCTTTTCACGGTGCTATTGATTTGGTAGTCCTGGAGGGCCGACAAAACTCGCAAAGCTACATCGAGCTCTTAGAAGTGCAAAATAATCAATTTTGACGAAATGTTTGAAGGCCAATGCTGGATTTTCCAACGAGATAATGCAGCAATACACACAGCCGCACGAGTGAAACAGTGGTTTGAAGACAATAACGTGGAAGTTTCGAATTGGCCGGCTTTGTCTCAGGATTTAAATATTATTGAGAATCGTTGGGGATAGTTATCGAGACAAATTTATTCGAATGGAAGGCAATACGAATGCGGGAATGACCTTATCGCAGCTGTTTATGATGATTTTGAGAAAGTGCCGATAGAATTGATACAAAATCTTTATACGTCTTTGCCTAATAGAATTTATGATGTTGTAAAGAACAATGGAGGACACACTAAATATTAAATAAAGAAAAATATCAAAAAATAAAACACAAAGGGGTTTATTTCTTAATTTCACAGATGAGGGTAATCAAGTGTCGCAGTTTAAATAAGCAAAAGAATCGAAATGGGGATTTTACACTTAGCATTGTACGCATATATGTGTATGAGTCATTGGAAAGTTAGGTAAGATAGAAACCAAGCTGATGTAAACATTTCAAATAATTAGGCACATTATCTTAGGTTATATGGAAAATTTTCAAGTGAGAGTAATCAAGTATCGCGGGGTGTATACAATCATATATAGATCTCGAATACACCACACTTGATTTCTCAAGCGAAAAATTAAACTTACCTTCCTTTGGTAAAAACTGTCTTATATAATCAAAAATTCTGCCACTTCCGGGACACAAATGTCAACCAAATTTCGTAAAAATCTCCCAATTTATGGAAAAGTTTAAGTACGAAGTTTCATTTCGGATACAAGTCTGCCTGGACTGTTGAAATACCGAAATTTGGTGAAATGAAGTTTTTTTTATCTACTCGTCATTTCTGGTAAAATTTAAAAAAATTAAATTTGCGAAAAAGCTCCTATGGAAGCTACCAATTCCGGCGGACCGATATCGGTCAAAATCACTGAAATCTCTCAAGTTATATATTGAGATCAATCAATCCGCCTGGACTGTGCATGGACCGAATTATTGTTGAAAAACAGTTTTTTTGTCATAAATCGTAATTTCTGCTTAAATTTTAGAAAACTTAAATGCATTCTCAAAATATGTACAAGAAACGGAAAAGCTCTCAGAAGCTGCAACTTCTGCTGGATCGATTTCGTTGAACTGGGATCTCCCAATTTATGAAAAAGCTTAAGAATGAAGTTTTACCGCATCGTTGCCTCGTATAGGCTGTAGAGAGCGCACAGACATTTAGTCTGCATCACACACACAGGGATTTTTTAAAAACTACTTTTTTGTATCGTATATCTCCGCGAATGGTATATCTGCGAAAGCTTTAATTCAAAATTGTACATGATTACAAAATCGTTAATAATACTTAAACACAATACAAAATTTGCACACTTAAATGATTTAGTTAGAGCCAACAGACATCTTTGTTTAAGGTTCTTAAGTACAATTTGTAGAAAACATCTTTCGATATTGGTTTGCACATTTTTGAAAAATTTTCATAAATTACAGATATACCTCCAATATAAAACTCTGATATGAACCGTGTAAATGACGGTTCTATGAAGTATCAAAAATTGGGACATTAAAGGCAAAAAACTGTAATATGGATATTTTCACCTATGAAAAAGCATTTATCCTGATGAACCTTAAACCCTATTTTCGTTTGTTATAAAATAAATTCTTGTTTGGTTAAAACCATGAAATGATTACTTTAATTATGTTTCTACCCAAATGCAAATCTTGCTTAAAATAAGTAATTTATTCTGAAAGCTATTCATATCTACAAATTATTCTATTAAAACATTAGCCCTCCCTAAAATTTACAAATAAATTAAAGTACATCTTTAAATTTCGAACGAGAATGTTCATAGTAATGGTAATTGTAAGACACAATGGTAGTTTACTATCACTAAACTGAATTTAAACTTTTTAAGTTATTAGAAAACTTGACATAATTTTTTTTTTTATTGTATGATTTCAAAGCCTTTTGGGAAAAGCCTAACAAATTTCGTATATTTTCCAGTGTAAGCTAATTCAAAACGGTCCGTTATTAATAGACTTTAACTTTAACATTGAACTACATTTTAAAAAAAAAGTTTAGGTCAAATTTTTTTATAACAAAAGTGTAACTTTTTTGTATTCTCTTCTATCCCAATTTCCATGTTATGAAATTTTCGTAAACTCTCCAATAATTAATTAAACTACAAATTGATTTTATTACTCGGATTTCTATTATCGATAAATTTTAACCATGTCTTTAACTTAATTTAATTATTTAAAAATTCGGCCAAGGCCAGCTGGTGAACACCTGTGGCACTATTCTGGTAATTCCCTGGGAATAGGGAACTGAGGAAAAAATTTATATGTAATTTCTGTTCAAATATATTTTTCCGGCCTACTGAGGAGAACAGTTTGATGTAAATATTTATAAATTGGGAATAATTTTTCCATAGCTAAATTGGTAGGGAAAATTATTCCCAATTTAATTTTATTTTCAAAAAAATTAACACTAACTTTTTATCTTAGCATGCCAGAAACAAAATGTTTAAATAAAAATTACATATAAATTCTTTCCCCAGTTCCCTATTCCCGAAGAATTACCAGAATAGTGCCAATGGCGGTTTAGAATGAAATAAGAAATTAAATTTTTAATACTAGTTTAGACTAGTACTCCGGGCAACTTGTTAGTCGATTGAAATCGTATCAATTCAAATAAACGTAAATAAATAATAAACGTAATAAATTTTATAACTTTAAAAATAAATAAATAAATTCGAAATACCTATAATTTTGATAACGACCATCTATTAATTTCACAAGAAAAATTCAAATTTCTAATGTTCAAAAAATTATTTTTGGGTGACCAAAATAATATTATCCATTTAAAAAAAAATCTGAATTAATTTGAGATGTAGTAAAATTATGAATTCTAGCGCACCTACATGCACGCGAACAAACTCAAGATAATTTATATAAATTTCAACAGGGCCGTTAATTATCATGCGATTGGCTTACGATAATATTAACAAAATTTATTTGCATTTTTTATGTATCCGAAATGTTTAAAAGACTCCATCGTCTCCACATTATTATCATCTATTTAATTTTTAAATAAACAAAAAGTTAATTAAAAATTTATAACTAAACCACAAAAATTTTCTCATTTCTCGTTATAAACGCTAACAGGTGTCGAGTTATGATTAATAGCTGCGAATGTTATTAAGAGTGCGCAACTCTAAAATTTTGTTCTTGGTTTTGAACCAAAAAATAAAATAAATTTCCAACAGAAAAAAATATTTTGGTACAAAAGCCAATGTCACAAAAGAGCTTACATAAATTAGTGAAATAAAAAATTTTAAGAGATATAACTTAATGTACATAAGTACGTATTATAATACAAACTTGGCTCATAACAATTTTATTTTATAATTGTTATTTTTATTTTATTTCTTATTTAATTGAAATATCAGAGTAATAAAAAAAAACAAAGAAAACTTTATTATATGCGTTTTGTTGAGATTTACTATATTTTTGGCCTAAATTATAAAATAATTTTAATCATTTTTAAACAATTCAATTAACATTGAAAATACACATAAGTCAAAAAATAAGAAATTAAAAATTGTTTACTTAAGCGCAAAATACATAAGATATTAGAATATTTTTTTTATTTATACAGTAGTGGTCAAATCAATCTAAAAACGAAAAAAATAATAATAATGTAAACTTGCATATATATAGTGATGCGTATAATTTTAAAATATAAATTTAGGTTAAATTAAATTAGGAATTAATTGAATTATAATGAAATGTTATTGTTAGGAGTTTTTATACACAAAAAATAATTTTGTAATATATATAAAGTTTATAAATTAAGAAATAGTTCCTTTTGATATATGGTCGACTAAAAAAAATATTAATGTTTTTATGGTTTTCATTTGACACAACATTTTTTTTGAAAGATGATAAAAATAAAAAATTTAAAGTTATTTTTATATCAACTGGAAAATATATTAATACTTGTTTTTCTTTTTGGAAAAATTTCATCAACTCTGGTCAATTCCGATTAAAATATAAAAAAATGTAAACTTTTTGCTAATACATATTCTCATTTATTTTATTATGTTTATGTATGTATTCTCGTTTTTATTTATTTTTGGTTATATTGTGTAGGTTGATAATATTATATATTTTAATTTAGTAAAAAATTAAAAATAAATTCTATAAATAATAATCACACGGACACGTCTAATATACATACGTTAATATCAAACGAATTTGGAAAATTTGCCTCCTATTTATTATACGCCAGCAGCAACTGTAAATGTTTTTATACACACGTTTTACAATGTTATTAAATATTAAAATCACATAATTTTACGATATTGTAGCAAATCTAAAAAAAATTTCTAAAAAAAATTATAGAATCATCAATAACAGACGTAAATTATTAAGTTAATTTGGTGATATTTTTAACAATTTATGTCGCTAAATATATTCAATAATAAAATGACACAAATTTTTGCAGTAACAATTTTAAATTTTGAAAAATCATAAAACATAAGTTTTGTTTTAGAGTCTGAATTAATCATAATATACTGATATTAAAAATATTTTATTGAGAATTAAAAATAAATGTTTACGCATTATTGAAGGTTGTTGGCCGATTTAGTTCTTTGTGACATTATCACTCTATAAACTAATTTATGAAGAAAATTATATTGTTTACTAACAAATCTTGCCCTTGTTGGCAAAGATGTTTAGATTTCGACAAAAATATAATTTCCAAATTGTATATTATCTGCGACAGTTTGTACCATATGTTATTCTTGGATTTAATATTTTGTAAGACTTTCTGTTCGTTACGTTCGTAAAAATCTTAACTTATACATAGATTTAGCAATGCGCTAGCAGACCATGGTGCTTTAAAATACATATCAAAGTGAATTATAACTTTTACGACTACCTTGCTTCCTTTGCTGTTATCCTAAAGGAGGTGGGCAGAATTTGCAGAACTTCAAAATGCCCAAACTATATAATTTCTACTTTTGACATACGCCTTTGATAGAATACCAATAAAACGACGGGAGGGCATTCAAATTATTTTTCGTGAGATTGTTTATTTATCGACAAACTTCCTTAATTATTAATTCATTTTAAATATTCGGTTGGTTTTCGGAAGGAATCTTCAACTAAATTAAACAAAAATTAAAGGTGTACCCAAGACAACTACCCCCAACGTTCAATTGAATTTCTAAAGTAAAAAAGGAGGGAAAAATATTTGCATAGCATTTTTGTCTGAATTGAAAATGGGAAAAGTATAATGTTCTCTAAAACGTGGATTTATACAGTATTAACCCGATTTAACGAAAGGCATAAAAAATTTTGCTTTCGTAAAATCGGACATTCGTTAAATCGGATATTTTTTAAAAAGGGATTTCAAAGAAATTTCAATCATTAATTTCGAATTTATTAAAATAAAACTAAAAATTTAAAAGCACCTAATTAAAAATTATATTGCATATTTACTTTTTTTGGTTTAGGAATTCATTACATATAATTTGTCTATTGTAGTCCATAAAAAAAATACTGAATTTCAATTCCTTATCAAAAATAACATTTGGTTAAAAAATTAAAATCTCGTACGAGTACGTACTATTAAGATACCCTAATAAATAGTTTTCCACTATTTTTGCTAAAGCTATCATTCTAATTTTCCGCAAAGTTAGAATATCGCTTAAATTTAAATAATTATTCTCAGCCCAAGTTATTACATACATCATCCAAATTGCTTACAGCTTTTCGATGATTGTGTGCAGTGAAATCACTGTCTTCGGCTACTTGAAAATTCACGTTTTCTTCTGCCGAAGTATTAGAAGGAGCTGCTGATTCATCCTCATCATTATTTTGATTTTCGCGTTCGGGTTATTCTAAAACTATCGAAATAATATCATTATCAGATAAATTATTGCAGCAATTCCGCTCTTCTTCAATTTCAGCCACCAAAATAACTGTTTAAAAAGGCCAAAGCAACGTCATCCTCATGAACTAGATTACCATCAATAATGTACCCAACTTCTCGCCAGGACTTTTTAATACTTATTTCCGAGATTTCATTCCAAGAATCGTGCAACCAAAATACCGCATCCTTGATATTAATCTCTTTCAATATTGCTCCTATGTTCTCACTATCGCTTGTTCTATTTACCATTAGCTCTAGCATCAATTTTTTCTGTACTTCAGTTTAATCATTTGGATTATATTTTGATGCATTGGTTGAAACTTTCCGGTTACATTTGGAGGAAAGAAGTAGACTTTGATTAATCCATCATCACTTTCTAATGATTGAACGACATTATGAGCTGTACAATTATCCAATAAAAGGATAGCCTTTGGTTCTAAACGATTATTTAGTGAAAATTGCCTTACAGAAGATACAAATTGATAATTGAACCAATCAGCAAAAATATATTTAGTCATCCAAGCGTTTTTAGATGTAGCATACTTAACTGGTAATTGAATATTATTAAATGAGCGAGGATTTTTTGCTTTGCCAATCACAAACAAAGGAAGTTTGTTAGTTCCTGTTGCATTGGAGCATGGCATAATTGTCACTCTTTCTTTAATAATTTTATGGCCACTTGCTGTAGTTTTTTTTGAGTGCACAAGAGTTTCCTCGTCCACCATTTTAAAAAAGAGAGCTGTTTCATTAGCATTATACAACTGATCCGCGGTAAATGAATTAGAAGCAATATCATTGAAGAATTGTTCCTTCCACTGATCCATAGCATTCGTATTGCATGACAGCTTCTTGCCACAAATTTTTAGTTTTTTTATACCATAACGGCGTTTAAATTTTGCTACCCAGTTATTGCTAAATTTTACAGTATCGGAATATTTAAGCGAGGTGCAAACAGCTTCGCTTGGTTAGTTAAAATGGCCGTATTTACAATTTGATTGAAATCGCGCATTTTTAGAAACCATATAAAAAGCGCCTCTTCTAATTTTCTATAACATCCATATTTCATATTTTTGCAACGTTTTTTAAATTTATTTAGCATGTTAGCTGGAATTATAAAATTGAATTTTTATTTTTCATGCACTCGTTAATACATGATCTGGAAATATTGAATTTCCGCGCTAATTCCGATCCATTACAACTTGGGTTATTTTCGACTGCCTGGCTATTTGCAAGTTCACGTTTAGGCTTAAGTCCTCCTTTTTTGCAATGACATTGTTTATGTTTTATCTCGTACTTTTGTGATGTTACTAACGAATTAACAATATTCCTAATATGAATAAAATAAAAATCAACGATTTCTGTTTTTCATATCAATTATTTAATAAACCTACCAGTGGCCCTATTCTGGTTTTCCCTGGGAATAGAGAATTGGAAAAAATATTTTCATAGCATTTTTGACCAAATTATATTTTGCTAGCCTACTGAAAGAATAAGTTAAGTGCAAAAATTTTTAAAACAAAGTTAATTGGGAAACATTTATTCCCTAGTATATGGAAAAATATTGTCCCATTTAACTTTGTTTCGAAAATATTTACACCAAACTTACTCCCTCAGTAGGCCAGAAAAATACAATTTAAACAAAAATGCTATGAAAATATTTTTCCCAATCCCCTATTCCCAGGTCACTACGCAAATTCTAAAATCAAACTAATATTTTATTCGATTAGATTTTTTTTTACACGAACAAAAAAGGAAATGGACAAAAACTGTAACAAAAATATTGTTTTTTCTTTTACATTTTTGTTTTTACAAATAGTACATTACATAACGCAAAAAATTTTCAAGTTTTTTAAGTTTTCGTAAAATCGGATACTTATCTTTCGTAAAATAGGATGTGGCAAAATCGGGAATCGTCTAATCGGAGTTTCGTTAAATCGGGTTAGACCTGTACATTGAAGACAAAAACGCTATGAAAATATTATCCTAAATTTTCTATTTCCTAGAAAAGCCAGAATAGTGTCACAGAAGTATGCAATAAAAGAAATTTTTCATAATAACGAAGAAATTAACATGCAAAATATTGAGTTTAGGGCATTGACACAAACTATTTCTATAGACGATTTTGCGATATTTATGTATCTGCCTTTGCTTGCACATGAGGAAGGGTACTCCCTGGAAAAATCGTATTATTTGAATATACGGTAACTCTGTTAGCCGGATCTTGTTCATAAATTAGGACTTGAGAGTTGAAAGTTGAACTGATTTTTCACAAGCCTAGGTTTACCAAATAACTTTTAATTATTTTATTCATAAAGAATAGCATAAAACTCACGATCAAAATACCAAAATCACCCGATTTCGATTTTACAAACATTTGACATTAGGCCTAATAATGGAATATTTTATTAAAACCAGCTTAAATATATTTTTCTAACACTACACGAAGGAATTCCAATCATACTTTTCTATACAACATTTGAGAATAAAACTAGGTAGTTTTGATTAGGAAGTGTAATCCAAAAAAATTAAGGTTTTTGGTGTTAGAAAACGATTTGGCTGAAATGCCTTGAAACAATTCTACATTTTTTAATTTTTCGTATATTTAACCCTATGTGTATATATTGGTATTGTTGCATCGTTTGTCAGTCTCCACGCGCGGTTGGATCTCCTAATTTTTAACTGTCTAGACGTCTAGACTTAACGTCTACTCGAAACTGTTAAAATCGAGTGCTTAATTGGATCATATGTATTGCAAAATGAAATTAGGTCGAACCGAAACTCTAAATAAAAGCAAAAATGGTTCAATTGGTAAGTTTTTAAAAAACCAAGAGCAAATTTTTGGTCCTAGTATAGGTTAACGTATTAAAATGTGGCTGTGTCGGATATACCTTCCAAGAGATTAAGAATATGAATAATAAGAAGAAGAATATGCTTTTAGTTCAATAAACTTTGCTCGATAGAAGTATGAAGAAGAAGATGCACCCTCAATATCTAAAATAAATGTTGCTTTTTTTGGCCAGCAAATAAAACGTATGCCAACAGAAACACATTTCAAGGAGTATTTGATTTTCGAATTGCATGTGAAGTGCAAAAGGAATATACTTCTATCTTGTTAAGGAAGTTTTTATAAAACATGCAAAATCTACTATTTAATTGTTCTTGTCTACCACCTACAGCGAGAAGGTTGAATTATTCGTACAGAAAGGTATACTTCTTCACCGTAGGTTCTTCACCGTAAACTTCATCAAAGTATCCGAAATCCCGCTTCACATTCTGCATGCAGATGGTTTAAGAAATCTAACCTTACTCGTCGAACTAGGCTGACTAAACCAGTTAACCATGGTTTAAGAACAAATACAGGGAGGTGAAATACCCTCTGATCGAATTTCTAATAATAAATAATGCTAATCTGGCTATAACTCTACATTGTTCCAAAGTAATGTTCTGCCATGGTTATGATAAGAAATTTAAGGAAAATGTTCATTAGCTGAATAAATAGCAAATTCCAATACAATTTTGCCTGAACCTCCTTAAAAACTCCTGGTTGAGCATAACTTGGTTTGTAAAGAAATTTCAGTCAAAAACTTAAAATGAATTCTATAGTCAAAAAATTCTGACTTAGTTGCCTTTTCAGTTTTTGGCTTCAAAAGGCTTGAAAAGATTCAAAAGGCATTTTAGCTTGAAAGGAAAAGAATCGGATTTAAGGTTTATAAACTGATTTTTATGTTTTTTATGATTTTTCATCTGCTTCGTTTTACAATGCCTAGTCTTAGTTCACACCTACCGTTTTATCATATAATTGACATTTGCGTGTAACATTTTATAGCTTAGAAGATTATCAACAATAAATCATTCCCCAAAATTTTATTACATTTTGTAAATAATATTTTATTTATCAATACTTAGTTGGGCATCGGATGTTAAACGTTCCGGACGTTTTATTGCCGCGCACCGGAATTTAGCAAAGCGTTAACTGTCCTCTAGAGTTGTTATCAGTTAATAATATTATTATAGGTTTATCTCGAACTCGACACTAATAAACTGGGACTATTGGGAAACCAAAGTAATCTCCTTTCAAATAAAGACTCAATTATGCATGCGATGCAGTGTGAATATACAAGAAATTGTACGGGGTTTCAACCTTTCTACAGTAAATGCAAAAAGACGGAAACTTTAGTTAGGCAACGTAATTGTTTTGTGACTCTAAAAGCGGCCGGATATTAGAAAACCAAAAACGAAAAAAAAAATCATCAAAATAATTCTAAGCCCCCTTATGCCAATTGGGGACACTATTCACCTTGTAAGTGCTTCCTGATGATAATCTTTTTTGGTCAAGTTATAAGTACGTTCATCATAATATATCAAGCAAAGTTATTAGGTTTTGTCCCTAAATATTTATAAAATTTGCATCTGATACACTTTCATAGAGTAAATATACTACAAGCAAATTCTCAATTTCCCCACATTCCTGAAGTCGCAAACATCAAAAATCACAATTGTCTGTCCAAAGTACTTCTTGTTTGGCAAATTATCTCTATTCAACGTCTAGAAAAAATAGGAAAATAAAATAGAATGAAAAAATAATAAAATGTAACCGATTATTTAAACGTGACCGATGCCGGTTATGATGTACTCCATCAGCTCGCGGTTCAATGTTTCCAAATAATAAGGCGCAACTCGGTTCAAATTATATCAGGGCTTTATTAAAACTGCTTCTGGCTGCAAAGGATTTTTTTTTTTAATTTTATATGGCTTCAAAAAATTTTAGGACACACACAAGCAGCAGGATCTAAATAATGTTGAATGTAATTTATTCAATTTATTTTTTATCTTAAAATTTGGTTTAATCAGATGGTTGTGGTTAGGATTTTGAAAGAACTCAAAAAATTTTAAAATCTTATAGTTAAAACGAGACTTAATTTTATTGCAAACCAGAGTCACACCTAATAATAAAATATTTTTTTATAATGAAACAACAATAAAATATTCGTTAATTATAAAATATTTTTTTTTTTTATTATCCCCACACAAAAGAATTTTCTATTTGAAAAAAGTGTTGGGAAAGTATTCCTCCTAAATCAAATAAGCAAAATGTAAAATTTTTTTGTTTTTGTCTTTTTTATGTCTTTAATCGAAATGTTTTATTGCCGTTGAAAAAATTTCAGCTAGTATATACCATGGTGAAGAAATATGTAGGTGGGTTGCGAGAACGTAACACTATAATGTTGTTGTGTATGCTGCTATTTTCTGGTAGGTTTCAAGAAATTTTTCGAATGTTTATAAAATAATATAATAATGTTGTATAATCTAAATGTTTATATTTTAAAAATGTATTTATTTATATTTTCTTTCGTTGATTTTTGCTTTTTATTACAATTTATGACTATTTAATTGATGATAAAAAATGACCATGGCCTTGATTGTTAGATATTGAAATTAGCTTTTAATACTAAATCATAAAAACAATTATAATATAAAACTATAATACATAACAATAAGTCATTCATGACTTAGTTAAGAGTGCGCAGTGCACATTTAGAATTTTTTTGTATTTTATTAAAATTAAGTAAATTAGTAAAGTAATGGGCAGTGATCCAAGTAGGCAATTTTCTGTTCAAATAAACACTTAACGTTTCTTTAAAAACGAATTTTCCAAAACGAAAAACGTGTAGTATATAATACGAAAAGAAAATTCACTAAAAATAATAATAATAATAATAATTAAGACATAATTTATTGTCTTAAGAAAATAAATAAGAAAAAAAAATATTTTTCGCTTATTTTTACTTCTGTCATAACCTTTATAAATTTAACATTTTGTTTTGATTTTATTTTCCCCAACTCTTGACTTCGCAGTCTGCTGCTGCACGAGAGAAATTAACAGCGAAAAATTGCAAAAAAAAAATTTATTAGAAGTGTGTCTAAATATTGGATGACATTTTAAACTTTTCACGAAAGTGCACGGAAACAAATAAACATTTTTGTTTATTTAATTTTTGTTGGTGATTTAATTAATAGCCACATCTGTTTGTGGTATTTACTAAAACCAAACTTAGTTTGTTTATAAATCGGAATACTCGTAATATACGAAAGACTAAAAAATCACCGGTAATTTTTCAATTAATTAAGACAAGATGCATCACGAAAAAATTGAAATTCTTAAAAAACTTCTTTTTCATACATTTTACTACATTTTCACGTAGTTACATAGTTACACATTAAAATAAAAAAAGTTCATTCGATCAATAGACTTTCGTGATACAAATCAAAAATCGAATGATATTTTTAGTTTTTAAATACATAGTATATAGTTTGAGATAAACTATGCCAAAATTTATATTTATTTTAAATACTAACAATTTAATTATAAATGTTGTATTTTGATGTATCTCGTTTGTAGAGTTCATTCAATGTATTAAAAATAAATAAATAAAATTTGTATAAAAAGTTTTCCATTGTTTTAATAGAGAAGTCAACAGATAAAATCTGCCAAGCCTCTTTTTATTAATATTTTCGCAGACACAAGACTGTTTTGCTTGGAAATCAATTTTCTTGCGATTTAATACGAATGATAATATTTTAATGTTATGTAAGGCGCCTTCTCATGTAAATATAGAAATCTTCTGCATATTATATGAATATAGAAGGCATATGTTCAAAGCAAGTAAAATATTTACGGCTTAGATTAATTTCATTATCAAATAAAGCGAGTTGATTCATAGCGTTTAAATAGCAAATATATTCAGTACCTGATCGAACGTAATTCCCGTCATTTTGTACCAACAAATATAGTGAATTCCAGACCGATTTTCATTTGGAAGAGAAACGGATATACAAATAATAATCCTAGGTAGTAATACTGCAGTAGGGGCGATAGAAAGTATAAATGTCTAGTTATGTTTGAGACCTGTTTGAGAATGCTCGACTCAATCGGATCATTACGCGAAGCTGATACCACTAAATACAGAGAATGAGCTTCGATTCGATTATGCCGGGCTCATTATATGATTTTTACGCTTGTGATTATGTGTGTAGTGTAACCACTTTTCATCGCCAGTGGCAATAGGAAGAAGGAAACGGTTCCGATTTTGCCGTTGGAATAGCTGATCACAAGAGATAAAGATGGTTGACTGACCAACGTCCAATGATTCTGCAAGTTCATCTTCCGTTGGCGTGGGTCTTCATCCACCACTTTTAAAGGGTTAAAACCAGTACTCACACGATGTAATCGATCGCAATCGATGACTTTTAGCAGCACTTTTCTTCGAATTGAAAAAAGAAAGTAAATTCCTCGCAAATGCTGTATTGTTGGTAGATACGTTATTCGACATTTAATGCTCAAAAAAAAATTTGTTTACACTTCGGCAATAGCACACACTGAAAATTAAAGCCATATTATGATGGTGTGAAAATTAATAGACGGCCCCAATACCAATGTAGGAAAAACTCTTATATTATAAGAAATCATTCAACATTTTAAAAAGAAACACTTGTTTTTTATTTCACAAAATCTAAATAATTTTTATTTATTTAGCTGTATCGATTTCGACTTGTTAGGTCATCCTAAGGGGTATCACTACTCGAGTAGTGATACTCCTGAGGATGGCCTGACAGGTCGAAACCGATAGATTTGAAAAATTATTTAAATTTTGCGAAATAAAAAACAAGTGTTTCATTTTAAAATGTTATTTAGTGTTGTTCACCAAGAGTAGACGCCAATAAGTGTAAACAGTCCTAAAATCATTTAAAATATCGAATTGGCTAAATATGCTCGTATATTTCATGTGTGATTTTATCCTTAATCAAACAGAGTAAAACTTAGAGGGATATTTAGTATTTGTTTTTGTTTGTTTTTTGGCGAACGACTGAAAGTCGAATGTAAAAATGACTTCGATTTATATATCAGCGATTCAATTGTTCATCAAAAACAAAAATAAAAAATTAATTCGAGGTCTTCATACACATTTTCTGTTTCTTTGCGTAAAAGTACGTAAAAATTAAAAATTCGATAAGTTCTTTCTGTGTCTTAAATATTGAATGGCAAAAGCTTGGAACAAAATTTCTTATTTTTTGTTTTTAAGGTATAAAAAATTTAAAAAAAAATTGTGTAATTTAGATAACTCGGCATACTGGACAAATTTTATAGACTTGAGCATCCAATCACTGTATAATAAAGCACTTGAAAATCAAAAACAAACAGAAATGCAAAACGGTGAAGTTGTAAAGCAAAATATGCGTTGTCAATTGGAAAAACGATCGCTACTAGTAAAGTTACCATTTTCACAGGTTTTCCGTGAAATTTAAAATATTTAAAACTCAAAAGGGGAAGCCTAGTATTTTTTATTAAATGTAGAAAACTTAACCCATTTTTCCATGTTTTCCGAGAAATTATGATTAGATAGATTATCTTGCTTTTCATGTTTCAAAAGCTGGTAGCCATTTAATTTTTGCATGGTACTACATTTTGTGAACTTCTTTAAAGAATTTAAATAAAAGTCATATTATAATAAAAATTATTTAATTCAGTTTCACAAATCTTAACATCGTGGAAATCACTGATTTCGGCGGTAAATTCATCTCATGGAATATAATGACAGTAGAAGAAGTCAACTTTAGTTGTTACAAATAGTTTTCGAGAAAAAATTTAATGATTTAATTTGAAGAAAGATCACCTATCACAAATCTAAACAACAGTTTTTAAATTCGTTCGGTTCTTGGGTCTCGTTAAAACGGTCTCGCTTGTAAAACGATCCAGTTTAGAGGACTTTCTACGAAGTTTCTCCCTTTGGTATAGTCGTTTTCAAAACCTGTTTTAATGGTTCCAATTTGTTATCTGCGATCTTACATTACAACAAGGCCGATTCATCTTAATTTTGACGGTTTTATAAATCCTACATCATGTTCATTTTATCGATTTCGTTTCTGATCTCAAAACTCATTTTCATTATGTAGGCATATCTTTCATTGATGTGTACCCAAGCATCATAAAAGTTTATTTAAGCTTAGTAACAGCTAACTTTGAGATACTGTTAGACTTCAAAATTAGCAAGGAGAGGTGATGAACTGGTCTTATTAGCATCCTTTTGTTTAAGAAGTCTCTGTAATATTATTTTCGTGTACGTTTGAACCCATTTATGTTTTAGTACACTGTTAACGCCTTGATGAAAGTTCTCATCGTTATTGCTTTCTTAAAGTAACCAAATATTAGTTTTTCGCTTCATTGTTTTTGGTTTTGTACCGGTTGATTATAATGGGAGATGAATCCCTTTCAAGGAAATGATGGTCTGACCTAGATTAGATTTCAAATACAGATTGGTACTTTGGTCTATTATAGAAAATAGATGACCAACTCTATTTGTGCAATCGGGTTTCCTTGTTAAAAGGTTGGTGAAAGTTTATCTTCAATGGTTAC
The DNA here is from genome assembly GCA_947310385.1 of Nephrotoma appendiculata. Taxonomy (NCBI): domain Eukaryota; kingdom Metazoa; phylum Arthropoda; class Insecta; order Diptera; family Tipulidae; genus Nephrotoma; species Nephrotoma appendiculata. Next base: position 240,458,730 of record OX371225.1, on the reverse strand, counting down.
TTTTTGTTGAGAGCTATTCGTTAATAATTTACAAGGAATTATTGACTTTGTAGAAATTTCGATATAAAACAGGACTCCCTAGCGTGCGCCTATTAAAATCTACAAAATACTAACAACAGAAATCAGTACCCATACACCACTCCTTAGAGTGGACTGACAGTTTTATCGGCGATTGGCCTATTGGAATGGAAACCACATTTGAATAGCTATTTTGCAATATTTTATTGGGTGCTTTGAGGAAAATAGTATTCATCGTTTTGTCATAAAAATTGTAACATATCTAAAACATTCAGAACTGAACCATGTAAATGCCATCTCATCTTACTACCCACAGTTATGGAAACTGAAAATATTATCAAAAATAGTATTTTTAATTTTTATTTAACTTGATTTGTGATTTCCAGTGCCCAAATTAATGAACCTTTTCTGTTTATTCAACACCCGCAATGTAATCCATTTTTGGGCAATGGGAAGTAAATTGAAGCCAATTCCAGCAATTTTAACTATTGCTCTGGAAAACCTAGTATGTCCACACTTCCACAAATTATTTGAAATATCGAACTATTTGATTCCAATTCTATTGGAAATTAAATTTTGTTGAAAATAAAGCATACATACAAAACATATCTTACAATCCTTGATTTACATTTTTTAAATATTTTTAAAAATGTTTGTATATCCACCAAATATAACTTGCCATGTTATTAATGCAAAATATATGTATGTACTTTTATAATTTTGCCAATATTTAAATTTTTTTTTTTTTTTTTTTTGGAAATTCCTAAAATTACAAATTCTTTATGTACTTCAACAAACAAAAATTTAAATTATGTATGTATGTATGTACAAAAGTAAACTTATAAAAATGTTAATCAAAATAAAAAATGAAAACGAGAAATATAAAAAACATGAAAAATTAAGAAAAATGATTTTCTTGTTCTACACACATTTCTAACGTGTGATGTAGGCGCCTGCTAGGCTGTTAATATATATTTTTATGTATTATTTACAATACAACAAGAGTAAGAAAAATAATTATGCGAGTATATGTTTATATGTTTTCGAACAAAAAAAAAATTGTTTTCATTTGCATAGCTAATACAAAAAAAAATTTCTGAAATTTTTAATTTCAATACACAAGCGCCAATTTATTAAACCTTGGTCAAAAATAAATTACATATTTTTATTTTTTATTGATTTAATTACATAACAATCGCCCCGATATATTGATAAATTATTCTATTCTAATTGTCTCTCAAATGTAATTAATGTTTAGACTTTGTTTTGTATTTGTGAATGAGGCTATAAATAAATAAAACACATTATTAAAATTAATGATATTAAAATTTTAAAAAAAATGTATTTTTGACGTAAATGTTGAAAAAATTATTCATTTCACGATTTAATATTTTTATACTTTTGTTGTATTTAAAATATTAAATAAATATGATTCATAATAATGTATTGTAATAAATTATTTTTTTTTTCGGAAAGAAAACGTATGTCTGATGTGTTTTCAGAACTTAAGTTTATATATAAATGTGCCTATTATTACATAGGTAAAGTATAACATATTTATGTTTTTGATGTATAAAAATATTAATTTTATTTATAAAATTAATAAGAATCAAAGACCAAGAAGCTTATCCAAGATTTGTTTATTTTTTTTTTGTATGAAATGTTACATATTGCCAAAATGTATAACATGTTTCATTGAACTTGTGGAATAAACTGCTTGAACACATAAAATGTGCCGCAGTGCATTGTTTCGATTTTTTATTTATTTTTTGAAACGTTTATTGAATTGTAAATGAGAAGCTTACCAACCAAAATTATTTTGTTGGTTATTATAAATTCGGCAAGCGATTGAGCTCGCGACTCGTTTTAAAAGTAAAAGTAAATTTGATAAATTGCGGATCAATAATTTTTTTGTACACATTGTAGTTTATGTTGTTCAACAATTGAAATAAAGTATGTCCGTCCAGACGTGCTGCTAATTTTTGCACAAGGCATCGTCTCTAGTCAAAAAAGGGCAAAGGTATTTATTGAAATAATCTTACCAAAATTTTACTTTTATCTTGTCGTTGAAACTATTGTCCTGTTGAAATATTTATTTTCTTGGTTAGTTTATTTTAATTTTAATAATTTATTGTAGCCGGATAAATAAATTAGGCAATGATGCTTATGCTTCAATCGATTTATATGATAAGTACATTAAAGCATTTAGCACTCAATCTACTTTAACTTTCTTGAGTTAGTGAAATCATATTACATACAATATTTGAGAATACGTAGAAGACATATTTGTGATCTTTACTTCGCAATAAAATTCAAATTGCGACATGAAGGTTGATATTAAGAAATTTAATCGGTACAATTTGGAGATATAAGATGATGCTCTAGGGTTTAAAATGAAACAGAAATTTGGATTTTCATCATTTTAATTTAAACTGTAGACATTCTAAATCAAAATAATTAAAATTACATGAACCACGTATTTCTGCTGTTTTAAAACGTTAACTAAGAAAAGGTCTCAGTTCCTGATTATCTTTTTAAAATAATAATTTTTAAGATTCAAAATAACTTTTATCATTATCTCAATTTACAAGATTTTGGAAACCTTACAAACAGTAAAATTATCAGCACGCATTCCACAATATAAGACAAACGCGAGGAATTCAAAAACGTTAATTAGTTAAATTTCTAAACTCGCGATTATATCTTCGATAAAATAGTTGACCCCTTAATGTAGGATGTGTTAATATTAAAAAAAACGCATTGATAATATAACAACATGTCTTAGAGTCCACTTAGCATTTATTTAACCTTCACTTCGTGAAGTGTTTAAAGGTGTTTTAAAATTACACTAACCATATAGTGGGATTATCTAGAGGGGTCTAATTGGCCCCATTTTCATATTGGAAATTTTAAGTGAAAATTTTAAAACAATATTTTTTTCAGGAAAAATAGAAAAGATTATGCTTTACTCAATCTGATGCATCTAAAATCTACAGTTTATCTATCAGAAATTGTATAAACACAAGCTTCTATAAATTGCTTTTAGCATGAAGTAAAAATAGACGGGAAAGGTTCGAAGCCGAACTCTATAAGGATTTTTGTTGCCTAAAAAGAACTATAGACATATAAGAACTATAAACATTATTACCACCCCCCACCCACTATCTAATTCAAACCCCCCAAAACCCATCTCACCCGCACCACGCCATACCGCACCACCCATATCATCATCCACGAACACCTCCAAAACACCTCATCCCACACCCTCCCATACCACCACACCTACCACTCCCATAACGACACCACCCACACGAACCTACATCCACACGAGATATATTTTTATTCCACATTCATATGCTCTATGAAACCAAAATAGAATAGAAAATTAAAAAAAAATCTATCAATTTTATGGAGGGGGGTTAACAAACCCTACATATATCCGAACATCCTAAACACAGAAATGAATAAAATCAATAGGGCTCTGTCACATGAACTTTTAGTGAAGAAATTAAGTTGATGTCCATCCGTTTTCAAGATATCGCGGACACAGACGGCAAATCGAAACCATATGGCATTTTTTTAACAAAAATGCTTAAAAATTGTAAATAAATTAATTTCTATCTCAGACGTCGATAAAACTCCTTGTTTCACATAAAAAAAACTATGGGGTTAATCTGACCCCAGTACACGATTTTGCAGAGTTTCTCAGGCCTATTTAACAATTTAAAAGTATTACAAATTAATTGAGCTAATCCCACATACACATTAAATGAGCTTAAAATCAAATGAGGCCAATTAGCCTACACTACCTACTAGCTAATCTAGGAAGATATTTAGTTCAGAAAGTTTTTTATGTACATATGTTATTACGTACTTGGTATCTCGAAAAAGTTCATCTCTCGCGTTTTAGAGGAAAGTGTTATGTTAAAACTTACACCCCCACAAAGTATATGGAGCCGTGGTTCTTGAACATTGCACCGAAATTTTAAACGATGTTGTAATTTTGCATGGAAAAGCAACAACAGTTTTGACGATTTTGTTGTTTCATTAAAAATACAAACCGTAAATCAAAAAAACTCAAATTCATTCTGCTTTATAGCAATCGAACTAAGTTGTGTGAAATTCCGAAATCATAAATAATATCAAATAGATTCAATTCTGGTTTGCCTTAATCTCTTCATTATTCAATTATGACTCCGAGTGCTCATTATTTTGTACGATTTCAATAAAGAATATAAAGCTTCTCTATCATAGGAGCAAACTGTTGATACTGATTTTTTGCCATAATCACATATCGTGTTTGTTCATCACTGTTGAAATTTAGCTTCTGATGTTTATTGATCTCATTCTAAAACTGTAAAATATCAAGATTACTATACTTAGATTGAATATTTGCCCATTCTAATTTAATTTTTCATGGTAATCGTTTAGGTCCAGTCAAAAAATTTAAATAAGGAATTTTTGAAAGAAAAAAGTCGTTCGCATACTGAAAATCACAATTTAAAATCATAAAAACTTTAGAAGCAGATAAAAAAAATGTTAAATGGAAAATCAGGAACGTAAATCAATTTTAGGACGCAACTTAGCACTTTCTCATTTAATATTCGTTTTGGACGGTTTATTCTTAATTAAAAATCAATAAATAATACGCAACGAGTTTGTTTTAAATTTATTACTATCGACAATGTGGTATCATGGATATTATCGACATTTCACGTCATCTCTTCTGTTGTCGAATATCGTTGCAAATAATTATACAAATTTTTTCTAAAACAAAATTTGCATTTTTAAAAATTCATGATGAGTGATTTTCGACATTATCGAATTAGTCGATATGCCGCCAAACATTTCATAAAATTCATTCCCCCAGAATTTCCACCATTTAGAAAAGTGTTCTTGGAAATTTGTTTAATAATAACAGCTGGTCTGGTAATACTTTATAATAATACAATAACAGTATGTAAATTCCTTTACACCAATTTTTTTAATAATTATAAAATATTAATTTACTTAAATTTTTACTTGGCTTGTTAATAGCTTGAACATAGTTTTTGAATTTACAAAAAACGTTGAATCAATAAAAAAAACCGAGATCTGGAATTACTCCTCGGGATCTAGAAAAACATAGAAACTGGTACAACTAAAACAATTCGACGTATATTTGCTATAGAATTCATATTTTACTGTCAAAAAAATTCTAACAAGTTAATTACCCGTCTATTACACTTTCTTTAAATAGATATTTTTTTATTGTCTGCAACCCCAATAATTTTTGTTCATATGTACAAATTAAGTTCAAACTTTGAGTGGCATGTTCGGCATTATTTAACTTAAGTCTTTGTAAACTCCTCCAACCGCGATGAAAACTGTTTATACAAATTTTAGTTTTTTTGGCAACGCCGATTGTTAAGCACTAACAACAACATTTCTACTAAATACAAAAGAATAAATTATTCGACAAATACAAATTGTCATCTAAATAGGCATCAAAGTAACAAAACCTAAATAAAATAAAAATAAAAATTGGCACCAAATAGACTTAGACTTAGAAAATACGAAAAAAAAAGAAAATGTTTTCGTTTTTTTTTTCAAATCTTTAAAATTCTATAATAACATAAATTTACATACTTAAGTTTCTAAATGTAACACAAATGGACAGAGACAGACGCACACGCACTTTATTGGCTATTAATTTGTTATAACGAGTTTCTTCTTAAATCGAGCGCAAGTATGATCATTAAGACAACACAAAATATCTAAGAACTATGTATTTGGAAATGTTTTAAGAAAACATCGCGCACAGACAACAAAAATATAAAAAAAAAAAATCGGTGTTACGAAAATACGTGTCAAAATATGTATGTACATATATCTATATCGTTGTACGAAACAATAGACGTATACTTTAGATACCTATGTTTTAAAAATAGTAAATCACCATCCGTTTGTAGGGATAAATTATAATATTCACAACAAACATAAAGAATTTCTTAACACTAAACGCGATGATTTATTTAGTTTCTTAAATAGCTTTAAGTGTATAAAATTTTAGAGATTTATCATAAATTTGAAGAAAATAAAATCACATATCGAGCTGAAAGTTTTAAAACGAATATTGACAAAAAAAGATTACTCGCTAGTCTAGACACTTAAAAAATAAGAAGAAAATTAACGTATTATGTTTTTTAAAGAACAGATTTCATTATTATTCTTATTATTACATACCGAGTATAATCATTTTTATCAGAGGATTAATTTATGACAAATGCCAAAACAAACAAAAAACAAAACCCCTGTTTCACAGTCGAGAGTACATTATATAAAAAATTGGCTGTGTTCCACCTCCACAAAACCATTTTCATTTTTTGTCATGTTTTATTGCAAAATAAAAACAAAATTAAAATGAAAATAAAAATTATTATGTTATAATATACATAACAATTTCTTTTATTTTATAAGAGAAAAACACTTTTCTACCTCGTTAGGAAGCCTAATAAACAAACTATAGAGTTAAGTGTTTAAATTAAAATGTTTGTCTTCTGTGGTAATAAAGTAACGATTTTCTTTTAAGCTTGCATAAGCTAAATTACCAATCGCATAATAAAACCATCCATTTCTTGTACGTTTTGCATTTAAAATAGGATTAACAAATCAGAAAACTTGTCTAATTTGTTACATGTCAATGTTGATGCCAGAATTAAAGAGGTAGACATACAAGATTGCTCATATATGACGACACTACATAAAGGTTGATGAGACAACTTAATTTGTCAAAACATATAATATAAAAAAAAAACCTAGTAATAATTTTTATGACTATCATAAAATTTTCTTTTAATCTCTCGAAAACAAAAAAAACAAACATAGATATTTTGAGACGCTCATAAATCAATTTAATAAATTAAGTCACATATTAGGTTAAAACCTAAATTTAAATCGGTTGAACAAAAAATGTGTAACGGAAATATTTTCGTCCCGTCCCAGTAGTAGTAGTTGACCGTACAATATATAAAAGCTAAGCCTATCCAATTCTGAGCGAAAAATTAAAATAAAATATAAAAAAATTCGCCGGCACGTTTTGATTATTTATTTATTTTTTCCACAAGAAGCCAAAAAGAACATAACAAAAAGGCAATTTCAATAAATCAAACCCAAAAAAAAAATTCAAAATGTTGTGAAAATAACATATATAAAATAATATAATTTTCCACGCATTCTATTATAAATTTTAAAGAAATTGTGACAAGTTAGATAATACAAAAACAAAACACAACCACCAAAAAAAAAATTAAACAAAAAGCAACGTTTTAATTCAAAAAGTAAAAGAAGCAGACACTTCCACTTAGCTACTACATAAATGTATACGAGACACACGTAAAAATTATGAAATATAAATTAAGAAATAATAATTATTACGCTTTTTAAAGAAATCTAAAATTTTTTAAATAAGTAATTAAAATAGTTTACATTGTAACTTAAAATAATGAACTGCATTTTGTAGTAAATTAATTTAACTTCTTATTTTAGTAGTTTGTTAGCGTATATATCAAAAATTAGAAAAATAGAATTTTTATATTTTTAGCTAGATTTAAAACAAAATTTTCACATTATGAGTTATTAGAGCTAAATACACTCACTTACTTATATTTTTCTACAAGAGTGAAAAGGAAATGAATTGTCTTTCATCTAAATGTAATAGCTAATAATGTACACTAAATGTACACCGAGAAAAATAAAAATAAGAATTTTATACGATTATGTCTTAAATCTGTGTATATTTGGGTCAAGGAATCATTTGTACAGCACCGCAGCACTACGGTAATTTCCTTTCGTTTGATTTAATATTTTATAGATTATTTGCACTCATACGAAAATAAACTTGATGCGTTAACTGGGGATGGTACGAAATATATTTAAAATTTTGCTGAATAGCATAAATCTTGAATATATTGAAATAACATGCAATTTCGGAATTCAGAATAGACCCCATAAAGTACTGTGAAATTAAAATTCACCTTCAAAAAAATCATTTCGTTAAAAAATTTGTGATTCTACTAATTTAATTTTATGCATTGTTTTAATTTGCGATTTTGTTTTAAATTTATCACTTAAGTTGCAATTATAAGGACCTGTATGTGTATTTTTTTTACTGTATACTACGTCACACGCTAAGTTTTGGGGCTGACACATAGATGGCGCTTCGAAAAATGAATTTCGTGTGCTGATTAAACACCATGGGAAAATGATGGTAAAATGCCGATCAAGAAAAGCAATGGCTAAATAAGTGTTGTAGGGACTCTACTCTATCGAATTCAACCGTCGAACGTTGATTTGCTGAAACGTGAGCGTACACCGATGATGATGAATGTGTTGGTTGCCATAATATGGCAATTACTCCGAGAAAAAAAATCCACAAAACCGTTTTGGAAAACCGTAGTGAAGTACCATGAGATAGCTGAAATCTTAAAGACGCAAATGTTGAGATGCACAAGGGATTTTATTCGTAAATGGCGTAATGGCGAAAAAACAGCCCATGCTAAAGAAAAAGTGCCCTTTCACCAAGACAATACAGCGTGGTCAACTCAAGTCGTTGGTTACGATAGCAAAACTGGACGAATTGAAGAAATGTTTCATTTATTTCCGCAGCCAAATAGAACACAATTTATATAAGGGAAGATATTTAGATATTAAAATATTTAAAATGCCCTAACAAGAGAACCTCTTGATTGTTTGAAGTTGTGAATTCAGTCACCGTATTTCAATCTTCGTATTATGATTCTCGCGCCTACTATTTCTTGAAAACACCAAATGAGAAAGTAAAATTTTTCGGCATATAGTTAAAATATATTAAAAATTTAATTTTAACTTAATATAGAATACATGTCAAAGAATATGTCAAAAAACGTTTATTCTCACATGGTAAGCGAAAAAATTGTAGGTGACCGTAAGGATATATGACGTTACTCACTCACGGTGAGAGTCATAATACCAAAATTGAAGTACGGAGACGACACGTTGTTCGGTGACGCGTAAGTGAGGTGGGATTCAAAAAAGGGGTATAAATACGAATATAATCAGCGTCCAATAACAGGATTGTCACGTCTAGAAGGATTTATTATTAGTATGTCAGCTTCAAGAGTAACGCAATGAAGAATCACTCAAATCAATAAAAACAATTTTTTCTGTAGAAAAATTTCCCTATTGTGTTAATTCATAAAAACATAGTTTCGTGTCATCAATAATACTCAGCCCTATGTATGGTGTCTGGGTATAGAACTACAGGGTCACAACTTAAACCGGCCAAGAATCTCTTTCATAACGCAAGCTATCAAATCAAAAATCGATCATATCATAAATCGTTTTAATATTAAAGCTCAACAATTTTTTAAATGCATTGCATTAATGAGCGATAACTTACGGAGGGAAATAACGTATTGGAAATGTGAGGAACACGAATTGAAATCAAACATAAAAACAAAAAAAGATTTTTCAGAAACAAATAGAATTCCCTAAAAAAATCGATGCCTCTCCTAGCGTGATACCTCTCAAATGGGTGAAGATACGAGAAAATCACTTAGATTAGATTTTAAATAAAGTTTTTCTTTAACTGGTTGTACTTAAGGTTTTAGTACACAGTTAGAGTGAAATAAAATTTTGAAACGAATTTGACATCGTGAAATTGGAATTGAAAAAGTTATGAACAATTTATTCTTTTGTCAATCAATAGATGGCAGCAAAAAGTCTCAAATTATTTTTAACCGTAAAATAATGTCCAAAACATTATTTCACGATGAAATTTTAACGTTTCATTTTTTATTTCGATTTTAAATTTTGACGAGTCAACAGGTCAGGATTGAATGCTATATTAAATAGCAAACAACATAAACATTGTATTATAAATATCAAAAGAATTAGAATGTCAAATGAGTTTGCCAATTTCTTTGCAAAAAATTGTTCACGGATATTTAACCTTAGAATTTGGAGACCAAATTTAATTGTCATTTCATGTCATTCCGATAAATTTGGATGAAACTTCGTGTAAATTTATTGCATTGGCAGTAATTTTTATGATCTGACAGACAGCAAATTTTTTTTTCTTCCGACATTAGATTAATTTATTATCTAACTAATTTACGATTAATACAAATAGACTTCGGTTGTAATTTTTATCGGATAACGGCCAAGCCAAACTTATTTTATCAGATATCACATAATTTTCAAATTTTATTTCAAAATTAGTTGGATTTTTTTTTTAATCTGACGTGTTCACAAATAATTTGCAGGCACCGGCTTAGTTAATTGTTTTTAAAACAATAAATCTCATTTTAAAGATAAAATTTAATGATACTACGCATTTTAGGTTTTCCTGTGTTAATTCATTGATTGAGTGCGGCCCTTAAAGTACCGCGCATCTTACACTAGTTCCACTTTCTCAAAGTGATTAGAAAATTAGAGAAAGATGTACAATTACTTAGCAAGGTTTCTCTATCGTTTTCTACCGCTGGTATAAACCTAGTAAATTAGACATTTACTTAATGAAAACCGATAATTTCGTGCGGTAAATATTGACCAAACGTCTCCAACCAGCACGTTTCCTTACAGATTATTTCTTGTATTTCTACTTTTCTCTTCATCTATGGATACTTATCCATCTCTAATCTCTTCCTTTGATTCACGCTTAATTTTGGTGAGTCTTGTTTGCCTTGAAAGTTTTTCGTATGTATTTTGGTTTATCCGTAGGCATCTCTTAAATCGCCTGACGCAGATATTCAGAAATACCTGGGGCGTTTAGCATTACAGGGGCATTGGAAATTATTATCTCTTGGTGTTTTTACAGGGCAGTTTATTCGTGTACCGCATAATAGTATATCTTTCTTATGTTAATTTTGTAACCAACTTATTGTTCCAAATCTGCATTTCCTGCTAAATGTTTGAAAGTATCACTAGACATATTCTGCATAACTTCTAAATACTTCGCAATTGAGCATGCAAAAACGGAACAAAAATTAGTAACATGAGCCCCATTTTGTAACAAAAATTTAATTTCAAATTTATTGCGAACATTTTAGTTTTATCGCTTTTAACTTCAGACTATTAATTAGTAACTAATGAAGTACTATAAATTTGGAAAATCTTATATTATGTATTCCAAAAACTTAAAATTTTTACTAAGTGTTTAATTTTGCTTTTAGATCTCCTTATACCACAGAGACGCAGTCTACCAAACTATCATGATTCAACAGCTTGATCTAATTAGCGAAAAGACATATGTATTTCTAAATAATAATCTATATATTTACACACATAAGCAATACAGTAAACAATTTTTTGTTTACAACTGAAAGTAAAAAATTAGCAGGAAAACTTTGATCGTATCTGAATCACCGTTCATGAGATTGTGACGCAAACGGATTTACATTCCGATAAACAAACAAAAACCTAAAAATTCTTGAAATTTTCCAAATATTAAAACTTTTCCTGCATTCTGTATCTAATGTGAAATCCGAATGTATGTTGTATTTACTTTGAATAAACTCTACCACCAGTGACGTTCTACATAACACAAAAAAATTTGTAGATCAACGAAAAAAAAATTCTACCTCTAAAATTAACCAAATGATTACGTGCGTGCCTACATTTATTGTTCACTTGCTAAAATTCACATTGCGCAACATTAAAATTTCGTCAAATGTTAACATGGGCTATGTGGGTGCTGCTGCTGGTGCTGTTGCTGTTGCTTTTTTGACGAATTATAATGACGATCGTTAAAAAAAATTGTTTACAACAAATATCATATATGAGATCATCAATTTAATAAAAATCAGTTTGCGACGTCAGCGTTGCCACCACAATCTTGAGATATCGTAGAGTCGATTCCAATTCTACAATAAAAATTTCATTTTCGATGTTAAAATTATGTTTAAATAAATAAATAAAATACGGTTGCAATACGTTACTTATAAATCATTGGTTCTTTAGAGATTATAAAAATACCTGGCGCCCACGATCGAAAAACCGCGGCTACACTAGTCATTTCATGGAATAGAAAAAAGGATTACACAAGATATATTAAGCCTTGGTGACAAAATAAATAAAAATTGCACTTTCTGTTTTTATTTATTGGTGTTTAAAAGCGAAAAATTTCGTATAAAAAGAACATAATAACCATTATTTATCACCAATTGGAGCTACTAAAATCCACCCACAAACGATTTATTTGTCAAATTTTGAAGATCTAACTTTTTACAGATAAAATAGTTACAACAACAATTGAACAAAAAAATAAAATAATTTTCTTTTGAGTTTTTCGCATAATATTCCAACTTTTCTTTCACCACAATTAAATATATTTCTATCACACACAAAACGATTAAGAAAACCCATAAAAGAAACCAAAAACAAAATTCTCTATATAAAAAAAAATGGTGACAGGTGTGAAAAGCCTGTATATCAATTAATAACCAAAATAATATAATCAAAAGTCCACGAGCGAGCACCACATAAGAATATTTATAAAAAATTTCACAACATAACAAAAGTAAAAAAAAAATTAAAATTTATAAGTTAATTTTTTGTTTGAAATAAGAATTGAGATAAGAAGACTTCTACAGTAGAATAAAGATAATAAAATTAAAAAAGATAAAATGACCGAGAACATAAATTATTACCGTCACAAAATTTGCAGCGTTTCGCTGGCGGTTCATCAATATCAGAACGTACGTGCATGGTCCTCTAGGGCCAATGCTTACGCCGTCCTCATGCCCCCAGATGATTTTCATCCAATTATGCATTTAACGTCATTTTACGACATTGAAGTTTTATTGTTGGTTTTAATAACTTTGAATTTTTTTTTTTTTTCCTTTGAAAAACTTGAAATCTTTTAACTTAACAGACACAACGCATGTAAAATCAAATATTTAATTCATAAAGGTAAACATAATAATTATTAAATTAGGTTTGCACAAAATATAATTCACTTTCAACAAAACTTTAAATTTCTTCACAAAATAAATAAATAATGACAACAGCATAAACAAATTCACTTTTCAATATATGCACAAATAATTAATGAAAAACTATTCATTTCCCGTGGAAATATTTAAAAAAATACAACTAACATGAAAAAATACAACCAGAATTTTTTTTTTTTTGAAATTAGCGTCGCGACGTCAGTTGCTGTCTTTCTAAAATTTGCTACTAAATTATAACGTTTTAGAGGAGTTCTAACATAAGAAATTCAAATTTAAAAACGAAAACTAACAAATTTTTATAATTCGCAGTATTCGGCGGCGTCCCGACTAAAATTAAAAAAAATTCATGAAAATTTTCGTATAATCATCATAATCACCACACAGCGTATAGATCGCACGATCATCGCGCGCAACAACACACACAATCATCATCATCATCATCATTTCAAAAATAAATCGACGTCGTAACAAAAATTTTCTTTTAAAAACCAACAAAAACAAGTATTTTCCTTACATTGTTGCCAAATGAAATAGATCATTAATTTTAATTTATGATCATTTAAAATATAAAAATTCTAAATTAATTAAAATAAAATAAAAAAATTGCCTGCGCTCTCTCCCGTTCGCACTTAACCTTATACACACATTACCTACACACTCATACACGAAAATATTTAGTTCAACGTACTCGAATGTACCCATAATTAGCAGAAAATTGCGCTCCTCTTTGGCAACTATGGATCATTTTTTAATTTAAAATTCGTGCCCATAATGACGAAAAATAAAAAATACAAACTCAAGAAAAACATCAAAACAAATAAAAAAAGAAAAATTAAATTTTCATTTATTTTTAGAAAATTGTGTGATTCATTTCTGTTCTTTTTTCTTTAGTTATTTAAATTCGAAAGAAAAACAAATTATTATAAAAATTTACTGCAAAACTTACGTCTACAAAATATAGATGGTAGCATATGTCGCATGGAAATTATATGAAAAGCGCTTTTCTTTATTATTTTTTTAATCCAAATGTCGATCAAACTTTTATGATCGAACTGAAATTATCTTACGCCGAAAAAATGTTTATTGTCTAGGAAAAACGAAAATTGATAATAAAATATTTAAAAAAAAAAATAAAAAATTAAAAAGAGATGGAGGCGCCAAATCTGTATGTACGAGTTATGTATATAATATTACTATTTTATGGCAATATTTTTCGCCCCGCGTGATTTATAACGCAAAAATATACATATATAAAAAAACAAATATTTCTCCTTAGAATCAAATATGATTAACTTTAAAATTATTTTTAGACATTTTTCTTGTATAATTGGGAAAAGCTGATTTCAGCACGTAATTTTAAAAAATAATGTGTGACAGCGGTACCCCTAAAATTTATAGATTAAACAGCACTCAAAACAATCAAATTAATACAGTTGAAGATCAAAATGTACATTACATAGGATTTGAAAATTTTCTTTAAACAATTTACAAAAATAGTTTTGCCGTTTAAAGTCATAATTTACTACAAAACAAAACTAGCCACTGCACATCTCTCTCCATCTCTATATATACACACACACTTTTTAAACAATTTTAAATATTTTGTCTAGTTTTAATTAAAAAGAAAACTATTTCTAGGAATTCGTGGATTCGTTCCAAATCTAGTTTGTATATTCTTTACACAGCCAGTTTATTGCTATTTTTTATAAAATTATTTATTGACCTGATCTAATTGGTTATTGTTTTAATGTTGCACGCTATTAAAACTAGAAAATTGTCGACTATGTATAAATATATGTATACATATAGCATTTCTAATATTAATGACGGTGTTTAGAGATTATATAAAAATTAAGTAAATTTTAGAAGTTTGTAAAACAATTTGTTCTGTTATGCATCCAAGCCGTAGACGTACCTGAAAAGAAACGAAATAGAGAATATTAGTAACTTAAAACGATTAGTGTTGAAAATATTGTGCTGATACTAAAAATGATTAGGTAGGGCGATTTGCAACCGGAATATTTTTTACGGGTGGTAGAGAGAGAACAGAGAGATAATGTTATTGCGACAGTATAAAATATCTGCTCTGTATCATTTTCATTTGCGCTCGGACAATTATCGGACACGACATTTAAAAAATATAAAATGTTCGCAAATTGAGCCTACATTTAACCCTGGAAAAACTCGATCATTTCTCTCTCACAAATTAATTATCGCATTATGATTTATATTAGTTTTTTAAAGTAAAGTTATCAGCTGAGAAATTTTATTTTATAGTTATGTAAGAAATATACAAATTTTGGTTTTGGAATTATGACTTAAGGTTTTTTTTATGCAAACATAATACACATTAATTACCAATTGATTTTAAATTAATATTTTTAATATTAATAAATTAAATAGAAAATTTTAAAAAATATTCACAATCAAATAAAATTATTTCGGAGTTGTTTTACTGTGTTAAAAATTTTGAATTATCGCTAATATTCTTTGGATTCGACAACGAAGAGAAATTTCATGAACGGACAATTCTTGGTCGAAAACAGATTTCCAGGCCGGATTCACACTTTTATTATTTCGTTCATTTATTCATCCAAACAATTTTTTCAACCAATCATATTGCTCCAAAATGACGATTTTTTTTCTTCTGCATTTTTTCACAACAGATGGTATGGTTGATCGAAAAAATTGCTTGTATGAATAAATGAACGAAGTAATAAAAGTATGAATCCGGCCTTATTCAAATTCGGATTCCCAAATAGGACACCTGTTTTATGGTTTGCCTGTTCTCCTCCTACATCGCTGTTACTTAATTTGATTTAATTGGTCGAGGCTATGCAAGTTTTGGTGCTTATCAAAACCAATTCTCATTCACAAAGCATCATCCTAAAATTCTCTGAAGTTGAGATCTTATCTTTGTTCAAAATATTTAACTTCGTGAAATACCACTTAGATTGTCTCTTCCCGCATCATTATAACGTTTTTTAAATAAATCTATTTCATATCTTCAAAAATAGGATTCAATAGGAACCAATCTTTCATTTATCACTAAACTTAAATATGTATCCTTAGATATAAAGCGGCCAAATTCCTCTATTTATTAATTCAACCCCTAGATACTCATTCCATGAGTTTCACGTAGCATAAGCATTTCCTAATTCATTGGAAGCAGGGCAAGAATTAATCTGACATTCCAGTTCTCTATGTTAAACGCTGCGTTACCTTATTGTTCAACTGGCCTTGTGTACAAGCGCTCGATGGAAAATATAGGTATATTTTGTCAGCATTTCTAATGGAACCTGTTCCTGTTCATATACTAATTGTTCCATTACATCCAGAAATGGCTTGCTTGATAAGAAACTTGATGCAGAACTATTCAATAATTATCCGGCTTTTACCATCATTAATTAGTTCATGAGATAATTTTACTTCATATTACCCTAAGCAATAAAACGTTTCCTGTCAAACAACGTCATCCGTCTTCTAGAACATTTTATGATAATGATTTAATTTATACCAATTGCTAACTGCTATTAATAACCTCATAACAAAACCGTCGGATTTAGTTCAACAATTCGTCTATTTTCTAAGTGCACAGCTTATGCCATCGATTGTCTTTCTCATCAATAACTATTATCTAGCGCAGCTTCACAACTCTAAGTATTGTTGTCTCAGAACTATATAACGCTACTGTTATTTTTACTATCAATCGCCACTTATCGAAGTAATGTTTTCTAGAAATTGCAAATGCCTTTGGTAGCAATCGTGTTCCATAATTGAAAACTGCACAAATTTTTGCCAATATCGTGACCCTTGATTGGATCCATGCATTACCGAGGCCGAGCTGGATTGTCCTTCAATTTTCGTCATAGTAGCCAACAATTTTCCCCAGCAGGTGCCTTGACCTATCTCTTGTTAATATTCTGTAAATTTTAGGTGGTAACTATATTCTGTAAATTTCACCGAAGAAATAAACTTTAAAAATCATTTTTAGCAATGTAGACCAAAATACTGTTGTTTAAGTATTTACAAATCACTGGTTTTACCTGTTTTAGAATTTTACTCTGACAATTCATACTAAGAGGTTTAGTCATTAAGAGACTTAATAGTTGTCTCAAGATTTGAATAAGCAGAGTAGGAATTTGTTTCGAAAACTTTGGCTGCTTTTCCGCAAACTAGACGCCCAAATTTAATTTTACTATTGTCTGATGTAAATAATATAAAATTTAATATTTACGTCTCGTCTATAACGCGTTTATGAAACAAAAGCAAAACTCACAACTGTCAAGTTCGGGGTTTCGAACTAAATCCGCATACAGATGTCTCAATACATATTTTGTTTTTTTCGCAGACGGCTCTTACAAATTAGGTGCAGGTTTTAGAATCTGCCACCCTTAACATGATCTTCGGGCATAAAGCAGTCTAGGTTCAAACTGGCCTGAGTTGATAGTACTCACGCTGTGCTAAATTTGTTGCGATGACCTATGACTACTTCCAAAGTGATCAAGGACTGTAAACAATTTATTCGCGGTCTCGACTAACTAGAGTCATGTGGGTGCCGCTCCATTGTGATTTGAGTGATTTGGCTCTCGTTTAAGTTTTATCGGACCTGAACCAGCAGTTCCTTTGAGCTTCAATAACGATAAGAAAGCGATTAAAATCGCTTTATCTTTATGAAAAGACCAGCTCAGAGTTTTGGTCGCTATATTGGTACAAGTTACGGCGGTTTTAAACTTTATTATACGATGAACGGGTCTTGTTTGAGACCCTTTGGGTGAATACTGTATTGAAGGGCACGATGGCTCCGTCACTTTGTATGCATTTGTCCAGCGTAAGAGGGAGTCAGATTCCGTTTCTGGACTACATTACCTTAGATGTACTTCAGTTATCTGCCCTTCCCTATTTTGCAGTTTGCCGCTGCACTTCTGTGTTCTAGCCGACTTTAATAATAATTCTCACCAATCCCCAACTATCGCTTCTTAACTGACTCTTTTGAAATTTGACTGTCGTTCTTACATCGGCCATGATTGCCTATCTACAGATCAGCTTCCGTGTGTGTTACATGTCTGATACAATAAACTACATAATTCAAAGATACAGTAAACTACTAAATTCTTTTGTCCGGTATCTCGCAACTTTTCCTTAAGAGGAGGGGTAATAGGGAAAACAAAGTGTGCTTCATTTTCAAAATAGGTGATTATCTAATATATTTATTACATTAACATATTTTCATATGTTATAAACGCTTTTTACATATTTGGCGTATTCATGCTGTTAAGGAGTTTAAGTATAAAGCTAAAGTAATGTTAAAAAATAACACTTTAGAATAACCCACCGATCAGTTCAAATATTATTTTCATCGTTAAGAAATATTTTGTGGACATAATCTTTAATTAAAAGTTAACGATATATTTTATAAAAACCGTCTAGACACTAAACATACATATTTTTCGACATTACTCATTTTGCCGCATCTTTATTTATTTGGCCATGATTCAACAGTATATTCCTTTGAATCATTTCGAATTCGAAATTTTGTCAATTTACTACTCTCTTACAGCATCAGCACGAACCACCATTCACAGTACAAATATTTCTCCCACATAACTAGCAAATAAATTTATTTTAATTGGAATCTCGCGAACTAAATTTACTCTAGTATAACTCCGGCGATCGCAGGTGATTTTGTGATTGAATCATTCAAGTCATTCGCAAAAATAAAAGTAAACCCATTAACATATCAACTAAATTTTTATATACATACATATAATAAAAAACCAAAAACAAAATAAAATGTAAAATTATATTTCTGTGATGACAAATTTATTATTTGCCTAAGTATGAGCAAAACAAAATTCTGGCAATTTAACACAGGAAAAGAGACAAGAGTACCATTACTAAATCATAATGCTAACATATTATATAAAAAGATACAATTTGTAATTAAATCACAAAACTTAATCTGATTAACTCCTTAAGATACACAATAAGATAATTATTCTTGTCACATTAAAATATATCGTGTTATATATAAAAGAATTTTCTTTTTACAAAAAATATTTTCTTCAAATTTTCAGTATACAAAAATATCGCGTTTTATTTCGACACACAAGTCGACAAAACAATTTGGTATACGATAATTTTAACAAATTGGCAAATTGCGTGTGTCGCAGCGCCGATTAATTACGGTATTATAACATTGGTGATTTACGAAATCTGATTTGAGTAATGTAATTAAAATTGACTACATCGCGAAAGGAAATACGACACGCACGAAACACATATTAACAAAAAACGGGATTACGGAAAAACAATTGTTTTGTAATTAATTTTCAATTAAATACACGGATATATATTTTCACTTTCACCTTGTCGTTGACATCGCCAGCAGTTCATTTTGTTAATAAATTTGAATTTAATCTACTCAGCATACAGTGTGTTATTTTGATTAGTAACAATTATACAAATCAAATTAATCTCGCTGATATAACAACTGTTGCAGCGTGCTTAGAATTCATAAATAAATCAAGTGGATTTATCAATTTTAGGTTCTCTAAAGGGTGGTAAATAAAATTCCTCTACGTTATTTTGGGGTAAGAATTGGTTTATTTTGAAAAATGATTAAGCATGCCAATCAATTGGTAAACCAATTAAAGTGGTAATTATGAAACCGAGCATGTGATAACAGTGTGGGATTTGATTAAGTTAAATATCTTTTATAACTACCCGTTTAAACTAAATAAAATGAACCCGTGAATATCAAAAAAATTAAATTAATTTCTTTTTTGTTAAATTAAAACAAAAACGTTTAAGAAATTTTCTATCTCTATACAACGACGACCAATTTTATAAAAATATGCCAAACATTTTAATTTAATAAATCAAAAATAAGCATAAAGATTTTCATTGTTCAACAAAACAACAAATAACGCGAAACAACAGTATTATTTTTAAATTATTTAATATTATGTTATCTATATTTGTAGTAACTCTTTTTTATAATTATATTAATTTGCGCATAATAACAGAAATTAATAGGGAACCTAACATAATTACATTTAAATATCGAGGAATAATTGCTACAAGATTACATCAAAGTAAGAAAAAAAAATTATTGTGCGGGCGTTACAGCTTTCCTTCTATTTTCATGTTTTTGAATAAAACAAAGCATTTCTTGAATCACTGTATAATTATAATATTAAGAAGTCTATTAAAAATATTTAGTAAATGGAATGTTAGTAGGGTACGCTGGCTTCATGAGTCGAAACTGACTCTGGATACAATACAGTTGCTGTGAGTAAATTTTATCAAAAATACATAACGACAATAATATTCCGATTATGATGAGTTGGGAATTTCTGTTGCTAGTCCACGGTTCGTATACTAAAAGTAGGGTGAAGTACTGAAAAATTACGAAAACATGGCAGTAAATAAAACACAAAAACTTAAAATCTTAAAAATCATGAAAATCGAATACTAAAACGATATTGAAACAAGAAACTATGTTATTATCATTTTTGACAGAAATTGTTTATTTGTTTTAAATCTTTGCTGTGCTGGGCCGAAGCACTCTCAAATCTTCGCAGTTCGCTTTTCACGTCTTATACCTTACGCAGAAGCCGAATCGAGGTCATACGGCTGTAGGCCCAATTTATGCAGAACCATCTGCGCATTGGTATAGCTCCATGCCACCCGATAGTACTGACATGCAGGATGAATCGGCCCATGAATTCTGCATTCCGACAGGGGGTCATAGTTGTGTTCAATTCCAACACCGATAATAATCAGATGTTGAAATATCCTCGCACACGCCTTCCAACGATAGCTTCTGTAGCTAACGAGTTTGACCCTCAGAAAGGCTTTTACTAAACTCTGAAGGGTTTCGAGGGAACCAACATCAAATCACGGTAATTCATTCAAAGACTTTTATCAATATAACTATGATTTATGATTATAAATTATATTAAGAAATATTCAACTAGTTTTCGTGAAGTTTCGGTTTTACGATCCTAAAATAATAGGACTGAATAATCCGGGAGGATAGTTGAATGGTGCGGTTTTAACATCAAGAACTGGTAATATGAAATTCATTTCACATATGAATAAAGGCCAGTTCACATTACGTAGCATATCATGCCTGCAACAGTGTTTTCCATCACAAATAAAAAATTTAAAATCTCAAGCTACGTGGATGCTAAAATCACAACTCAACAGTGGTTCTTTACTCGTGGCCCACCAAATAATTCATAATTTTTTTGTGGTCTTCAATTTTTAAAAAATAATTTATATTTGTTAAATTATCTGTAATAAACTTATTTTTTTATTATTCCTTTATTTTTTTATATAATATTATAATAAATATAAAACATAACTTTATTATTTCATTGTCTATTTTAACTTTCATACTTCACAATTTCGTGTTACGGTTAGCATATTTGCATTTATGTCTTCTGTAATAATAAAGTTGTATGTAGGTAGTAATAAAAAAAATTACCAGGCTTGTAAATATGAAACCGGAATTTACCAATAAATGGCGCCACCTGTCAATGTAGCTTTTGGCAAACCACGTCATCGGCGCCATTGTTTTCTTTTGACATCTGGGGGGTCGATTTTTTCTAAAATTCGACAGACGACAAATGACGTTTTCGTATACGTATAAGGAGTATAATATACAATTTTATAATAGTGTGTGTGTAATTCTTCTGTGGTTATATTTGTTTGTTTTATGCGAAAATTATGAATCGGTTCAGCTTTTTGGTGCTAATGTCGTTTCGTCGTTTTACTTTTTTGGCATCTCACCAAGTATTTGAGTGGTGAGTTAACATACGTTCGCAGAAATGACTGCTATAGCGTGCATACAACATTTTCGTTTTTTAACACATTTGCGCTAACAACATTCATTTTTTAAGGAATAACAAGACATCTTTTTCAATTCTCACCATACATTCCTTTCCGCGATGAAATATCATTGCAATTACAAAAGTTACCAAATGAGTAGCACACACATTTAGAAAGTGTGCATCAATATGTTAGGAAAAAAATATTTTAACTACACATATTTTAATTTTTTTTTTTGAATGCGATGTCGAATAAATGTTTTGTTTTCACAGAAACACAGAATTACAAATTACATTAAAACTAAAATTAAATAAATTTAATTTTATTTTCAGTATATTTGATTATAAATTTAATTTTTCATTTAAAGCATAGAAATGTCATCCAAAAAAATTAAATTCCGCACATTCGCACTAACACAAACACATGTACCACTACTATATACTTGCGGTTATTTCGTCAACTTGTCGAATTTTGGAATAAATCGACCCATGGGGTCGATTTCGTAGATAACGACATTTCTAGATAACATTTCCATTTATAATTTAAAGTTTGTAAATGCAAATATGCTTTAAATAAAATTAAATTTATTTAGTTATTTAATTTTTGTTTTAAAGTAATTCACAATTCTGTGTTTCTGCGAAAACAAAACATTTATTCAACATCGCATTCAAAAAAAAATTAAATGTGTAGTTAAAATATTTTTTTCTTAACACATTGACGCACACTTTCTAAATGTGTGCTACAACTGAGGAATATACATATTTGGTAACTTGTGTAGGTTTCAGTGGTTTTAGGTTTCAGTGGTTGACAGTTAGGCCATTTTTGGCCCATTGTGATACCACGCATTCACGCCACATCATTAACCCATTCACCCATTCACCTATTCACCTATTCACCTACTCACACAACTACAGTATACCACCTGCACATTGCAAGCTCCATGTCAACCTGTAACTTGTGTAATTGCAATGATATTTCGTCGCGGAAAGGAATGTATTATTGAGAATTGAAAAATATGTCGAGTTATTCCTTAAAAAATGACAGTTGTTTGCGCGAACGTATAAAACGAAAAAGTTTTATGACTGTTATAGCAGTCATTTGCGCGAACGTGTTAACTCGCCACTTGCGAAATGTTGTTCGCCAGATACAAAAGAAAGTCATTTCTAATTCGAATTGTAACTGGCGGTGAAAAATGGATCTATTATGAGAATCCAAAGCGTAAAATGTCTTGGGTTGATCCAGGACAACCATCGATATCGACTGTACGGCCAAATCGCTTCGGACGGAAGACAATGCCCCGTATTTGGTGGGATCTAGAAGAGTGTGATTTATTTTGAGCTGCTAAAAACCTGGTGAAACCGTAAATACTGAATGCTAACAACAACAAATGATCAATTTGAATCGAGCTTTGCGTGAAAAACGACCACAATATGATAAAATTTAACACAGTGATTTTGTTTCATGATAATGCACCATCACACAAAACAAAACCGGTTATGGAAACGTTGGAAGCACTTAATTGGAAAATACTTTCACATACGGCTTACTCGTCTGACTTGGCTCCGTCCGATTATTACTTCTTTGCATCGATGGGGCACGGGCTTGCTTGAGAAGCACTACACTTCCTACGAAAATGGTTCGATAACTGGTTTACCTCAAAAGAAGAACAGTTTTTTTGGCGTGGCATCCACGCATTACCTGAAAGATGGGAAAATGTATAACTAATAATGGGCAATACTTTAAATAAAATATTCTTAATCATTATCATACGATGAACGTGTACTTTTTACTAAAAAAAATTCCGGGCCCTTACTATTGTTTTCGTCTTTCGCCTTATCGTCTTCGATTTTTATCGCTTAGCTCTGAACGATTGAGAAAAATATTCGTACTTTTGCTTTCGATCAGTAGCAATATTTTAGTCCAGCAGATTTAAAGTATTGCCACCACAAAATTTATGTTTTAGTACAGTTTTTACATCGTAATGTCAACCGGATGACATTTGTGTTTTAATATTACATATATTGTATGTTTATAGAAAATTTATCTATTTTTCATATAAATTAAAATAATTTTTATATAATTAATATGGATTCAATTAAATATATTTTCTAATTAAATAAATATTTTTTTTTTAATTGGAATGTATATTTAATTGAAAAGATATGTTTAGTTAAATAAACTATAAACTTATATAGGTATTCTCACATTTTAGTTTTTACTTTTAAAATTTTGAACTGTAAAGCATAAGATGACAATCGAAAATAAACAACGATGAAATTTGCGTTGTAAATTTTCGCCTACAGTCGTTCATTTTCGACTCTATCGAACATAATAGTACAAACATAGAAAAACGAACGCAAAATTAAGACGATCGAAAACAATAGTAAGGGCCCCGGTTTCATATTTACATACCTTTATCTTTCTTTAATGAAAACTTTATCTTTCTTATTTCACTTTTCAATACGATATTCGGTTATAAATCAATTTTCTTTTTATTATATTCTGAAGGAAATTTTACAAACTTTGGCGGCTCCCCGGCAAACTTCTTATGGACCCCCAGGGGGCAGCAGCCCTTCTGTTTAGAATCACCTAGACGATGGATTTGTCACTGCAATATATATATATATATATATATATATATATATATATATATATATATATAATAAATATATATATTGGTATATATATTGGTATTCCTGCTTTAAAATTTGACTCGAAATAAACAATTTTTAATTTAAAGGGGAACATCAAAATATAAAAGGGAAAATTTTTTACCAAATGAAATGTTAAAGTTGGTTGGTGTTACTACCCTTCTAAATACTCTCAGTTTTAGTTCTTCCTAACGCAGGTTAACGTAAAGCTTCCTTGCAGGTATGTGATTTACATTATTCAACACATGCCTCACGTCGCTTCAGGATCCGGTTTCAGTTTGTTGTCTCAGGTTTCTCTAATACTTTGAAATTAATGTATTTTAATAAACGATTGTATAACTGGTTTGACTTTGATTTCACTCTCGGTCAAAAGGAGGACTTAAAATTTTGAAGTTTAGAATGTGAAGGTTTTACAACGAACCTACGAGGGTATATCAAAAAGTCTTGCAATATCATATGAAAAAAACGAGTGAGTGAGACAACAATATATTTTTCAAAACCATTTTTTGTCACGATGAAACTTCTAGAAGAACATTTTGATGTAAATTTTACGGTTCGTTTGTTTTTGTCAATTTAGTAACATGTGTTTTGAATTTTTCTTAAAATGAATGAAATTGAATATCGCGCCGTTACTAAATTTTTCTATAAAGATGGACGAAATGCAATTTATATATTCAACTATATATCAAAAGTTTACGGCGAATCTGCACCATCATATGCCACAGTAACAAAGTGGGTAAAATTATTCAAAAGTGGTTGGGAGTCATTATAAGACGATAACCGCTAGGGTCGGCCAGCAGATGCTATTAGCCATGAAAACGTAATTTTGGCTGATTCTATTGTATTGGAGGACCGGCGTATTTCTGTTCCGCGGTTAGCGTGGAGACTTTCTCTTTCATACGGTACCACATATACTATATTACATGACCACCTTCACATGTCGAAAGTAAGTGCGCGATGGGTTCCCCGTTTGTTGAATGCTGAACAAAAAAAAATGCGTGTTTAAACTTCAAAGGCGATTTTAGATATGTACAAAGCAGATCCAGAAAATTTCTTGGGTAACATAATAACAGGCGATGAAACATGGCTTCATCACTGGGATCTGGAATCCAAACAAGAATCGATGCAATGGATTAAACGTAGTGAACCACCACCAAAGAAATTCAAAACTCAACCGTCTGCTGGTAAGGTTTTGGCAACAATTTTTTGGGATGCTGAAGGAATTTTGATAATCGATTATATGCCACCGAAAACCACAATCACAGGCATATATTACGCAGAGGTTTTGCGAAAATTGAAAAAAGCGATCCGGGAAAAACGGCCAAGGAAAGTTAGGAAAAAAATCTTGCTTCTTCACGACAATACACCAGTGCGCAAGGCTAATATTGCTCAAGCTGCATTAAAGGACTGCGGCTTCGTGGAAATTCCGCATCCACCGTACAGTCTAGACTTGGCACCCAGTGACTACTTCTCTTTCCCAATTTGAAAAAAACACTAAGGGGCCGGAAATTTTCCAGTGACTATGAAGTACAGTCTGTTGTAAATGAATATTTTATGGAGCAAAAGAAATCTTTTTTTTTAGAGGGTTTAGGTAAGTTAATTGATCGATGTGACAAATGTATAAACCTTAAAGGAGATTATGTCGAAAAATAAAAATATTGCTGTCTCTCTCACTCTTTTTTTTCATATGATATTGCAAGACTTTTTGATTTGCCCTCGTATATTGCATACAACTAAAATGAATATTGGTCCTGCTAATAAAAGGGAATGTAATCTGAGAATTAGTTTCTAGAGCAGTTCTTAGAGACCCACCCAAGACACGGCTTAAACTCCCTAATAGGTCTAACGTAAGCCTTATCACCTCCGATAGAGTGAAGTAAAAGTTGCGTCACCTAATCAAACCCAAACAATGACTTGTCCTTTTGGAGATTGCATATATGTTCTTTCCACGACCGATCTCTGGAATTTTGCTAAGCCAACATTTTCAGTGAATGAGATCTGTTAATAGGAAGCTCGGTGCAACGTAGTGCAGAACTACTTTCTAGAAAAAAACGAGATTGAAAATTGATTGGATTAAATGCGATCCTAGTTGGGTAAACCTAATTTTATAATTGATTGAATATTTGACAGAATAAACGTGTCGTCAGCAAATGAATAGAAAATGGATAAACAGCATAAGAACAGCAAGGATGATCCTTGTGGCATACCTGCAATTACCTTACAGGAACTTAAAGTAAATCCATCAAAAACAATTTGAATTTTTCGGCATATCGAATAATTTTCCATCCGTTCATTAAGAGAGGCATATAAATTCAGCGACTGAAGTTTACTTATCAATCATTCGTACCAAACCCTATCAAATGCGTTTGAAATATCCAAAGACTAAACGCTAGATTATTCAGAAATAGCAATACCTCATTCCCTATTGTGCGTCATGGAAATCGTGAGTTCACAAAAAGAGCGTTTTTTTCCGAAATCCGTATTGATTGAAAATAGAAAAAGCATGCACCTCTAAATATCCTGTAAGATAGAAGTTAACGATAGTTTCCATTACTTTCAATAAAACAGATAACAAATCCATCAGTCGGTAGTTTGCAGAAACTAATTTATCATCTTTTTGGAACGGTTTTCTAAATTAAAAAAAGACACCGGTTAATTGAGAGGTGGTAGTAAGTTTGGAATACATTGGCGTAAATACCACCAGGAACAAAAAATAAAAAGTAAAGTTTAGGTAAAGTTTCATAATAATTTTGAAACCGCCCTGGAATGACAAAATAATTTGAGCATAGATGAAACAACTTTAGAGAGAAATGATGGAGTTTGGTTATGGGAAGAGCAGAAGCTGCAGCAAAATGTGATGCTAATAAATTGGATTTTTGAATTGCAGTTCATAAGATGCTTATTATTATAACACAAAGAACATATAGATGATATTTTGCCAGTAAAATTTCTTTTAACTAGATCAGCAAAGGACCAAACCATAGGCATTTGAACCAGCGTCGTAAATTCTTCCCATATTGTCACGAACCTTACGGTCATATTCTCATATGCTCCAAGTGCAATAGTTTTTTAAATGAGCCGCTCTTTGATGGAAAGGTTCAATGGTGTCAGATAACTGGTATGTTTGTCAAAGAGTTGA
Organism: Nephrotoma appendiculata; assembly: GCA_947310385.1. Lineage (NCBI taxonomy): Eukaryota > Metazoa > Arthropoda > Insecta > Diptera > Tipulidae > Nephrotoma > Nephrotoma appendiculata. The sequence continues at coordinate 240,431,113 of OX371225.1, read as the reverse complement.
CTGAGCAGAATAAATTCTCCAAATGGTTTAGCAACTTCACCAGCCAGGTGTTAATGCGAACATTAAAATCACCCACGACAACAAATTCAGCGGCGAGGGAGAACTGATCAAGTTTAACTTCAGAATGTTATTGATATTTTTATTTTGTTTATTGTTTAAATTTTATTGGATGTACAAATGTGTTTCCGATCTTTTTAGATAGGTGTCGTTAGTATCACTGCTTGCATATTATTCAATCGAGTAATACATGTTTTTTGGAGGTTAGATTAGATGTCAAGCTTGAATAATTACTAGTGACGTTTGTTCAAAGCGTAAAGAACAATTATTTTCATGTAATTAGAAATATCGAATTTTGTGCCAAAAAAACAGCATTTGTGGGAAGTTTTACTTCATTATTTTTTGTTGAAGAAAAGTGCAGCGGAAACAAATCGTTTGCTTGTGGAAGTTTACGATGAGCATGCTTCATCGAATACAACATGCAAAGAGTGGTTTCAACGATTCAAAGTTGGTGATTTTGACGTAAGAGACAAAGAATGTGAAGGCGGACCAAGAAAATTTGCAGATACAGAATTGGAAGAGTTGCTTGAGCTGGACCCTTGCCAGACCGAAAAACAATTGGCAGAAGAGTTGAATATTACCCAACAATGTGTTTCGCAACGTATACATGTAATGGGATTGATTCAGAAGCTTGGAAATTGGGTGCCACACAAATTGAAAGAACGGGAAATGGAACGTCGGAAACCCATGTGCGAATTGTTGCTTCAACGACAACAAAGGAAGGCGTTTTTGCATCGGATCATCACTGGCGATGAAAAGTGGATCCATTATGACAATCCAAAGCGCAAACCAGCGTGGGTCAAGCCAGATGAACCAAATATCCATGGTTCGAAGATGATGTTTTGTATTTGGTGGGATATGAAGGGTGTCGTCTATTATGAGCTGCTGAAAGGGCGTAAAACTATTTTGGAGACAAATTTATCGACTGATGGTTTTAAAGCAAGTTCTAGCTGCAAAACGACCGGAATGGGACAAAAGGCACGATAAGATTATTTTGCAACATGACAACGCTAGGCCACATGTTGCTATATCTGTCAAAAATTACTTGGACAGGCAGAATTGGAAAATTCTACCACACCCGCCGTATGCACCAGACATTGCTCCCTCTAATTACCACTTATTCCAGTCGATACAATCAGCCCTGGCACACCAGCAATTCACTTCATATTAAAACGTCAAAAAATGGGTAGATGGACTGGATCGCCTCGAAACAACCAGACTTCTTCTTTTTGGGAATCCGTATATTGCCTCAACGATGGGCGAAGGTTATAGCTTCCGACCGAGCATACTTTGAATAAAACATTCTTTCATTTTCTACACAAACTAATGTCTTTTAATTCACTAAATAAGGTCGGAAATACATGTGTACACCCTATACAAATAAATTTGTGAACTATACACCCTATTGTGAGCTTCAAAGCTCATTTATATGATGGTGTGTATTTCATGGAATCATAAAAAACTCCAATTCTTTTATGTTGTGTTGAATCGTGCTGAATTCTTTTATCTTATTTTTATATGTGCAATGGCAGAATCTAACAGTTTGGACTACGATAATAAAAGGAAAAAATAAAGAGTAGTTTGAAATTTTAATTTCAATCCAGTCAAAAATTAAAACCGGGATTAGAACCAGTAGGGATCAATATAGGAATGTTGTAGTGGATATCATCTCTGAAAAATATAATGAGCTCTTGATGTGGAACCAGTCAGTCGATGCGCCAGTATCAGGGGCGATTAAAATCATAAAAGGCACTCAAGCAAAAAACCTGAGTTTCACCCAAGCCAAGAATCGCACGCTTATTTACTTCAAGATTAGAAATCACCACATTCAAATTAGATTAAAATCCGCCTATATTTGTGAAAAAAAAATTTAAAATTAGAAAATTTCACAAATCCATCAAAATCTACAAAAACTAGGCTAACTGACAAAATTACGAAAATAAAACATAAAATTAATTAGAAGGAACGTGTGACTCTGACTTGCGAAAAAAGGAAATAAGAAAATAATTAATTAAATTATAATCCGCGCAACTCCAAACAAATCGAGTCTAGTGAAAACTACTACTTACAGGAGTATTCGTTTCGAAACCATTCATAAGAGTCCTTAGTATTGAAATTAATTAAAAAATTTATATTACAAAGGTAAATTATTGACTAAATTGGTCTAAATTGGTTAAAAATTATCGAGATCCAGCCAACATTGCCAATATAAATCTTATTTATTTCAGCACTTGACCCAAAATTAAAAATTATACAACTAATAATTTTAAAAGTTATTTTAATAAATAACAGCAATAACTAAATAAAACTATAAACACTTCTGATGTACCCGATGATAATCAAGTTTAACACCTTTCAAGCAGCTTTTTAATTTTTTATTCGAATTTCGAAATTATAGCCGTTTAGCTCCCTAATGCACAATAATATCTCTCATAAAAATGTTTACTGTTTCAGACTGTGAATTGTCAGATACGTCATATTTCGACAATAAATGTCTATCAAAAATCTACCTCGATGATCTACAAAAACCAGTTTGCTCAACTCATAGAATTCATAGAACAGAATTTATAAATAACATATAAATTTATGTGAACGAAACTACTTGTACATCTGCCATAAATTTTCGCCGTCATTTTTTATTAGCTTCACATTTTTTTATTATAGCCACATACCACATGGTTCAAAATAATATAACCTATATCAATGTAGACATTGTTAGCTCGTCACATTATGCCTGGGTTAATTATCAATGTCACCTTTTCGCCGCCTACAGCTTACTATTCTAAAAATATATTCATATAAGCTAAATGTAACTAATCAGGGCTAGTTAGTTATCGTCTTTAATCCATTTGTAAACATGCCTTGGGAATTAAAAACACCTGAGTATTGAGAACATAAAATATTACTTGTTTTTAATCGAGTAGTTGGAGGCCTTTGTTAGCACTATCAATAACATACAAAACCTATAAATTGTTAACAAGTAATTCTGTTAAACCAAACCCACATTTCTTTGTTTGCTCCTCCAAACTTTATGTAAACTATCTAAGTACAACAAATTATGTTAAAACTTTTATAAACTATCTTAACAAAACAATTTGGCCATAATTTGACTATTCTTTTAGTTCTCTATTTTAGTTTAGCTCCTTTGTATGTTTGTTTGTAGTTGGCGACCAAATGTTGGAATTTTCTAATTTTTCGGTAAATTCGATAATTTTTCACAAACTCTATGGCAAACTGACCGAAAATTCAAACCCATTTTCACCATAAACGACAGACCTGACTATTGGTACGCAGCTTAAGAAGAATCAACAAGAGCAGAGCGTCATGATCTGAACAATCCACACCACCGGTTGTGTATCATGCTGTATAAGATAGCGGAATTTTGACAGCGGAAAATAAAAGATTACGCTACTCGCCGCAAGTGGCAGCACTATCACTAAAAGGAATTAATTTTGTTATGTAATTATCAGCGGAAATTTTTCATTCATTATGGACCACTTTTTTCACTAAAGAAAATATCTCAGCGGAATAAAATATTAAAAGTGATCCTTAAAATGGCAAATTGATTGATCTCCGAAGTAAAGGAACTCGGTATATGAAATCTTAAAATTTAACAATATTTCGTCTTTCCGCCATTTCTTCCATTAGTAACCAATACTTTCGGTTATTTTTCTAATAGCCTAGGTCATACTGAGACTATATGGAAAATTTGGGGAAAATTCATGGACTAGAATTTTTTGATTTTCTGATGAATTTCTGAAAATTCTAGTGAAAATTCTAGTACATGAATTTTCTCAAAATTTTCCATATAGTCTCAGTATGACTTAAGTTATTAGAAAAATAACCGAAAGTATTGGTTACTAGTAGAAGTTTTTGAGGTATTGGCCAACAACTGAAAACCACTTATATGGCCGCAGAAAATCAAAAAATTCTAGTGAAAATTGTAGTCCATGAATTTTCCCCAAATTTTTCATAAAGTTTTAGTATGACTTAAGCTACTAGAAAACAACCGAAAGTATTGGTTACTAGTGGAAGTTTTTGAGATATTGGCCAAAAACTGAAAATAACTTATTTGGCCGCAGAAAATCAAAAAATTCTAGTGAAAATTCTAGTCCATGAATTTTCCCCAAATTTTCCATATAGTCTCAGTATGACCTAGGCTATTAGAAAAATAACCGAAAGTATTGGTTACTAGTGGAAGTTTTTGAGATATTGGCCAAAAACTGAAAATAACTTATATGGCTACAGATTTTTACAGATTTTTCAGCAAATTTATTTTATATAAAACAATAAACGGGTGTGTAGCGAAGTTCCAATTTTCAAAATCCCGGTTTTTTATACGTCCCAGTTTTTGGAGTCCCGGTTTTCAAAATCCTGATTTTTATAAAAAAAACCCGATTTTTAGGAAATCCCGGTTTGAATTTTTAAAATTTGACATGTGGGAAAATGGGACACTTAAATGATTTTTTGACAAAATTCAAAAGTGAGTTTGGGATAAAGTTCTAGAAAATGGCTAATATAGGGATGGAATTTGGACATCTCTTAACCGATTTTGTTGAAATTCGATACGTGCGATGAAAATGCCAATTATTGCATTTCAAAATGTTGCATTTCAGCCTCTACAATTGTTTGTTTTTTTCTAGTAAATTTTTGGGCAAGATATCATATTTTTATGTTAAAATATTATTAGCCGGCCGGTCCGAATTAATAAAAAAATATTTTTTCAAAATCAAGACTTTAGAACTAGAAGAAAAGAAAACCGGGATTTTTAAAACTGTGATTTCAAGAGCCGAGATTTTGGGGGCCTGGATTTTGCCGTTTCGAATACCGAGATTTTGAAACTCGGAATTTTGAAGCCGGGATTTTGAAAGCCGGGATTTCGTAGTACACCCAAAATAAACAACGAATTTAAACTTGGAATATATTGTCCATCGTATTTATGCGCGATCTCTCAGGTGACATACGAATGCCGTCTCGATTTAAACTTGCAGGCTTCGACACGATAAGGTGATCGATGAATGTACGCACATCGTCCAGAGTTTTGAACTGTTTTTCCACTAACACTTGTTGCATTGACCGGAACAAATTGCAGTCACACAAGCAACATGAGATCAATGTAGCAGTATGACTTGCCTGCTTCCTTGTCCAGTAAATGGCCCCTTCTGACCAAGTTATTTTCTCAGTTTGTTCAATTGTCAGCTGTAGCGCTCCACAGTCTCCGTCTGACCAGTGTTCAGGAGTTCGTAATAAAGCACACCCTTCATCTCCCACCAGATACATAGGGGATACCTTCTTTAAATAGATTTTCCGTTTCGGCGTTGTACTGGGCTTCCCGTGATCTGTCCACGACCTTTTACGTTTGGGGTTCTCGTAAAAAATATATTTTTCATCACCAGCCACATTTTTTCACAAGTCCTTTTTTTATTGCAAAGCAAGCAGTGAAATGCACGTGTTCATACCCTGACCTAAGTTGTGCTCGGTCAAGACATGTGGGACCCATCTTCGAAGTTTTTGAATTGTTCCCATTCGGTGAAATCACTTAGAAATAGCTGTTTGGGTGACTCCTACCGAAACTGCAAGCTCTTGTTGCGTTTGCGTTGTCTTCTTCCAGTATAGAGCTTACAATTCCGCATCTTCAAACTTTCGTGATTATCCCGGGCGCAAGTGGTCACTAAGATCGAACGGAACTGTTCTCCTATTTTAGTACCTTAAAAGCGAATATCTTAACATTTAAGAAAATTACAAAGATCGAATAGCGGGCCGTGATAAAATATTTGTTTTGACAGGCATACGCTTAACTTACATGGCCGGATGGAGGTGCAACCGATAGCTCACATCGTAGGCAATTTTAGTAAAATTTTAGTTAAAATCTCAATATGATCAAAATGTGCAAGAATTCCTCACAGCATAAGAAAAAATCAACCAGAAATGTCAGCGTAATCCAAAATAATTTATTGTTGTTCTGGATATACCATTATAATCCGAAAACCTAAGAGCAATTTAAATATTGGCTAGAATGCAATTTTGCTTCACAGAAAAAGGCCAAATATCGCTGACTTGCTGCAAGAGTGACACAATCCAAAATTTTTAATTTTTCAGTACAGTGATTTGAAAATATCACTCAAAACTATTTGTAAAAACGGCGCTTTTCAAAAGTAAATAAAAATACATTCTGATTAGTAAAATAATTTTCTTTTCTATTCCTACATCCTCAATCGGATCTTAATTTTTGTAATTCTTTAATATTCTTAGGGTAGTTTCCAATATCTTGAAATGTTATTTTTTTCCGTAAATTGAGTCATTTTTATAAGAAATTTTACCTAATTTGCTAGAAATAACTACATAAGAGAGTATGTTTTGATACCAAATAATAAAAATATGATTTATTGGGAATCGTTTGATTCGAATATCTTAGAACTGAGTGAGCTTTGAGTTGTGTCACTGTTGCAGCAAATGAACGATATATTCTCTCTCAGTTGGAACGTATGAATACCTTAATTAAAACTCAAAAATATAGGTTCTAATTTAAAAAAAGAACTATCGTTAATATCTCCTAAACTAATTAGTTGCAAGGTCATTCAAGATCATTACTAAACGTCCCCCTCGAAACTAAACCATTTTCATTATAAGAAATTGTTTCCTATTTTCCTATTTTGCATCGTCTCCGAGATAATTCACTTGTATTTATTAAAAAACATTTCTCGTTTAACCGCAGCAATGCTATGCTCTAATAAAATGAAGCCTCCATCTACAAATGAGATTATTTAGAAATATTCTCTGGTCGATTATTATTCAATCAGAAGTTATAAATCAAACTAAAATTTATATTTTGCTTCCAGCTATTTGAGAATGCGAGTCTAAATGAATCATGCAATTATCCGGATAAAATTTACGATTTCTTTGCTTTACTAACAAGTTTTGAAAGGCTGACGAATCATTACTTTATTTTCATATAAGAAGAGCGAAATTTTTTGCAGCTCGTCATTTATCAGAAGCGATAATTTTTTCATCGAGCCATTCTTTGGTGAATCTGAATTAATTTTGAATTTTTCTTTTCCAGGAGGTGCATTAACCATAATAATTTTACCAATCTTTGGTGCTTGTTATATTCGTCAACCGCACTTTAAAAAATTAACAATATCAGTAAATGTAGTAAACATTGTATTTCATGAGGATCCCCAAGGAATCTTTATAACGAAACTTCATTAGAAAGTTTCCGCATGACTTTCAAAAATATGGAATGACAATCTAACGACAAAACGGTAATGTAATATAGTCTATATCTTCAAGGAAATATTTCATGTATAAGATAAAATAAATTATAATTAAAGTAGTAATCTTTGCTAGTTTTTAGTAAAACTTGGCGACTCTGCTGTACCTGAGCAAAAAATTTATGTAAATTATTTTTGAAGTCTTCTCTTAAAACCTATATTGTTACCATATTTCTTACTCTCAAACTTTTCAAGAAAAGAGATAATCTTAATCTGGCGGCACCAACGCAATCTAAAAGATTTTTGAAGATTTATAAAACTGCATTTCGCCAAGCCCAACTAATTTTTGCAACAATGGGCGTTTCCAGGACACCCAACAGTTGGGAACATGTCGTTGAGCAAAATCGCGGCCAACGCTATTAAAATGTTTAACACTCTTAAAGTTTCAAATTAAATTGGCATGATTTCACTGATCATGATAGATAGATGATAGATGAATATAGTCTATCATAGTTATTTATGAATTAACAATTTCAATACCATTTCTTCAAGCGTATTTTTAAAATCGACAGTTTTAACCTTCAAATCCACCAACCAAATAAGCAACACTAAATCTTGCACTTTGAATGGCCAGAGTCAATAAAAATTCACGATAGATGACTTTCCTCACACAACATGTAATAAGCTAACTACAACATTTATGTTGTTGGACTTCTTAAGACTTCGACATGAAAACTTCCTAAAACGAGATTTTCAAAAAATAAATTTAAATAAGTAATACATAAGTACTTCGAAAGCCATTTGTTTCGATAAGCAAATCACGCATCACTCAAGGCAATAGTGCCAAAGAAGATATCTAAGATTCTAAGCAGGTCTTACTAAGATGTAAGATCACTAAAATCTAACACTCAACACGAATAGCGGCAGATGCTTTATGTGCTCAGATATACGGGACAAAAAATGCTTGAGACATTCGTAATTTGGGGCAGAAAACTCTCACATTTTATGTTGATATCCATTCTTAATAGTTCTGATCCATTCTTAATAGAACATGACATCATCAAACTGTCTAAAATAGTAATTTCTAAAATATATAACTTAGGACCGAGATCTAGTTTGATAATAACTACGATATTAATAGCAATTAAGACGATTGAAAACTAATAAGTTATACAATAGAGAAAATAGACTGATAATATCCAACACACAAGATTCAAGAAAATAAAGCAAAATATGCCATTTCAAAGATTACATTAAAATAAGCAACAATAAGATTAAATAAACGGAAAAACAATATTTAACCGCCACACAAACATTTTTCAATTCCCCTCGTTTTCTCTCTTCTCTCTACCTTACCATTTCTATTAATCTAATTATTTTGACTGTATGCAACCAAATTATTTGACATGTCACAGCAACTTGCTAATCTATTTATAAAATCTAATTTTTTGTATGAATTTCATCGAATAAATAATAAATTGAATTGTTTATTATTTTTGCATACAAATAACATAAACAATTTTTATGATTAATTATACTCCGTGTATTTATTATTTATATTTACATTAAAAAACAACACGGAGGCGATTATGAAATATTTGACGTAATTATTCATACATCACATACAGACACAGTACCACAAATTCTAAAAAACGATGAAGAAAAGCAATAAAAGAAACTCGACATCGACACACAACTTACACATATACAGAGAATAGAAAGATTTTCCAAAAATAAAATTCTATTTCGTAGTAGAAAATAAAAATGAATTTTCTTTATTATTTGTCCGCTGGCTGACACAAAATAAACAGTGAAGTAAACAATAAAAAAAACGAAAATTTTCTAGTGATTCATTTTCATCAAGAAAATTATAACGTAAATCACATCTTCACGATCGAAATGTTTAAGTATTAAAGCTCTACTTTCTATGAATCTGTTAAACACTCTAGGGGAGTTACGAGATGAGACGGGGATTTTTTGGGAGACATCTTCTGCGGGACCCTATAGCGATTACGATGATGTGAATGTCGTTCTCATCATTGCGTGTGGGTGGGGTGCATAATAATATTATTGATGTAAACACTACACTCACCTTTATGAAATCACCCAACAATTAATTTTTTATCAATTTACCAAGTAAATTATTGTTTTTTAGACACTTGAATTGATAATAAATTCCGTAAGTAGGTAAAAAAAAATTAAGAACACAGAACACACACAAAATGCACTAATTCAAAAAACACAAACTTCTAAGTTTCCGATTTATATTTATTTGAAAACAACTTGCAATTCATAACTATAAAACAAAATTGGCTTAGTATTTGGGCTTAACTAAATAATTTAAATCGATACTTAATTAATATCAAAAACAACTTTTTATTATTTCACAGACAGTCGACGTTTTTCAGAATAAATTCGGCCATTTTGTGGTATAACAGTGTACAAAATATGTCTGTATTTTTGTGCAATATCTGTTTATAGCGGTGAGATGCTGCACTAATTATGACGTTTAGGTTTTTGAAAAACCAAATTAATTCACATTCTAATTTAATGAACAATACCAAATGATTCATTCCAAATGATTAATTAATCAAGTGGGCTTCGATAGTCTAATTAAAATGTAATAAACTAGTAGTGGATGATTTGTTTTCGATTACTCAGCTCGGTTTGTTTACAATTTTTTTTGTATGTCCGACATCTGTTTTTCATAAGTAGAACTTTTGCATCGATAATGTAGTTACATATTTGCTGAACAAAATTTGAAATTTGCTGAAAATAAATGGTCAAAATTTCATTCTAAACAAAATGGTTAAATACATGAATCTATTCGCTATGCAGGAACACGTCTCTGTTTCTAATTTCACTGTGGTATGTTTTATTGATTTTATACAATTCTACCGTAACTATTAAGAAAAGCGTCAAACTTTACGAAGAGCCTGCCAATATTGGAGCATACGAATACTGCACTGATAAGCTACCTGTAACCCCTTTTCATATGTTGACGGCATCAGGGTGTATGTGTTTGGATCTCGAATCCTGCCGTGTCAGTCCTTCTGCCAACTTCCCTACATTTCAATAAAACATAGTTCTCGCTTATAGTCACTTTCGTGCTTCCGATGCAGTGCCTACATTATCTCATTGCGGTTGTTCCGGCGAATTTTGGCGATTTTAGGATACTGGTAGGAAACGTTTGGGCTACTTGCAACACTATTTCTTTTGTTTCAAGCAAGTACGATCTTGCACGAGATGTTGAACCTCAGATTGGAACTCTTGTCAACCTCCTTAACATTTGATTGAACCACTTCAAATTTCTCCTCAACCTTCATGATGATGCCGTGAACTTAAATTTCACTATTTGTTTATTCCGATGTTATTAACCGGAATCTCGTTAATAAATTGTTAAATCACAAAATTTAATAATTCAGTGAACAAATTTAAGAAACATTTAAACATATCACTGGAGTTTTAAATCCCAGATCGAGTTATCAAAAAAATCGAAAACAATTATACAAATTAGTAAATCGTGCGATTTAGACGGCAACTCCAACAACGTAAATCACTCCAAAAAATGTGAAGAGGAATTGAAGGAAATAAGTCGCTTGGCTGATTCTGGCAAGGACACTACAGGTATTGAAAGAAATCCCATTCAATGCCTCTCATGGGTGTACAACGCTAAAAATATACTGCATGACTACGACAACAATACACCCATATATCGGGCTATGCTTCCGATGCAGCATTGATTTCCTAAAACATTTTCAAAAAAGAATGGGCGACAATTAAACAATGCCTGTCATTACATTACGCCGATAAAAGAGATCTCCGCACATTGCATCACTAACTGAGTACACTATTGCAGGAACACATGACGGTGGATGAGTTCTATGCCAATGTAAATCATCAATTCTCCTTGATAGTCAATAAAATCAAGACAGAAGACTATACATTTGAGAGTAGTTCAACTGTATATCGGCGATATTTGGCAATCACTCAGCTTTTTCTCAGTTCGTCTTAATGAAACGCACAAAGCACTACAAAGATATAGTGTTTATGACAGAAAGTTGTTAGCAGCGTACTCTGGCATCAAGCATTTCAGATATCATTTGGAAGGACTACAGTTTACGTTGTTTACGGACCATAAACCACTTGTCTACGTTTTTTGTCAGAATCCGGAAAAGGCATCACCGTGTCAATTCAGATATTTGGATTTCATCGGGCAGTTCAAAACCGACATCCAACACATATCAGGCATAGATAATATCGTCGCAGATACACTTTCCCGCATTAATCTAATATTTCGTGATATTTTGACAGCTAATCAAAGACCTTTTATTCCAATTGAATTTCGGAAAAAAGTTTTTGAAGCATTTCATAATCTTTCACACCCTGGAATTAAAGCAACAACTAAATTATTGACGAAAAATGTCATCTGGCCCTCCATCACGAAAGATCCAAAAATTATGGCACAATCCTGTTTAGCTACTTCGCAACGTTTCGCAAAATTCACTTAGACATCATTGGTACTTTGCCTATATTTCTGACAATCATCGGTATTGAATTACATTAATCGACAGGTATACGAGGTGGGATGATGCAGTTCCAGTTCCTGATATTACTGCAGCTACTGTCGCTTCTGCGGTATACTCCACATGGATTTCACGCTTCGGGGTACCAAACGTTATAGTCACCGACCAAAGTTCGCAGTTTTAGTCTTGTCTTTTTAATGGATTGTCAGCGTTAATCGGATTCAGACGAGTAAGAACGACGGCTTATAGCCCAAAGTCCAACGGTATGATTGAGAGATGGCACAGAACGTTAAAGACCGCAATCATGTGTTACGAGCGAACTGATTGGGTAACGTTCTTGCCAACCCTACTGTTAGGTTTACGCACGTTATATAGTGAGGAACTTAAAACTTCTCCTGCTGAACTTGTTAACGAAAGTACGTTGAGGGTGCCTGGTCAATTTCTAAATTCTTTTTCGACTGATACAATTCTTCAGACAGATTTTGTTAATAATCATAAAAAACTTTTGACGAGATTAGACCATCTCCGGCAACCAGGCACTCCAATGTAAAAACTTTCGTAAGTAGAGAGCTTTCAACGTGGTCACACGTGTTTTACGGTCGGATTTTGTGAGGAAATCCTTACAACCACCTTATTCAGGACCGTTTAAAGTTCTTGAAAGAGGGGATAAGTTCTTCATTATTGATGTAAACGGCACATCGTGAGATCGTTTCCCTTGGCCCTGCTGGGTGAGAGAACTTCGCATAACGAGCCGTGTTCTGATGGTGCCAACGTGTTAAAAAAGGTTCGTTTCAATCTTCCACCAAAGGAACTAGTTCAAACCAGGACTGGAAGAAAAGTTAGACCACCGTCACGTTTTGACTGAACGCAGCTTCTGGATCACGATGGCGAGACAGAGAGACAGAAAAATCCGGTCTACCATCGTAGGTCGTGACAAAACAAAAAATGAGCCACAGATTAAATGGAGACCTGTCCAAGGTGCCAATCATAGAGAAACCAGCCCCATTATCCGAAGCGTATGCATCATACCTAGAAATTCAGAACCTAAATTTCAAGAACATGGCTACACAGGAAAAATATGAAATCACCCAAAAATAATCACGCGTTATCACTTCAACGGAGAAACATGGTACACAACATTCAGAATCAGAACTAGAGCATTTCTTCGGTGTAATAATCTATCGATGTAATAATTGTTGTACCCCCCCCCCCCCTTTTTCCTGCCTGCCATCACAACTGTGTGGATAACGACAAAGTATGATGTCAAAAATTTTGTATGAACTTTGGACCAATATATACATGTTTGCATTGTAGTTAAAAAGTTTTCGCCCGAAAAATAACACTTTAACTAAAATAATAGTAAAATATTAAATAATATTTTATTAAAAACAAATAATTAATATGTTATATAATTTATATGTTACCAAATTATGTTTTTTTTCAAAAATAATTCCGATTTAACTAAGATCCGTTAAAATCCGGAAGACATTACAACCTTTCATTTTTACACACGCATATGTGTGGGTTGGACTTAAATTGAAGCAAAAAACAAGTTTTTGGCTGGCAGGAAAAGGGTTATACATCGAATGCTTCTATACGACACTTCCATCTACAGTTTATATCCTCCTCACTAGCTGTCAGTCGGCCATTACACACTTTGATTCTTGCGTCGTCTTTCTGACCTCGTTTCGTTCCCTGTAACTGTTGTTATAGTTTGTAGGTGAACGGGAAGGAAACGAAGAAAGAATCACGACGAAAGAATCAAAGTGTGGAATGGCGGAGTAGCGTGAGAAAATGATGGGTGCGTTCAATATATGTGAGCACGGTGCGTTCCTATTACATACTTTTTTTTAAATTAATTAATAAAATGATTCAAAGATTAAACACATGACTAATATGATTCCTAACAGTCATACCTAACGGGTGGTCTAACTAAATCACCAGAGCGTGCCTTACGGCAGTTATCTTGTGTCGGATTCTGAGCCGGCTGTATGACTTCCTAATGACCATTAACTTCGGATTCATCACCACTGGCTGATTTATCTTCATCTGAGGATACTTTAATTGTGTCAATATCCACCGGTGATGAAGAATCTTCCGCCTCACAAGCTGTGTAATCAGTAATTGGTAATGGTATGATCTGTATTTATTTCGTGTTACTATTATCGGTGACTTGTTATTTGAGGAGCATATTAAGTATGGATTGTATCATACTTAATATGCTCCTCAAATAACAAGTCACTATAATTAAATACATTACCTACAATTGCACCATAGTTCCATTCATGACTGTTTTTTTTAAATATTACAAGATCTCTCTCTCTCTCTTCTCTCTCTCTATCTCTCTCTTTGGCACTATCCCATCAAGGGATTTGGCCGCCTCAAAAGGTTTCATAATCATATTTTCATTTCGGATAATGAGTGATTAATTCATTGATCCTAAACCAGCCGTGAAATTTTTTCCTTGTCACCACCGGGAATCGAGCCCGGGACCTCCGATGGCACTGAGCACTTTGCCACCGGGGCAGCAATATTACAAGATCACCGATTTTTAATACTGGCAATGCTTTTGCGCTCCGATCAAAGTAGTATTTTTGTTTCAATTTTTTTTCGTTTATTTTTTGTTCAAAATGACTTTCATTCAAATTGTTTCGACACAGTAGTACCTTGGATACCGGTATTTTTGCCTTCAAAAGTCGACCATCAAACAGCTGACAAGGAGCCGGCTGCATACTTGCCACATGTATATTATTGTATTCTAAAATTCGATACTGATACTGAGCCGTTTCTCCATTTTCATAATATCGCTTTAAAATATTCTTTGCGATTGCCAATCTCTTTCCCGCTAAGCCATATTGCTCTGCGGATATCTTGGACCCGGTAAATATTGTAAGATTCATCCAGGAACCTGTCAAATTCATCCGGCTTAAATAGATTATTGTCACACTTTATTTTTGTCAGATATCCACTAATATTAAAGCACGTTTGCAGCTTTTGAATCATGTAATTATGTGACTTGCAGATTTGTGTTCAATATGTACGTTCCACTACCCAGTATGCAATTTTTCCACTGTGTGGAAAAAGTAGTATCAAATTCCATACTAGAAAATATCAAAGACACAAAAATATTGATTTTAAAATCCAATTGGAGAGAGATTATTTTGAAATATATTGATTTTGGAGAGAAATAATTTTCTTTCTCTTTCCATTTCACGGTTTTGTTTTATTTTTATTTATTTTGTATCTCTTCTCCTCTCCACTCCAGTTGCATTTGACAAGTTGGCGGATAACTACGCGCACAGCCGCATAGCTGCTTAATATATTAATTTCTTATTGTTTTTTTTCTGTAAAGTTTGTTAATTATTATTAAAGAATTTTTTATAAACTATGCCTTACAATAATAATAATAATAATAATAGTGCTTTGTAAGTGATTCATCAACAATGTGCTGTACTAGAAAGGTAATAAAAATCTATTTTAATATGGCGTCGCCATATACATATAAAATGTAAATATATTTGAGAGGACGTAAATTGTTGATGGAATTGTTCTTCTTACTTTTTTAAGATGTTCAATACCCAAGTATCGCTACTTCCAACTGTTGAACAAAAACCCGTAACTCAAAGAACTGGATATTATGTAAGTTCCATGTCTTCCATGAAATATCTCAAAAATGTAACGAAAGTTAGAACTGTCAAAATGAGTTCCATTTTGTTATACTTGGGTATGCGGGAGTTGAAGATATCAAATCGGGAGGCGGATGAAAAAAATATTTAAAAAAAAATATTTCCTGTACTGAATATTGCAATAAAATTTATTTACAAAAAAAATGCAACAAAAAGTCCTTAATTTCAAAATAAAACCTCAATGTGAAAAGTACCATAGAAATCTCTCTCTATATGCTTTCTCTATCGGCTCTCTCCAATTTATTTTTTCTTTTTTTAGTCGGGATCCACACCGACACTGGAATTTTTGTGACACTTTTCTTTGGCGGGTAGTACGAATTTCCGTGTATTCAACATGGTTCTTTCCATAGAAAGAGTGTGTTTTTAGAACGCGAATGTAAATGGAATTCCGTTGTCATTGCATATTGTGTATGAGGAAACCAGAGTATGCGTCAATTATAGATATTAAGTAGATTCCAGCGTACTCAAAAATATCCATTGCGGCGAGGGTATTTAGATTTTTCTTCCTGTATCAATGGCTTCCTTTGATTATTTCTCTTGAAAGTTTTGCATGTCGTCAATTCCATTACAATGTCTTTGATTTGTTTATTCATATTAAGCCACGAGTAACGCAGTGTAGCCCGAACACGAGTTTTATCGGTTCCAAGATGTGACGCTTGCAATCACCTTGCTATGCCCTGTGGGTATCACCAACCGATGGTTGCGAAAAAGCATACCATTCTAAAAATGTAATTCTGATTTGACTTTGTAGAATTTCTGACTAAAGTTGTCAAGTTTCTGATAATTCGGCCAACCGTTATCATTGAACCTACAAACACATTTATACCGCTCATCTTGCTCGATCGTAGAACAATATGTTTTATAGTTTTCCTCCGCAAGGCATGCAGCCTTTGTTACCGCATGAATAACGTTTGCCAGCTCCTCTATTTCCATCACATTCGGTAAAAGCGCACGAGACAAGTCTGCCTGAAATCGTTCACATGCAAATACTATTGCAAGAAGCTCTTTCTCGATTTTAGTCCATTTCTTCTCACTCTTGCTCAGTGTTCTAGATACATAGGCCACAGGTTATCCCCCTTGTGTTAGAACACAGCCTAATCCATCATTTGATGCGTCCATCTCAACGACTACGCGGTTTGTTCTTATCGTAAATTGCCAAAATAGGGTCAGCGGTCACGACCTCTAACAAGTCACGAAACTCGGTTTCATGTGTTTATTTCCACTCCAATGGGACATCGTTTTGCGTAAGGTTGCGCAATGTTGCAGAGCTCTTTGACAGGTTCGGGATGAACTTTGCAAGATATTTGAAAAGTCCAAGGAGTCGAGGAAATGTTCACATTTAATGGCCCTATGTTTAAAGGCTTAGGATCCAACAAATTCTCAATTTACCGTTTTACTTCTCCACAATCAGGTGGAGCTTATAAACCCAGTCTATTGGATATGACACAGGTGAAATGATTCCCTCCATTACCAATCGTTTTATGTCCGTGTCCAAAGGTTCTAGTAGACTCTGCGGTATTCGTTTTTTATAATGCAATGACAGCTCTGCGTCTTCTTTCAGGATGATAGTTTCCTCTAAAACAGGAAAGCTCCCCAGACCATTAAAAATATGGGGGATATAGCTAATTCCATAGAATAAGATTTATTTTATATATTTTATGCAAATTAAGATATTTTAATTTTCATACAAAAAAAAGTTTTGCGCTGTTTCTTTTTTTTCTCATTTCTAAACTACGGATCTGGCTAAACAGCTATTCTCAGTATTATTGTGAGTGGGTTAACCTGTCATGTCAATCGTACCAGTCTAACAGGTATTCCTAGTAACTCTAGAAATCTAGAAAGGTCCGACGAAATTTGCAGCCCAGAAACACAAAAGATGTAGAAAAGAGGCCTACTTTTATTTTGTTATACAAATAGAGAGTCTCTCATTCGAATATCAATAGCTCCGATTAATTTAGTTCACTGTTATCCTTAGTTGTTTCAGTAGCTGCAAGAGTTTTGTGACATCCTGTAGGGATTGGACCTCAAAAAATATATTCGCAATAGGATTGGTACCCTGATCTAGTATAACAGTTCATCTAAGGAGTAAAAATAATTCGCTGTGACATCATGTTATACGTAGTCTTGTGCGACATCGCACACCAGGTGATTGCTGTTATGGAACACTTTATTAATCATTCGTTGTTTTGGGACCTTGTAACGTGGCACAGCCATCTAACTCGATTGGGCTTGATGAATCCGATGATATCGCTACCTCCGAGAATTTGCATTATCTCGTAGTTCATACGAATGCAAAATTCGTTTTGCGCGACTTAAATTGAACCAAATATGGAACGAATGAACTTCCTTTCGAAAGTAGATAACATTCGGCAACAACAAACGACATCCCTCATTTGAAGAATAATTATGGGATCTGACGCTTATTATTTACCTATATCTGAAATAGGGGAGAGTGAATGCTTTAAAACAAAAAAGGCAACTCAATTCAGTTTTATAAACGCTCAGATATTCAGTTTATATCTTTAGATCAGTTGGCGCATATTTAGAAATTTAACTTTAACCGTTTACAACGACTGTATGATTTGTACCTGATGTTGGCGTAAAGGTTAATGTTTTTTTTTTTAAATGAAAGTACCTCTTGTACTTCAAGCCTAATATTCGGTGTTATTTATTAACAAAAATGTCAAGTAATAAAAGTAAAGAGAAAAAACTTCAAATTTATTTGGCTCTTCACATTTATTTTGCCAACTATATAAAGCCAACTATAGCTCGTGAAAATGAACAATGACCAATGACCAATGACCAATGACCAACGCCTTAGTACGCAAGCAATGGGTAGTTTCTGCTTCAAAACCCCGTAAGTCCGCTTCAAGTCGTGAACCGCGAAAACCAGTCACACCGTTATAAAGATGAGATTTCAATCTATGCCTCAAGTAAATCGCGGGTTCTTACGCCACTAGGAACAGGCACAAGGGTTTTTTGAAAATGACCAATGATCACCAATGACCAACGCCTCAGTACGCAAACAATGGGTAGTTTCTGCTTAAAAACCCCATAAGTCCGCTTCAAGTCGTGAACCACGGAAACCAATCACACCGTTATAAAGATGAGGCTTCAAATCGTGAGCCGCGAAAACCAATCACACCGTTATAAAGATGAGATTTCAATCTATGCCTCAAGTAAATTGCAAATTCTTACGCCACTAGGAACAGGCACAAGGATTTTTTGAAAATGACCAATGACCAATGACCAACGCCTTAGTACGCAAGCAATGGGTAGTTTCTGCTTCAGAACCCCGTAATTCCGCTTCAAGTCGTGAACCGCGAAAACCAATCACACCGTTATAAAGATGAGATTTCAATCTATGCCTCAAGTAAATTGCAAATTCCTACGCCACTAGGAACAGGCACAAGGATTTTTTGAAAATGACCAATGATCACCAATGACCAACGCCTTAGTACGCAAGCAATGGGTAGTTTCTGCTTCAAAACCCCGTAAGTCCGCTTCAAGTCGTGAACCGTGAAAACCAATCACACCGTTATAAAGATGAGATTTCAATCTATGCCTCAAGTAAATTGCAAATTCCTACGCCACTAGGAACAGGCACAAGGATTTTTTGAAAATGACCAATGACCAATGACCAACGCCTCAGTACGCAAACAATGGGTAGTTTCTGCTTCAAAACCCCATAAGTCCGCTTCAAGTCGTGAGCCGCGAAAACCAATCACACCGTTATAAAGATGAGATTTCAATCTATGCCTCAAGTAAATTGCAAATTCTTACGCCACTAGGAACAGGCACAAGGATTTTTTGAAAATGACCAATGACCAACGCCTTAGTACGCAAGCAATGGGTAGTTTCTGCTTCAGAACCCCGTAATTCCGCTTCAAGTCGTGAACCGTGAAAACCAATCACACCGTTATAAAGATGAGATTTCAATCTATGCCTCAAGTAAATTGCAAATTCCTACGCCACTAGGAACAGGCACAAGGATTTTTTGAAAATGACCAATGACCAATGACCAACGCCTTAGTACGCAAGCAATGGGTAGTTTCTGCTTCAAAACCCCGTAATCCCGCTTCAAGTCGTGAACCGCAAAAATTAGTCACACCGGTATAAAGATGAGATTTCAATCTATGCCTCAAGTAAATTGCAAGTTCTTACGCCACTAGAAACATGCACAAGGATTTTTTGAAAATGACCAATGACCAACGCCTTAGTACGCAAGCAATGGGTAGTTCCTGCTTCAAAACCCCGTAAGTTCGCTTCAAGTCGTGAACCACGAAAACCAATTACACCGTTATAAAGATGAGATTTCAATCTATGCCTCAAGTAAATTGCAAGTTCTTACGCCACTAGGAACAGGCACAAGGATTTTTTGAAAATGATCAATGACCAATGACCAACGCCTTAGTACGCAAGCAATGGGTAGTTTCTGCTTCATAACCCCGTAAGTCCGCTTCAAGTCGTGACCCGCGAAAACCAATCACACCGTTATAAAGATGAGATTTCAATCTATGCCTCAAGTAAATTGCAAATTCTTACGCCACTAGGAACAGGCACAAGGATTTTTTGAAAATGACCAATGACCAACGCCTTAGTACGCAAGCAATGGGTAGTTTCTGCGTCAGAACCCCGTAATTCCGCTTCAAGTCGTGAACCGTGAAAACCAATCACACCGTTATAAAGATGAGATTTCAATCTATGCCTCAAGTAAATTGCAAATTCCTACGCCACTAGGAACAGGCACAAGGATTTTTTGAAAATGACCAATGACCAATGACCAACGCCTTAGTACGCAAGCAATGGGTAGTTTCTGCTTCAAAACCCCGTAATCCCGCTTCAAGTCGTGAACCGCAAAAATTAGTCACACCGGTATAAAGATGAGATTTCAATCTATGCCTCAAGTAAATTGCGGGTTCTTACGCCACTAGAAACATGCACAAGGATTTTTTGAAAATGACCAATGACCAACGCCTTAGTACGCAAGCAATGGGTAGTTCCTGCTTCAAAACCCCGTAAGTTCGCTTCAAGTCGTGAACCACGAAAACCAATTACACCGTTATAAAGATGAGATTTCAATCTATGCCTCAAGTAAATTGCAAGTTCTTACGCCACTAGGAACAGGCACAAGGATTTTTTGAAAATGATCAATGACCAATGACCAACGCCTTAGTACGCAAGCAATGGGTAGTTTCTGCTTCATAACCCCGTAAGTCCGCTTCAAGTAGTGACCCGCGAAAACCAATCACACCGTTATAAAGGTGAGATTTCAATCTATGCCTCAAGTAAATTGCAAGTTCTTACGCCACTAGGAACAGGCACAAGGATTTTTTGAATATGATCAATGACCAATGACCAACGCCTTAGTACGCAAGCAATGGGTAGTTTCTGCTTCATAACCCCGTAAGTCCGCTTCAAGTCGTGAACCGCGAAAACCAATCACACCGTTATAAAGGTGAGATTTCAATCTATGCCTCAAGTAAATTACAAGTTCTTACGCCACTAGGAACAGGCACAAGAATTTTTTGAAAATGACCAATGATCACCAATGACCAACGCCTCAGTACGCAAACAATGGGTAGTTTCTGCTTCAAAACCCCATAAGTCCGCTTCAAGTCGTGAGCCGCGAAAACCAATCACACCGTTATAAAGATGAGGCTTCAAATCGTGAGCCGCGAAAACCAATCACACCGTTATAAAGATGAGATTTCAATCTATGCCTCAAGTAAATTACAAGTTCTTACGCCACTAGGAACAGGCACAAGAATTTTTTGAAAATGACCAATGACCAATGACCAACGCCTCAGTACGCAAACAATGGGTAGTTTCTGCTTCAAAACCCCATAAGTCCGCTTCAAGTAGTGACCCGCGAAAACCAATCACACCGATATAAAGATGACATTTCAATCTATGCCTCAAGTAAATTGCAAATTCTTACGCCACTAGGAACAGGCACAAGGATTTTTTGAAAATGACCAATGACCAATGACCAACGCCTTAGTACGCAAGCAATGGGTAGTTCCTGCTTCAAAACCCCGTAAGTTCGCTTCAAGTCGTGAACCACGAAAACCAATTACACCGTTATAAAGATGAGATTTCAATCTATGCCTCAAGTAAATTGCAAGTTCTTACGCCACTAGGAACAGGCACAAGGATTTTTTGAAAATGATCAATGACCAATGACCAACGCCTTAGTACGCAAGCAATGGGTAGTTTCTGCTTCATAACCCCGTAAGTCCGCTTCAAGTAGTGACCCGCGAAAACCAATCACACCGTTATAAAGGTGAGATTTCAATCTATGCCTCAAGTAAATTGCAAGTTCTTACGCCACTAGGAACAGGCACAAGGATTTTTTGAATATGATCAATGACCAATGACCAACGCCTTAGTACGCAAGCAATGGGTAGTTTCTGCTTCATAACCCCGTAAGTCCGCTTCAAGTCGTGAACCGCGAAAACCAATCACACCGTTATAAAGGTGAGATTTCAATCTATGCCTCAAGTAAATTACAAGTTCTTACGCCACTAGGAACAGGCACAAGAATTTTTTGAAAATGACCAATGATCACCAATGACCAACGCCTTAGTACGCAAGCAATGGGTAGTTCCTGCTTCAAAACCCCGTAAGTCCGCTTCAAGTCGTGAACCACGAAAACCAATCACACCGTTATAAAGATGAGATTTCAATCTATGCCTCAAGTAAATTGCAAGTTCTTACGCCACTAGGAACATTCACAAGGATTTTTTGAATATGATCAATGACCAATGACCAACGCCTTAGTACGCAAGCAATGGGTAGTTTCTGCTTCATAACCCCGTAAGTCCGCTTCAAGTCGTGAACCGCGAAAACCAATCACACCGTTATAAAGGTGAGATTTCAATCTATGCCTCAAGTAAATTACAAGTTCTTACGCCACTAGGAACAGGCACAAGAATTTTTTGAAAATGACCAATGATCACCAATGACCAACGCCTCAGTACGCAAACAATGGGTAGTTTCTGCTTCAAAACCCCATAAGTCCGCTTCAAGTCGTGAGCCGCGAAAACCAATCACACCGTTATAAAGATGAGATTTCAATCTATGCCTCAAGTAAATTGCAAGTTCTTACGCCACTAGGAACAGGCACAAGGATTTTTTGAAAATGATCAATGACCAATGACCAACGCCTTAGTACGCAAGCAATGGGTAGTTTCTGCTTCATAACCCCGTAAGTCCGCTTCAAGTAGTGACCCGCGAAAACCAATCACACCGTTATAAAGGTGAGATTTCAATCTATGCCTCAAGTAAATTACAAGTTCTTACGCCACTAGGAACAGGCACAAGAATTTTTTGAAAATGACCAATGATCACCAATGACCAACGCCTTAGTACGCAAGCAATGGGTAGTTCCTGCTTCAAAACCCCGTAAGTCCGCTTCAAGTAGTGAACCACGAAAACCAATTACACCGTTATAAAGATGAGATTTCAATCTATGCCTCAAGTAAATTGCAAGTTCTTACGTTACTAGGAACATGCACAAGGATTTTTTGAATATGATCAATGACCAATGACCAACGCCTTAGTACGCAAGCAATGGGTAGTTTCTGCTTCATAACCCCGTAAGTCCGCTTCAAGTCGTGAACCGCGAAAACCAATCACACCGTTATAAAGGTGAGATTTCAATCTATGCCTCAAGTAAATTACAAGTTCTTACGCCACTAGGAACAGGCACAAGAATTTTTTGAAAATGACCAATGATCACCAATGACCAACGCCTTAGTACGCAAGCAATGGGTAGTTCCTGCTTCAAAACCCCGTAAGTCCGCTTCAAGTCGTGAACCACGAAAACCAATCACACCGTTATAAAGATGAGATTTCAATCTATGCCTCAAGTAAATTGCAAGTTCTTACGCCACTAGGAACAGGCACAAGGATTTTTTGAATATGATCAATGACCAATGACCAACGCCTTAGTACGCAAGCAATGGGTAGTTTCTGCTTCATAACCCCGTAAGTCCGCTTCAAGTCGTGAACCGCGAAAACCAATCACACCGTTATAAAGGTGAGATTTCAATCTATGCCTCAAGTAAATTACAAGTTCTTACGCCACTAGGAACAGGCACAAGAATTTTTTGAAAATGACCAATGATCACCAATGACCAACGCCTCAGTACGCAAACAATGGGTAGTTTCTGCTTCAAAACCCCATAAGTCCGCTTCAAGTCGTGAGCCGCGAAAACCAATCACACCGTTATAAAGATGAGATTTCAATCTATGCCTCAAGTAAATAGCGGGTTCTTACGCCACTAGAAACATGCACAAGGATTTTTTGAAAATGACCAATGACCAACGCCTTAGTACGCAAGCAATGGGTAGTTCCTGCTTCAAAACCCCGTAAGTTCGCTTCAAGTCGTGAACCACGAAAACCAATTACACCGTTATAAAGATGAGATTTCAATCTATGCCTCAAGTAAATTGCAAGTTCTTACGCCACTAGGAACAGGCACAAGGATTTTTTGAAAATGATCAATGACCAATGACCAACGCCTTAGTACGCAAGCAATGGGTAGTTTCTGCTTCATAACCCCGTAAGTCCGCTTCAAGTAGTGACCCGCGAAAACCAATCACACCGTTATAAAGGTGAGATTTCAATCTATGCCTCAAGTAAATTACAAGTTCTTACGCCACTAGGAACAGGCACAAGAATTTTTTGAAAATGACCAATGATCACCAATGACCAACGCCTTAGTACGCAAGCAATGGGTAGTTCCTGCTTCAAAACCCCGTAAGTCCGCTTCAAGTCGTGAACCACGAAAACCAATTACACCGTTATAAAGATGAGATTTCAATCTATGCCTCAAGTAAATTGCAAGTTCTTACGTTACTAGGAACAGGCACAAGGATTTTTTGAATATGATCAATGACCAATGACCAACGCCTTAGTACGCAAGCAATGGGTAGTTTCTGCTTCATAACCCCGTAAGTCCGCTTCAAGTCGTGAACCGCGAAAACCAATCACACCGTTATAAAGGTGAGATTTAAATCTATGCCTCAAGTAAATTACAAGTTCTTACGCCACTAGGAACAGGCACAAGAATTTTTTGAAAATGACCAATGATCACCAATGACCAACGCCTTAGTACGCAAGCAATGGGTAGTTCCTGCTTCAAAACCCCGTAAGTCCGCTTCAAGTCGTGAACCACGAAAACCAATTACACCGTTATAAAGATGAGATTTCAATCTATGCCTCAAGTAAATTGCAAGTTCTTACGTTACTAGGAACAGGCACAAGGATTTTTTGAATATGATCAATGACCAATGACCAACGCCTTAGTACGCAAGCAATGGGTAGTTTCTGCTTCATAACCCCGTAAGTCCGCTTCAAGTCGTGAACCGCGAAAACCAATCACACCGTTATAAAGGTGAGATTTAAATCTATGCCTCAAGTAAATTACAAGTTCTTACGCCACTAGGAACAGGCACAAGAATTTTTTGAAAATGACCAATGATCACCAATGACCAACGCCTTAGTACGCAAGCAATGGGTAGTTCCTGCTTCAAAACCCCGTAAGTCCGCTTCAAGTCGTGAACCACGAAAACCAATTACACCGTTATAAAGATGAGATTTCAATCTATGCCTCAAGTAAATTGCAAGTTCTTACGCCACTAGGAACAGGCACAAGGATTTTTTGAATATGATCAATGACCAATGACCAACGCCTTAGTACGCAAGCAATGGGTAGTTTCTGCTTCATAACCCCGTAAGTCCGCTTCAAGTCGTGAACCGCGAAAACCAATCACACCGTTATAAAGGTGAGATTTCAATCTATGCCTCAAGTAAATTACAAGTTCTTACGCCACTAGGAACAGGCACAAGAATTTTTTGAAAATGACCAATGATCACCAATGACCAACGCCTCAGTACGCAAACAATGGGTAGTTTCTGCTTCAAAACCCCATAAGTCCGCTTCAAGTCGTGAGCCGCGAAAACCAATCACACCGTTATAAAGATGAGATTTCAATCTATGCCTCAAGTAAATTGCAAGTTCTTACGCCACTAGGAACAGGCACGAGGATTTTTTGAAAATGATCAATGACCAATGACCAACGCCTTACTACGCAAGCAATGGTAGTTTCTGCTTCAAAATCCCGTAAGTCCGCTTTTTGATACTCGTAAACGTAAATGACATGGTATTTTCAACTTTGGTAATTTTGCTTATTCTAAGCATTTTTATATTTCTTTTTCTACTTATTAAAAATAATGTGTGTACATTATATACCTGACAACTCACGTGTAATTTACTGATTGATAAGCAATTATTGTATTTGCGTGGATTACATACATATAATAATTTATAAGACATGCATAAAATTATAATTGTTAATTATGCTTAAGTAAACAAAATTAATGTATAAATATCAAAGAAAACATAATAAAAAGTTCAGTTGTAAAACAAAAACCATTTAATCTATTTGTGAGCCCTCATCAGTGGTAAGCCACAAATATTAAATACTACAACGACAAGAACATTGGCCCTTCGAGCTAACAAAACAGCGCTTAGAGATACAGCGCTTACATAACATACACCATAAAAACGTATTTAAAATTAATCTAAAAAAACATGGATACCGTAAAAGTTACGTTTGTGGTAAAAGCTTTGTGTGAACAAACACAAACCGGTAAATTAATTAATCAATTAAAAACAAACATCAAAAAGGATGAAGCTGCCCGAAAAAAACAAACAATATTGTGACCAAAGACTCACAAATTTGCGGCTACTCTTCGATAAATTTTCAGCCACCGAAATATAATATTTCAAACAAATATTAACACCATACATCAAATCAAGGATGCGGTACAGCACTCAAGAACGTATTACGAGTTGAAGATCAAACTACTAACCGATTTATGGATCTCTCTTACCAACAATCATGAAGAGATTATTGGAAATGCGATTGATGGAGAGCTTGGCAACGAATACTTTAGCCAAGAAACATACGAGAACCTACAGCAAGATTATGAATTTACAATCATCTATCTTCAAGATCAAATATAAAACGTTGCCAACAAAGATTCTCCGAAACAAATTCAAAAAAAATCCAACATCAAGCTTCCCAGGATTGAAATACAGTGCAACCTCTTGTATCCGGAAAGATCGGAGGAAACAATTCCGGATAAAAGATTTTTCCGGATAAAAGATTTTTTTAATAATTTCATAGTAAAACAGCATATTTTTATATTTTTTAAACTCAGTGTCATTTATTAAGATTTTAAATTTTTTTTAGTTAATTACATAGTAAAAAAATTATTTCATTTTTGGAAAATAAGGTAAATAAAAGAGAAAATGAAAGAATACGAAAAAAACTTATTCCGGATAATAGATTTCCGGATAAAAGAGGTTTCTATGTACCATACTTCTATGGGGATTACAAACAATGGACAAGCTTCCATAATCTTTTCAACAAGACTATCTATTGCAATGATGATTTATCCATTGAAGAAAAGATGCATTACCAAGCACATTAACCATCTAAGTATATCGCAAGAAAACTATTCTACAGCTTGGAATATTTTATGCTCCAGATACGAGGATATAAAAGGCTTCTGATCAATACTTACATCAACAGAATTTTAGAACTACCAAATTTAACATCAGAATCCGCTCATGGTCTAAAACTATTACATGATAATGCACTGGAATGTTTGCATGCCATTAAGAACCAAGGAATCAGTACAGATTCTTGGGATGCTATCTTGTTGAACATCCTAATAAGAAAATTGGAAAGGGAAACTCATCGCTTATACGAGACGTCTTTGAAGAACCCGAAGGAAATTCAAACCATGAAAGATTTTCTAGCCTTTCTACAAGTAAGGTTGTAAAAAGTTCCAAAATTTACCACAAATCGCCTTAGTGAATGCGTTTTCTGGTGCTCGCAATAAACTGATTCGTGTGCTAATAGATCCTGGGTCTCAAGCAACCTTCATTACAGAAGAAGCGTGCCAGAGATTAAAATTACCAAAAACCGCACCGTATGCAGAAGTCACAGCCATGGCAAAAACCGAAGCAGTAGTGGCGAACTCAAAAGTTGAATTTACCTTGAAGCCAAGATTTCCATACAAATTTTGCTTAACCAAAAAGCATTAATATTCAAAAACATAACGCGGGATATGCGAGAGCAGCCTCTAGACCCATGGAACTGGAAACACCCAAAAATCTGATGTGGGCTGATTCAACATTTTACAGTCCTGGCCCAAACGACTTATTATTGGGTGCGGATTATTATGGAGAAATTCTAATGAGTAATATAGCAAAGGCCTCATCTGACGAACCGATAGCCCAACAAACCAAACTAGGCTGGATATTCCTAGGCCATGCCTTAGTCGATTGTCACAATTCAACAGTGATACAATCAATGATAACAAGAGCAGTTGATATAGATCAACAATTGAGAAGCTTCTGGGAAATAGAGGAGGTGCCACGTAAAGGAGCATTCACCAAAGAAGAACTAGAGTGTAAAAAAATATTCGCGACCAGTCACAAACGTCTCTAATCTGGCCGCTACGTAGTCAAAATTCCTTTTGACATTGAGTTATATTCAGCCAACCCACTGGAAGAACGGAAGTGGAAAAACGATTTGCTAAAAATCCAAATCTTAGCATTCAATATAAGAAGTTCATGGATGAATATATCGCTTTGGGACATATGAAAGTTGCTGAAGCAGTTACTGAGACTGGTTACTATTACCTGCCGTATCATGCAGTTCTAAAGGATTCGAGCACAACTACAAAATTGAGGGTAGTTTTCGATGGCTCTGCCAAAACCTCAAATGGAACATCGTTAAACGACGTAATGTAGACGGGCCCTAATCTTCAACAGGATTTATTATCCATACTGTTAAGGTGGCGGAAGCATAAATACGTCCATACGGCTGATATCGAAAAAATGTTCAGACAAATCGCCGTTGATGAAGATGATCAGAACTATCAACGTATTTTATGGAGAGTCTTCGCAACAAGAAATTCGTAAGTTTAAGTTGACCACCGTCACATATGGAACAGCAGCAGCAACTTATTTAGCGGTGAAGTCACTACGACAGCTGGCCATCGATGAACAACCAAACTATATCCTATAGCGTCCAACGTAGTTTTAAATGATTTCTACGTGGATGACCTAATTTCTGGGCAAAACACACTGGAAGAAGCCTTACTCAGCCAAAAACAAACCATTGATCTACTGAATTGCGGTGGATTTATGTTAAGAAAATGGGCAACATAAAGCACAGTCCTCTTGGAATCTATACCAGTGCATCTAAGGAATCAAAATCGATTGGATTTTAAGCTTGATGACACAATTAAAACTCATGAACTACATTGGAATCCAGCAACAGATACATTCGGTTCCATCGTCACTGAATCCGCGCCCGGCAAGCGTACCAAATGAAACCTACTTTCGGATAGTGCAAAACTTTTTGATCCATTAGGCTGGCTGGCACTCATAACAGTTGTAGCTAAACTGATGATGTAAGAAATCTGGCTAGCAGGCCTATCTTGGGACGAGGAACTTCCATCACACATATCAACAAAATGGCAGGAAGTTAAAAATTCTTTACCTCTCCTGGAAGAAATATCTATTCCACATTGGATCCAACTTGAGGATAACAATATAACAGAACTTCATGGTTTCTGCGACGCCTCAGAAAAAGCATATGCCGTTTACTTCAAATCAATAAATTCAGAAGGCATTGTTATTGAGAGGCTTCTCGCATCAAAAACAAAGGTTGCACCGATTAAAAACTTACTTCCACTACCTCGTCTTGAGCTTAGTGGAGCGTTGTTGCTTACTAAACTAATGCACCAAATTAACGAAGCAATGTAAATTCCGGAAACAACTTCGTTCTTTTGGACCAACTCTACTTTCTGCTGAAGAATTTAATTAATCCTACAATGAGCTGATCAGAACAATTCAACATGCGGAGTTCCAGAACGAAATCATGCAGATTAACAAAGAAGTCTAAGTATTAAGAAAAATCAAGGTCCTCTCGCTTAATCCATTTATTGATGGACATAAAATACTAAGAGTAGGAGGAAGAATAACTAATTGTAACCTGAACTATGATACCCGACATCCAAAGATACTGCCTCCAAAACATAGATTCACAAAGCTACTAATCAAAGATGCTCATGTTAAAACATTGCATGGGGGAACTCAGTTAACTCTGTCACATCTTAGAAAGAAATATTGGATCACGGACGGCAGAAGCAACATACGTACGGAAATAGCAAAATGCATTACGTTTATTCGGTTAGTCAATCCTTCGACGAGACACCAACTAATGGCAAAACCCAAAGAACGAGTCATGCCATCACGTTAATTTACTAACACAGGCGTTGACTACGCCGGACCAACCTCGGACCAGCAAACAACCAATGGTTAAAGTAGACGACATTGTTTTAATAAAAGACTACAACTTACCGCAAACAAACTGGCCTTTGGGAAGGATCATTGATCCACATCCTGGCAGCGATGGTTTGACTAGGGTAGTCACAGTAAAGAGTGGGAATGGTTCCATATTTAAAAGACCCATTACCAAAGTAAGTGTTCTCTACCTTTCGACACCGAGAAGTCGCAAAATAAGTCACCGAATTACTCCCGTACCAAGGTTCCTAAAGCCACCAATCTCATAGTTCTACCATTACTTTTACTATGTTTAGTGACGATCACTACAACATCACCACTCTTAGTCACCAACCTGGGCTGTATCTAGAAAATTTAGGAAATCTCCGAATCACCAATCAGCAGTGGAAAATAGTAGTTTACTTCAACCTCGCATCCTACTATTCAGATTTGATGGCATACAGAAATCTGGCAAGGAACATTGATCAACTTTGCATGGAAATAGCTGAAGACTATCATCAGATATTCTCATGCATATTCTAACTGAAATAGAGGACAAGAACGCAAGACTTCACTACAGAGAAAGGAGAAGAAAACGTGGGATCCTAAATATCGTGGGCAATTTGGCAAGTGACCTATTTGGAATTCTAGATCGTCGGAATGCGAAGCACTATGAAGAGAATATACAAAAGGTTAAACTAAAAAAACAACACCTTTTAATGATAGCCAAGAACCAAACATCGATTGCTGACGCAACTTTAAACATCTTAAAACGAACTGATGAAGACAATAGACGTACGTCATTGGCGAGCTATTACACAGCAAATAAGTTCTGCATTAGGTGACATCAACAACAGTCAAAAATTGACGTCTTTAACCCTTTATGCACTTCTTCTAATACTCGACTTCAAAGACACTCAGCAAACACTAATTGATGTCCTTTTAAATTCAAACAACAAAGCACTTCAATCCTACCACCAAATCAACTTAACAAGGCACTTCAAGATATAAAACAGAATATGCCTCCAGCTGTTCTGCTGCCCTCACAAAATGAAAACTATGAATTTTTTGAGCCTGTATCAAATCATGTCATGCAGAGGAAAATTAAGTGGTCAATATTTGATTTTTGAATTAAAAATTCCATTGATGAACATGGCGAAATATCAAGTATTTAAATCTATACGACACGAACACTCGTCCTAATCAATGTTTAAATATGATTCTCTAATTCGTTGAAAAAAGAATAAATTCATTTTTTTTGTTCGTAGAAGTTAGAGTGCTTTTCTTACAATCTTTTATATTTTACTTCTATGCACACAACGCATCATTCACTGTAGTTTAGTGTCGCAAACACCTGATTTCTATGAAGTAGCATTGAGGCTCGAATTTAGAATACAAATTTCACCGTACAAATTGAATTTGCTCAAAAATATGCTCAATTTTAAAACTGCAGTACCACAATCTGTACTAAAAAAATAGTCAAGTTTCTCACTCTATCGATAACACAGTTCTACAATAATTCGCCTAAATTCCGCTTTTGCGATTGTGTAACAATCACATTTTGAATGAAAACAACATTTTTGGAATATTTTTACTGCACATTGCTACACACAGTGCTACAATTCATTCATTCGCTCTCACCAAAAATAATAAAATTACTCCAAACAAAAAAATAGTCATGGCGTCTTGTATGAATAACATCGATACCACTACGGCTCAGTTATTTTTATTTGATTTATAATAAAAATAATAATTTATTAAATAAATCGTTGATACTAGTGAAAAGTTTAATTTGTGTACTACACAAAAATCGTGTGATTGTGTTAAATTAATATTCGATTATTGCAAAAATTGATCCAATAAAATACCGAAATTATTTTTGAAGAGAGAAAAACGCGTAATAATAATTTTCTAATCAGAATATTTTGTAACTGTTAATTTTTATAACGCATACACGCTTAACTACAAAAGAGAGAAATTTCTTTTTATACGGAATAATATAGTGCGTGGTATTGATGTGTTTGTGCAATTTTGACATTTAAGTCAAAGAGGAAAAAATACTAGTGTTGTTTTTGTTTTCTCGGTCGTTTTTATGTGTACGGTGTTGTGATAAGAAAATTTATTTAAAATAAAATAAAAACAAATCGGTTTTAAAATAGTGAAATAAAAAAAATTGTTTAGTTATTAAATAGTTTATTGTTCTGTGTTCCTTTTATAATATGATAATTAATATTCATAATTAAAACAACAAAAAAATTTGGGTTTACAAAATCCACCAAGAAAAAATCTGTTTTTTTTGTGAGAGATGATTATTATTATGTGTGTTTAGTGAAAATTTGTATTGGTTTTTTTAGTTTTTAAAAATAAAATTTTTAGGAAATATTCCAAATAGACAAGGTACCCTTACATCGTATAGTACTACATATTAGGAAAATTATACACAATTTGAGGATCATGTCAGGATTTAGAGAAAATTTACTGGTAAGTCGAGAGTACTTCAATGAAATCGAAATCTAAATGTCGCTCGGCTGGAATATTAAATTAAATTAATTTCATTCAATGAAGTGACGTAATTTTTGTCTTAAATTCACGAATAAAAATATCTTATGTACACAAATCTTATGCTCTAGCTATATTCTCTTGCTCACATCTTACATAGAAATAGAGGAGCCCGACCACACAAATTTTTGGATTTATTTTCATTTTACGTACAAATCAAATATATTTCTGTATTATATTTGGGAAAAGGTCATTTAATTTAAATTTAATATTTAAAATTCCAATCAAATTTATATAACAAACCAAGCACTAGAAAATAAGAAATCAAGAATCGATGTATGTACAAGTTGGACCGAAAATAATGAGTGGAGATGAGAATCTTTCTTGTCTGATATCACAAATGTCAAAGTGACAGTTAAATAATTGGTGGAATTTGTTAATTCCAAAGATAACAAAGCAACTGTTCATTTTGTCGGTTAAATGTCTCTCGGGAAATAATTTTGGTTCGATATGATTAATAAGTAGTTCACAGTGGAGTACGTCAACACATCTATTGATTATTTTAAGACCTACTGCTTTGAACTTCTCTTAATTGAGTTTGCGCTATTAATTTCTATTCGGAAGTTATCTTTGTTCTTGAATAATGCATGCATCTTGATCTCAATCTTCTTTTAATCGCAGTATTACTAGATGTAGTCCTGATAACATGAAACTTCTTTTTGTTACCGTCTCTAGAAGAATATGCCGGTTGTAGTTGATGGCGTTGCATGATGGTGGTGCAGAAACTTCGCCAAATGATGTTGGATATCGCCAGAACTCTCTTTCTTCAGGAAATCTTTTGTTGCTTTGACCATTATCTCCGCCTGCCCATTTGAACGTGGATGTCCTGGAGCCACGTACACTGAACGAATACTATTCGTATCACAGAACAGCCGGAATTCTGGGGATCGAACGCTGTACCGTTGTCACTCACTATAGTCTCTGGAATTCAATGAGTGGTAAATATCTTGCGAAAAGCCTGTATGCCACAAGTAGCTGACGTTGTGGTAACTTGGACTACTTCCAACCACTTAGAATACGAATCGACCAGTATAAAATAAGTCTTATCGTGGTGAGGTCCGGCATAATCGATATGGATTCTCGACCAAGGGTTTGTCGTCTCCTCCCATGGATGTACTGGAGCTTGTGCCACCTCTTGACGGCTTGATTGACACTTCTTACAAAGACGTACAACCGTTTCGATGTCCGCGTCTAGTTTCGGCCACCACACGTAATTTCTCGCCAGTGCCTTCATTCTCACAATACCTGGATAAGCCGTATGTAGAGTGGACAAAATTTGTGCACGGTGGCATGGTGGAATTATTACCCGATAATCCCAAAAGAGGCATCCTTTGAGTGTGCTCACTTCAGCACGACGAACCTAAAATGGTTGGAATTGTTCAATGGGTTTACACACTGGCCATCCATTCAGTGTCCACTGAAGAGTTTGCGAGAGAACCGGGTCTTTCGTTGTCGAAGCGGCAATGTCATCGGCATGAGCAGTCGACTTGTAGACCGTATCTATAAGCAGCATTTCTTCT
Organism: Nephrotoma appendiculata; assembly: GCA_947310385.1. NCBI lineage: Eukaryota > Metazoa > Arthropoda > Insecta > Diptera > Tipulidae > Nephrotoma > Nephrotoma appendiculata. The sequence continues at coordinate 240,397,176 of OX371225.1, read as the reverse complement.
TCCTCTGTGACGATCGAACTGCCCAGAACTGGAAGGCTACTAAGACCATCAGCATTCCCCATATCCTTCCCGGTACGGTAGACGAGTTTGAAAGTGTATGCGTTCAGGTAAGTACTCCAACGAATCATTCTCGGCGATAGAATCTGTAAAGTTGGAACATCTGTGGTAAAACGTCCAAGTAGCGGCTTATGATCCGTCACAATAACGAACTCACGACCGTAGAGAAAATCATTGAACTTTTTCCATGAGAACCATCGTTCTCGAGTGGTAAGCTATGGGATGCTCTTTCGTTCCCACTTGATGTGACAGAATGACGCCAATTCCGTAGGGGGAAGCATCACATACTAACAACAACGGGTACGTCTCACTAAATGGCATTAGGACGTTGCTGGACGATTCTATACCCGAGAAAATCGGTAGATGAATAATCAATTTGACATTTGTCTTGTTTCAGACGGATACCAGCCTGATTAAATCGTTGGAAAATGTCAATCAACTTCTGGCGCAAATCGGTGTCGGACGATGCGATGACGATGATATCGTCGAAATACGGTATAACTCCTTGAATCCTTTGAAGTAGATTCTCCATGAAACTTTGGAAAATTCCTGGCGCGGTACTGATACCGAATTGGAGTCGGTTGACCTTAAACGCACCCTTGTGTGTAGTAATTGTTTGTACAATGAGCTGTTGGTACGCTTGAGCGAGGTCGAGTTTTGTAAACACCGAACCACTTGGTATCGTCGACAATAGATGATTTGCTGATGGAACCGGGAAAAAATGTGGTGTGCGAGCTTTATTCACTGTTGATTTATAATAGCCGCAAGTTCTCATGCTGCCATCGGACTTCGGAACAGGAACTATGGGCGTAGCCCAATCGCTGTATTCGACCCGCTCCAAAATTCCCTGATGGATTAATTTATCTAACTCTACTTCAACTGCTGCTCGCATGGCAATATAAATTTTCCGTGCTGGCAAACTAATTGGAATGACTTTTGGATCCACTTGTAGAACAGCAGGCGGCCCACTTTACGAACACAGCTCAGGTGCAAATAGGTGACTGTATGTCACCAGTATATCGGAAAAAGCTATCTCTGTGATTGAATGAACTCCTTGAATGGAAATTCCTAAAGGCTCGAACCAATCGACGCCAAGAACACTGGTTTCAACCAGTTTCAATTTTGCCGCACGAAGTGGTGGATATAATCGTGGGTCTCGAGCTCGAATCCACTTCAAAACGACACGGAAAATGGTTTATGTTGACGGTAGCAGCAGTATTAACAGCAGAAGGATTCGCAACATGTTTCACTTCTTGCTAAAAGTTGACACCAGATATCGTTGGTATCCATATCAGTTTGTAAGTCTATACACTTCTCCTAGTCATGCTCTTATCTCTTCAACCCGTCCAAATTGTACTCGGCGTCTTTTTCTGCAAAAAAGCTGTTTACGATATTGATGGCCTCCTCATTCGACGAAAATCTCTGTCCTTCGAGCGCAATTTTTTTTTTTAAATTTAAGAAAGCATTAATAGTCCAGTGGATTTAATGTCCCTTGAAGGTCAATCAATACTACCCTTTTCATTCACCACACAACCCATTCACACCTTTTACAGTATATCACCTGCACATTGCAAGCTCCATGTCAACCTGTACATTGATATGAACGGTGGGTCGTCGCTGAATTCTGCACTCCACAGAGGGTCTTAGTTGTGTTTATCAACATCACAGATCGTAATCGATGACGAAAATTCGCTTTTGCATCCAGCCTCTGGTGGAATTCGAACCCAGTACCTCTCGGTCCAAGTGCCGATGCTTTAACCATTGCACCACTTTTCTGGTTGTTTTATCTTAGGGAACAAAAAAAGTCACTTGATGCTAGATCTAGTGAGTAAGGAGAGTATCAAGCAGTTCAAACCGTAATTCGCGGATTCTTGTCATGGCAACCGCTAAGGTGTAAGACGGCGCATTTTCTTGGTGGAGTAAGAATTTTTTCTGCAACTGTGGCCGTTTTTCTGTAATTTCTGCTTTCAGCTTGTCAAGTAGTGATGCATCGTATGCTCCTGTAATTGTTTTCCCTTTTAGAAGATAGTCGATTAAGATAATCCCATGACTGTCCCAGAAAGCAGTCGCCATCACTTTCCCAGCCGAAGCGATAGCCTTTGCCTTTTTTGCAGCCGATGCCCCCTTGGTAGTTCATTGTTTTGACTGTATTTTAGATTCTGGAGTGAGTGTAATGGTGTATCCAAGATTCATCAACAGTAATTAGTCGGCATCAAAACTCTGATTTATTGCGCCTAAACTGCGACAACAGAGCGTTGGAAAAGTTTATTCGAACAAGTTTCTAGACAGCTTTCTCATGACGCTTTCTCATATGTGACGAAACACGTTTTTGGCCATATTCATAGTCAGTAGTTGCAGTTTTTGGATGTCCCTGAACGCTCATCGTCACCCAAGCTGGTACGGCCACGTATAAATTCAACCGCCCAAAATTACACGGTGCTACGGTGGTAAATTATGGCACAGAGCCCTATCGTACACAGCGTCAAACTCGAATTTGATTTACGTACGCGTTTTGCCTGTCAAAAATAAATATTTAATGACTGCTCGATCTCGATTTTCCCATTTTTACAAAAACACGCACATCACCACACTCAAACGATTGTTAAACAACAACTGCGCGTCCAAAATGGCTCATATTTCGGCGAGTACCTTTCATGACGAGTGCTGCCATCGTCATGTTGAGGTCGGAAATTTTTCAGACAACCCTCGTATAATAGAGTTCAGGATCATTTTCAACCACAGTGCAAAACGTTGCGAGATCCAACAGATGCCTTTCAAAACAGTTGCTGCAACATGTTCTGTCCCATCGATTTCACCGTTATCGCGTATTCAATCTCACAATTCAGGCACCTTTCAAAACATTTAAAATTATCCGACCTAGTACACCTGGTAAACCGTCAGGTCTATGCCAGAAAATTATGCAACATAAAATTTGTTAAATGAAGCAATGACAAAATGCGGATATTGATGAACAATTTTGTTAATTTTAATTTTATTTTTTAACCCCAGAAAGGTATCGCTATTTTTTTTTTACCTAATCTGGTTTCGCGGGGTGAAAAAACACCCCAATTTTCAAGGGCCCGTATCTCGGGCTCAGTATGACTTTGAGGATTCCAAGGCGGCTCATTTTTTTCGTCTTTTAATATAGAATCGCGTGAACTAATTAGTTTTGGCTAAACGTTTGAAGGGTCCTAGAAAATTGACCAAGAAGGGTAAAAAACATGAAAAACTAACAAAAATGGCGAATCGAGTATTTGAAACGGGTTTCTAAAAGGGACATACTATGTTTTAAGGGTATTATAGTGGTTTTGGCCAATTCTCTAAAAAGGGTATTTATTTTGAGAAATCAAAGTGCTCAAATAGCAAGAATTTGAAAAATCGATTTTTGCCGCACAGGTCGTTATAATCATTAAGAATTTCGTTCAAATTGGTAAAAAATGTCTTTATTTGGAATGATTAACTACAATTATTGAAAAAGAATATTAAATTTAACATTAAACATTTTTTATCTTGATTTTTATCTCTCATTCTTGCTCACCACACGCCTGACAGATAACAGCTCTATGGTCTTGACACACGAAGGCCTGACACTTGGAACATTTGACTCCATATTTTCGGTCGATGGTTCGGGGACAATGAACACATCTTCCCTGTCTTCCTGTTCTACCTATGTCCCGTCGTATTGGCCCTTCATCCAATATATCTTGAATCCAAAATACTGTTTGGTGTGGCAGATTTTTCAACACTTTCCTCCTTCGGATATGAGGAATTGTGAGATCTTCGACTAAACTTTTCAAAAAATCTCTCCTGTTGAATGATGGATTTGCAGCATTGAAATTGTATATAATTGAGGCGTTGATCCCCGATTGGTCCAGCATCCACATGAAAACTCGCACTGGCCATCTGTTAGTTTTTCTTGCTGTTGAATATTCGTGACACATCTGGTCAAATGTGTCAGTGCCACTTTTTGTCTTGTTGTAAAAATTGACTATCTCTGGTTTATTTGTAGTCTCACATATTTCTTGCAATCGATGGAACGTGGATAAAACTAGGACCACTTTATTTTCTTAGAAGTGTAGTAAACCAGAGTTTTCGTTCGGTCAAAGGCGAATTTTGAACTTCCTGGCTCACCAGCAGTCTTGAAAGACAAAGGTATTTGCGGTTTATTTTTTTTAGTGTTCCAACCATTATGAGATTCTTTTCCAACATTGTATCGAAAATGTCTGTTGGGGAAAACCAGTTGTCGCAGGTGATATTTCTGGAACTTCCATAAATTGGCTCACTCAACTTTCTAACATAATTGGATGGCACTTTTTCTTTTTTGTCCCCCAAAAGCACTTTACCGACATATACATACATTTTAGACCATATTTATCTGGTTTTTGACCGTTATAAACGTTAAAAGGGCAGCGCCCACTAAAAGATAATACTTGTTCGACAATGGTACAGTGCTTTCCGGGGCTGTATAGAGTCCTGTATTTTTCAATGAATGAGTCCCAAATTTGTCTTATGGGGGCGAATTTATCCTCAACACGATGAATTGCTCGAATGTTCTTATCATCAAATCTCAGAGATTGTAGAAGGGCTTGAAATCTTGTTAGGGACATGCCGGCACGGTATCTTATGTAACCGACTTTTAGATCCCATAGATCGTGAATGTTGGCCATATTTGTTTTTTGAAGACCAGAAAAATACAATAAACCAACGAAAGCCTTCAATTCAATTACGTCGACATGTTTATATGTATTATCCAACTGCCTGTTTATTTCTCGATCCTCGGTATAACGGTCGGTTTCTTCATTAGTATACAGGACAATTTTCGACAGCATGGCTTCGTCAAAATATAAACTCCAACTTTCATAAGGAGATTTGACCTCTTTTGAACTTGTTCGTTGTCTGATTCTGCATTTTGCTCCGATTCTGAGCCACTCCTTCCGTTAGATTTTCCTCATCACTTAGATTTTCCACAGGTTCAATGTGATCTTTCTCCTGATTAATCAACTGAACTACAGCCTTCAAAGGTCTTAAATTGTACCGCCTAGCCATTTTTCGAATCTTGAAACAGTGAAAACTAAAGTGAGGTTATGGTATACACACGCGGGTATCAGTATATACATATATGTAAATATAAATAGTGGGCCCCTATACATTCATTACTGCCTCAAAAAGTGTAAAAAACACGAAATTATAAAAAACTAAGATGACGAAAAATATACACAAACGGAAACGAGGGGTGAAAAAACACTCCAGACGCACTTCAAATGTTTACTGCTCCAGCTTCCACGTGCTACTGATGCTGCGGATGTGCTCCCTCTACTCTCAGATGATGAAACTGAATTATTGTTACGGTCCCGGGTCGTAAACGTAAGCCGTTTGTGTTTGCCGCGAAATTTAAACTGGTCTGGGGTGTTTTTTCACCCCGCGTTTCCTTTCTAGGGTTAAATAAGTGTGCAGTAATGATTTATTCCGACATTAAGTATTTAACAATATTTTGCCTGACTATTGTAGCCATTTTATTACATTTGAGGCATACAAATACTTATCGTCTTCTCTTAATAGTGTGAACAATTTCTTTTGTTCGTAAATTGTGTAGAGGGTAAGACGCCTTCACTATTAAATCCATTGTATCCAAAGATGGCCCTATAGGCCACTATCATTCTTACCTTCTTTAATAAAATGATCCATTTATGGCGTATTATTACTGCGGCCGAGAAATGGGTTGTCTATAACAATGCTAAACGTGAGAGATCATAGAGTAAAAAAGATGAATCGGCGCAAAGCACTTTGAAAGCCGATATTCATGAAAAAAGGTGATGCTGTCTGTTTGGTGGGATTTCAAGGGAATCGTTTTTTTGAGATTCTACCGGAAAATACCACGATAAATTCTGAAGTGTACTGTCACCAACTGGGCAAATTGAATGATGCACTCAAACAGAATAGGCCAGAATTGATCAATAGAAATGTATAGTGATCATACATGTTCACCTCATACAAGTTTGGTAACATACCAGAAGCTATTGCAGCTTGGACGGGATGTACTACCACACCCACCATATTCTCCAGATCTGGCACCTTCAGATTATTACTTGTCCGGTCTCTTCAAAATTGTTTAGATGGCAAATCCTTTTCTTCAAAAGAGGACGTGAAAAATGCATTGGATCAGTTTTTTTGCCAGCAAAGATCAGAAATTTTATGAGCGTAGAATTATGCTACTGCCAGAAAGATGGCAAAAGGTAGTGGATCAAAATTTTGACCAAAAACCGAAATTACTTTCCCAACAATAACCCAATATTATTTACTCAACCATTTGATCTGATCCAACAACGATAAATAAAAATTTTCCGTACGCATCAGCAACGGCAAATTAAATTATGGTAAAGTAGCCCTTATAGCAATAAAATTTGAGCTTGAATTAGCCGGAGCTTTAATGCAGATATGTTTCTCGTCTACAGCACCCAAAGTGTGTGCAAATTGTCAAATTTAATTGAAAACATCAGCTATTTTTCCCATTCTACGTTTTATGACGTCCCTTAAGCTAGCAGAACCCATACAGCAGAACATTTCAAGATAGTATGGATAATTATAGGTTAATTAAATGCCGCATTAAACAAGTTTGGGCTCCATCCCTTCCAACTAAAACGCGGGTTCTGCTAGCTTTAGAAAAAGTTATCAGAACCCATATCAAAAAATGATTTAAAAACAATTGGAAAACTAAAGGTTAGTTTTAGGTTAATTAAATGCCCTATTTAAATTTTTTTATTCTGCTCGATCTAGAAAATGCAAAAGGCTTTATCATTTCAAAGATAGCAGAACCCAAATCGAAAATCGGGCTAACATCGAAATTAGATCTTCTGATCTATTGCAACCAAGATCTATTGATAAACAAATAATGTTAGGCCCACTATGGGCTAATCAAATGCTCCATGAAAAAATTTTGGGCTCCATCCGTTTTTGACCAGACTTCAGGTCATTTAATCTAAAGCCAGCAGAACCCAAATCGGAAATAGGACCAAAACCGAAATTAGAACGCAAATCAAGATCTATTGATAAACAAATAATTTTAGGCTTAAATGGAGCATTTGATTAGCCCATAGTGAGCCTAAAATTATTTGTTTATCAATAGATCTTGATTTGCGTTCTAATTTCGGGTTTGGTCCGATTTCTGATTTGGGTTCTGCTAGCTTTAGATTAAATGACCTGAAGTCTGGTCAAAAACGGATGGAGCCCAAAATTTTTCAATGGAGCATTTGATTAGCCTATAGTGAGCCTAAAATTGTTTTGATTGTCAATTGATCTTGTTTTGAGTTCTAATTTCGGTTTTGGTCCGATTTTCGATTTGGGTTCTGTTAGCTTTGAAATGATAAAACCTTTTGCATTTTCTAGATCGAGCAGAATAAAAAATTTTAAACAGGGCATTTAATTAGCCTAAACTTAACCTTTAATTTTAAAATTGTTTTTAAATCATTTTTTGATATGGGTTCTGCTAACTTTTTCTAAAGCTAGCAGAACCCGCGTTTTGGTTGGACGGCGTGGAGCCCAAACTTTTTTAATGCGCCATTTAATTAACCAATAATTATCCATACTATCTTGAAATGTTCTGCTGTATGGGTTCTACTAGCTTAAGGGACATGTTTTATGGAACAATCTAATACCTAATTGTTTTATATGACCTTGAAATGTATTCTAATGAACGATATGAGTCGAGGGATGCAATAAAGTTTAGCATGACAGCAAGGCAAAACAGTCAGTAATTAAATAAAATTTGAATAAAAAATAAAATTTAAACACATGTAAACTGTTGTTAAAACTTTGTTAACTTTGTAAAAACTGTGAAACATAGATTCTGATAAAATTTTGCAAATTACCACCTGAACCTAAATCCAAATCATTTAGTAGATGCAATTCAACATCATGTTCACTTTTAATCAGGAAACGGTTCACCCAAAGTTTAGGTCTCAAACTTCACATGAAATGCCTTTCTAAAATCCAATTCCCAATCTGTAAGTATTGTAGGAATAGTTGAATCGGTAACACTTGGTGATGTACATTTTAATGCCTCGGCCACCTAGTGTTATGTGTCTGTAGAGTAGAATTCGTAACAATATAATAGGGACCGTTAGCGATATAAAAATCCTTTGAAGAAATTATGATTTGTAGGTTTCGCAATGACTTACTTACTGAAGATTAACTACTATCGATCAACAGCCGACAGGAGCGTAAGATTTTCGTTATAGCCATGGCAAATTAAAGAAATAAAAATAATTTAACTTTTGTACCGCCAGTTTAATGCAAATAGTTTTGTCAAATTTAAACTATTGGATTATAATGAAAAACACCTCTTTTTGCCGACTAAACGAATGTTTTATTTTGACTCGTTTATTTATCATCTTACCGGTATGTCATTAAAATAAACGAAAAGCATTTTATGTTCGCGAAATCGCAAAATTAGAAAATCTCACAGACACAAAGGCAAGTCATAAAATCGCGCATCATAAAATTTATGTTATTTTCTTTTGTATTGTATTACCACAATGTTGCTGTGTGCATTTGGTATGAGGTCAAGGATCTTTAAGATATGTTTTCTTATACTTATATTATTAATATTTTTTGAATGAATTCTCTCTCAATTATACGTGTAATAAATAATACACACATATCAAAGAATCTCTATAATAATGTTGAGCATAAATAGTTGTACAGTAAATTGGACTAGTGTACAGTTTTTTTTTATCGAGTTTTTGGCCGGAAATTTGCCGGCATATGTGAATTACATAATACGGATATTTTAAATATGATTAGTAATTTGATAAGAAATTGTATGTGAAATTTGTTCATAACCATGTACGTGTACGTACTATATGCCAACGGAGATATGTTGATTACATAAGTGTGTGTTTGGGATATGTAGGCAGTATGTTTGATCATTTCATTGCACGTGTTTTACAGCTCATGCTCTCAGTTGCCAATTATTTTATATAGCAGATTTGCATAGCTACCGATTTGTAAAAAATTTGCAATACACATTTGCGCCGCCCCAGTGGCAAAGTAGTCAGCATGCTTGCTCTAGCGACCGGAGGTCCCGGGTTCGACACCCGGTGGTGACATGGAAAAAATTTCATGACTGGTTTAGGATAGGATCAATTAATTAATCACTCATTATCCGAAATGAAACAATAATTATGAAACCTCATTTTCAGGCGGCTAAATCCCTTGATGGGATATAGTGCCAGAGAGAGAGAGAGAGAGAGAGAGAGAGAGAGAGAGAAATACACATTTAGGCGAATATAGCTGCGTCATGACCACGGCCAAATTGGATGAACAGTTCTTTCTCCCAACTCCACAGAGTTCAGCAAAATAATTTATTGAGGTGGCTACAAAAGTAAAAATATCATTTGGCTATTAAATGCTATGTGCCTGGTAACTACATATTCTTACTAACCATTAGTGATATTATCGTATGTATATGTCATTATGGAATTTTAATTAACTTAAATTTTAAATTAACTTTTGTTTCCAGAGACCGATAGATAGACAGGTTGAATACCACCTCGAAAATAAGTTGTTCAGACTTCGGCGACGACAAAGCGAATGGCAAAGTAAGATCAACAATTTGCCTGATTACTGTACTTTATTTTAGAAAAGAAAGTAAAATCAGTTATCAATTTCGATTTAACCTTTTTTTTGTATGTTTATACTATATATAGTGTTCGCAATACTGGTAAATCGATTTACCGATAAATCGACTTAAATTTGCTTACCGTGGTACCGGTTTTAATTACACCGCAGCATGCTTAAAATGTAATCGGACTATTAAATGTGCCCGCACAAGCTGGCTACACAATCATTTAAAGAGCCAACACCAGATAAATATAATAAAAAAAATAATTTAACAGGCTTGTACAAGTGAAGCCAGCAAACCAGTAGTTTTGCATATTCTAGTAATAGACAAATAACAAAATAATTTAAAGAAACCGTTGACAATAATTTACAAGCCGTAATCGCACGTCTAACTACAAGTTTTTTTTTTTGTTACTATTGCCAAAGGCTTTATTCTTGAATCTTTCTTTATACAAAACTAACAAGAAGTGTGAAATTCTTAAAAACTATATTTTATTTTAAATTAAGCCTTAACCTATGTTAATACTTAATATCATTATGCATTATTATTATTAAATTATTATTATTTACTTAATTTTAGTGTGTTAGCTCAACATACACGTAATTATTAGATTATATTTCTCAGTTAATTAAATCTAGAGGATCTGCCGTGCGCAGCCGTCTGTATTTCGGTTGCCTTAGTAGTTCTTTAGCTAATTCGTTAGGGTGTGATTCCAGTTTCAGTTGGTACTTTAGACTGCATGATTTAATTGTCTCTTTAACAGTTTTGATTCCTAGGTCTCTATGGATGTTGCTGTTTCGAATATACCATGGGGCATTTGTAATGCTACGGAGTATCTTTGCTTGCGTTCTTTGTACGATATCTATATTTGATGCACTAGTTGAGCCCCATAGTTGGATACCATATGTCCGTATGGGGATTAGGATCGCTTTGTATAGTAGAACTTTGCAGTCTAGAGAGAGTTTCGGATTTCTACCGATTATCCAGTACATTTTAGAAAATTTTATTTTTAATTGATTGCGTTTTATTTCAATGTGCTTTTTCCACGTCAATCTTCTATCGAGATGAGGACCGAGATATTTGACGTTTTTTCGTTGAGGAATTGTGATATTGTTTAATTTTACTCCTGGACATGTACGTTTATTCAATGTGAATGTTACATGTGTTGATTTACTTTCATTCGTCCTTATCCGCCAAGTTTTTAACCAATCTTCTGTTTTGTGTAGATGTTCATGTAATTCTCTTGATGCTATTTAAGGATTTTGTTGTGAAAATAATATGCTGTATCATCAGCAAAAGTTGAAGTGACCATTTTTTCAGTTATTGGTAAGTCAGCTGTGAATAGCAAGTATATCACAGGTCCCAATACACTGCCTTGCGGTACTCCTGCCTTTATCTCGGTTAGATCAGTATTGGCCGTATTTTGTTTCACCTGGAACATCCTTTGGGCTAAGTAGTTCAGAAGAATTGAATGAAATTGTCTAGGCAGAAGAGTTTTAATTTTGTAATTTAACCCTTCATGCCATACTTTGTCGAAAGCTTGCCGAACGAAAACTGCCGAACAATATTTCTTTTCTTCTAAGGAAAGCTTAATTGTATTTACAATTCTGTGCACCAGTTCTATTGTGCCGTGTTGCTCTCTAAATCCAAATATATGTTATATATTTTAGGCATCTATCTGGTAATTCTTTGATCATTTTCCAGTTATTAGATCATGACTTGGCGCTTTCTTAGGATTTATACTGTTTTTGATAACCGTTTGACGCATTTCCATTTAAATTTTACTGGTTTTGGGTTCGACTCGTCCCTCGTAAACTGTGGTAGTACGCAATCGTTATTTTGTTCGTTTGGGATGAACACTTTTTGTAGAGATGAGTTAGAGAAAGCGATGGCCTTTTCTAAATCACTTCTAGCCCAGTGACCATCTGGTTTCCTTATCGGTGGGTTCGATAGCTGTGGCCTTTTTAAATTTCTTGCTGCCTTCCACAGTAAGTAATCGTTTTTTTCTGTTGCTGTGCTGTATTCCTAAATTTTGTTCTTCCCGTATTGCTTCTATCAGAGCTTTAATAGCTTTTTTAATTTCCATTTATGCAAAGGAGATCGGTGAAGCTGCCATAGCCGCCGAATTGCCCGCTTCTCTGCCAATAACTTTTGAAAATTACTTGAAAGCCTTGTATTTTTTTATGAAATTTTGTTTTCCAAAGTAGCTTTTTTTGCAGCCATTTTATCACGGCATCAATGTCTTCTGGTGTGCGAAGTGGAACATTGAGATGGCAATTTACATTTAAGTACTATGTTTCTATAGAGAACCCATTCCGTTAGTTTGTTTGTTAAACGTTGGGGTGGTTCAGTTTTTAATGCTTGGGTACTTAGTGTTACTATTATTGGTGAGTGAACGTTTGTGAAGTTGGCCCAAAATTCTGGCCCAAAAAATTATATTTTTTGCCGCTGGCAATACCGTCATCTATTTTGATAACTATCATGACAGAAAACTGAAGAAGCATTGAACATCACATAAATTCAAAGATTAAATATGAATTTGAATGAAATGAATATAAATAATATAATTGTATTTTAAATTTATAAAATTATAATAATAATAAAATAAAAAATATACACATTTAAATCAAACATGTTCATGCTTTAAATGAAAGTGATTTTTTAACATAAAAACTATAGTTGCTATCACGTAAGAACTGTCAGCCCAAAAAAATCGTATATCACGACATTTTATTGATATCAGCCCATAAAACAAAAATGTTTGTCGTTATAGAATTTTGAAGTAACCACAATTTTCTTATAACTTGTTGAAATCTATAAAACAGCCAAGAAGCTATTCTTATTATTTTTAATTGGTTCATGAAAATATTATTTTTAAAGAACAATAATACGTGGCCTCAAGTTTCAAAGTCTGAAATACACCAAAATTATCGTTTTTCGAATTAAAATTGAACTTCTCCTTTTGTTTACTAACTATCAAAATATGTAAACTTCTATTAATAAAATCGAGGTTTTCGGAATTTTCCTTAACTAAAAATCGATGACGTCGGTCTTTGTTAGTAAACGCCTCATATACGGTTAGTCAATCGGTTTCATTTTAATATGCATATAATTCTTACACACCTTCATATTGAGAATGACCATATTCGGACGCTTTTACGAACAACTATAATATTTAATGGAAGTTGAGATTTTCGGTGTTGGTCATCGGTCTTATTATGATTTTCGGACAGATCTGGTTCTAGCCTTTACGAGTAAGAAGTTTCAGGAGGCTGTGGTGGGGTCCTCATACCAAGAATGGCCTATATTCAGCCGCTTTACGAACAATCATAATATATAATGGAAGTTGAGATTTTCGGTGTTGGTCATCGGTCTTATTATGATTTTCGGACAGATCTGGTTCTAGCCTTTACGAGTAGGAAGTTTCAGGAGGCTGTGGTGGGGTCCTCATACCAAGAATGGCCTATATTCAGCCGCTTTACGAACAATCATAATATATAATGGAAGTTGAGATTTTCGGTGTTGGTCATCGGTCTTATTATGATTTTCGGACAGATCTGGTTCTAGCCTTTACGAGTAAGAAGTTTCAGGAGGCTGTGGTGGGGTCCTCATACCAAGAATGGCCTATATTCGGCCGCTTTACGAATAACCATAATATTTAATGGAAGTTGAGATTTTCGGTGTTGGTCATCGGTCTTATTATGATTTTCGGACAGATCTGGTTCTAGCCTTTACGAGTAAGAAGTTTCAGGAGGCTGTGGTGGGGTCCTCATACCAAGAATGGCCTATATTCAGCCGCTTTACGAACAATCATAATATATAATGGAAGTTGAGATTTTCGGTGTTGGTCATCGGTCTTATTATGATTTTCGGACAGATCTGGTTCTAGCCTTTACGAGTAAGAAGTTTCAGGAGGCTGTGGTGGGGTCCTCATACCAAGAATGGCCTATATTCGGCCGCTTTACGAACAATCATAATATTTAATGGAAGTTGAGATTTTCGGTGTTGGTCATCGGTCTTATTATGATTTTCGGACAGATCTGGTTCTAGCCTTTACGAGTAGGAAGTTTCAGGAGGCTGTGGTGGGGTCCTCATACCAAGAATGGCCTATATTCAGCCGCTTTACGAACAATCATAATATATAATGGAAGTTGAGATTTTCGGTGTTGGTCATCGGTCTTATTATGATTTTCGGACAGATCTGGTTCTAGCCTTTACGAGTAGGAAGTTTCAGGAGGCTGTGGTGGGGTCCTCATACCAAGAATGGCCTATATTCAGCCGCTTTACGAACAATCATAATATATAATGGAAGTTGAGATTTTCGGTGTTGGTCATCGGTCTTATTATGATTTTCGGACAGATCTGGTTCTAGCCTTTACGAGTAAGAAGTTTCAGGAGGCTGTGGTGGGGTCCTCATACCAAGAATGGCCTATATTCGGCCGCTTTACGAATAACCATAATATTTAATGGAAGTTGAGATTTTCGGTGTTGGTCATCGGTCTTATTATGATTTTCGGACAGATCTGGTTCTAGCCTTTACGAGTAAGAAGTTTCAGGAGGCTGTGGTGGGGTCCTCATACCAAGAATGGCCTATATTCAGCCGCTTTACGAACAATCATAATATATAATGGAAGTTGAGATTTTCGGTGTTGGTCATCGGTCTTATTATGATTTTCGGACAGATCTGGTTCTAGCCTTTACGAGTAAGAAGTTTCAGGAGGCTGTGGTGGGGTCCTCATACCAAGAATGGCCTATATTCGGCCGCTTTACGAACAATCATAATATTTAATGGAAGTTGAGATTTTCGGTGTTGGTCATCGGTCTTATTATGATTTTCGGACAGATCTGGTTCTAGCCTTTACGAGTAAGAAGTTTCAGGAGGCTGTGGTGGGGTCCTCATACCAAGAATGGCCTATATTCAGCCGCTTTACGAACAATCATAATATATAATGGAAGTTGAGATTTTCGGTGTTGGTCATCGGTCTTATTATGATTTTCGGACAGATTTGGTTCTAGCCTTTACGAGTAAGAAGTTTCAGGAGGCTGTGGTGGGGTCATCATACCAAGAATGGCCTATATTCGGCCGCTTTACGAACAATCATAATATTTAATGGAAGTTGAGATTTTCGGTGTTGGTCATCGGTCTTATTATGATTTTCGGACAGATCTGGTTCTAGCCTTTACGAGTAAGAAGTTTCAGGAGCCTGTGGTGGGGTCCTCATACCAAGAATGGCCTATATTCGGCCGCTTTACGAATAACCATAATATTTAATGGAAGTTGAAATTTTCGGTGTTGGTCATCGGTTTTATTATGATTTTCGGACAAATCTGGTTCTAGCCTTTACGAGTAGGAAGTTTCAGGAGGCTGTGGTGGGGTCCTCATACCAAGAATGGCCTATATTCAGCCGCTTTACGAATAACCATAATATTTAATGGAAGTTGAGATTTTTGGTGTTGGTCATCAGTCTTGTTATGATTTTCGGACAGATGTGGTTCTAGCCTTAACGAGTAAGAAGTTTCAGGAGGCTGTGGTGGGGTCCTCATACCAAGAATGGCCTATATTCGGCCGCTTTACGAACAATCATAATATTTAATGGAAGTTGAGATTTTCGGTGTTGGTCATCGGTCTTATTATGATTTTCGGACAGATCTGGTTCTAGCCTTTACGAGTAAGAAGTTTCAGGAGGCTGTGGTGGGGTACTCATACCAAGAATGGCCTATATTCGGCCGCTTTACGAATAACCATAATATTTAATGGAAGTTGAGATTTTCGATGTTGGTCATCGGTCTTATTATGATTTTCGGACAGATCTGGTTCTAGCCTTTACGAGTAGGAAGTTTCAGGAGGCTGTGGTGGGGTCCTCATACCAAGAATGGCCTATATTAAGCCGCTTTACGTACAATCATACTATTTAATGGAAGTTGAGATTTTCGGTGTTGGTCATCGGTCTTATTATGATTTTCGGACAGATCTGGTTCTAGCCTTTACGAGTAAGAAGTTTCAGGAGGCTGTGGTGGGGTCATCATACCAAGAATGGCCTATATTCGGCCGCTTTACGAATAACCATAATATTTAATGGAAGTTGAGATTTTCGGTGTTGGTCATCGGTTTTATTATGATTTTCGGACAGATCTGGTTCTAGCCTTTACGAGTAGGAAGTTTCAGGAGGCTGTGGTGGGGTCCTCATACCAAGAATGGCCTATATTCAGCCGCTTTACGAACAATCATAATATATAATGGAAGTTGAGATTTTCGGTGTTGGTCATCGATCTTATTATGATTTTCGGACAGATTTGGTTCTAGCCTTTACGAGTAAGAAGTTTCAGGAGGCTGTGGTGGGGTCCTCATACCAAGAATGGCCTATATTCGGCCGCTTTACGAACAATCATAATATTTAATGGAAGTTGAGATTTTCGGTGTTGGTCATCGGTCTTATTATGATTTTCGGACAGATCTGGTTCTAGCCTTTACGAGTAAGAAGTTTCAGGAGGCTGTGGTGGGGTCCTCATACCAAGAATGGCCTATATTCAGCCGCTTTACGAACAATCATAATATATAATGGAAGTTGAGATTTTCGGTGTTGGTCATCGGTCTTATTATGATTTTCGGACAGATCTGGTTCTAGCCTTTACGAGTAAGAAGTTTCAGGAGGCTGTGGTGGGGTCCTCATACCAAGAATGGCCTATATTCGGCCGCTTTACGAATAACCATAATATTTAATGGAAGTTGAGATTTTCGGTGTTGGTCATCGGTCTTATTATGATTTTCGGACAGATCTGGTTCTAGCCTTTACGAGTAGGAAGTTTCAGGAGGCTGTGGTGGGGTCCTCATACCAAGAATGGCCTATATTCAGCCGCTTTACGAACAATCATAATATATAATGGAAGTTGAGATTTTCGGTGTTGGTCATCGGTCTTATTATGATTTTCGGACAGATCTGATTCTAGCCTTTACGAGTAAGAAGTTTCAGGAGGCTGTGGTGGGGTCCTCATACCAAGAATGGCCTATATTCGGCCGCTTTACGAACAATCATAATATTTAATGGAAGTTGAGATTTTCGGTGTTGGTCATCGGTCTTATTATGATTTTCGGACAGATCTGGTTCTAGCCTTTACGAGTAAGAAGTTTCAGGAGGCTGTGGTGGGGTCCTCATACCAAGAATGGCCTATATTCAGCCGCTTTACGAACAATCATAATATATAATGGAAGTTGAGATTTTCGGTGTTGGTCATCAGTCTTATTATGATTTTCGGACAGATCTGGTTCTAGCCTTTACGAGTAAGAAGTTTCAGGAGGCTGTGGTGGGGTCCTCATACCAAGAATGGCCTATATTCAGCCGCTTTACGAATAACCATAATATTTAATGGAAGTTGAGATTTTCGGTGTTGGTCATCGGTCTTATTATGATTTTCGGACAGATCTGGTTCTACCCTTTACGAGTAAGAAGTTTCAGGAGGCTGTGGTGGGGTCCTCATACCAAGAATGGCCTATATTCAGCCGCTTTACGAACAATCATAATATTTAATGGAAGTTGAGATTTTCGGTGTTGGTCATCGGTCTTATTATGATTTTCGGACAGATCTGGTTCTAGCCTTTACGAGTTAGAAGTTTCAGGAGCCTGTGGTGGGGTCCTCATACCAAGAATGGCCTATATTCGGCCGCTTTACGAATAACCATAATATTTAATGGAAGTTGAAATTTTCGGTGTTGGTCATCGGTTTTATTATGATTTTCGGACAAATCTGGTTCTAGCCTTTACGAGTAGGAAGTTTCAGGAGGCTGTGGTGGGGTCCTCATACCAAGAATGGCCTATATTCAGCCGCTTTACGAATAACCATAATATTTAATGGAAGTTGAGATTTTCGGTGTTGGTCATCGGTCTTATTATGATTTTCGGACAGATCTGGTTCTAGCCTTTACGAGTAAGAAGTTTCAGGAGGCTGTGGTGGGGTCCTCATACCAAGAATGGCCTATATTCAGCCGCTTTACGAACAATCATAATATATAATGGAAGTTGAGATTTTCGGTGTTGGTCATCGGTCTTATTATGATTTTCGGACAGATCTGGTTCTAGCCTTTACGAGTAAGAAGTTTCAGGAGGCTGTGGTGGGGTCCTCATACCAAGAATGGCCTATATTCGGCCGCTTTACGAACAATCATAATATTTAATGGAAGTTGAGATTTTCGGTGTTGGTCATCGGTCTTATTATGATTTTCGGACAGATCTGGTTCTAGCCTTTACGAGTAGGAAGTTTCAGGAGGCTGTGGTGGGGTCCTCATACCAAGAATGGCCTATATTCAGCCGCTTTACGAACAATCATAATATATAATGGAAGTTGAGATTTTCGGTGTTGGTCATCGGTCTTATTATGATTTTCGGACAGATCTGGTTCTAGCCTTTACGAGTAGGAAGTTTCAGGAGGCTGTGGTGGGGTCCTCATACCAAGAATGGCCTATATTCAGCCGCTTTACGAACAATCATAATATATAATGGAAGTTGAGATTTTCGGTGTTGGTCATCGGTCTTATTATGATTTTCGGACAGATCTGGTTCTAGCCTTTACGAGTAAGAAGTTTCAGGAGGCTGTGGTGGGGTCCTCATACCAAGAATGGCCTATATTCGGCCGCTTTACGAATAACCATAATATTTAATGGAAGTTGAGATTTTCGGTGTTGGTCATCGGTCTTATTATGATTTTCGGACAGATCTGGTTCTAGCCTTTACGAGTAAGAAGTTTCAGGAGGCTGTGGTGGGGTCCTCATACCAAGAATGGCCTATATTCAGCCGCTTTACGAACAATCATAATATATAATGGAAGTTGAGATTTTCGGTGTTGGTCATCGGTCTTATTATGATTTTCGGACAGATCTGGTTCTAGCCTTTACGAGTAAGAAGTTTCAGGAGGCTGTGGTGGGGTCCTCATACCAAGAATGGCCTATATTCGGCCGCTTTACGAACAATCATAATATTTAATGGAAGTTGAGATTTTCGGTGTTGGTCATCGGTCTTATTATGATTTTCGGACAGATCTGGTTCTAGCCTTTACGAGTAAGAAGTTTCAGGAGGCTGTGGTGGGGTCCTCATACCAAGAATGGCCTATATTCAGCCGCTTTACGAACAATCATAATATATAATGGAAGTTGAGATTTTCGGTGTTGGTCATCGGTCTTATTATGATTTTCGGACAGATTTGGTTCTAGCCTTTACGAGTAAGAAGTTTCAGGAGGCTGTGGTGGGGTCATCATACCAAGAATGGCCTATATTCGGCCGCTTTACGAACAATCATAATATTTAATGGAAGTTGAGATTTTCGGTGTTGGTCATCGGTCTTATTATGATTTTCGGACAGATCTGGTTCTAGCCTTTACGAGTAAGAAGTTTCAGGAGCCTGTGGTGGGGTCCTCATACCAAGAATGGCCTATATTCGGCCGCTTTACGAATAACCATAATATTTAATGGAAGTTGAAATTTTCGGTGTTGGTCATCGGTTTTATTATGATTTTCGGACAAATCTGGTTCTAGCCTTTACGAGTAGGAAGTTTCAGGAGGCTGTGGTGGGGTCCTCATACCAAGAATGGCCTATATTCAGCCGCTTTACGAATAACCATAATATTTAATGGAAGTTGAGATTTTTGGTGTTGGTCATCAGTCTTGTTATGATTTTCGGACAGATGTGGTTCTAGCCTTAACGAGTAAGAAGTTTCAGGAGGCTGTGGTGGGGTCCTCATACCAAGAATGGCCTATATTCGGCCGCTTTACGAACAATCATAATATTTAATGGAAGTTGAGATTTTCGGTGTTGGTCATCGGTCTTATTATGATTTTCGGACAGATCTGGTTCTAGCCTTTACGAGTAAGAAGTTTCAGGAGGCTGTGGTGGGGTACTCATACCAAGAATGGCCTATATTCGGCCGCTTTACGAATAACCATAATATTTAATGGAAGTTGAGATTTTCGATGTTGGTCATCGGTCTTATTATGATTTTCGGACAGATCTGGTTCTAGCCTTTACGAGTAGGAAGTTTCAGGAGGCTGTGGTGGGGTCCTCATACCAAGAATGGCCTATATTAAGCCGCTTTACGTACAATCATACTATTTAATGGAAGTTGAGATTTTCGGTGTTGGTCATCGGTCTTATTATGATTTTCGGACAGATCTGGTTCTAGCCTTTACGAGTAAGAAGTTTCAGGAGGCTGTGGTGGGGTCATCATACCAAGAATGGCCTATATTCGGCCGCTTTACGAATAACCATAATATTTAATGGAAGTTGAGATTTTCGGTGTTGGTCATCGGTTTTATTATGATTTTCGGACAGATCTGGTTCTAGCCTTTACGAGTAGGAAGTTTCAGGAGGCTGTGGTGGGGTCCTCATACCAAGAATGGCCTATATTCAGCCGCTTTACGAACAATCATAATATATAATGGAAGTTGAGATTTTCGGTGTTGGTCATCGATCTTATTATGATTTTCGGACAGATTTGGTTCTAGCCTTTACGAGTAAGAAGTTTCAGGAGGCTGTGGTGGGGTCCTCATACCAAGAATGGCCTATATTCGGCCGCTTTACGAACAATCATAATATTTAATGGAAGTTGAGATTTTCGGTGTTGGTCATCGGTCTTATTATGATTTTCGGACAGATCTGGTTCTAGCCTTTACGAGTAAGAAGTTTCAGGAGGCTGTGGTGGGGTCCTCATACCAAGAATGGCCTATATTCAGCCGCTTTACGAACAATCATAATATATAATGGAAGTTGAGATTTTCGGTGTTGGTCATCGGTCTTATTATGATTTTCGGACAGATCTGGTTCTAGCCTTTACGAGTAAGAAGTTTCAGGAGGCTGTGGTGGGGTCCTCATACCAAGAATGGCCTATATTCGGCCGCTTTACGAATAACCATAATATTTAATGGAAGTTGAGATTTTCGGTGTTGGTCATCGGTCTTATTATGATTTTCGGACAGATCTGGTTCTAGCCTTTACGAGTAGGAAGTTTCAGGAGGCTGTGGTGGGGTCCTCATACCAAGAATGGCCTATATTCAGCCGCTTTACGAACAATCATAATATATAATGGAAGTTGAGATTTTCGGTGTTGGTCATCGGTCTTATTATGATTTTCGGACAGATCTGATTCTAGCCTTTACGAGTAAGAAGTTTCAGGAGGCTGTGGTGGGGTCCTCATACCAAGAATGGCCTATATTCGGCCGCTTTACGAACAATCATAATATTTAATGGAAGTTGAGATTTTCGGTGTTGGTCATCGGTCTTATTATGATTTTCGGACAGATCTGGTTCTAGCCTTTACGAGTAAGAAGTTTCAGGAGGCTGTGGTGGGGTCCTCATACCAAGAATGGCCTATATTCAGCCGCTTTACGAACAATCATAATATATAATGGAAGTTGAGATTTTCGGTGTTGGTCATCAGTCTTATTATGATTTTCGGACAGATCTGGTTCTAGCCTTTACGAGTAAGAAGTTTCAGGAGGCTGTGGTGGGGTCCTCATACCAAGAATGGCCTATATTCAGCCGCTTTACGAATAACCATAATATTTAATGGAAGTTGAGATTTTCGGTGTTGGTCATCGGTCTTATTATGATTTTCGGACAGATCTGGTTCTACCCTTTACGAGTAAGAAGTTTCAGGAGGCTGTGGTGGGGTCCTCATACCAAGAATGGCCTATATTCAGCCGCTTTACGAACAATCATAATATTTAATGGAAGTTGAGATTTTCGGTGTTGGTCATCGGTCTTATTATGATTTTCGGACAGATCTGGTTCTAGCCTTTACGAGTTAGAAGTTTCAGGAGCCTGTGGTGGGGTCCTCATACCAAGAATGGCCTATATTCGGCCGCTTTACGAATAACCATAATATTTAATGGAAGTTGAAATTTTCGGTGTTGGTCATCGGTTTTATTATGATTTTCGGACAAATCTGGTTCTAGCCTTTACGAGTAGGAAGTTTCAGGAGGCTGTGGTGGGGTCCTCATACCAAGAATGGCCTATATTCAGCCGCTTTACGAATAACCATAATATTTAATGGAAGTTGAGATTTTTGGTGTTGGTCATCAGTCTTGTTATGATTTTCGGACAGATCTGGTTCTAGCCTTAACGAGTAAGAAGTTTCAGGAGGCTGTGGTGGGGTCCTCATACCAAGAATGGCCTATATTCGGCCGCTTTACGAACAATCATAATATTTAATGGAAGTTGAGATTTTCGGTGTTGGTCATCGGTCTTATTATGATTTTCGGACAGATCTGGTTCTAGCCTTTACGAGTAAGAAGTTTCAGGAGGCTGTGGTGGGGTACTCATACCAAGAATGGCCTATATTCGGCCGCTTTACGAATAACCATAATATTTAATGGAAGTTGAGATTTTCGGTGTTGGTCATCGGTCTTATTATGATTTTCGGACAGATCTGGTTCTAGCCTTTACGAGTAAGAAGTTTCAGGAGGCTGTGGTGGGGTCCTCATACCAAGAATGGCCTATATTCAGCCGCTTTACGAACAATCATAATATATAATGGAAGTTGAGATTTTCGGTGTTGGTCATCGGTCTTATTATGATTTTCGGACAGATCTGGTTCTAGCCTTTACGAGTAAGAAGTTTCAGGAGGCTGTGGTGGGGTCCTCATACCAAGAATGGCCTATATTCGGCCGCTTTACGAACAATCATAATATTTAATGGAAGTTGAGATTTTCGGTGTTGGTCATCGGTCTTATTATGATTTTCGGACAGATCTGGTTCTAGCCTTTACGAGTAAGAAGTTTCAGGAGGCTGTGGTGGGGTCCTCATACCAAGAATGGCCTATATTCAGCCGCTTTACGAACAATCATAATATATAATGGAAGTTGAGATTTTCGGTGTTGGTCATCGGTCTTATTATGATTTTCGGACAGATTTGGTTCTAGCCTTTACGAGTAAGAAGTTTCAGGAGGCTGTGGTGGGGTCCTCATACCAAGAATGGCCTATATTCGGCCGCTTTACGAACAATCATAATATTTAATGGAAGTTGAGATTTTCGGTGTTGGTCATCGGTCTTATTATGATTTTCGGACAGATCTGGTTCTAGCCTTTACGAGTAAGAAGTTTCAGGAGGCTGTGGTGGGGTCCTCATACCAAGAATGGCCTATATTCAGCCGCTTTACGAACAATCATAATATATAATGGAAGTTGAGATTTTCGGTGTTGGTCATCGGTCTTATTATGATTTTCGGACAGATCTGGTTCTAGCCTTTACGAGTAAGAAGTTTCAGGAGGCTGTGGTGGGGTCCTCATACCAAGAATGGCCTATATTCGGCCGCTTTACGAATAACCATAATATTTAATGGAAGTTGAGATTTTCGGTGTTGGTCATCGGTTTTATTATGATTTTCGGACAGATCTGGTTCTAGCCTTTACGAGTAGGAAGTTTCAGGAGGCTGTGGTGGGGTCCTCATACCAAGAATGGCCTATATTCAGCCGCTTTACGAACAATCATAATATATAATGGAAGTTGAGATTTTCGGTGTTGGTCATCGGTCTTATTATGATTTTCGGACAGATCTGATTCTAGCCTTTACGAGTAAGAAGTTTCAGGAGGCTGTGGTGGGGTCCTCATACCAAGAATGGCCTATATTCGGCCGCTTTACGAACAATCATAATATTTAATGGAAGTTGAGATTTTCGGTGTTGGTCATCGGTCTTATTATGATTTTCGGACAGATCTGGTTCTAGCCTTTACGAGTAAGAAGTTTCAGGAGGCTGTGGTGGGGTCCTCATACCAAGAATGGCCTATATTCAGCCGCTTTACGAACAATCATAATATATAATGGAAGTTGAGATTTTCGGTGTTGGTCATCAGTCTTATTATGATTTTCGGACAGATCTGGTTCTAGCCTTTACGAGTAAGAAGTTTCAGGAGGCTGTGGTGGGGTCCTCATACCAAGAATGGCCTATATTCAGCCGCTTTACGAATAACCATAATATTTAATGGAAGTTGAGATTTTCGGTGTTGGTCATCGGTCTTATTATGATTTTCGGACAGATCTGGTTCTACCCTTTACGAGTAAGAAGTTTCAGGAGGCTGTGGTGGGGTCCTCATACCAAGAATGGCCTATATTCAGCCGCTTTACGAACAATCATAATATTTAATGGAAGTTGAGATTTTCGGTGTTGGTCATCGGTCTTATTATGATTTTCGGACAGATCTGGTTCTAGCCTTTACGAGTAGGAAGTTTCAGGAGCCTGTGGTGGGGTCCTCATACCAAGAATGGCCTATATTCGGCCGCTTTACGAATAACCATAATATTTAATGGAAGTTGAAATTTTCGGTGTTGGTCATCGGTTTTATTATGATTTTCGGACAAATCTGGTTCTAGCCTTTACGAGTAGGAAGTTTCAGGAGGCTGTGGTGGGGTCCTCATACCAAGAATGGCCTATATTCAGCCGCTTTACGAATAACCATAATATTTAATGGAAGTTGAGATTTTTGGTGTTGGTCATCAGTCTTGTTATGATTTTCGGACAGATCTGGTTCTAGCCTTAACGAGTAAGAAGTTTCAGGAGGCTGTGGTGGGGTCCTCATACCAAGAATGGCCTATATTCGGCCGCTTTACGAACAATCATAATATTTAATGGAAGTTGAGATTTTCGGTGTTGGTCATCGGTCTTATTATGATTTTCGGACAGATCTGGTTCTAGCCTTTACGAGTAAGAAGTTTCAGGAGGCTGTGGTGGGGTACTCATACCAAGAATGGCCTATATTCGGCCGCTTTACGAATAACCATAATATTTAATGGAAGTTGAGATTTTCGATGTTGGTCATCGGTCTTATTATGATTTTCGGACAGATCTGGTTCTAGCCTTTACGAGTAGGAAGTTTCAGGAGGCTGTGGTGGGGTCCTCATACCAAGAATGGCCTATATTAAGCCGCTTTACGTACAATCATACTATTTAATGGAAGTTGAGATTTTCGGTGTTGGTCATCGGTCTTATTATGATTTTCGGACAGATCTGGTTCTAGCCTTTACGAGTAAGAAGTTTCAGGAGGCTGTGGTGGGGTCATCATACCAAGAATGGCCTATATTCGGCCGCTTTACGAATAACCATAATATTTAATGGAAGTTGAGATTTTCGGTGTTGGTCATCGGTTTTATTATGATTTTCGGACAGATCTGGTTCTAGCCTTTACGAGTAGGAAGTTTCAGGAGGCTGTGGTGGGGTCCTCATACCAAGAATGGCCTATATTCAGCCGCTTTACGAACAATCATAATATATAATGGAAGTTGAGATTTTCGGTGTTGGTCATCGGTCTTATTATGATTTTCGGACAGATTTGGTTCTAGCCTTTACGAGTAAGAAGTTTCAGGAGGCTGTGGTGGGGTCCTCATACCAAGAATGGCCTATATTCGGCCGCTTTACGAACAATCATAATATTTAATGGAAGTTGAGATTTTCGGTGTTGGTCATCGGTCTTATTATGATTTTCGGACAGATCTGGTTCTAGCCTTTACGAGTAAGAAGTTTCAGGAGGCTGTGGTGGGGTCCTCATACCAAGAATGGCCTATATTCAGCCGCTTTACGAACAATCATAATATATAATGGAAGTTGAGATTTTCGGTGTTGGTCATCGGTCTTATTATGATTTTCGGACAGATCTGGTTCTAGCCTTTACGAGTAAGAAGTTTCAGGAGGCTGTGGTGGGGTCCTCATACCAAGAATGGCCTATATTCGGCCGCTTTACGAATAACCATAATATTTAATGGAAGTTGAGATTTTCGGTGTTGGTCATCGGTCTTATTATGATTTTCGGACAGATCTGGTTCTAGCCTTTACGAGTAGGAAGTTTCAGGAGGCTGTGGTGGGGTCCTCATACCAAGAATGGCCTATATTCAGCCGCTTTACGAACAATCATAATATATAATGGAAGTTGAGATTTTCGGTGTTGGTCATCGGTATTATTATGATTTTCGGACAGATCTGATTCTAGCCTTTACGAGTAAGAAGTTTCAGGAGGCTGTGGTGGGGTCCTCATACCAAGAATGGCCTATATTCGGCCGCTTTACGAACAATCATAATATTTAATGGAAGTTGAGATTTTCGGTGTTGGTCATCGGTCTTATTATGATTTTCGGACAGATCTGGTTCTAGCCTTTACGAGTAAGAAGTTTCAGGAGGCTGTGGTGGGGTCCTCATACCAAGAATGGCCTATATTCAGCCGCTTTACGAACAATCATAATATATAATGGAAGTTGAGATTTTCGGTGTTGGTCATCAGTCTTATTATGATTTTCGGACAGATCTGGTTCTAGCCTTTACGAGTAAGAAGTTTCAGGAGGCTGTGGTGGGGTCCTCATACCAAGAATGGCCTATATTCAGCCGCTTTACGAATAACCATAATATTTAATGGAAGTTGAGATTTTCGGTGTTGGTCATCGGTCTTATTATGATTTTCGGACAGATCTGGTTCTACCCTTTACGAGTAAGAAGTTTCAGGAGGCTGTGGTGGGGTCCTCATACCAAGAATGGCCTATATTCAGCCGCTTTACGAACAATCATAATATTTAATGGAAGTTGAGATTTTCGGTGTTGGTCATCGGTCTTATTATGATTTTCGGACAGATCTGGTTCTAGCCTTTACGAGTTAGAAGTTTCAGGAGCCTGTGGTGGGGTCCTCATACCAAGAATGGCCTATATTCGGCCGCTTTACGAATAACCATAATATTTAATGGAAGTTGAAATTTTCGGTGTTGGTCATCGGTTTTATTATGATTTTCGGACAAATCTGGTTCTAGCCTTTACGAGTAGGAAGTTTCAGGAGGCTGTGGTGGGGTCCTCATACCAAGAATGGCCTATATTCAGCCGCTTTACGAATAACCATAATATTTAATGGAAGTTGAGATTTTTGGTGTTGGTCATCAGTCTTGTTATGATTTTCGGACAGATCTGGTTCTAGCCTTAACGAGTAAGAAGTTTCAGGAGGCTGTGGTGGGGTCCTCATACCAAGAATGGCCTATATTCGGCCGCTTTACGAACAATCATAATATTTAATGGAAGTTGAGATTTTCGGTGTTGGTCATCGGTCTTATTATGATTTTCGGACAGATCTGGTTCTAGCCTTTACGAGTAAGAAGTTTCAGGAGGCTGTGGTGGGGTACTCATACCAAGAATGGCCTATATTCGGCCGCTTTACGAATAACCATAATATTTAATGGAAGTTGAGATTTTCGATGTTGGTCATCGGTCTTATTATGATTTTCGGACAGATCTGGTTCTAGCCTTTACGAGTAGGAAGTTTCAGGAGGCTGTGGTGGGGTCCTCATACCAAGAATGGCCTATATTAAGCCGCTTTACGTACAATCATACTATTTAATGGAAGTTGAGATTTTCGGTGTTGGTCATCGGTCTTATTATGATTTTCGGACAGATCTGGTTCTAGCCTTTACGAGTAAGAAGTTTCAGGAGGCTGTGGTGGGGTCATCATACCAAGAATGGCCTATATTCGGCCGCTTTACGAATAACCATAATATTTAATGGAAGTTGAGATTTTCGGTGTTGGTCATCGGTTTTATTATGATTTTCGGACAGATCTGGTTCTAGCCTTTACGAGTAGGAAGTTTCAGGAGGCTGTGGTGGGGTCCTCATATCAAGAATGGCCTATATTCGGCCGCTTTACGAATAACCATAATATTTAATGGAAGTTGAGATTTTTGGTGTTGGTCATCGGTCTTGTTATGATTTTTGAACAGATCTGGATCTAGCCTTAACGAGTAAGAAGTTTCAGGAGGCTGTGGTGGGGTCCTCATACCAAGAATGGCCTATATTCAGCCGCTTTACGAATAACTATAATATTTAATGGAAGTTGAGATTTTTGGTGTTGGTCATCAGTCTTGTTATGATTTTCGGACAGATCTGGTTCTAGCCTTTACAAGTAAGAAGTTTCAGGAGGCTGTGGTGGGGTCCTCATACCAAGAATAACCTATATTCTGCCGCTTTACGAACAATCATAATATTTAATGGAAGTTGAGATTTTCGGTGTTGGTCATCGGTCTTATTATGATTTTCGGACAGATCTGGTTCTAGCCTTTATGAGTAAGAAGTTTCAGGAGGTTGTGGTGGGGTCCTCATACCAAGAATAACCTATATTCAGCCGCTTTACGAACAATCATAATATTTAATGGAAGTTGAGATTTTCGGTGTTGGTCATCG
This sequence comes from Nephrotoma appendiculata, assembly GCA_947310385.1. Lineage (NCBI taxonomy): Eukaryota > Metazoa > Arthropoda > Insecta > Diptera > Tipulidae > Nephrotoma > Nephrotoma appendiculata. The sequence goes on along the minus strand of OX371225.1, from coordinate 240,369,317 downwards.
GTCTTGTTATGCTTTTCGATAGATAATAATGGCGAATATTTCGATAATTAATCTTTGTAACAATTATAGTTTCAATAAAGTTGAATTTGATCGAAAAAACCCGAGTTTCTATTTGCAAACCTAATATATAAAAAGCAGCACCCGACTTTGTTTTAAAACGAATGTACACATTGTAAATCTCGAATACATCATACTTGATTTCTATGGTGAGAAATAAAACTTACTAAAATTTTAGTACAAGCTTTTGTTAGGTCAAAAATCTTCATTCCTACTCTTTGACTATTCTTCTGGAACACTTAATCTATAAATTTATTATAATCTTATAGTTATTAGTCGGCTTTCGTAAATTGTTTACCTTTCAACATTGCAAAAGTTAAAAAACAGTCACAAAGGTGTCTACTCCTAGAACACCGTTTTAGCCAAATTTTGGAAAAGACTGACAAAGTTTAAGACCGATCAATCAATCTGTCTGAAAAACATCTTCGCTTAAATTTTAGACTGATTGCATAGCAAATTATAATTAGAATAATTTTGTTTATAATGATTTTTTGAAATATTTGGGAAAAACTATAAAAATCGAGAAAGTTTTAATTAGGAGTAGCTACCAATTACGTTTCACAGACTTCCTCTACATTCCACTCAATACTATAATTGTTCGTAAATCGGCCGAATATAGCCATTCTTGGTATGAGGACCCCACCACAGCCTCCTGAAACTTCTTACTCGTAAAGGCTAGAACCAGATCTGTCCGAAAATCATAATAAGACCGATGACCAACACCGAAAATCTCAACTTCCATTATATATTATGATTGTTCGTAAAGCGGCTGAATATAGGCCATTCTTGGTATGAGGACCCCACCACAGCCTCCTGAAACTTCTTACTCGTAAAGGCTAGAACCAGATCTGTCCGAAAATCATAATAAGACCGATGACCAACACCGAAAATCTCAACTTCCATTAAATATTATGATTGTTCGTAAAGCGGCCGAATATAGGCCATTCTTGGTATGAGGACCCTGCAACGAGAGCCATCATATTTTTCTCGTCGTTGCACTGTATTCTTGTAATTAAGTAATTTTGCCTTAGCGGAAAAAAAAACACAATAAACTGATTTTTGGGCGCGAAATCATTTCGTTGTTCAATGAGGATGTTGTTTGTGGACCCGTTTTTATGATGATGACAAAGAAAAAAAAACGTTTTTTTTTTGGGAAAAAGATCGCATGATAGTCAGTTGAGTTTAGAATTTTGATAAAAATTGTATAAATGAATTTGACAAACAAAAAAAAAAAAAAAAAAATTTTGGCTAAACTAAGATATTGATTTAACGCCTTAAAAGTATATAAGTGTAAAGTGATAAAAGCATAGTAGTTTAATTAGAAATTTTGATTGTTGAAATTAAAAGAAAAATTATAAAACTAGTTGCGAGAAGCATTGAAAATGCAAGTTTTTGTGATTTAAGAGATATTGTGTGCACATACGGGACGGATAGTACCGGTCGCAAGCCCGGTTATTTAAAACGCACAAAGAAAGATATTTAGTAGAACAATTAATGCGGGTGAAACGTTGGTTATTGAAAAAAATAAGAAAAAAGATCATAATTAAACTTATATAGTTAAGTATAGTGTAATTTATACAACATGTGGGTAGAATACGCCTAGTGCTTAAGTTGAAATAACTGTTAAAATTTCACGTTGAGATTATAGTGATACGGTCTCAAACAATATGTTTGCGGTAAAGTGTACTTCGCTAATAATACCTAATAATATCTAAATTAATATTTCGGAAAATAATATAACCTTAATAATATAAGCGCTACAGTTGATAGTTTGATGGCAACGTCAACTAATGAAAAATAAGAACTTTTATGCAAATATAATAATATAAACTACAAATAATTTAATCGTCATAATAAGAAAATATTGATAATAATATCTTACACATAATTATAAAACTCCAAATCCAAGAGTAATAAAGGCGGTATCAGTAACAGTACTGGCTATAAGATAACATCATCTACAACACGCATTGGATTAATCTCATAATAAATACGTCGATCCGGATTAATATCTGTTACTGTATAACAACAACAACAGCAACAACGAAAATTGGACAAAAAAAAAACGGCCGCAACGACTATATACATAGTAAATATATTTTTTTTTATATAAATACATATTTATATATAAGTTTACCTTTAATTAAAATTTATTAATTATTTAAATTCTCCTTTGGATCGCTAATTAAAAATAAAATCCATAATTTTAGTTTCTGTAATTTCGGTGGTGGCATTTATCTTTAAGATAGTTTAATTAAAATTTAGTTTTGATTTTTTTTCTAAATTACCATACAATTTAATCTTCGGAAAAAAAAAATACTTGAAGAGCGAAATATTTCAAATCATAAAAGTTTGTTTTTTTGGTAGATGTTGTAAATTAATTAAATCATAAATATTTTTATTTGTGTTTTTTTTTTTTTTTTTTTTTTGCAAAATTTTTTATTGCTCTGCTAATTTAAATGTTTTTATTGAATTATCAAATATACTTTTATATGAATTTAATTCAAAATATTATTAATTTAATTATGCTTTAATCGAGACCCCGAGTGTATGATGATGTTGATGGGTATATAAGGTAAGTTCGTCGGTGGTATGAAATGTTTCGTTGTATTCCTTTTCCTGCGGTGTATTCACGGATTATGTAAGCCTCGACAACCCCCACGCCAAACCATGAACCTAGCCGGCTATACACACCGCTTCGAGGCCTATGCATTTTCATTTCTGCTAACGTACTTTGAAAGTTTATTTCAAATTTCGTTACAACCCCACCACAGCCTCCTGAAACTTCTTACTCGTAAAGGCTAGAACCAAATCTGTCCGAAAATCATAATAAGACCGATGACCAACACCGAAAATCTCAACTTCCATTATATATTATGATTGTTCGTAAAGCGGCTGAATATAGGCCATTCTTGGTATGAGGACCCCACCACAGCCTCCTGAAACTTCTTACTCGTAAAGGCTAGAACCAGATCTGTCCGAAAATCATAATAAGACCGATGACCAACACCGAAAATCTCAACTTCCATTAAATATTATGATTGTTCGTAAAGCGGCCGAATATAGGCCATTCTTGGTATGAGGACCCCACCACAGCCTCCTGAAACTTCTTACTCGTAAAGGCTAGAACCAGATCTGTCCGAAAATCATAATAAGACCGATGACCAACACCGAAAATCTCAACTTCCATTAAATATTATGATTGTTCGTAAAGCGGCTGAATATAGGTTATTCTTGGTATGAGGACCCCACCACAGCCGCCTGAAACTTCTTACTCATAAAGGCTAGAACCAGATCTGTCCGAAAATCATAATAAGACCGATGACCAACACCGAAAATCTCAACTTCCATTAAATATTATGATTGTTCGTAAAGCGGCAGAATATAGGTTATTCTTGGTATGAGGACCCCACCACAGCCTCCTGAAACTTCTTACTTGTAAAGGCTAGAACCAGATCTGTCCGAAAATCATAATAAGACCGATGATCAACACCGAAAATCTCAACTTCCATTAAATATTATGATTGTTCGTAAAGCGGCTGAATATAGGCCATTCTTGGTATGAGGACCCCACCACAGCCTCCTGAAACTTCCTACTCGTAAAGGCTAGAACCAGATCTGTCCGAAAATCATAATAAGACCGATGACCAACACCGAAAATCTCAACTTCCATTAAATATTATGGTTATTCGTAAAGCGGCCGAATATAGGCCATTCTTGGTATGAGGACCCCACCACAGCCTCCTGAAACTTCTTACTCGTAAAGGCTAGAACCAGATCTGTCCGAAAATCATAATAAGACCGATGACCAACACCGAAAATCTCAACTTCCATTAAATATTATAGTTATTCGTAAAGCGGCCGAATATAGGCCATTCTTGGTATGAGGACCCCACCACAGCCCCCTGAAACTTCTTACTCGTAAAGGCTAGAACCAAATCTGTCCGAAAATCATAATAAGACCGATGACCAACACCGAAAATCTCAATTTCCATTAAATATTATGGTTATTCCTAAAGCGGCCGAATATAGGCCATTCTTGGTATGAGGACCCCACCACAGCCTCCTGAAACTTCTTACTCGTAAAGGCTAGAACCAGATCTGTCCGAAAATCATAATAAGACCGATGACCAACACCGAAAATCTCAACTTCCATTATATATTATGATTGTTCGTAAAGCGGCTGAATATAGGCCATTCTTGGTATGAGGACCCCACCACAGCCTCCTGAAACTTCTTACTCGTAAAGGCTAGAACCAGATCTGTCCGAAAATCATAATAAGACCGATGACCAACACCGAAAATCTCAACTTCCATTAAATATTATGATTGTTCGTAAAGCGGCCGAATATAGGCCATTCTTGGTATGAGGACCCCACCACAGCCTCCTGAAACTTCTTACTCGTAAAGGCTAGAATCAGATCTGTCCGAAAATCATAATAAGACCGATGACCAACACCGAAAATCTCAACTTCCATTATATATTATGATTGTTCGTAAAGCGGCTGAATATAGGCCATTCTTGGTATGAGGACCCCACCACAGCCTCCTGAAACTTCCTACTCGTAAAGGCTAGAACCAGATCTGTCCGAAAATCATAATAAGACCGATGACCAACACCGAAAATCTCAACTTCCATTAAATATTATGGTTATTCGTAAAGCGGCCGAATATAGGCCATTCTTGGTATGAGGACCCCACCACAGCCTCCTGAAACTTCTTACTCGTAAAGGCTAGAACCAGATCTGTCCGAAAATCATAATAAGACCGATGACCAACACCGAAAATCTCAACTTCCATTATATATTATGATTGTTCGTAAAGCGGCTGAATATAGGCCATTCTTGGTATGAGGACCCCACCACAGCCTCCTGAAACTTCTTACTCGTAAAGGCTAGAACCAGATCTGTCCGAAAATCATAATAAGACCGATGACCAACACCGAAAATCTCAACTTCCATTAAATATTATGATTGTTCGTAAAGCGGCCGAATATAGGCCATTCTTGGTATGAGGACCCCACCACAGCCTCCTGAAACTTCCTACTCGTAAAGGCTAGAACCAGATCTGTCCGAAAATCATAATAAAACCGATGACCAACACCGAAAATCTCAACTTCCATTAAATATTATGGTTGTTCGTAAAGCGGCCGAATTTAGGTCGTTCTCATTATGAAGGTGTCTAAGTACTATATGCTTATTAAAATGAAACTAAATGATCGGATTGACCAGTCGTATTTGTATATGATGCTTTTATTAACAAAGGCTGATATACGTCATAGTTTTGAAAAAATCCAGAAACTCCTACTTTCTTAATAGAAGTTTACATATTTCGAAGATAGTAAACAAAAGTAAAAAAATTCCCTTTAAATTCAAAAAATCGATAATTTTGGCGTATATCCGTCTTTAAAACTCGAGGTCACATATTATTCTTCCTTAAAAATAATATTTTCGTTAACCAATTGAAAATAATAAGAATTGCTTCTTGGCTGTTTTACATTTATTATACACGATCACATGGTTCCTTTAACTATAAAAATTTGAATTTTGGGCTGCGTGTATCCGATATTACTGTCACGATTGTTACTGTCGTGAAAAAAAAATTGGGCTGAATTCAAAAATCTATAACGAAAAATATTTCTATTTTTTGGGCTGACATCATTAAAATGTCGTGACATACGATTTTTTTGGGCTGACAGTTCATATGTGACAGAAATTATAGTTTTCGTGTTGCCACTGCGTTTTTTTGGGCTGACATTTGGGCCAACTTCACATACATGGTGAGTGATCTGATGATAAATCATAACAGTCAACGACTTGAGCATTGTTGCGTGCTATTCCTCGTATTACACAGAAATCTATTAAATCAGGAATTTTTTTTCTATCTGTAGGCCAATATGTGGGATGTCCAGATGATAAATAATCTAGGTTTTTCTCGTTTATTGCTTCGTAGAGTTGCTTGCCTTTGCTTTAGCGTTGTAATCACCCCCCTGCTAGAAATTTGATTCCCGACTGATTGAAGTAACCGATAAATTGCTGTTTTTTAATCGCGTGTTTCGGTGGACAGTAGACAGCCGATATTAAAAATTTCCCAGACCATGCTTCCAAACTGATAGTTGTAGCTTGAATGTGATCTTTAGCATATTTCTGGAGCTCGTAATGCTCTAATCTTCTTTTTATTAAGACTGCAGTGCCACCGTGTGCTTTTCCATCCGGATTTTTTTTGTCATAAACGGAATAGCCGGTAATATTAAAAAAATTTTGTTTTGTGAAGTGTGTTTCAGATATTAACATGATGTCAATATTTTGTTCGATAAGAAAGGTTTGTACCTCAGCTTTATGTTGCGAGAGCCCGTTCGCATTCCAAATAGCTATTTTTAGAACTGTCATTTTGGATTTTCGACTATAATTTGCATAAGCGTATTCATATTTTGCATCATCATGCTCATTTGTCTTTCTATCATCATCATGAAACTTTGAAGTATTGTATTTTTTGGAAACACGGCCTTCTGATTAAATTGCATATTGAGCATTCGTTGCTCAGCTCTCATTTTAGGGTTTATTTTTCGTTTTAAGTCCAGATACACTGCGCAACCCCTATAGTTTGCAGTATGATTTTCGCCGCAGTTATTACAACGTAACACAGATGGGTCATTGCGAGACTTGTGACACTGTTTGGAGTCGTGGAGTTCACCACAAATAACACAAACTTCATTTAAGGTGCAGTATGCTTTCGTGTGTCCGTATTCTTGGCACTTTATGCATTGGACTGGTCCAGACCTCTTCTTAGCTTCTTCAATTACTATTTTACGATGTAACAAATATTTTAAGTTGCAAATCTTATGAACTCCTTTTGACTTTTTTTCCTCTGGCTCTAGTTCCAAACGGAACTTTGGTTGGGGTACCTTCTCACGGTTTACTATATTACCAATAGATTTGACATGGAAACCTTCCGCAGCAAGTGCAGCTTGTATGTCGCTAACATCTACGCAGCTTTCAATTTCTCTTAGCACAACAGTCAGCCCTTTTTGACTTTTTAGCTGGTATGTGTAATATTTTTTACCAACTTCATCAAAATGTTTAACTATGGCTCTGAAGCCATCGATTTCGAATGTTTGAATCTTTGTTTCGTTTATGTTACCTCTGTTGAGCGGGGCAATATAAAATTTAGAAGCGGTTAATGTTGCGATGTTATTAACCAGTTCTTTATTAGATGCTTCCCTTAAATAAATTGGAGGCGGTTTCTCATTTTTCAAATTCGGCGCTGCGTTGGGGTCAACGACCTCTAAACTAGAAAATCGGTTGTTAAGAGGTATTTGATTAACACCTTGTCCAGACCGTGTCACTTTGCTCCTGCCAGCAAACTGGGCAGATCTCGGGCTACGTTTTCTTTTAGATTGAACAGTGATATACCTATCCAATCCCGTTTGCACTAAATTATTTTCACACTGACCACGGTCACTTGAGTTCGTCGCACTGAGTTCATTACTAATGTTTTCATTTAGCATTGTTAAATTTACTAACTACAAGTGATTGCATTTCTTTTAATAGAGTCTGCACATTTTATGATTTGCAACGATTCGCCGAATACAGTAAAAAAATGGTACTGTAATTCCCCCAGTTGCAGACATCCTCTGAAGATAATTTCCAGCCAGTTTCTTTGGATATCTGCTGGTATAATCTGATCCGGGCACGTCGATTGATAAGGCTTAAAACCGTTCAGCGCCCACGGGATTCTTTTCCTGTCCACGATGCCGTCCACATCTGTTACAGTTATTCCTCGATGAGCTCCAGGCTCCATCGAGCCATTAACGCTTCCCGGAAAATAGGTCTCAATGAGAAGCTCCAATGATTCTGCACTTGAAGCTGTCTATAACCCGTCCGGCCTAATTAAATAACTAGGACTGGGTGGGTTAGTAGCTAGAATTTTCCTAAGGCGAGAAGTTTCAGAGACCTCCTCCATTCTATAACAGAAGAGTCTCGAAGACCATTTTTGTGCCCTCCTCAACTCTTTTTTGTACTTTCTTAGGTCCTCCTTATAGGAGTCCCAATCCCGATTTCCTCTTGTGTTCTTAGCCTTATTAAAGGCTGTCCTACACACTCTCCGCTAGGTTCCCAACTCCGTGGTCTACCATGTCGGTTTCTGCCTGCCCCTAGGTTGTATCAGGGGCACACAGCATTAAATGAAAGATTGCATGCCGTTGTGACAATATCAACCATGCAATCTAATTCCTCCACTGTGGCTGGAAGTCCGAGAACCTCCAGCGGCAATAGTTCCTTCAACACCTCTCCATATTTGTTCCTGTTTGTCCTTCTGGGATTTCTGAAGGCTTTCCGGGCAACATGTTTGATGTTGAGGTTATATGTTACATATCGATGATCATAGAATGAGTGCTACTTCGCCACTCTCCACCCGCTGATCATATGAAAGATCATTTCTGAAGCAAAGGTCACATCTAAAACGTCGTGTCGATTTTTAACAATGAATGTCGGTTCTCGTCCAATTTTGCAAACAAAAAGGTTGGTATTTAATAAGTAATCAAAAAATAACTCACCCCTCTCGTTAATGTCTGAGCTTCTCCAGATTGTGTGATGAGCGTTTGCATCACATCCGAGTATTACACCTACCTTTCTTTGACCTGCTTTCCGGATCAGTTCCCCCAGGTTGTCCGGTGGAACCTCCTTCTCGCGATCCATATAGGCTGAGGCTAGCCATAATTTTTCACAGCCAACCTCAACGCTCATCGCCGTCCGTAACGTCCTCACTACTAAATTGTGGAAGAAGAAAAATATTTAAATTATTTTTCGCTAAAATACACTAGAAGACATGATTACTTGGGCAAATACACTATGGATGGCCTTTTCTGACCTCGAAAGCGGTAATGTGCGAGATCTTTTACGCTATATAATTAGGACTAGTCAAATGGGTGTAAGGGGCATTTATGATGTCGGATCCTGTGGTATCACAATGGGCCATAATTGGCCTAAGTGTGCGATAGCAGTCACTGAAACCTAACCTAACCTAACCTTAGTTTTGACGAAAACCGCACTGATTGTCACCGATTATATTTTGGGCGAGGGGATGAGTCTGCCAAGTAAAACATTAAAAAACATATCATGTTTAACAGAGGTCTTTCAAGGCAAATTTCACATTTAACTAATACGAGTGTGGTGTTCCTTTCCTTTCTCGGAGCATGGCGATGAGATCATAAGGAATAAATGCAATAATAGCCAATCCATGTTTTAATAATGCTGCTGGGGGATTCTGTAGAGACCGGATGTTTTCGTATTTTTCAATCTACTAATAGCTCCGTCTACTTTCTTTACTGTAGAATATGCAGAAATGCCTCGCTTGGCAGAATCAGTCCGTCCGATTTAGTCAATTTTTTAAGTAGGATTCCTTTACTGAGATAACATCAGCCGTCTTTGTTCTCAATTTTCTACTCTTTTCTCGAGCAGGAATTTCGTCGCATCTTGCTTTGTGCGGAGATGTTTCAGTGCTGCTAGTGGTACGAGCGATTTGACGGCACTAATCGTCGGATCAATCATTCCGCACTCTTAATGGTCTTCTTCCAATTGCATTTTTCGCTGTGGTGGCAGTTATAGTAGACGTTATAGCTGAGTGCTCCTGGGTTTGTGATTTTCATGTTGTCGATCTAGATATTCCTGGTTCGTTACTGTTCAATAAGTTTTAATTATTTTGGTACATCGATATCTCTTCTTTGCTTGTATATTAAAAGTAGATGATTGTTTGCAGTAGACGCAATTAATTTTTTTTCCGTTCGCCATAATTCGATCACCACGAACCTTGAGAATTTTCTTACGTTAAAGGGTCACACTCGATATGATTAGGTTATATTTCTTATAGCCAGTTCGACGACATGTTGGTCATTTTTGTTACTGAGTTGACGCAAGTTGCACAGAACAATATGTGATGAAGTTTCGGGATTTTATTGATTATGTGAGCAGTAGCAATTTCTCCTCCAATCTGATGACAGCTGACGTGGAGAGTATTACCATTGGAGGTTTAGTGGATTCCATCCCCATACCATCTAAGGTCTTGCAGTGCAAGCACGTCAAGTGCCAATATTTTTGCCAGGTTTGACAAATCTCCATTTTCATTTTGAAAGTAGGTAGTTAGTTGGTCAACCATTCAAACCACTTTTTACGAGTATGAGTCACGTACTGATGATAGATCATAAATAATCGGGTCCTACCTGGGACACAATTATATAGTGAGCCACTACAAGCCCACTTCTAACATGGAGAACAGACGGTGATATTTTGATTACTTATTTTAATCCTCTACGGTTTTTGCTTTATGTTTTAGTGGCTCGAATTCAAGTTTAAATGGTTAATAATTGCGCGGTGATTTCAGAATTTTTTGCACAATCTCATTTTCATCTCTGGAAATTTCTGCATTTATAATAATTTTTTGAAATGTAACTGTCCGGGTTCCATCCTTTATCTTCTGTATAACTTCATGTAATCGCTCTACTAATTCGTTGTTGAAATCTTTCATTGATAAAGTATGCTGATCCAATTCAATTTTTAACAGCGAGGTTGCCAAATATTCTAGAATCATTTTCTTATATGTATTTACAATCCCTATACCTGTCAGCAGTTCAAATCACTTTACTTTGAAGGGCATGACCAATAAACTTGTATCAATAAATTTTTCGTTGAAATTTTAGAACGGCTGAAACAGAAAATTAAATTGAGTATATAAAAATACTAAAAAATACTAAAAAAAACTACTAAAATTTTTTTTATCGTCAAGAGCATAGGGTTTCAGTAGGGGACACCCCAAATCTATTGTCGTATACTGCTATCAACTCTGCCTAAGTTTTTTTGAGGTGTTTCGCGTTTGCCATAACATCAGACATCTTGATCAAAATTGATTGTTTAAATTCTCGTCTAAGATGTGTTGTCGGGTAATTAATGTTAATTCCGGCTTTAGATGTGCTGCCAGGTAATTAGTTAATTTACTCTCAATTAAACGAGACGAGACTTAGATGTTTTGTAAAAGAACTGATTTATTTATTTTAATTATTCTCATTATATACAAAATTACACAACTAACAAATTATAAAATTAGATTATTCAGCACTTACTAGCTGACCTGTGACTGAATAATCAGTCACGTGATTACATTTTATTGAATTTTTGGTTAAGAAATAATTAAGAAGATTTTTTAAAATGTAAATTTGGTGCACTTTTATCAAAAATAATAAGTAAATTCATATACTTACGCGGTTAAATTTTAAATCTTAAAGGGCAAGCACGCGCTCAAATGCACACAGTATGACTTATGTGCCAAGTCAAATATTCATATCTCAAAAGGGAAGCGCGCGCTCGGGATCACATGACCATTTACGCGTCCAAACCAAATATTCAAATCTCAAATTCGGCTAGAGATATTTTCATTATACACTGCAGCAGTTGTTTTACGAAATGCATCCAACTGCTTTTCGTTTAGCAGTTGAATTCGTAATTCAGCTTCTTCGGCTTCTCGAACTTCGGCTTCTCGAACTGCTTCCCGAAGACTTGCAGTTCTACGTGATTTCTCGATGGAGTTGGTAAGTCGATCATAGCGCAAGAAAGTGCATGCTGTATAAGAATTATGTTGATATCGTGGAGAGCCAATTTTTTTGCTTCATTTTCAATTTGGTGTCGGCTGTAATCAAGAGTCATGTCATCTGCATACTTCATCCAGAGATCAAGAGGTTTTGAAGGTTGACAAAAGCAACAAATATAAGCGAAAGTCTCCCAAAGCTGTCTTGGCATTTAAAAGACTGCTGTTTCTGTTAAGCAGTGGTCCCATTCGTCATCGTTTACCAGACCCCGTGCAGCTGTAGCTTCTTTGAAGGTTTTGTAAACAAAACCATTGAATGTTCGTACAAATTCATAGCTGGTGGAACCTAGAATAGCAAAAGCAGCCGCAGGAAGTAACGCTCCTTATCTCTTATGCTTACTCTATACATTTTTGCAACAACCTTCTCTCCACCTCTTTGACGAAGTTGCCATTTACCGCGTACGTAAACGTAATGGTGTGGAATGTCAGTATATAGGAAATGACGTGCGTTTTGATCATTGAAGTTGAGCTGAAACCATGACTCAAGCTTTGTTCGGCCAGTTTGTGCTGCAAACATCGCTTCATCATCATTACCTGCTTCGAATGTAATTATTTATTGATTCAGTAGATGGACAGAAAGACGCATCACGGCATAAGACCGGTCATGCATTTTCGACTCGATAAAAAATAAACAAAGTAGCTAACATCTGATGAACAAAACATAAATCATAATTTGCTATGAAGCAAGGGGGATTAAAACTTTCATAACAATGAATTTGACAACTGTCGTCCCCCTTGTAGACGTCGAAACCAACGCTATCTACATTCGATGAAAATCGCCAATAACAAATTCAGGGTTTTAATAATCTATATCATATTCTATATCATTTATTGGACCTTATATTTATAATAAACTGCCCGACCCAATTAAAAACACTTATAATATTTTTAAATTTAAGAAATTGCTAAAAGCACATGTGTTGTCTAACGTCGTGAATTATTTGTGAAGTATATTTTTATATATTTTTTATTTTGTATATTTTATATTTTTTATATTTTTCTGTTTTTTATATTTATGGTTTTCAAATACATGATATTATTTTTATATTGACAAATTGTAATAATTTTTGTTAAAGGGAAACCGTATGGCTTTAAAAGGACTGAAAATTCATTAGCCGATCTGTTTCCTTTATTTCTTTTCTTTTTCTCTTTTTTAATGTGATAAGAATAAAGCAAACTCATGGCAAACTCACATAGCGTCAAATCTTGGAAATTTTCTGAAACCACCTGGAGTGCGTTTACAAATGCTACATTGTAACAATATTGTTAACAATGACAGTTCTAATGCGTTCATAAACCACCATTGTAACAACACGCATGTGCTTTTTGTCGTTCATAAACTATGTTGTACATTGTTCTAAACGTCATTTTCAACTCTCCTCGGTATATAGATTCTAAATGCCATTTTTATGTAAACGCTGTTTGTTTTGCGGTTATACGAGTCGACAGACCGACAGATTAATCAATTGATTGATTTAATAAAAAATAAAAAATTAGAAATTAAAAACTAAGAATTTATTTTTACAAATTAAAAATTAGAAATTAAAAATTAAATAATATTAAATGCTCGTTTTATTTTTATAAATCGTTACACATTGCGTCACGTTTAGTTGCACCACTTCCTGTAGAGCTCTGCCTTGTTTGTTCAGTGGAATCGTTTGTACTATGATCAGAAAGCCCTTCACTAATATATAGTTCCACATCTTGCTCAAAATCAAGGCAAATGTTATGAAGAACACAACACGCTGTTATTGTTGCGGCCGCCCTATCGGTTCTGTGCAAATCTAATTTTTTTAACCGCCTAAATCTTCCAAATAAAAGTGCAAAACTGCGCTCAATCACCTATCTGCAGGATGAATGTTTTTTATTAAAAATTAGCTGCCTCTCAGATAATCTGCCACGATCCATGTATGGAGGGATGCACCAATCCAATAATGGGTAGGCTTTATCACCCAAAATATATTCTCTATTTGGGAAAAATGTTGAAACTTCATTTTGGGCACCTTCAAATATGTGAGAGTTTTTAAAAACTCGAACATCTGGTACAGAGCTGGGCCATCCACTGAACACATCGATATATTTCATATCCGCGTCGCATATTGCCTGGAGGATCATCGATGTGTAGCATTTACGGTTAGTATACGCAAGAGAATCCTCTTTTGCTACGCTCAACGGAACGTAAGTGCTATCGACAACCTATCAGATTACTGAAGCCGCTCTTCAAACTAAATTTAGATTTTACGGCCGCATTGTTCATTGTTATCATCATCTAAAATTGGCGGGAATAATTTAAACCATAAACAATATTAATTTCAATTCATTCTAAACGAGTACTTACGTCCATTAATCCTTTTTTATAATTCAATAATGTTGCAAGCAATAGCAATTCTGTGCTTTCCATTTTTAAAATGTTTATAATTTTAGAATAATTTTTTTTATTTATTTGTATATGTAATGCCAATTTGACGTTTCAAACAATATATAGTTAAGATGGCCGGAAAAATTACAATGACAGTTGTAACAATATGATTACAATGTAGCATTTGTAAACGCACTCCTGAGGTACCCGTTTCGGGTACTTCCCGGTGGAATTTTTTCGATTTTTCTAGCCTACGCATAGCGCAATATGTCACCCTACCCTGAACAAACCTAACGGATCGGATCATGTTTAGGGGTCATTTTAGAGCTTAGTAAGAAAAATTTAAGAGTATTAATATACAGTAAACGCTCGATTTAACGGACCCCGATTTAACGGACGCTCGATTTAACGGACAATTTTTTTATTTTCCATTTTTCGGTTATCGATTATGATGGTATGTTGGATGGAAATGGGATTCTAAAACGATTTTGGGAAGAAATTCTGGAATATGGCCACCTGGAACTGAACTCGACCAATTCTTAACTGATTATGATGGGATTGGGAATGTTGGATGGAAATAAGATTATTAAACGATTTTTGGAAGAAGTTCTGGAATATGGCCACGTAGGACTGGACTCGGTCATTTCGTAACCGATTATGATGGGAATGGGTATGTCGGATGGAAAAGGAACTCTATTTAAGAAATTCTGGAATATCGCCACGAAACTCGGTAATTTAAACTAGGGTGGAACTCGATAATAAGCAGCCGTTTTTCTTACAGCAAGCGGCTCGTGATGCTAACATGTTTCTGGTAAAGCAGGATGCCTTAAAGTGTATCATCAGTACGTACCCCACTCATGGGATTAGTGGGTTGAGAGGTAGGTCAACTACTTATTCTCACAAAAAATCACGTTATGAACCCTACACAAAGGACTCGGATAAATTTATATTATTCTTATCAACAACGACCTCGAAAACTATTAACGGGAACATGGAATATGATGTCTTCTAAGATCATGAGATCTTCAGAACCTATAGAACCAAGCGACAATTTACATTTTTTAGATGCTTGCAATACAAGAGCGCATAATCCAATGGCCATATTCCAGAACTTTTTCCAAAAATTATTTGATGAATTATTTGAAAATTATCTCATTTCATCCACAATGCCCAATTTCTGTCCTAGGAGGTCATATTACAGAACTTCGTCCAAAATACATTTAAGAATCCCATTTCCATCCAACAAACAAAATTCCTTTATAATCGGTTAAGAGATAAACGAGTTCTGTCCTAGGTGGCCATATTCCAGAACAAGTGCAAAATCTATAGTCGATTAAATTTAAAAATTTTCCATTTGGATTTAACGGACATTCGGATTTAACGGACACCCCCAATTAGTCCGTTAAATCGAGCGTTTGTTGTAATTTACATAAAGTTGTAGTTATTATGTCCCAGGGAAAACATATTTCATTTCCCATCAAACAATTATGTGTTTGGTGCCAAGGAAGTTAGATCTGTTATTTCCTATCAAACAAACACGTTGATGGCAGCAATATTACATGTGTTTGTTGGTTTTGGTGTATTTCAATTTATGCATGTTTATGATATTTAAAGAGTACGTGACCAATCCATTTGATGATGATTGGCCAATGGAGTTCAACCTTTGTTGGGCTAGTATTGTGTTGGGACAGAGGCAAACATCTATCACCTGCATATAAATCATTCTTTGTTACAATTCTGGACGTTGTAGAGAGGGAAATTGCTTGGTTTCCTTATAATGGTGACTACTATAGGAACATTTTCTGCGATTGTTTACAATCTCATTTCACTTCCTTTCGCTGTTGTGTTGTATCACTTTATTTGTCGTGATATTTAACTCGATGTCTCGGTGTATATCTTCTTTCATTAGTCGATTAGTTTATTTGCACGGTGCAAAGAGGTGGTGAATACAGAGTTGAATTCATTTCGGTATATTGTTCAATGATGAGACGGATTCTGTCCGAAATAATATTACTAGCGCTTCTGCCTCATAAACCAGCTGTTCTTAGTCGTTAATGCCTGTTTCAATCCTTCCGTTGAAGTCTTGTTTTATTTTGAAGTCGTTGCTCTATGTTCTTACTATGTGGGTATTGCTGTTGTTCCACTCATCTGTTGATCCATTCACCATCATAGTAGTCCATTAGTGCTTTCGTTGTTGTTAGTATATGAGCCTTATTTTGTGCGATATTTATTTACGATGCTTTAGAATTTCATTTCCGTCCGATTCACGTCCCTTGTACGATGGGTTAGGGAAATTTGTTGTAACCCGATTCTAGAGTTCATCGGTCAGATTTCTTAAATTCCAGATAGTATTGCGGACAACCTTTTGTAGAACTGACATTTTTAATGATTTGAATTTTCAGTTGATCCCTCTGTTGTACATAATTGTTTTAATTTCGTCTATCGTACGAATTTGTAACACTTATTAAAATCCAACTTCTTTATACATTAAGATTACAAATAGTTTTATATGTATCGGTAAACATAGAATTTTTGCTTAAAATACACTTTTTGCTTCTTATATTTTATAAATTACGTAACCGTTTCCATTGCATAATCGCGTGAATGTATCAAATTTCCCTTCTTTTGTACCAAAAATAAGTATAAGCTGATGATAAAAACTTCATACACATATACTTACCTACTTACGTACGCTCACATAAAAAAAACTCTAAATCCGATAAAACCCAGTTTGCGAAAATTAAAGTATTGATTGGCATAGTCTTGAAATGGAAACGAATGAATTAAATACTCATCCTTGTAGCAAATATAGATTTTCTTATTATTTTCTTAATTTTTGAAAATTCTATCACGTTTCTAGAATTTAAATCCCAAATTTTATGTACATATAGATACACATTTTATAATGGGTGACACGTGTCATACCGTGTGCGTATTCTTTAAGACATAAACATACATAAAAATTGTTTTGCCATTTTATATTGTGTGTACGCTTTGAATCGAGATTGCATTTCGAACACTAATATACTAGCGTTATTATGACGCACTGTATTTTGATTATATAAAGAGCTTTTCTAGAAATATTTATACAAAACACAAAATTATCGACTTTTCGGTGAAAAAATTTCCACCAACTCTTAAATTATACTTGTGTAATACGTTTTGAATTAACATAGTTGTAGGGGTAAAAAACAAACAAAAAAAAAGAACATAAATACAACAAAGAACTTTTTTAAGCTTTTTTGTTTTGGTTCCGTCGTTTGTTGTTAGGTGGTGGTATATGTGTTATTTCTATGGCGGCACCGTAAAAATAGATCAGTATAAAATACAAGATTATCAGTAATTTATTAAGATTTTATTAAAAGCAGTGTTACCGAATTTTTAATTAATTACCGTCTCTTGTACTCTTCTCTAGATTCTCTCGGTGGTCGGTATTTAAACGTTGTTTCGTATTATACAACATTTTGGTATTGAGTTAGGTTTGAAATTTATATAAGCATGTCAGAAACATTGCGCGCTTACACGATAAGGGGAAATGGCGTGGGGGGTTGAGAATTTCGCGATTTTCTTTTAAATTTGATTCTTACGTATTGATTTTCGTCGTTTGGTGTGTAAGTAGTATACAAACAAACGTATTTTATACTCTTATATGCTGTAAATCAGAATGTTGGGTTTTTAAAGTTTTGTAGTTTATTTGTGAGAATTTCTGCTTACTTTTTGCGGGTTATGATGATGTTCCACCAAAATAATAATAAACAAAAATTAACGAAACAATTCTTAGCAGTTAATGAACTTTACAAATATTTTTTAACCGTCTTTTCGCTTGTGTTTTTGGTTTTTAAATTGGTTGGTATTTACTCGTACCTGTTACAGGTTTGTTTTTTAAATGTATTCAACATACAAATTTATTACAAAGTAGTAAAACAAAATAAAGAGGCTTATTGTATTGTTGACATGTTCATTTTGTATTTTTTATGCTTACTATACTATTTTTTATGCGAATGACCCACATTTTTCAATATTTTTCGATGCTATTTATGGTTCGCGGTTTTTTTTCGCGTTTATGTAACTTTGATAGAGAAATGTTTATTCTATAAGTATTCATGTAACCGTTTTATGTTGATATGTCTGGTTTGTGGTGAAGCTTATCGAAAATTGTACGATTTGTTTCTTATTGCGTGTTTGCGAAAATTGTTTAAAAAGAAACTGTTAGGTTGTTAAATTAATTTTCCATAAAACTAAAAATAAGACCACAGCGGTGTTGTAGATGAGTTGGTTGGGCGTGGCTTTAAGCATTATTATGTCTGTAAAAAAAGTTTTTATGTCTGGGGACGTGGAAAAATTAAACTATGTAGGGTTAGTAATAACACCACTAGTTATTTACTTTCAAAATATGTGATTAAAGTAAGGCTTCAACTTCCAATCAACCGACTCGAACTAATTGGAAACGATCTTCACTCCCGAGACTGTTCTTTTGCAAAATGATAAAATGAAATGAACTTGAATCAACTGTTTGCCAAACTAGAATTATCATTAAAATATTCATAAATCATAACTTTCCATTATGTTGAAAAAGCATTCTATAATGGTGTGGTGTTACAGCTTAATTCGAATTTATGATGTGTCTTGAAGAATCTTATTATTTATTAACGGTTTTTAAAATAAACTTATTATTGTTAAAATAAATTTAAAGTAATTTCAAGCTTATAGAAAATTGGATTCTTGGAATTCTGTGGTTTTTAAGTTTTATGCTATCACTTATTGAAAGAATGCATGAAGTTAACAACAATTAATTGATCTAGATACCTCGGATGTAATGAACTTGTAGACTGAAGAACTCGATAACACATTGTGATTATTAAAATATTGTGGCATTGTATGATTTGATCTTATAGTAAGAATACCATACATTTTTATGTTTTTATATTTTCTATTAAGTACGAAAAAGATACCTAACCGCGCTTTTTAATTGATTTTCATGGTGATTTGATTTATTAGTTTAATAATTTGTAAAATTAAATTAAGTTACAGTCTTTGGTGCAAAGTTATTCTAATTTAGGATAATGGTTTTCTTATCTGACAATGAATATCTGTGGTTATGAGTAAATTTGAAGGTGTGACTCCGATCTTTTACCATTATAGATTAGTTTAAGAAGATCCACGTTGAGCAAACAAGTTGACCGGACCATTTATGATTTACCCATCAACATCATTTGCAAAAAAAACATTCGTTCCAAGATAGGGTTACTGTGTGTCTGGTGAGATTGGATAGGGGTAATTTGCTACAAGCTTCTGGAATCTGGTCAAACTGTTACAGCTGAACGTTGCCAGGTACAAGTAATCAAATTAAGTGATGCTCTGGAGGAAAAAAGATTATTTACGGGCCAGGGAAGGCAGAAGTTGATATAACTACATGACAACGTTCGTCCACATACAGCAAAATCAACGCAGCAACTCATTTTCTCCTTCGGCTGGGAAGTTTTGCGCAGTATGCGGCGTATTCTTCAGACTTGGTTCCCTCTGATTACCACTTATTCAGATCGATATTCGAACTATTTTTTTTTTCATTTTTTTTTTTTATTATTTTTATTTATTTAAATTATTACAACTGAATACAATCCATCTAGTATTTTTTCTTTCTTCATTTAGTCACTTTTGAATGAGAGGAGGCCCATTAGCCAGCTCCATTTATAGGTTATTTACTGAAGTATAGTCTTTGCTCTGGTGTCATTAATCCATTAAATCAATTGGTTTCGTTCTCTGCAATCGTCTTACTGCATGTGAAGTGTCCAACATACAACACATTTACGTGTTGATAGATACGTTGTCCATGAATTACTGCACTTTTTTTAATTTCTTCTTGAACCCTCGGGATATCTAGGTCCCTAGCATTTTGTTTTGAAAAGTTTGTGTTATTTTGGTGTTGGTTTTTTTTGTACATCCCCAGAGCTGTATGCCGTAAGTCCATACAGGCTTTAGCACCTGTTGATATAATAGCAATTTATTTTCGGTTGACAATTCCGAATTTTTCTCGAGCAGCCAATACATTTTTCGATATTTGATATTAAGCTCATCTTTTTTCTTTTTAACGTGCTCTTCCCATTTGAGCCTGGTATCTAAGGTCATCCCTAGATATTTAGCATTATTTGCATACGGAATCTGCTGACCGTTAATGATTACAGGTTTATAACTGACTTTTAGATTGGTGAAATTCACATGCGTGGATTTCGATTCATTGAACCCGATACGCCACATTTTTGTCCATTCTATGATTTTGTCACATGCTTCTTATCGAAGGCCTGCGTCTATCCGTTGATGATAGAAAGGTTGTGGGTTCTTTTCCTGCTTCTACAATATTTGAATTCGATTTATTTTATTTATTTTAAGAGAAACAAATTATTTTATGTAATAGGTACTAATCATTACACTACATTTATTTTATTCAAGTATAATTTAATTTAATCTTATACTGTTCTAAATAATGAATCTTTAATAATGACATTTTGTGCAAAAAATTTACCATTAAGAATTTAGATGGCAACATTATTAATTATAATTTTGTTTTAGGATGCTGATTATTTATATCTAAAAAAAAAAAAATTAAAAATAATTGTGCTGTCTTGTGCTAACCGCTTTACATTATATTTTCAACACTAACAATTTACTAACTATCGACTACTTAGGTGTCTGTAACCGGGTCAATTCCGTCATATTTAACTTGCCTATCCTATCCTATCCTTCCATCTTGTTAAATGTAATAAAGGTGTATGGCGATCCCGGCGTCATCCGTGAGTCTCGCTTCATTATTTTTTAAGGTTGAATATATTAAATAAATTAAGTAGTCAGTAATAAGCATACAGTTTGTTTTCAGGTTTAATAATTAATATATGTTTACTGAGTTATTTTGACGGCCAGTTTGCAGTGAATTTATTAAATGCTAATGGTTTTAGAGAAATTATTAATAATTTAATATTAATTGTTAATATAATTCAAATAACTATGATTTCAGGAAATTTTATTGTAAGTTGTGGAGTTGTAGAGGATTAAATTAATAAATATGTATATTATTTAGGAAACCGGTAGGGTAGATTAATTAAGAATTAATTTCAGGAATCTTTAGATGTTATGAAGTAATATTTCTTTGAAATATTAATTGCTGGTTGTGTAGATTAGAATTGTGCTTTCATTATGTTATTAACTATTGGCTTTACCTAGGTATTTGGAACCGGACTGATCTAATTAATCAATTTTGTTAGATAGCTGAAAAATATTAATGTAGAATTATATTACAGGAAATCCAGATACACGTGAAATAATATTATTTTTTCTCAGGTTGCTGATTTACTGAGGCAATTGTTGAAGATCAAAGCAATACCATCGTTATCCATTAAACCTATTAAGCCTTTATCCTTCCTAGTAGATTAGAAGTAGATTAGAATTGTGTTGTGCCGTACGATCGCTAGGTGTCTGCAACCGGATCGTTCCGTCCTAAAAAAAAAAGTAAAAAAAAAAAACCTTTCCTATCCTTCCTAATGTTATATGTAAACAGGCTGTAGGAATAGGCCCGGCGTTATCCGGGACTCTTGGCTAGCACTTGGTTCTACAGTCCAATCAATCAATCAATCAATCAATGCTTCTTATCGAAGGCCTGCGCCATATCTAAGAAGATAATAGAACAAACCTTTTTCCTCTCTAATGTATTCTCAATGACATCTGTAAACCTAAGAAACTGCTCAATAGTTGAGTGTTTTTCTCTGAAACCAAACAGATATTCTGGGATAAGGTTTCTTTGTTCTATGGTTCTTTTCAATCTTTTGAGCAACAGTCTCTCAAACAATTTCGCTAGTGTTGGTAGAAGTGAAATTGGCCGGTAAAATTTTCTATCATTCGATGGCTTGCCCGGTTTCGGAATCATTATTACTTCTGATACTTTCCACTGCATTGGTACATGTTTTTCCTTGAGGATCGCATTGATTATATGCAGTAATTTACGGGTGCTTTTTTCAGGCAGCTCCTTTATTATTTGCCCTGTTATCAGATCGTAACCAGGAGCTTTCTTTGTTTGTATGTTCTTAATTTCAGCTTTTATTTCCGTTAATGTTACAGGCCTGTTCTCTTTGAAATCAGATATTCTGGGCGTATCAGCAGTGTTTTCGTAACTGGTCTGCCGACCTAGAGGTTGAAATGTTTCTTCAAGATATTCACCAAACAGGTCAGCTTTATCTTTCGCACTTCTAGCCCATTTCCCATCGTTTGTTTTGATTGGAGGGATCTGCGTTTTTGGTCGTTTTAACCCTCTAGTTGCTTTCCAGAGGGAATAGTCGGTATCTTTAGTTGGAGCTAGGGAACAAAGATATTTTCCAATTGTTTCATTTTTCACTTTTTTTATGAGTGCCTTAAGTTTGATGCACAAGTTGTTTAAGGTGGATTTATCTTGCGGCCCACGTTTTTCCTGCACTAGTTCTCTTACTTCTATTAGTTAAATAACGGAGTTTTCTTTCCTGGATGATAATTTGGAGGTGCATTTCCAAGCCGACCATTGTATGACATCAAGGAGATCATTGTCTAGTTCCTCTTCTATTTCATTTTCACTTGTGATTGACACTTGAAGTTCAATTTTTTCCTCTACCAACTGCCTAAACAGTTCCCAATTTGTTTTGTTGTTTGTGAGCTGTGGTGATTTTGTTTTTTCTATTACATTATCACTAACTGTCATAATATCAGGAGAATAATCAGATGCTAGACTTTCATCATTTTGTAAGAAGATGTAGGTTCCGATATGCCTTTAGTGATGTATAAATCTATAAGATCTTGGATTTTGTTAGGATCAGTTGGCCAGTACGTTGGTTTCCCTCCTGAGTCAAATTCACAGTTTGAGTATTGGCCAGCTGCAAGTAATTCTTTGCCTTTTGGAGAGGTTAATCTTGAACCTCAGTAGGTATTTTTTGCATTAAAGTCACCTCCAATAATGAAGTTACTTCCTAATTTCTGAAACAAGTTAATGTCTTCTTTTTTTAGGCTATACCGTGGGGGGCAATATATCGCAGATATATTACAGGTGTTGTGATAACCAAATTTAACTGCCACGATGGTTACTTGCATGGATTCTTTTTCTATTTTTAATTCTTCATGATGTTTGATATTATCCCTAATAAATATAGTTGACCCTCCTCTTGCTCGTTCTGCAGGATGTGTGGTATGGTAACAAACATATCTCCCGATTGATACATAGGAGCTGGTGGTAAAATGTGTTTCTGATATTAAGCATTATCAATTTTCTCGGTTTTTAAAAATAGTTCTAATTCTTCTAGGTGTTGTGTTAATCCGTTTGCATTCCATATGGCTATTCTTAATGAATAGTTTTGATGTCTGGTTTCTGCTCCGGAATTATGAGTTGAACTATGTATTGCATACATTATTTGTATGTTTAACTATTTTGGAACTTGGTATTTCTAGCAGATTGAGTTGATCCAGAATTAACTTATTTAGTTTATTCTGTTCTTCGAGGCTCTTTAAAATTGCTTGGACAGTGTTTTTGTTTTTCGTACCGTTCGTCTTACTTTCTTTCGAATTTGAAGCGGCTTGAGTATATGTTTAATTCTCCCTACGCATAGATGCTTCATTTTTTGCTCGATCTTTGTTTGGATGACTTAGAGGCGGTTTGCGTGCCTGATCCCTCATTTTCTGTAGCTGCTTGGCAACCTCACATCCTCGGTAGCTGGCTGGATGCTGCCCATAACAATTTATACATTTTGCTGGTTCTTCCTTAGGTTGCAAGTTTGTGTTTTCAGCACATTTTACGCATCTTGGTTCGCGTGCGCAATATCGTTGCGTATGGTTATAGCCTTAGCATTTTTTGCATTGTATTATTCTTGTACTGCCCCTTTTAACAGCTTCGATCTTTACTCGCATGTTGAGTATGCCAGTTATATTGTAATGTTTTTCTATTTCCTCGCATTTATCAAACGTTAGCATGAACAGGGGAAGCCCTCTTTTTGAAACGGGTTCTAGTCGGTTCTCAAGGATTTTAAATCCTTTATTTTCTAGATCCTCCATTATTGAATTAATTTCACAGGTTGGATGTATCCCTCTTGCCATGACCTTGATGGGACGATCATTTTTATTTTCGTACGTGTACCACTGATATTTTTCCGTATTCATCTTCATTGACAAGTTTCTTTATGCGTATGGATTTGAAGTGTTAATCTTCCATACATTATTGTTCAGAGTAGTAATTTTATACTCTTGTTCCGTAACATTACTCATTACACTTTGGATTTCTGAGTAGTTGGTTACTTCTACTAAAAAATCGATGGTGCGGTTTTTACCTTTGGCTCTGCTTCATTTTGTTGAGCTGGTTGCTGTTCGAGTGATTTTTCTACTTCTGGTGTGGACTCAGCGACATTTATTGGTGGAGGTGATTTCTCTGTTGGTTTAGCGGCTTGTTGTTGTTTAGAGGTAGTTGTTTCTTGATGATTAATATGTTTTCTAGAAACCTTTTTGAAGTTGATGGTAAAGTTTCTGCCGTTTCTGGTGAGTGTTGAGCTTTCCTTTTCTTACTTGGTCTTTTACTCCGTTTCGACATCCAATTTGTTTCTCTTTCTAATTCTTCTTCATCCGTATGGAATGGATTAATGTCATCATCGATTGTAGGGCTAGGTGTCGTCCCAAGTTCTGCACGTGTTTCAACTGCGTTTTTGAGTTCTTCGTTCTCTTTCTTTAAAATTGTGAATTCTTCTTTCAATTTAGATGTAAATTCCTTTATTTCTCTTAGTTGTTCACGGAGTTTGGCATTTTCCTTCTCGTACTGATATATATTTTCAGTTGAAGATCTAGGTGATCTTGGTAATTTGGAACATCGTCCAAATGGGTTAAACAATGATTGGCCCACCCCAGAATCTATTGGGCCTGCCTCCGAGGAGCGTGGGTTTGTCAGCATATCTGCTGCTGTACCACCTGGGGTATTACTTTCCGTATTTGTTGTACTCATTGTTTGTTTTAGCCAATTTAGACCACTGGCATTTGGTCCCCGGTAGCACTTTGCTACTGCCGAAGCAGTACCCGCCCCCGCGACGAGGACGCAGGTACCTTGGTGCTACCTAGGTGTACACAGAGACAGCCGAAGCCCTCTGAATACCCTAGGCTGAGGGGATATTACTATATGACAACGCTCGTCCACATACAGCAAAATAAACGCAGCAACTCATTTTCTCCTTAGGTTGGGAATTTTTACAGTATGCAGCGTATTCTTCAGACTTGGTTCCCTCTGAGTACCACTTATTCAGATCAATGTTCGAACTATGATTTCGATAATTAATCTTTGTAACAATTATATTTTCATTAAAGTTGAATTTGACCAATAAAGCGGAGTTTCTACTTACACACCTAATAAAAGCTTCTTTTGTTGTTTAACATATTCAGATTCAGCACAGAGTTTAACCAATTTAGCTTTAACTAAAATATTATTTAAGAATTTCAATGACATTATAAGCAAACATAACATATTTCGCAATTGGTTAAGAAAAGACTGAGTTAAATTCAACTTGGTCAATTGAACATTGACTTCAACATTAACAATATTCCAGAATTGAGATCCAAATAATAAAACTTTTAAATCATTATGTATACCAAGTTTGACACAAACCGTGGTCCTTCCGCCAATAATTTCATATAACGGTCGAATTTGATCGAAACTGGCTAAGAATCACCGAGAAGAGACCGAGCCGCATCCAAGATTCATTTTACAGTTCGGATTCCACAACCAATTTGGCTGAACATTCAGCACAATCAAAGTATTACTTGCCCATATTCCAGAAAAAATAAAGAATAAAGTAAATTTCTCCACATATTTTTATTTAGAAATATCGATCAGAATGCAATTTTAGGTTTTTAGAAATCGGAACCTTCAGCCCATATTTTCATGTCTTCGAAACTGCTACTTATAACATGAAATTCTACTATAGTCACGCAAGAATTTGTTAAGTATTTGTGGAATTTAATCATTTATTTAAGAATGTTTGCTAAATCCATATCGCCTAGATTCAATAATTCTGTGAGAACTAGGTAAAAGGATTCGGTTAATTATTTGCGAGAATTGAGCAAAGGCAAATTGGCCAAATTTACGCCAAAACAACTCTAGCTCCTCAATAAATGCAGAGGCTTGTTTTAGCCAGATCTGGGGAAGTATCGCAAATAACACCCTCAATATCGGGACTAAAGAATCTACAGTGTAGTGTTCACCATCAGAATTACAGTATTGCAGAATTTTCCATGTTTTGTAGATACAGCGGAACTAATGCAGGCTATTTCACCTTTTGTTTAAGTCTGGGAAGACTTAATCAACGTATCAACCTATCAACGTACAAAGTTTTGGTCGAGCGATTATTTGCAAAACAGTTAAAAAATGGAATTCTTTTAAAACTCTAAAGTTTTTTATTTTCTAATATTTTAAATCTTATCGAAATATTATTTTTTTAATTTTAAACAAAAAATGCCATTATTTTGGATATGTTGCGATCGCCGTACTAATAATAAAGATTAAGTATTTCGTGTTCCGTTTGTTACGAACATTTTACAATGCATCAAAATTAAGATAACTATTATAAAATTTTATGGAAAGTCCTCAATCGATTTCTGTTCCTTTTCCGAAAACTGACAGTTTAGGGCTTTGAAAGAACTAATTCTTTAAATTGTAATTATTTGTTTAAGTTTAATTTTAATTATTCCAGAGTCGTTGGCCAAATTGATTTTCATTTGGATTCGATACACGTGCTCAAGTTGGTATGGGAGTTGTTTTATCGAGGTATACTTGGGATAGAATGAGAATCATTATCTTGTTAAAAATATCCAACATAAATAAATAAAAGCAACAATATAAATAATTTTGCTACTAGTTTTCAAAACTTCAAAATAACTAAATCGAAAGTTGGCGCTGGTGGAAAAATTTGTCACTACAAAAACGAGTTAAACAATTTTTGGTAATTATTATTTTATTATTAATTTAATTATTTTATTCAATATTACTACTGACTCAAAGATCATCAAGTAATTTATCTATCTTAAATAGGTTTCGCGGTTGCTCACCCCAACCGTTTCTGCCTTTGAAGTCTTCTCACTGAATTGGTGTTTTCCTACATACGACGTACGTGTCCATTTTTATGCCGAGATAATCGCTGTACGTGTTTCCCTGTTTATTTCTCTGCTTCCTTGGTGACGTATTCCATATTTAAGTCCCTATGAAGGTTGTCGCTGAAAATGTAGCTTGGGACATTGACAATCCCACACAGCAGTTTATTTTGGAAGACATGTATCATTTGTATATTGGTCTCCCTGGCATAACCCCAAAATAAAATTTTCTAGTGATTTAAATATCCAATTTCATTTTTAGCTTATGACGTAAGGACAGTAATTAGGAGAGATACTGTAATCATTATTATTGATTGATTCAACTTTTATGTTTTTAACTTTCTTACTGGCTCTTAGTAATTTTTGATATTTTTCTTAACAAAATCGGTAGATCCAGTTGAGTTAAAAAATACGTTCGCGCAAATGAGTCATACAAATTTTTCGTTTATTATCAAATGTGTGTTCCTGAGTATCACACAATCGAGCTTTATTTCTTACCAATTTTGACGTTTATTATATTTTCAGCCTTCTCTCAAGGTGGAAATAATGACCCAACATCGAATATTAAACCATAAACGTGAACTTGCTTAATGTGGCCTGTCACCGGAAACAAATTCTCTACATTAAGATTCTCTTACTAAATAACAAATGTTTCCATATTTCTAATGTTTCTGTAATCTCAATTCTAAAATGTGCTTAATAGCTTATTTTAAAGCCTTTAACGTAAATTAAGTATTTACGTTAAAGGCTTTTACGTTAAAGCTTAATAATTTTATTTCATTCTTCGTAATTACAAAATACAAATTTTCTCGTTATTTTCTTTGCGTATTAGAAAAACTGAACACAAATCGCTAACTGTCAGGCTACCCTAGAAAATTTAGACCGTTTTGATTGATTTTATGAATGAAAGTTGCATTGTAACAAACAAAATTAGTCCTGCAAAATGCCCCTTTTCATAATGCTAGGCATTTGTTGATGGTCAAAAAACTTGCCAAATGTTCTTAAGCAAGCCAAATTTTTGAGGCAGGCAAATGAGAGTAGAAAATTCAAATGGGGAATAAATACTTACCTTACAAGATATTCTTATTTAAAATTTATTTAATAAAAAAACTGTTTTGCTGCCTAGAATGTGTTTTCTTATTTTTATGCCCCCCAGAATGTAATTTTTTGTGCTGTAAATTATCAAACCTTAATCACGTAAACTTTTATTTGCAAACCAAGTATTACTGCTCCGCAGATTTAACCAATGAAATATTGCTGATTATTAATTAAAATAAAGTTTGAACAAATCAGATCAACTATATCACTTTTTGTTTTTTGTTCGGAATTTGGTTCGTTTCGATGCGTGATTCCTGCTTTCGGTCTTAGATTGTTCCAATTTGCATTTTTCGACCCTCCTCAAATTTCGTATCGTGCCTTTCCGCTCTTTTCAAATATCTGAACAAAAATTGTTCTATCTGCCATAAATTTTACACTTTTTTTTTGTTCTCGCTTTTAGTGTAGCTCCAATTTTCAACCAATCAGATTTCACTTTTTATGACGATTACGTTTTATCATTGTTGAAATTGTTCATATTGTCTATTAAAGTGACTCCAACTAATTTTTATTGAAATATTATTTAAAAACACTTTATATTACTTTATTGTTTTGTTTCTGCCCTTAACCTACGAACGGCCGGCGGAACTAACAATTTAGATATCAAAAAAATTGTTAAAACAATGTGGTATATGTCTTGCTTTTTGCACTAAACTAAAGTTTGTTTTAGAATTCCATGTTGGTGTATTCTTCACGGTTTGGTGTTTCTCCTGGAAAAAAATAATAAAAACAACTAGTGCACATACATCAACAAATACTTTTAACAGAAAAAGTTTTTTCTAAATAACCCTCGCTTTTGGTTACGGCTGTCAAACACAAATTTTATAATGCGACTGAGTGGATGCACCAAGATAGAACTCAAGCGACGATATTTAATGACTTCGGGGTTAAAATTTTGATTTGGATAATGCTATGTATTCTGGGTGTAATTAGGTATTTATTAGTTTGTTAATTTATTAAATAATATTACAATAGAAACTAATTATTTTAATATTCGCCTTCCTTGCTGTTTTTGTGTTTTCTTTCCAACCAGCCTCAAGGCAAAATGTAAGTAAACAATATTAAAAACAACTGTCAATCGAAATAATGATCATCGTCATTATTGTTGCCGGTAGTTTTCTCGCTATCAAATAGAGATGACGGAAAGAAATCGTGTTTCGTGATCCCATATTCACGTAATCGAGTAAAGTTTCACGGTAGAAATTATGATAGAGGCCCTTGGGTATGTTTCAGATTCATAATGCAAATTGTGAATTATTTGATCAAGACGTTTTCAAGTCATAACCAGAAGTATTTATTGGCTTTATTCTAAAAGATAGATAGAAGAATTTAACTTTTAGTCGGAATATGAAATTGGGAATTTGCGATGTTTTTCTAGCAGTTGTGATTTTTTATTTCCAAAAGTGTATTCTGACGTTTAAGAATTTCTTTATAGTGTCGTAACCAACACAACGCATGGTGCCTTTTATTTCTTTGGAATGAAATATGATTATATATAGTATAAAGTTAATATCCCAGGTAAAGTTTTTCAAAAGACCATCAACTCCAGCAGGACTATTTGTCAAGGAAACTATTTGGGGCCGAAAAATGTGTTTTTTCAGTCACCCCGTACGCACCATATAATCCAATAGCAAGTTTTACTCAGATCGAGCATTCGGATATCTCATTTTAGTTCTTAAAGTTGTTTTTAAATAAAACCTTATTTTCTTTGAGCCGGAAATAATGTTTTGGATTTAAACTACAAGACTGCCTAATGTATCTCGGTGACAAAGTTGTATATATGGCGGACAATAAATACATAGTAATAATAATAATCAATAATTAAAGGGGTTCGGTGTACTGGTATACGCCAAACATATTCAATGGAGTTCAAGACTAACAACGCCTAAAGGCAAACAACTTTATGAAGCTATAGTGGAACAATCCCTGTATTTTTTATCTACCGGTCATCCTACTTACTGGTCCACGGATAAAATGAAAGTACCTGTTCTAATTGATTTCTGCGTAACCAAAGGCATTGCGCGTAAGTATGTTAAGGCCACCGATTGCGATGATCTGTCGTCTGATCAATGGGTGCTTTTGTCTTAAAATCAAAAACACCGAAACGTCTGACAAACAAATGATCTGATTGGAATCAATATAGGAGACTAGTCGAACAAAATTGTCATCTTGATATCCCGCTAAAAACAATCAGATATTGATGTGGCTGCAGAAAGCTAAAAGAGGCACTGGAAATATCAGCTGAAAAGGCTTCACCCATCATCAACAATTCTGAAAAAATTAATAAACTATCACATAATATCCAGTCACTAGTCCAGGAAAAGCGAAAAATTCGTCGGCAGTGGCAACAAACAAAATCACCATTGTTGAAATGCAAATTAATTCGAGCTATCAAATTCGTGAAATTTGCACAGCAGGAAGAAGAAATCCAACGTGTCCAGAATTATTTAAGTGAACTCTCAGTAACAGAGAAGACTGAGTATTCTTTGTGAAAGGCAACAAAAAACCTAAAAAGCCTACAATGTCGAATCCACCGATTAGGCTACAAATTGGATATTGGGCGAGAAGCAATGAAGAAAAAGCAAATGCCTTCGCTGTACATCTAAAGATGGTGTTTTCACCATACGAAGAAACTAATAATATTGTTCTGCTTTAAACCTATAAAGTTTCAATGGAAGAAAGTTAACAAACACAATCAAAACTTGCATTAGTCCGAAAAAGGCGCCAGGATTTGATCTTATTACTGGAAAAATGCATAAAACTAATAACCTACATTTTTAATGCGATCATGCGAACTAGTCATACTCTTCAAACGTGGAAGATATCTTGGATCACTCAAAGATTATCACGAAACTCAAATCTCATCTTATCATCCAATAAGCATGCTTCCCACAATCTCAAAGCTGTGTTTGAAAAAATATTAATAACAAAACTAAAACCAGTATTAGAAGGAAGGCAAATCATTCCAGACCATCAATTTGGGTTACAAAACTATGGAGCGGTACTATAGAAGTACTATAGAGCAAGAGAGTCTATGGTACTATAGAGCAAGTGCTGGAATTGTAAATGCAATCAGCCAGTCCTTTGAGGCAAAGCAATACTATTCTGCAGTCTTCATGGATATGGCGCAAGCATTTGGCAAAGTTTGACACGATCGACTGATATACAAACTTAAAGCGCTCCTGCCGAAGAATATTCACTCAGTTCTGGAAAACTATCTTCCCCAAAGGCAATACATGGTCCAACAAAATGATGCAACAACTTCCCTAAATGATATAACTAGGAGTCCCAGACTTACCTGTTACCGACAATGTAATAATATCAACATTTGCTGATGATACAGCCATCCTTGTATTACACGAAAACGCGCAAACAACCTAAAGAAAAGTGCAAAGTCATCTGAGCAAAATTGAGGATTGACTCAAGATCTGGCAAATAAAAGTAAACGAAAAAAAAACAACTCATGTCACATTCACGCTGAACAAACGCTCTTGCTCATCAGTATAATAAAACGGTGTATATATTCCTCAACAAACCAAGGTGAAATACTAAGGTTTACATCTGGAAAGACGGCTAACGTGGAAAGAACATATTGAAGCAAACCGCAACCAAATAAAAATAACTTTTTCCAAAATGTATTGGCTGATAGGAAGAAAATCCAAACTGTCATTACACAGTAAGGTCTTACTATACAAAGCGTTAATCAAGCCAATATGGACATGGTATTTAGTTATGGGGATCTACCAGTGCATCGAATAGAGAACTCCTGCAACGAACTCAAGCGAAAATACTCAAATGTATGCTCCATGGTACATTCAAAATACTAACATACACGACACTTGGTATTAAAACCGTTAAAAAAACAATCAAGAAATTCATTTCGAAATACTACTCAAAACTTCAGGGACATATCCAAACGAATTGGCCCGGAATATACTAAAACAGCTGCGATTTAAACGACTGAGAAGAGCAGGACTAATGAACCACTCGGACTAATGAAGACGTACAATCATTAAATGTGTAGATTACGCTTACAAGTAGGATCTAAATTAAATTGTGAACACTAATATTAAGTATTAACATTGGTTAAAACTTAAAAAATGTAATTAGCTTAAAATTTGAACAATTCTTGTAGTAGAAAGATTCAAGAATAAAGCCATTGGCGCCATTTAAAAAAATCGAACTGAAATACAAAAGCTAATTCGCAATCTAAAGGATAAAATTAAAGGAAATCCCAAACACTTCTGGGAATTTTTTAAAATCAAACGCGAAACTGAGCCGAACCTAGCCTGGATGAGATTTAAAGATCAAAAATCCTGTGATCCAGAAATACTAACTAACATGTTTGCTAACTATTTCCAATCTGTTTATAAAGCAGAAGACACACTCCACTTATTGAGCTAGAAGGCATCGAGTGAACATTGGTAGGATTCGGGGAAGGATGTGGGTCCATGTGGATGATATTCCTGCTTCGTTTTTTTAAATTTCTGCAGATTTCGCAACTGCTCTAAGCATTTTGTTTAATCAGTCATTAAGAGAGATATTTCATCGAAAAGCTAACCCTGTTACACAAGACTATAAGATAAATGGTATACTTCTTAAGGTAGTACTTGAAACTAAAGATCTAGGGGTTAGTTTTGTTGAAAACATGAGCTTTACTAAGCACATTTAGCTGTACATCGCTAGAACGATCTCCATGCTCGATTTTATCAATCGTTGTAGCTGAAATATGCAATAAATGTGTGTGTCGCTTCTACGAAGAAAATATCCAAAGTAATGAGAAAGTTCAACGCTACTTGACAACTACCATATTTAACTGGATGTGAAACTTTCAACTTGGCTTGGCAATGCTAGAAAATAGGCGCGAATTGTTAAAAAGTACTTTTAACGGTAACCAGTACTATGTACGCCTAATCGATGTCCTAAAGGATCTTAAATTCGTCCACTTAGATAGACACAGAACCAACTATGGTGACAGTGAACCAGTGAAGGGATGTGTAAGAATTTCAATAAAATAAACTATTTGTTTGATTTTTGCTTAACTAAAGATAATTTTAAAAGTAGATTGGGGCGATTTTATGCCCAAAGTGATTTTATTATTGTTTCTATTATTTTTAATTGTTAATTATTTTTCAAGTCAAATTAAATAAACACACCAACAACACAACATTTTAATTTCAACTAAAGGGTATTTCGAAAGTCGCGCCTATATGACTTTTTAAAATAAAACATGGAAATACTTTAATTTTTTCTGTCCACCACGGACACGTCTACCGGCTTCTATACGAAAATTAAAATTTTTAAGAACTCGCTCACGCATTACCGCATTAAGTTCCTCAATTTCGGTCCGAATGTTGTTTTTCAGCAGTGCAATTATAATTGACACATAAACTTTATTTTTCAAGAAACCACAAAGCAAGTAATGTAATGGCGTTAAATCGCATGATCTAGGCTAGGTGGCCAATTTATGTCACCATTACGTGAAATTAATCGACCTTACAACTTAGACCTCAATAGCTCGATGTGTTCATGTGTTGTGAGACTCGTATCTCCACCCTGTTGAAAATAGCAATACCCTGTATCTAATTGTTCCAATCCTTATGTAAAATTCGCCAAACAGTCGATAGATGAATGCCTAATTCCTGTAATATCGATGCGACACTTTCGGCCACAGCAGCAATGTTATCACTAGAACGTGCCCTTTTTGGTCTGCCAGACCTTTTTCGATCCTCGACAGAACCAGTCTCTACAATATTTTTTCCCTAACCTTTGAATTGCTGACTCATTTGGACGTTTATTTACACCAAAAAAATCACGAATTTTACGATACGTATTTTTTAAATATTGATGATTTTCATAATAAGTTTGAAGAACTTAATGCGTTCTTCTAGCGTGTAAGTATCCATCGTTGAAATTGTACATCTGTCTACTTCACAAATGTCAAAGATAACATAAAAAAAAGGTTGCGTTTAGAAATTATTTATTACTGACATCTAGGCGTAACTTTTGAAAGATCCTTTAGATTCCTAATAAAAAATTGTATTTTTAACTTTTTACACATTTTTGCAACTTTTTTGGGCGGATTGTCCAATCGTTTGGTTTACCTCGAAAAAGCAGATAAAGTTCATACAAAGTATTCTAGAAATACGATAGCCATATACTCTTAAAATATTCGACAGCAAATCAATATTCATTTAAGTAAATATATTCGGGCTTATTGGTAATAATCCTTGGACATCAGTAAGTACTTGTTTGGGATACATTTTCAAGTTGCAACTACAATGCGTATTCTTCAAAGCTAAATAATAACACAAATTCAATAAATGGATAAAAAAATGATAAAAAAGGACAAAAAAAAAAAAAAAAAATGTGTGTGTGGTTTTTTGGTCTTGATATGTTCGCCAAAGTTGCTTGCGCAACAACTTTGTGGAAGACTACAAAATGACAATCTTAATGGTTCTGTTGGATAAGTGAACAACACCACTCAACTATAATCATTTGTTGTATTGTTACCTACTTCACTTTGGTGAAGACATATTTTTTTTATATAATAAAACTTACTTATGTATAAACGTGTTTTCCGATCTATATGTCTTTTATTTCTATTAAACAATCCCAACAGGTTATGGGCCCAGTCACTAATAAAAAAATAATTAAAAATTAGCGTTAAGTATTGTTTAAATAAAAAATAATAATAATTAAATTAGTTTTTTGTGAAATCAAATCGACGAATTTTTCTAACCTAAAAAATGGCAGCGTCATTTGGAAATGTTTATGTAGAAAAATTGTTAGGTCGAGAAAATTATGGACCGTGGGCGTTTGCAGTTAAAAATTATCTCGAACTTGAAGATTTATGGGATGTTGTATCCGGTGTATAAAAGAAGATGATGAAAACTTTAAAAAGCAGGATGTAAAAGCGAAATCCAAAATCATTTTGTTGGTTGATAAAATCAACTACGTACATATCATGGATGCAAAAACGTCAAAAATGGTCTGGGATAAGTTAAAATCTACTACTGAAGATTCAGGATTGTCCCGAAAAGCTCGTAAATTGACAGAAATTGGACTTATTGTTAGTGAAGAATGGGTTGGCACGTTGTTGCTAGCAGGCTTACCAGAACAGTATGAACCGATGATCATGGGAATCGAGAGCTCAGGTTTGGCAATTACAGGTGACTCAATCAAAACAAAGTTGCTACAGGATGTACAAAAGAATGTTAATTCTCAAGGTGCTTTTTATACAAATAAAAATAATTTTAGAGACAGTTCTTGAAAAAAAGGAAATAAGTTTCAGTTACAAAAAGGCAAAGGACCTTGTTGTTTTAGTTGCAATAAAAATGGTCACATAGCAAAGGGTTGCAAAAATTAAAAGAAAAATGATGATAAATCAAAACCGTCTCATGCTGGTTTATGTTCAGCGTTCTCGGTGGACACAGTGAATCTAGATGATTGGTATATTGATTCCGGTTCGTCAATGCATATGACGATGCGAAAGGATTGGTTGTTTAATACAACTAGGTCTAATATTCGCGAAATTATTGTGGCAAACAGTGAGAGATTACCTGTGGAATTGATGGGTACTATATCATATATTGAAGTACTAGTAGATGACAAATCAAAACAGCAGAAAATAAATAATGTTTTATATGTGCAAAATTTGACAGTAAATCTTCTTTCTGTGAGTCAGATGACTAAAAAGGGATATTTGGTCAAATTCAGCACAAATGGTTGCAAAGTGACATGTGATAAAAATGTTTTAGCATCACCCACATTATGGGCAACATGTACAAATTAGGTCGACCTCCGAATAATATGTTATTGATGACAGCAGCAGAAAACAGTAATTTGTGGCATCGACGTTAGGCACATCTTAATTTTAATGATTTATATAAGCTGCAAAATATGGTATTTGGTTTAAAATTTACCGAAAAAGCTAAAAACGAATCGTGTATTTCATGTATTCAAGGGAAACAAGCGCGACAGCCGTTTAAAAGCTCAGTTTCGCAGACATCTAATTTACTCGAGCTAATTCATACAGATTTGTGTGGTCCCATGGAAGTAGCATCAATGGGTGGAGCTAAGTATTTCTTAACGTTCAAAGACGATTTTTCGCGTAAAGTTCTTGTATATTTTCTAAAAAAGAAATCGGAAGTAAAAACTTGTTTTGAAAGATTCAAAGCATTAGTGGAGAATGATACCGAATGAAGTGTGTACGTTCAGACAATGGTACTGAATATTGCAATCATGATTTGAATGATGTTCTAGTTAAGCATGGCATTCGACATCAAACAACAGTACCATATACGCCGCAGCAAAATGGCACTTCAGAGAAGTTAAATCGCATAATTTTAGAAAAAGCTAAAAGCATGATGTTCAATTCAGGGTTACCCAAAATTTACTGGGCAGAAGCAGTATCAACCGCTGTTTATTTGACAAACGTGTCACCGACCAAACGAAATAACGATAAAACTCCTCACGAACACCAAGCGTTACCGTTTAATTAATCCTAAAAATTTACAATTAGTTAAAAGTAGAGATGTAAAATTTCTAAAAAGTGTTTCATACGGGAGTAACGTACAGAATCATCCTGATACATATTGAACATAGATTCACGTTGTTCTGATCTTCAGTCATTAAGTGAAAACAATAAAAACTGTTTGGAACAGCATCTTGATGAAGAAGTTGAGTTTTGCGAACCAGAAAATACTCATCAAGTAAAGGACACAGCAGATTCAAATTCATCAGTAATTCATCGTAGGTCAGAAAGAATACCGAAACCAAAAATTATGACTGATTATGTGGTTTATTCTTCAATGACTAATGAAGTTTGTGATTCAGAAACTGTGGCAGAAGCGCTGAATCGTTTTGATGGTGAACAGTAGAAGAAAGCTATGCAGGAAGAGTATGATGCTCTAAACTTGGGTATTAGTTGATTTACCATCAAACAGACGTCCAATTAATTGTAAATGGGTTTTAAGACTAAATTGGATACTGATGGCAATATTCAAAGGTACAAAGCTAGGCTTGTCATAAAAGGATATGCGCAAGAGATGGGCTTCGATTATCAAGAAACTTTTTCTCCGGTAATGAGATACTCATCTATCAAATATTTATTGGCAATAGCGGCTCAGTACGATTTGGACATAGAACAGATGGTTTTTAGCAGTGACAGCTTTTCTGCAAGGAGATCTATCAGAGGAAATCTACATGGTTCAACCAGAACATTTTAGTAATGGTCCTCAGGTTTGTAAATTAAACAAAGCCATCTATGGGTTGAAACAAGCAAGCAGAAAGTGGAACAAAAAGTTAGATAAAGTTCTTATAAACATTGGACTTCAACGGTCTAAGGTTGATGCTTGCATTTATTATAATGTAGAAAATGGCAAATAGTTTTTCATCTCTATTTATGTGGATGATTTTCTTATTATTTTAAATGATGATGTATTAAAGCAGAAAGTTAAAACTGAACTTAAAGCGAATTTCACAATGAAAGACTTGGGAGAGGCAAAGTGCTGTGCTGGTTTAACTATTGGACGCAATCGTAAAAAAGGAGAAATATACATTGATCAGGAGCGATATATAAAAGAAATTTTGGATCGTTTCAATATCCCTTTGCCGACCAAGAAAAATAAAAATTTGGCTCAATTGAAGTACAAACCACACAAATGTGTGAGTAAAAAAACATAGTATGTAATGACGTTTTTGATAAAAAATTTCGCTTCATTTGAAGTACAACTAACACAATTGTATGTATAGTTATAGTGTTTTTGTTTTCGGACGAAAATAAGTTAAAAAGGAATACACAAATGTGTAAGTTGGTTCAAAACACATACAACCATATATTTTTCATATGATTCGTTTGCTTAACCCACACAATTGTGGGGGCAGGCTGGTAAAGGGATATGTCAGATTCCAAACCTGTTTCAACACCATCTGACCCAAACCAAAAATTAACAAAGAGTTCTAAAAATCCGCAGACATGTCGAGTATTCCTTATCAAGAGGCAGTAGGATGGTTATTATACTTGGTACAGGGAACAAGGACCAGATTTGGCATATGCAGTGAACAATGTTAGTAGATTTAATAATATCTTTGATCATTCGCACTGGACTGCAGTAAAGAGAATTTTTCGATATTCGAAAGGAACGGTTAAATTCAAATTAAAGTATTCTAAAAATTTAAATTGTGAATTAATTGGATACAGCGACGCCGACTGGGCAGGAGATTAAGATGGACGCAACTCAAGAAGCTGAATGGTTACGAAGTGCATTGAACTTTTTTTCAACCGATGCATATCATCCCAGAACTAAACATATAGATGAACGACATCATTTCGTTAGACAAAAACAAATGGAAAATCATTTAAATCTGAACCCGATAGATACCGAGAATATGATAGCAGATGTATTAACAAAATCTGTGACTAAAGTAAAGCATGATTTTTGTATAGAGAAGTTTGGATTATGTTTGGTTGATTGAATTGTTGTTCTAGTGGGGGTGTTGGATAAGTGAAGAACACCACCCAACCATAATCATTTGTTGTATTGTTACCGACTTCACTTTGGTGAAGACATATTTTTTTTTATATAATAAAACGAACTTATGTATAAACGTGTTTTCCGAACTATCTGTCTTTTATTTCTATTAAATAATCCCAACAGGTTCAAAAGCTATCAACGTGAAAATGAGTACATATTTTGACAAATTTTTGACTAGCGATATCTCAAAAATGAGGGCTAACTTTGAAATGGGACTAGCATCATTGAATTCAGCATACTTGAATTAGGTTTACCCCTGGGTGCCCAGCTTGTCACAAAAAAAAGTTTGCGATTCAAGCACAATGTAATTAAAACGAAAATATTTCTTTATTTCATAGTTACGATTTACCAATATA
The DNA here is from genome assembly GCA_947310385.1 of Nephrotoma appendiculata. Lineage (NCBI taxonomy): Eukaryota > Metazoa > Arthropoda > Insecta > Diptera > Tipulidae > Nephrotoma > Nephrotoma appendiculata. The sequence goes on along the minus strand of OX371225.1, from coordinate 240,330,153 downwards.
TATTCCGATAAGTGCTGCCATCTATTAATTTTAAAACATTTAAAACTAACAACATTTTAAAACTAATTTTAACTCTAAAATTTAAACATTTCAACAATAATAGCTCTATATTATCCAAAAAATTTGTTCGCGCCAAAAAAATCAAAACAAACTTTTGGCTTGGTTGAGCAACTGTATCCACGTTTTTGTTTTGAATTTATTTTTATTTCTTAAATTTTGTTATTTTATAATTTAAAAATGAAGAAGATACACTTAGAAATTATGTACCTACCAAAGCGCATAAATAATTTAAGATATGTTTTCGTCTTTTACTACATTCAGTCCTATATGTTATTTCTATATAACAACAATGATAGCCAACCAGTGGAGGAACGAGGAGTTGTATGAAGATGCGCGCGATCGATGAATGCGCGGGGAGAAGAAAATCTATTGCAATGTTTAGAGACGAAGTAGAAATATTCTTATATAAATAAGGTAAACAAACGTGGGGCACCTAAATAATATACGAACACAAGATATAGAATATAATAAATGCTAATACAATTTATGTTGTTATAATTTTTCTTCTTGCTTTTTTTTACTATATCTCTGATACACTTACATATATTTTTTTTTTTAATTTCCACGCGGTTCGATGAACCTCTCACATACACACAATCTTCTTCCAAAACAAAAACAAAACCGAGAAATATTACAACAACAACATACTACAAAATGTATTTCTTCCAACTTCTTCCCAATGTTTTGAACAATTTTTACTTTACGTTATTCTTATATCATGTTGTTAATTCTCTTAATCATAAGAAGCAAAGCAAGACACAAAAAAAAACGGAGGGAACGAACAAAATCATAACAACGTAAACTCGGGGCACACACATACCCAGCATAAACTTTTACAACAATGTCGTTGGGTTTTCTTGTATAGAGGAGTATTTGGTTTGGTTTAAAAATAAAAATAGAGGGAATTTGTTGTTGTTGGGAATTTACGAGGGAAACGAAGATTTCATTACAGAACCAAAAACAACAACAATGCAGCATATTAAGACTATGGTGTATTCCCCTTTTTTTTGTATATGTTATGATGTTTCAGAAAATGTAATTCTCTTTAAAAATAGAACGCACAGAAAAATAATGAAAAATTATGCTTTGGGAGTTTTTTTTTACATAGATTTGGTTTGGAATACAGATTACAACAGCGTTGAGTATGAGATATACGGTGATGACGACGGCGCACGAGGAGAGAGGAACATGTAACAGTGGTTGATTGGCCTCTATGAATAAGCGTTTTTTTTATGTTTTGTTGTTTTTATTTTGAATTGAAACTTCTTTAGGTTTTCGTCGGTCGGCATGTTATTGTGTGCTGCTTTAAGACTACAAACGATAGTTTAGTGTACTATATACAGTGTATCTGTATAGAATATACAAGAAAAGGGGAATGTTTTTATTTATTCAGTGTACATCAATTTGATTTCCTCTATATACATACATATATGTATTACTACAATACAAACAAGTATGCGTATTAATTTACGTTGTGTGTATATTATTCATACGTACAAGCGCTTCTACTCTATATACGACATTTAAAATACGGGAGACGAAAATATTTCCAAGTTGTACCCGTCCATATATATATAGTAGAAAAAAGGCGGGAATTTGAACGAAACAATTTTCCCAAGTTTTTCATTTCTGTAATACGGTATAATATTATTATTTGTATATGTAAGATATAGGCAAGAGAGAGGTGTATTTGGAATTGTTGTGTTTTTTAAATATAGATTGACGGTTGAATGACATTAAGAAATTTGTTGTTGTTGATTACAGGTGGGAACGATTATTAGGTTGTTTACATGTATTGCGCGCTGGTTTACGTTTTACGTTATATAGTTTAAAAGCGGGAATTTAATTTTACATTTTGTCTTACTTCGGTATATTATGATACACCATGAGTCGTTCTAATTGTTTTTTTGGCATTTGTTTGGGTTCTGAATGTGTGTTGTTGTTTATAAAATACATAAGATTGTGTATAAATTGAAACGAGCACAATACGACGAAATAGGTCGTTGAGCTTAGTTTTTATTATATTTTATTTATTTATTAGGGGAAATCGATATGCACACACACAAACTCTCTATAGATTTTCATTTGATTTGGTTCTTCTTCTGTCCATGTAATAATTCTTAAACATAACTCGCGTTTCGACGTGATGCGAGCTAAGAATTAGGTACATAAGCAACAACAATTAAAATGGAGAAGCGGAAGTAATGGATTTTTTCAAGAAATGGTGTATTCTTCAATATATTCCAAATATGCTGTGAAGTGTTGCAGTGTACATGATATATAATAGGCGTTATTATAAAGAAAATTGTTTGTTTGAGTTCGATGAACTTGAAAAATGTGTATAGGTTTCATAAGAACGATGTAATGGGATATTTCCCGCCATTTTTGTAAACCATAATAGTTTTAGTAAGAACATACTGTTTAAAGTAAGAAAATTAGAAGAAGTGGCATGGATTGATGTTTAGTTGTTTATTACCAACATGTTGAATCTTTTAATTTTTTGGTCTTGTTTTTTAATATTACTGGGTGTCGTTAGGTGCTGCCATCTTTTGTAACTGTATACTGTTTGTGGAATTTTTATAGGCTGGGTATGTTATTTTGTTATTATTCTATTGTTCGAATAATGTGCGAAGAATGTTGGTTAAATAAATAGTTTTAATTTTTTTTAACTTTATGCAGTTTTTCGTAGAATATTCGTTATTATATTTTGTTATTTTATTCACATTATTTTGTCGGCCGTCTTGCTTAAGGACTTAACATTTTTTGGTCGTATTTATGATCAAAATAACATGCAAATTTCGAGCTCTTTCGGCTTACATTTTATAGATATTTATAGAATATTGCTATAATAACACTTGATTTTATGGGATTATCTTAAAATTTAACGTAATCGATTTATAAAATTTGATGTGGAGTGTAACTGGACTTTGATGCTTCGAAAAATAATCAATTGATCATTCTGAAGTATTGTTTGGCTTGTATATTGAAATTAAAAGTTTAACTGGTCTTTTAAGTTACTTTTTTTAAACAGCTTGCATCTGCTGGCCCGGCATTGAAGAAGAAATTATGCAAGTTAAAACCATAAAAGTTGAATCAATCAATAATAGGGAACTCAGTATCTCCTCTATTTACTGTTCCCCACGCCATCAATTAAAAAAAGAAGACTAGAGTCGACTTTTTAAATAATTAAGACCAAATTTTATCATAGGCGGTGATTTTAAGGCAAAGAATGCCTATTGGAGATCTAGACTTCTAGACAACCTGTAAAGGGAAACAGTTGTTTAATGCAGCTCGCGAGAACAACTGTGAATTCCTCTCTGGTGATAAACCAACATATTGGCCTGATGGGCTCTCTGACTTCAAGAGGATAGTTATGTTTCATTGTAGTGTTGGTATGAAAAATCGGTGAACTTTCCCAAACCGCTTGTTGGATACTGTTATTAAATATTTCTAGTTCATCTTCCAGCTGCACCTTCGTTCTAATTGTTTCGCCGAGATTTGTTCGGTCTAGTCTTGAATAGATCCCAATTGGTTTTATTGTTTGTTAAGTTAGGTGAATTATCTTTTTTTATTATCATTGTACTCAGAGTCATGATCACAGATGATAATCCTTCACTATTTTCAATGCACGAGTAGTCCTCTAAAACTTCTTTTGTTACAAAGAAGTCTAGAAGATCTGGAATTTTATGTATGCTTAAAGAGAAACGGAAAGCTCGCAAAATTTGGCAGCGCTCTCGTGCACCGCAACACAAAACTATTTTTAATTTTTTGTACAATAAACTTAAACAACTTACAAAGGAAATAGAGAACGAAAGCATAACTAAGCGACTTCGAGGTCTTTCTGAACTAAAGGATGACGATTACTCGCTTTGGAAAGCAACGAAGGGACTGAAAAGATCCAAAATGCATGTACCGCCTATCAAAAACGATGACGGATCCTAGGCTAAAAGTGACAAACAGAAAGTCTCTCTATTTGCTGCTTATTTAGAAGAGACTTTTCAACCGTTGCCGAGACAATTAGCAAATGAGAATACAACAGTCATAAACAAAGTAGATGATCTTAACATAAGGCACGTGACCTTATTGGAACTTAAAACTTAAATCAATAATAACTTAAGTATCAGAAAAGCTCCAGGTTATGACTTAATTACTGGGTAAATTGTGAAAGTCATTCCCGAGAAAGGTTTGCGTAAATTAAATCAGCCTTCAGATTGAAAAAAAAATCATATAGACCAATATCACTACTTCCAGTCATATCAAAAATATTTGAAAAACTGTTGTTGAAGAGACTCAAACCTATAATAGAAGAAAGATGCTTAATTCCACCACACCAATTTTCGGCTTAGAGAAAATCACTCTGTAGTTGAACAAGTTCACAGAAAAACGGATGTCATTAAGGAAGCACCTGAGAATAAGAAAATATGCTCCAGTATTTTCTTAGATGTAGCTCAAGCTTTTGACAAAGTTTGGCATTCCGAGCTTGAATTTAAACTGCATCGAGATTCGAGAACTACCTAAGCAATTTTATCAAATTATTAAGTCCTACTTAGGTGATCGACACTTTAGAGTCAAATTTGAAAATGAGTACTCTTAAATAAAAAAAGAATATCAGCAGGTATACCACAAGGTAGCGTACTTGGACCTATTCTGTTTATTCTTTGGCAAACGATACAGCTATTCTAGCAGTTGGAAAAGATATTTCGGAAGCAACAAGCAAACTTCAAAATGCAGTTAACACGGTGAGCAACTGGACTAAAAAATGGAACATCTTATTAAATGAAGCCAAGTCAGTACACGTCAACTTTACACAAATCAAAATGTAAACTGTATTCTCGTTTTTCTCAACTCAAACCAAATTCCATATGCAAATACAGCTAAATACCTTGGCATGACCCTCGATGCTAAGCTAAGATGGAAAGAGCACATCAAGAAGAAAAGATAAGAGTTAAACATCAAATATAGAAAAATGTACTGGCTCACGGATAGAAATTCTGAGCTCTCAATACACAACAAATTGCTTCTATACAGGTAAATGCTAAAACCAGTATGGAATTATGGTATCCAACTTTGGGGTTGTGCCAAAAAGACCAATGTACAAATGATACAATGCTTCCAAAATAAAGTGCTACGAGGGATTGTAAATGCCCCTTGGTACATTAGAAATGACAACCTTCATAGAGACTTGAAGATGGAATACGTCACCGATGAAATAAAGAACCAAGCAAGGAAACACGTTCAGCGCTTATCTCTACATGAAAATGCAGATATCCGTCGTATATTGGACACCACTAACGTAGTGATGAGACTCCAAAGGCAGAAACAGCTGAAACTGGGTAGTTTGAATTACAATAAGAATTTAAAAAAAAAAAAAACGACGTTTTTTTTTTTTAAAAATCGCCTTTCTACGAGTGCTAAAAGTTTGAGTCGATTTAGTTCCTCGCGAGTGTAGTATACTTTACAAGAATTGAGTTAGCTCAGCGGTTGCCCAGTTTTTTAATTTATTTAATGTGGCTGAAATTTAACTGCAAAAGTTATTTGGATTAATTTATATCTCAAGTGGAATGCAACCAAACCAAATATCCGCAAAAAAATGTTTCTGAAAGAATCGATTCTGGATTGAGGTGTCAAATCCAGCTAAAGTCCACAAATTTCTGAACCTGGGTAAGATTTTCCAGAGGCAAAAAAACGTAGATGCTATATGTGTCCTCCAGCTTTGGGTCGCATGAACAAACAGCTTTGCAGCGACTATAAGCAAAATGTATATCTTCAACACTAAAAAGTTTTGTTATTTTTATACTTTAAATTAATTTAGCGAAATTGAATTTTAAAAACAATGAAATAAAGTAAATTATGACTAACTAACTACTAACTCTGTAACAAAAAATTCTTTATCTAGAGACTCAGATTATGCATTAGTGTAAGTAAAAAGAGTTATGTTGATTAGAGTTAATGGTCTAGCTAGAAAATAATTCTGTTGCATATAATTGAACATTTTAAATAAACCGATATTGGTTCAATTTAATTCGGAGAATGAAATTGATATAATAGTCGAATACTAAAGAGAACCGGATATTCAATTTTCCCAATATATTTTGACTCAAATTCAGTTTGTAGCAACAATATATGGTTTTCTGGTGAAAGAACTACATGTTTTATCAACTAAAATCAAACATTTTGGTCTAAAATATAGTCTGGATGGATCGTTTGTAGAATTTGGATATTTCTTCTCTATCTATAATTTAATTCGTGTTAATCATGAAAGCAAGTTTACCTGAATCTGATGAGAAATGATATATTTCCACAAAAATTGGCTATTTTTTAAGTCGAATTTCATTAATTAGTTACATTGCAATTGCCAGTTCTCCAAAACAACTTACAGAATTCATATTGGAATCCAATTTTCATCTTAGAAATTGATGCCATCCTAGCTGATTAAGAAATGTTTTATTTAGTTAGTTCCATTAAATTTTCTATTTGCAGACATGCAAAATTTCACACTTGAAACTCCATTTTCATAGTATAAACTGAGTTTTATCCCATTTTGTTGTTAAATAGGACATTTGATTTTTATTTTCAATTCTCCTAAACCACATTTAAAATTTATTTCTATTTTCATTTTACAAACCGAGATCCATCCTAATCGATTAAGACTCATAGTTATTTTCAAATTTACCCATTACCAGAAACATGAGGGCTTATTAAAAATTTTCAGAACTTCATTTCTGGTTCTCGAATGAAAAATAACAAACAAAATTTAAACTGGCCGAATTCCAGGATCTAATGCGATTGCACTAATTTTGGGATTCCATAAAAATCACCTGAGTCACAAAGAAGGAAAAGAAACCCAACAGCAACAATGCTAAACATTTAAATCCCACTGTACGGCCATTTATATTTCCTGAAATTACGACTCGTCTTAATCGCTTCCTGGCACTGTGTTCTGATTTTACTGTGAAATGTTTAACTTGTGTTCATTCTCTAGTATACAGATAACGAGGTTTTGAGAAGCAGATCTCCAAATTACGTACCATGATTTATCTCGATTGATCATTTCTTTTGAGTTGCTTCTTTGGAATTTTTTAAAAGGAAGGACAAACACCTAAAGGGGAATATACGACAAAAAGTGGATTATTAGTTGTCAGATTTTTTCAAAGAGATTACTGTGATATGAGTCCGTATTTACAACTAGTGTGTCGCATTGTCAACTTATCAAATTTCACTTTTGCAATCGCATAGAAAGTTAGACTTAACTGATTAATTAATAAATATGTATCTAATATTAGTTAAAATTCAGGCTTGTGGAGTCAGTCCAACTCAAACACAGCCTCTTACAGAAGTAAATAAAAGTGGTACATTATAAAGGTGCGCACGATTGCTCTTTTTCGATTTTTGCAAATATTTATGATTATTTTATATATATTTTATATAAATTATAAATTAATTTTGCAATAATATCGGTCCAGACCAAAATTTAAGCACATTTACAGTCTAGGCGGCTTATTATAAATTGGGAGGTGGCAGTGACGCGCTCCAAATTGGTCCAACGGAAGTGACAAATTCCATAGGACATTTCGTTTTGTGCATATAATTTGTTGAGCTAACAGATTGTAAATTAATTGTGCAACAATACTTACTGCCGGTCCAGATCAGTTTTCCAAAATTTAAACGGAAATGACAATTTTTAACGAAAAACTGTGATTTAACAAAAATTTTGTCCCTGTGCAGTCCATACGGCGCCCATGAGCTTTTTCCATAAATAGGGAGATGCCAGTGATTTTTGGCCGACTTTCGTCCACCGGAAAAAGTAACTTTCACAGGAGCTTTTTTGTTGTTTACAAATATGTTGTAATTTCCGAAAACGAGATTAAAAACAAAAAGATTGTAAATTCAATTTTAAACAAAATGAGTTCAGATCATTTTTTAAATTTTACGGAAATGACGAGCTTTGATATTCAAAAAACCATCAAAATTCATCATCCCTACAGTCCAGGCTATTCGGAAAAACTGCAAACTTAAACCTTTTCGATTAATTGGCAAATCCATGCGAAATTTGACGGAAATCTGAATACCGGCAGCGGCAGTTTCAATGGGAGCGTTTTAAATTTTTGTAATGTTGAAAAGTTTAAAGGTTAAAAGGTTTACAAAAAACGATAAAGAATTAAGAGATCCAAATGTTAAAGATTAAATTTTGAACAAGAATAGACTTTGTTGATTTTCTGAAATTTAAGCGGGAATAATGATTTATGATTATAGTTACAAGACAGTTTTACTAAAAGTACTGTTAGTTTAGTTTTTCACGTGTTGGCCACGTGTTGGCGGAACCACTCCTTAATTTTTTTCCCAACCCAAAGCAAACATACTAGGTTCAAACATTTCTCACTTATTCCTTCTGGCCTCTCTCATTTTTATTGTAAATCCAGTTTTAAACATTTTTAACAATTTACTAGTAATCTAGTAATTAGTAATTTACTAGTAAAAAATAAAAATTTCGGATTACTTGTGATTAATGAGCTGACTAATTTTACCTTTGTATTTAACCATTCTTAACATCAGGCAATTAATTCTTGTTTCGTGTCCGACGGACTAGGGACTCCTAGTTGAATTAATTTGGTTCTTCCTACCCAAATATGAATAAATTTGGAAAATTGGTTGGAATTGTAATTCTAATACGCAAATTTTCTAGACTACATCGAGTTTCTAGAAAACACCATTCTAAAGAGAACCGAATATTTAATTTTCTCAATATACATTAGAATCAAATTCAGTTTATAGCATAAGTATATGATGTTTTCTATGGTAAAATAGAACTAACATTTTTCACTTAACATAAAACAAACGTTTAATTTACTTACTGTTTGGGCATTAATAGAATATAGTACGATTTCCGGTTGAAAATATGTGTCCCATCGATTGCTTCAATGACAACTATAGTTGACCATGTTCTTTGTAGGTTTAATGGGTTGCAGAAATTTGTGAATTCAAGTATATTTTCTGATATTGGCGATCACCACTTTATTGCTTCACATTTCTTGTATAAAATCAAAAAAGTTAATAACCATTTAGAAAAGAAAATAATCGAATACAATCGCGTAAATGCTGACTTTGAAAACTATTTGACACCTCTGGGTGTAATAGTTCAACAGTAAAACTCAAATGAAAGCGATTATAACCAAAGACTTATCGAAATTGATTAGCTAAAAAGAGATATTTTGAAAATGTTTTTGGCGGTGTACAACCAACATATCTTGTGGTTTCATATAAATGCTTTGCCGGGTACAACTAACAGCAGCAATCATAACCTTGTTATTAACAGTGGTGGGGAAATAATATCTGACGGATACAGAATTGAATCTGAATTCAACAACTACTTTGCGAATGTTGGAGAAGATTTTGATTGTCAGATTAATAGTTTCAAAAATATAGGGGGTGGGAGGGGGGGGAGGGTACATGCATTAGTGCTAAAATTAGTACCGATCGAAATGTCGATTCAGTTCTAAAATTATTTCGAAAACAAAGAGACATATTTGCGTTAGGCTATTAATACAATACAAAATGTACTATTTACCTGTACAAGAAAAAATGAAATGTTCCGTAGTCTTAATAATGCTACCACTCTATACGCTTCGCGCTTTCTGGATAGGATTCGGTAACATGCTTCATTTTACCGGACTATTAAACAATTTACTACTGCTGGAAGTGTTCAACCGAAAAAGGACTCGTGGAGCAACAGTCACTGAGGAAAGTAATGAAATTGCTGTATTGGCTGCAGTAACTTATAATCCTCATATTAGTACACGAGAAATAGCCAGCGATTCCGGATTGTCCCGAACCAGTTCCAAATTGTGTCAAATTTAAGAAATATAATTTGTTTAAGACTAATTTCGAGTATTTACATTGAAAACGTGTTAATTTTAATTCAAACGTATTGCAGAATCGTATTCATAAGTTCTCAGTAGGATAAATCGAAAAAAATTTTAATATCGTTATTACAGCGCCATCTATCATAAAACGAAAAAAATGTTTCAAGGAAATTCTACGTACTTTAAGCTGTAGAATCCGAATCTGCAATAAAATAGAGGGGTTCCTATTTTAATTTCAAAGTTATCCTCCGCCCCACTTTGTATGCCAATGAGTGTATTAGATAAGGTCAAAAATCAATACACAAAGCAGTCATCTGCAGGAACACCCACCATACTCAGCTCATCTGAAGGAGACCTTATTGTAAAATAGGTGCTGCATTTAGCAGAAATTGGATTTCCAATTACAAGAGATCAACTCATTCACACAGTATCAAAACTCGTAAAAAACCTTAATCGTCCTAAAAAGTTTAAAAATGGCTTGCCAGGCAGACTTTAGTATGAATGATTTTTAAATAGAAATCCTACCATATGTCAAAGAGTCACACAGACAGACATTGACTACGGCGCGTTTTTCTGTTAATGAAGGAAAGATTAGAGCATGTGGTTCGAAAGAGTCCATAACTACCTAGACGAGAAAAATCTCCTCGAAGTACTCCAAGAGCCTTCGCGAGAAAGACTACCTCACGATATGCCTCGGAGCGTCTGCTGATGGCAAATTAATGCCTATATTTGCATTGTTTCCGTATAAAAAGATCCCACAACACATACTTGCAAAATATCCAAAAAATGGGCAATCGGTGGTCCGGTAGTGGATGGATGACATGTCAAACGTTTTACGAATATGTCACAAATGTTTTTCACCCATTGAAAGAAAATATCAAAAAACCCAAAAGTTCTAATATTGGACGGCCATTCGTCTCATTTATCTTTACCTTTGAACGAATTTTGTAGAGATAATGGAATCACTTTAACTGCTTTATTACCAAAATCGACCCAACTATATTGCAGCCCAAGCTGTTTTCCACAGTCTCAAGAGTTTTTGGAGAAAAATAGTGTATTCTTGGAAAATGGAAAACGATGGAAGTCGTTTAAAATTTGAAGAGTTTGGCCCACTACTTGAAGGGTGTATTGAATCGACACTCAAACCGGAGATAATTCAAAATGTTTTTCGTTCATGTGGATTATTTCCGTTCGACGCAAACGCGCTAGTTTATGCAAAAATTTTGAAGTCTACGAAAAACGAAGGTTCAGGTGCTGACACCTCCACTAATGCAAATAACTATGGGCGACCACCATTAAACCAAGGGAACTTATACGAATTTGCAAACTTATTAGACAAAAGATTAGGAAATGTCAAATTAAATAAATTTTTGAATTGTGGTAATGAATGGGTAGGAGATATAAAAGATGAGAATTTATATTATTTCTGGAAAAGCGTTAAAATGATTTGGATAATAATTCCAACTATATAAGAACAAAATCAATCGATTTTGGTAATTCCGCATTGGAGGCAACTTTGTGTACCGAATCATTTACGAATAGTATCGATTGGTGAGAAAATGTCACAGTTATTGATCTAGAAGTACCAGAGAATGGAAGCCTAGTCATTTCAACCCTGAAATCTAACAAAACCGTACTGACTCGAATAACGGTTCCACAATAGAAAACTATGAATTAGGAAAACATAAAAGCGAGTAGTGCGAAAGCATCAGAATTTCCACATACATTTCAAAATGCATTTTTTTGGCTACAAACTTCAACATCAAATGATGTAAAAGAACGAGTTAAAAGAAAATTAACTCCGACAGTGGCAATAGCCGATGACTACATCGAATAACAATGGCGTATCGAAGATGAAAAACGGTCAAAATTAGAAAAGATTAACTTGAAAAAAAAGCTGAAGAGGCTAAAGGAAATATCAACCAGTAGCTCGATTCTGGTTTTTCCTATAGGAAAAGGAATTAGGAAAAATATTTTCATAGTATTTTGGTCACAAAATTTTTTTTCTGGCATACTATGGTAAAAAGTTGAAGTAAATTTTTTCAAAAACAAAATTGGGAATATTTTTCCTATCCAATTTCGAAACGGAAAAAATATTTCCTAAATTATAAAATTTTAGATCAGATATGATTTCTCAGTAGGCCAGAAAATGATACTTTAGACAAAAATACTATGAAAATATTTTTCCTAATTCCTTTTTCTATAGGAAAAACCAGAATCGAGCTGCAGAAAGGAAATAAGATATCCCCTAAAACATCTAGTGAATTCACACTTTCTATATTAGTGGGATAGTATGTAGTCATAACATACGAGGGACAAAATTTTCCCGGAATTGTAACGAACGTGATTAATGAGGAGCCAATTAAATACGAAGTGAAAACGATGACTATGAGCGGAATTAATTGGCGTCGTGCCTGATCAAGATAATATCTTAATGTATGATGCCACAGATATATTAAAAAAAATAAACCCTCCTTCATTGCTAAATCACCGAGGAGTCTATGTCATTAAAGATTTCGACATGTTTCAAGAAATTTTGAAATTTGAAATATTTATTTAATTGTGGCTATAATACTGACATATGGCGCCACAATTTGAAGTTTGATCTTCATAGGTACATATTTCATAGGTACTTAGAAAATACCAGATATTTTAAAAGCTGGTTTACTTTTTAAAACACTTGTTTATTTAAGAATCAGATAGTAACAGAAAATGTTAAATGAAGAACAATTTTCATTTATAATTTTAAAATTTTAGAAAAAACGGCATGTACATAATACTGAGCTATTGAAAAATTCGTGTTTCTATTATTGACAATTTTTGTTCTCTATACTGATATACTATTGAGTTTATGAAAACTTACCAACATACTGGTATTTTGCAAAATATCAATTATAAAACCTCGAACGCACAAAAGTAGAAACAAATATGCTCTTATTAATAATTTGTTTCTACTTTGGTGTCAAAAGCGAAGCTTAAAACAAAGCTTCGCTTTTGACAGCAAAGTTTATTGCACTGGTAAATTAGCAATATTAAACTCAAAATAACTTTCATTGGACCGGACGCGGTATTTTCACAGCACCTTCTGCTTAAATTTTGATTTTTTAAAATGACATGTTGCTATAGTTATTTAGCTGTGCTAACACGCGACATTTGATAATTTTACTCTTTAGATCGTTGGGAAAATTTTCGATTGCGAATCGAATGATGCAATAATAGCCGCTTTTCTCGACGCGTGATCTAAGTCTTCAGTTCATATTTCATAACACAATAGATTTAAAATCAAAATGATCATCTAAAACCAATTTTGAATGAAATTTTACATTTTCAATTTGAACCGATCCAGCTGATCAATGTGAGTCATCAATGGGTAGCAAATATTGCACAATGATTTCTAAATTGACTGTCAACTATTTTGATTGCATATGACGGTTTCTAAAATGTCAATGAAAGCTTCGCTTTGATCCTATTGAAACTTTTACATTCATATTTCAATCATTTCCTTCATTAATTGGTTTAATTTATTAGGTTGGCGCTACGTCTCTTGAAAAGATTTGGTCGCCTTATTAAGATTACTGTAAACGAGTGATCTTCCGGTTGATTAGTTCTGTGGTGAAGATATAAAAGTAATAAGTCATTTTGTTACTTTTTAGATCTCTTCATTAATTCGAAATGTCCATAAAAACTGTATTTATAATTTTTATTTTATTTTATATTTGGATAAGTAAAGGGTTATCCAATTCAAGCTTGATAAAGTAAACTTAAAAAAAAACACACAAAATATTCGGAATGTATTGTAATTTTTATTTCATTTTACAGATTGATCCTTGCCATTTTTAGTTAAACAAGATATCATTCAAATGTCCTCCACGGGACTTCTTACAGGCCTTGATTCTTTTGAGGTAATTTTCAATGACTTTTCGGCACATTTCGGGCGGTATCTCGGCCATTACCTTACGAATATTAGTTTTCAATTCGTCAAGAGTTTGAGGATTGTTTGCGTAAACACGATGTTTCGCGTAGCCCCACAAAAAGAAATCTAAAGGCGTTAAATCACAGGATCTTGGAGGCCAATTGACATCAGCCAATCGCGAAATCAAACGTCCAGGAAATTTCTCTTGCAAAAGATCTCGATTTGCTCGTGTTACGTGACTGGTTGATCCATCCTGCTGGAACCACATATCGTCAAGATCATAATCTTTGATTTTCGTAAAAAAATAATCGGTTAACATGCGGCCATAGCGCTCAGAATTGACGGTAACGGTTCGTCCATGGTTGTTCTCAAAAAAATACGGCCCAATCACACCACCAGACCACAATGTGCACCAAACAGTGACTTTTTCCGGGTGTAATGGCTTCTCTACAATCAATTGTGGATTTTCTGAGCCCCAAATTCTACAGTTTTGCTTATTAACGTATCCACCAAGCGAAAAATGAGCTTCATCACTGAAGAAAATTTTGTTCGAAAAATCAGCATCAGCAGATTTAATAATTTTAACGCGTTGGTCGATTGTTAAATGCTCCATATTCTTAAATGGCAGAATGTCAACTAAATAAATGACAGCGTACTTGACGTTTATCTTCGACAGATGTCGGTATACAGATTTCTACTTTATCAACCTCGAATTGGATAACCCTGTATATACCCAAAACCATGCAAAAATTAAGTTTCCTATGGTTGATGATTTTTTTCAGAAACACAAGAAAATTTTAAATATGCTCTACTGAAAAACTGAAAAAATGAGTTATTACCTTTTATATCTTCACCACAGAGTTATACTACACATGTTAGAATATAGTATTTAATAACATTTAGAATAAAACTTAAATGATACTAAATTGTTGGTACTTCAATGTGTGTTCATTGCAGACCAAATGGTACACCGATGGGGGTTTAGAAAATTGGTAAAATTGAAAAGTACCTGGGTTGAACGCCAATAGGGGCAGGATGCACATGGCCTTTTTCAACGTCTGATGTCGGTCGGTGATGTTGCTGAAAATAACAATTATGACTCCTTGTCAGAGTACAGAACCCACCGAGCGATGCACCCTCCATGTCAGTCATATTAGTGATTTCTAGCAAAGAGCAAATGAATTCTGCTGAACAAAATGCGAATGTCAGTCGACTATGGAGCAAGAGGAGTGAAAATTTTAAAAATATTGGATTGGTCATTACTCGTTTCCATATGGTAGACGAAGAATCCGATGCTAGCTGTATTCGATGGGAATTGCGAATAGGCATCTAATAGGCATCCATTCTTCAAATATTTTGCTCTTATACCATTATTAAAACTGATTGGTCCTATGTACATAAAATTGTGCAAATTCACGATTTATGTCAGTAATGCCGCCTATGTCAGTATTATAGCCGTGTACCTTATATATTTTATTTTCGTTTTACTTGAATTATTTAAATATTTATTAATCATTAATAAAGGCTGAATTTATTTGAGCACTAATTTTTATGTGAGTTTTATCTTTTTATCTAACGCACAGAATAAGGTACATACTAGCACGGAATTAGTTGAAATGTCAAAATTTTAGCACGGAATTACAGACAAATCAGTGCTGACTAATTAATCAATAAATAATATAAAAATCAATTTATTGTAAATAAATCGTATGTTAATATGAAAGTTATCGCTTTAATTTTTTTATTAACATTGTCATCTCATGGATATTTTGAATTCTACAAACTAACAAATCAACTTAAAATTTCAAAACCCTTAATAGTCCGGAATATGCTACATTTACCTTATATAATGGAATATTGTTGTAAGCAAATCTCTTTAAGGGATTCTGGGTCTATTGTGAATTTTACTACTTCGTAATCGGGGTCGCAAAATAAACAACAACAAACTTAACTATTTGCGGCCGACTTTTTTTTATCGAGAATATCGATTTGATGTTTCAGCGGTGTTCGCTTAATACGCTTGCGGCGAGACGTTTGTGAAGTTGGCCCAAAAATTTAATTTTTTACCGCTGGCAATACCGTCATCTATTTTGATAACTATCATGGCAGAAAACTGGAAAAGCATTGAATATCACATAAATCCAAAGATTAAATATGAATTTGAATGAAATAGTTACAAATAATACAATTGTATTTTAAATTTATAATATTATACTAATAATAAAATAAAAAATATACACATTTAACTCAAACATGTTCATGCTTTAAATGAAAGTGATAAAGAACATTTCTCAAAATTCTAATAATTTTTTAACACAAAAACTATAGTTGCTATCACTTAAGAACTGTCAGCCCAAAAAATTGTATATAACGACATTTTACTGATGTCAGCCCAAAAAATATAAATGTTTTTCGTAATAGATTTTTGAAGTAACCACAAATTTTTCATATCTTGTTGTTGTCTTGAAATTTATGTCGAATACACTCAGCCCAAAATTCAAATTTTCATAGTTGGAGGAATCATTGTAACCGTATATAATAAATTTGTAAAACAGCCAAGAAGCAATTCTTATTATTTTCAATTGGTTCATGAAATTTTTTTTGATGTATGTTGGTTTTTGTTAATAAACGTCTCACATACGATTAGTCGATTCGTTCATAAACAGTTTCATTTTAATATACATATACATAATAGTATACATCCTCATACTGAGAATGACATATAGTCAGCCGCTTTACAAACAACTATAATATTTAATGGAAGTTGAGATTTTCGGTGTTGGTCATAGGTCTCACTATGATTTTCGGACAGATCTGGTTCTAGCCTTTACGAGTAAGAAGTTTCAGGCGGTTGTATTGGGGTCCTCATACCAAGAATGGCCTATTTTCGGCCGCTTTACGAACACCTATAATATTTAAAGGAAGTTGTAATGTCCGGAAAGATCTGGTTCTAGCCAAAGGGCAGATCTGGTTACGGGCCATAGGCGGAACGTGATATTGCTGCATGACAACACTCGTCCACATACAGTAAAATCAACACAGAAACTCATTTTTTCCTTAGGGTGGAAAGTTTTACAGCAAACGGCGTACAGCATTTCTAGACATGGCTCGCTGTAACCACTTATTCATATCGATGTCATCATATTTGAAAGACTAGTGGTTCACGAAAGTTGAAGATGGGCAAAAATGGCTCGATGACTATTTTGCTTTGAAACCACCAAGTTTCTATCGCGAAGATATTCATCATCTACCTGATAAATGACAAAAGACCATAGATAATAATGGCGAATATTTCGATAATTAATCTTTGTAACAATTATATTTTCAATAAAGTTGACTGTGACCGAAAAATACAGAGTTTCTTCTTGCAAACCTAATATATAAAAAACAGCACCCGAGTTTGTTTTAAAACGAATGTACACATTGTAAATCTCGAATACATCATACTTGATTTCTAAGGTGAGAAATACAACTTACCAAAATTTTGGTAAAAATTTTTGTTGGGCTAAAAATCTTAATTCCTATACTCTTCTGGAACATTTAATGTATAAGTTTATTAGACTCATAGTTATTAGTCGGCTTTCGTAAAATGTATACCTTTCAACATTGCCAAAGTTAAAAAACAGCCACAAAGGTGTCCACTCCTAGAACACCGTTTTAACCAAATTTTGGAAAAGACTGACACAGTTTAATACCGATCAATCAATCTGTCTGAAAAACATTTTCGCTTAAATTTTAAACCGATTTCTTAGCAAATTATAATTAGAATAATTTTGTTTATAATAGTTTTTCGAAATATTTGGGAAAAACTACAAAAATCGAGAAAGTTTTAATTAGGAGTTGCTACCAATTACGGTTCACAGATTTCCTCTATATTCCACTCAATATATTGGTTGTTCGTAAATCGGCTGAAAACAGGCCATTCTCAGTATGAGGACCCCATCACAACCGCCTGAAACTTGTTACTCGTAAAGGATAGAATCAGATCTGTCCGAAAATCACAGTGAGACCTATGACCAACACCGAAAATCTCAACTTCCATTAAATATTATGGTTGTTCGTAAAGTGGCTGAATATAGGCCATTCTCGGTATGAGGACCCCATCACAACCTCCTGAAACTTCTTATTCGTAAAGTTAAAAACCAGATCTGTTCGAAAATCATAGTGAGACCGATGACCAACACCGAAAATCTCAACTTCCATTAAACATTATGGTTGTTCGTAAAGCGGCTGAATATAGGTCATTCTTGGTATGAGGACCCCATCACAACCCCCTGAAACTTCTTACTCGAAAAGACTATAGAACCAGATCTGTCCGAAAATCATAGTGAGACCGATGACCAACACCGAAAATCTCAACTTCCATTAAACATTATGGTTGTTCGTAAAGCGGATGAATAAAGGCCATTCTTGGTATGAGGACCCCATCACAACTGCCTGAAACTTCTTACTCGTAAAGGCTAGAACCAGATCTGTCCGAAAATCATAGATGGACCGATGAAAAACACCGAAAATCTCAACTCCATTAAATATTTTGGTATTGGCCATTCTCGGTATGAGGACCCCATCACAACCACCTAAAACTTCTTACTCGTAAAGGCTAGAACCAGATCTATCCGAAAATCGTAGTGAGATCGATGACCAACACCGAAAATCTCAACTTCCATTAAATATTATGGTTATTCGTAAAAGCGGCCGAATATAGGTCATTCTCAATATGAAGGTTGTATAAGTATTAAATGCATATTAAAATAAAATTTAATGAACGGATCGACTAGTCATATTTATATATGACGCGTTTATTAACAAAGTCTGATATACGTCATAGATTTTTTAGTTTTAAAAAATACCAGAATCTGCCACTTTCTTAATAGAAGTTTACATATTTCGAAGATAGTAAACAAAAATTCCGTTTAAATTCGAAAAATCAATAATTTTGGCGTATGTCGGTCTTTAAAACTCGAGGCCATATCATTCTTCCTTAAAAATAATATTTTCGTGAACTAATTGAAACTAATTAGAATTGTTTCTTGGCTGTTTTACATTTATTATACACGATCACAATGGTTCCTTTAACTATAAAAATTTGAATTTTGGGCTGAGCGTATCCGATATAACTGTCACAGTTGTTACTGTCGTGATAAAAAAATTTGGGCTGAATTCAAAAATCTATAACGAAAAATAATTTTATTTTTTGGGCTGACATCATTAAAATGTCGTGATATACGATATTTTTGGGCTAACAGTTCATACGTGACAAAAATTATAGTTTTCGAGTTGCCACTGCGTTTTTTTGGGGTTGACATTTGGGCCAACTTCACATACATTGCGGCGGGATGGAGGCTATACCCCTAAACCAATTTTATATTTTGCCTTCAATGTTTCTCAATTTATTCAAACATTCCTATTTTCATTTTATTAACTTGTTACAAAATTGTTTTAATAATATAAATAATAATTCAATTAAGTGCAATTTATTCAAAATGTGATTTATTTATTTTTTCAGGTAGGTTTACATTATAATAATTTGAAGTAAATGATGAATTGAATCAAATCGACCTTTGTAATTCACGCGCGCAAGCGTCTTAGTCTCATCGGTAAGTAATAATAATTTAAAAATAGAAATAGAGGTAGAAATTTTGTAAAATTAATTCTATTTTCGTACATATAAAATTCGTATCTACTGTATCATATAATTTACATGTCATGTATTCTACTCCCGAGGCCCTCTCCTCCGTATGCTTATTTAATATATTCCCAAACTAATTTAAGTCCAATTTTCTTTCCGAAATCGTAAATACGAACATAATATAAATATTTCCATCTAATCTGTTTCGATATACATATTTTAATGGAAATGATAAGTTCTATATAAAATGTAATATATAATCTTTATTTCATCTCTAGATGTTATTTTAGTTTGATTGATTATATTCATAAAGACATATCGTTCCATCGTGCTGTTATACATCTTAATCATATGCTTTTAAGCAATACTTACTTAATAATTTAATACTCATATTGTTATTCTTATTCAAAAAAAAAAAAGAATTCTTTTGCGTCTGAGTAATTTCCGTTTTACTTGGGTATGTGTATTTATAAAGCTTACACTTCTATACATATATGTTTTACACTGTTTTTTACGCTAGTAAATTTTAGCATAAAACTTTATATTGAACTCGTTTATAATTTCGTAATGGTACGAACAATTAAACAAGTTCGCAAGCTCAAAGGTGGTCTAATTTAATCATGTAAGCTCTATCCACATACCGATTAAATCTGTCGTAATTGAGTACACAATATATACACATGTACACCTAAAGCCTTGAATTATTAAACCGCTTGAAATTTATTAAACACCTTGCTGGAAGCTAGTTTATTATAACGGCGCGCGTGTTTGTCATATACTATTAATTAAATCGTATATTATGGTAATTTAAAAAAAATTTCACCAAAACCATAAATAAATCATGTTTTGTTTGTATAAATATGAATGCGACTTCTACATCATGTTTTACAACATAAATGCATAAACAAGTATAGTTTATTTATTGAACCATATAAAATTATAGATGACAACTTTTTTTTTTAAAGAGTTTAGCGTTTTAATATAAATCACGATAAAAAATTGTTCTCTGTTTAAAAACCTATTAGCTTGTGTCATTCCATCACAATCCCCAGCACATCATAATTTTGATGTATGTACATACATACTAAATTAACCATGTGTTACACAAACATTTTATGTACATTACAAAAAATGTAATATGCTCTCGAATTTTATGTAATCGTTGTATGAGAAACGTATGCTAAACCAAAGAAATGGTATATCTTCATAAACTCACAGCACCGACAAGAACAACAACATTGACAACAACCTCGTAAATATAAACAGCAATATCATTTAAATTTATTAAAAATAACGAATAAAATAAAAACAAACAATAAAAAATAATAACAACAATATATACAAACAATAATAATAATAAGATGTGAAATATACGAATCAATGAAAGAAAATAAGCAGCAACCAACGTAACTTGAAGAAGAAACCGTGCGATCTCATACATAAGAAATTATAATTCGCGTTTGTAAATTTTTTATATATTTTTTTACAAGAGCATCAAATGCTGTGAAGACCATGCGGAGTATTGAGTTAATTGAACTCAAAGACAAGAAATTTTAGAGCGCAATTTTTCGTTCCCATTTTTGTTTTTTTAACTTCAAAGTTTATTTTCTTATTAAGTGTCTATGTCTGTGCTCGTCCAAAGAACCCAAAAACCATCTCCAATCGTATTTATGTACGTACGTATAAGAAACTATAGCGCATTAATAGTAATAATCAAGGTTGTTATTGTTTAGCGTAGAAGAGAAGTCAAAGAATTATGTATGAAGAATTTATCGGTTTTTTAGTGCCGCCGCGCCACATACATACATATATGTATAATATACAAAACTATAAACCATGCGATATTATATCGGATTTGTGTAACGTCTCGTTTCTCATAAGCATATTCGTTATAATGAGTCAGGGATTATTAATCGCGCGTTCATCTTTAACTGGCGGAAGATGACATTTAGAAATCTGTCCTATTATTATTATGATGGCACATATTAATGCATATTGACATTTACATATTTGTATGGAAATTCCAAATGTTTATTTTTAAATGCTTATAAGTAACGCTTCGGTTACAATACATCAATTGTTTATAATTGTTGGAAAAATCCCGGAAACTATTAAACACGATTTACTCAAGGTTTAAGATTAGGTGTTTCTATTATTAGATTGGATCACTAAGAAAATCTGACTGTTTTAAGGCTCCTCCTGATATTATCCTTAAAATCTAAATATATTTTTTGTATAATATTCTATAACACGAAATAGTAAAAATTGTATTTCTCTAAACCGATATGTAGTGCTGTCGATCTTGCCGAAACTATTTTCTGATAATGTAACAATATGTATGCAAATTATTTTCAACCGTTTTGAATTGAATATTTTCAGGTTTAAATTTAATTTTTTATTAATAATTGTTTAATTATACATTTTATGTATTTAACATTGATTTGAATGGATAATTTTATCGTAGATAATACATAGATTTCTCATGCCTAATTCGAAGAAAAAAACGTGGAATAAATCGGTTTGTAATAAATGTTATCGATGTATCTTTGATCTTACGTAAAATTGTATAGACGCAAGATAATAAATTTTAGACTCGTAAAATGTCCTATAAGACATTTCTACCCGCAAGAATCATTCGGACTATCGCACAGAAACACATCTCATATAGCTTTCGGTCTCCTCTTGAAATGAAATTAACAATAAAATTAAATTAACCCTGGTATAACCAAGTAACATCATTTTTTTATTGGCAAACTAAATTTTATAAAAAATAAATGATTTTATTTTAAGTGAGTTGATACTATCAGAATTGTCCAAAGTCCGAAATGATGATCCTGCGAGTCCGCAAAGCTCGCTGTATTTGCGTAATGTTATTTCTGATAAGGTCCCTACAATCCCTACAATATCGTTATTAAAACCGAATTAGAAACGAAAAAGCCAAAATCCACTAAGCCATTGTACTCTCATGGAATGGATGTATCCTTTCTAAGTTCAACTCCTACAAGAGTTCGCTTTTTTAGTTTGTTTTGTTTGGTGCCCACTCTTATGTAAGTAAAACGATTTTTATGTAGTGATATATTCCCAAACTGCAAATATGTCCTATACGGACATACTATTATTCGGATATTTAAATGATACACTCCCGAGCATTTGATTATAACCACTTTAAATTTTGCCCTAATTCTTCATGTGGTTATTGTTTTGCTGTAATTTTTTTTTTATGTCTTTTGTTGTGTACTAGCTGATAAGAGAGAAGTTAAAATAAATCAAAGGAACGCGGTCAATTCAAATTTTATATTTTGCGAATATTTAAACATAAGCACTTGATTATAACCATTAATTGTTTTTAAACTTTGAAAGACTGAAATGCTTGAAAATTATTTCAATTGTCTTTTTTCTATTGGTGCGATTTATTTCCCGTCATTATTAATAAAAAAAAATTAATTTTTATAACAATAGGTCGAAGTAAAACGTTGACAAAGGAAGAAATTGGTAAAATTGTTGCATTTAAGCAAGAAAATTATTCTAATCGGCGCAAATCAAGAGTAAAGGACGCAAATCAAGAGCAACAACAGAACGAGAGCGTAGGTTAATTTTACGCGCTGCGTCGAATTCTGCTGCCACCGCTCGCAAAACAAAAGATACAGTTGGAACTTCAGCCAGTATCTGGACAGTACGCAGAGTAATTTAACAGTGTCTGCATCTTAAACGGAAAAAACTTATAAAAAACCCTCATTTACTTCAGCGTTATAAAGATGCTAGATTAGAGTACTGCCGGACACATTTTAATGGAAGGAAGAATGGCAACAGGTGATATTTTCTGATGAAAATAAATTTAATTTGGATGGACCTGATGGGTTTCAGTATTACTTCCATGATTTGAGGAAATCTGAGCAGTTTATGTCATGTATAAGAAGTTGGCCCGAAATTTCCATCCCGAAAAGGCTTTTTTCCATATAGTGTGTGTCTTTGCTAAATCACATAAAAATAATTCCATCCCTAAAATTTTACTGTTAAATTAAAGAAAAAAATAAATGCTTAGGCCGAATAAATTGTAAAATTAAATTACTGTTTGAAAAAAAGCTTCACAACCTATTAATAAATTACTTCTACTTTATTGACCATCCAGAAAACTATTTTCTATACTCAGAAAAAAATATGTTCATTACCAAATTTTCTGGTGGCGAGCACGGACGACTCCCTCCTTTGGCATATAGAGTTAGGTGTGCCAATGTGCATAGAACTTATATTCAGGCGCCCATTTGAACTAGTAGAAGCGGACAATTGAAATTGTCCGACAAGCGCTCGATAACATAGGAAAAATGCAACAGCGGACGGACAGAGGTGTAAAACCTCTGAAACAAGTAAGGTGCTAATACAACAAATTAGCCCAATAGACAAAAAATGAATAGAAAGCAAATCTCTTAATCTTAAGCAAATCAAAAAAAAAATACAGAAATCAGTTTTGCAATAACACTCGTTTTATTATAGATAAAAGTATGCTTAGAATAATAATTGAAATTTTAAAAAAAAAGTAGACAGCCGCGTCTGTGTGACCTATATTTTTAGAAAAAGTTGAATATCTCAAAAACGACTTGACCTAGAGTTCCCAAATTTTAAATGTGACCTTTTTAGAGTAGTATCTATCTGTGTATAAATTTTGAGCTCTCTGGTGTGTATAGTTTTTGCTGTGATAGTGCCAACAGACAGACGGCCTAAGTTTTTGTATAAGCTTGCTCGCAAGAGCGAGCGCTAAAATCACGAGGATTGATGGTGAATATTGATCGTCCCGAAATATGTTCAATACCAAATTTCCTAGTAGCGAACACAGAGATGACCCCCTCTTTTGGCATATTGAGTTAGGTGTGCCAATGTGCATAGAACTTATATTCAAGCGCTTATTTGAAAATCACGAAGATTGATGGTGAAAATTGATCATTCAGTAAACCACCGGCGTTTTCGAGATGATCGATATTCACCATCAATCCTCGTGATTTTTGAACGGGCGCCTGAACATAAGTTCTATGCACATTGGCACACCTAACTCCATATGCCAAGGGAGGGGGTCATCTTTGTGTTCGCTACTAGGAAATTTGGTAATGAACATATTTTAACTGAAGAATGTATAGGAAGTGGTGGTTTTCGGGATGATCAATATTCACCATCAACCCTCGTGATGTTTAAATGGGTGCCTGAATATAAGTTTTACGTACATTGGCACTCCTTACTCCATATGCCAGGGGAGGGGGTCATCTCTGTGTTTGCCACAAGGAAATTTGGTAATGAACATATTTTAAACTGAAGAATGTATAGAAAATAGTTTTCATGATCAATAAAGTAGATGTAATTTATTAATAGGTTGTTAAGCTTTTTTTCTGCAAATAGTAATTAAATTTTACAATCTATTCAGGCTGTTTATTTTTTTTCTTTAATTTAGCAATAAAATTTTCGGGATGGAATTATTTTTATGTGATTTAGCAAAGACACACACTATATGGAAAAGGTCTTTTCGGGATGGAAATTTCGGGCCAACTTCTTATACATGTTTATGTCTCGTCGTCATACCGCTGTTGGTACCGTCATGGTATGGGCTGCAATTTCATTTCATGACGCCATAGATTTGGTTGTTTTGGAAGGTCGACAGACCTTAGCGAATTACATTGAACTATTAGAAATATAGAAAATTAATTTCCAAGTAATGTTCAATGGCCAACGATGGATTTTTCAACAAGATAACATGCCCATTCATACAACAGGACGTGTTAAACAATGGTTTGCACACAATAACGTGGAAGTTCTGGACTGGCCAGCTGTATCTCCCGATCTCAAGATAATCTAGAATTTGTGGGGATGGTTATCGCGCAAAATTTATGCAGAAGGAAGGCTATTTCAAAATAGGGATGGGCTGATTGCTGCAATTGAAGATGCTTTCGAGCAAATACCATTAAATTATGTACAGAGCCTGTTTAATTCCTTATCAGATAGAGTTTTTGAAGTTGTACTCGAGAATGGGGGACTTACACATTATTAACATTAAAAAAAAAATAAAATCAATCGTCTACAATCTAGAAACCAATTAATGGTTATAATCAAGTGCTCAACTTTAAATATTCGCAAAATATAAAATTTGAATTAACCGCGTTCCTTTGTTTAATTTTAACTTTTCCCTCATCAGCTACTATTCAACAAGAGAAAAAGACATAAAAAAATAAATTATAATAATACAACAACCACATGCAGAATTAGGGCAAAATTTAAAGTGGTTATAATCAAATGCTCGGCAGTGTATTTTCGGCGTACAACTTTCTTCGTTATTTTATATTTTTGATTAGTCACATCCGAATTTATCAATTTACTTATCAATAAAGACCGGATTTTGAATAAAATGCCTATGCCACCAATTACAGTGAGATGTCTCATTTATGGAAGGCTATAATTCGAGTGTCATTAAAATTTGTTACCACAAAAAAGGTTTTTGCATATTATCATATTTCACATGTTTTACATAAGCAAACATTTTTTAATTTAATGTAATGCATATTTGAATATGAATGCCTAGCAAAATAAAAGAACTATAGTTTGAATAAACATTGTTCACGTTAAATTGTTGCAACCACTCTATAGTAATGCACTCTATAGTAATGTCGGGAAAATTATTAATGAAGGTATTGAAACTACTGACGGGAAATTAGTTTGCACACTATGTGACTGCGATGTTAAATTAAGAAATATCTCATTCAGCAACATTTAAGAACATTGAAGCATATTCGATTGGCTCAAAATTCAAAACAACAGAATGAAGAAAATCTACCAGAAAAAACGTATTTGGATAAAAATTAAAAAATGTGGCTCTCACGTTAGAAATTGTTATATTAATCCAATCAGAATTCAAATGACCATACTTTCCAATCAAAATTTAAATGTTTATTTCAAAAGGTCTTTCCTAGAGAAATACACGAGAGAAGTAATTCTAAGTGAATCCGCCATACGAAAAAATATCTGAGTTCTTGCTATGCAAATATAATTTCGAAAATAAAAGAAAACCTCAAAAGCAAAAAGATTTGGATGTCGATCGATGAAACAATGGATGCTGTTGGACCTTTCGTTGCAAACATTATAGTTGGAATTTTACGGAAAGATTTGGATAAAATTAATTAGGTGTATTTATTAGACTGTTAATATATAGATAAATCCAATGGTACGACAATGACTCGTGCTTTTGACAGCGCATTTAAAATACTCGATGGTGCTTGCGAACGTAATGACATGTTGTTAGTGGTAATGGTAACCGATTGTGCATCATATATGGTTAAAATGGGGAAAGGTTTATCTATTTTGTACCCCAACTTGACACATGTAACATGGCTTGCTTATGTTTTGCATAGATTTGCAGATCATATCCGATTCATTTTCTCTGACGTTGACACGTTCATCAACAACTTAAAAAAATATATTCTTAAAATCACCTTCCAGAATAGACATTTTTAAAAGATTGGCGCCAAATTTACCACTACCACCATAAGTTGTTGTTACACGATCGGGCATATGGTTGCGAGCAGTAGAATATTGTTCCAATAATTTCGATATATTAAAAATTGTCTTCGCAGAATTAGAAGAGGATGCCGCGTCAATTGTCAAGTGTGAGCATCTCATTGAAAAAATGATTTGCGCAATGATATTGATTTCATCACTACATACTATGGATTTATTCCAAACAAAATTGAGCAATTAGAAACCTCAACGTTGTCCCTCAATCAAAGTCTCACAGTAATTGAAGTTGTTTTTAGAAATATTGAACATGTACCGGGATCAACTGGTGAACAAATAAAAACAAAAATTTTTCAAAAGAATTCAGGTTTGCAGAAGCTAAAAGAAATTCTAAAAGTACTGCGAAATGAATCGGTCCAAACTGAAATAATAAATGCAGCACATTTTAAGTATGCGCACCAATCACCTCCTGTGATGTTGAAAGAAGCTTTTCACAATATAAAAACATATTATAGGATAAGAGACCAAATTTTTAAACAGAAAATTTAAAATTATATGTTATCACTCATTGTAACTGCAAAAATTGTTAATAATGTACCAATTAAATATGTGTTAATTTTGTTTCGAATTTAAATTGAGATCATAATTTATTCTTTTCTTATCCTAATTTTGGGTATGTGTAAATATAAAATGGTTAGTTCCGTATAAATTACAATAAACTAAAAATGCATATTTTATAGGCAAAATGAATATGCTTTCTGTTATTAAAAATGCCTATTCGATCTGGTCTTATCAGTATAGCAATTCAGTGAAATTTAGTAGTAATAAACCAAAAACAAATTTCTGTCTGTTTACCCCTTCACTGAACAATTTTAAAAAATATCCTGACTACTTAAATGAATTTCGATTATCGATAGAATGCTATTAAAAATCCTATTTTTAGTCTTTAGTTTAGCAGAAATTGTTCTTATTAATCAAGCACAGAATCGCTATTCTCTCCTCTCGCTGTTAATCTCTCTCGATGTTGGGTCGTCATCCAGTTATTAATTTTTATTTTTTTTTTTCAAATCACGAGTTCATTAAAACTTAGATTTGTTCTCGAATCGCATCATTCGTGGGGTTGACCTACGCACTGAAATGTCTATTCGACAATATATTGATAAGTTGGATATAAGGTGCCGTTCATATGAGATCTGGCATGACATAGGTCTGAAGTTCAAATACTTTTAGTTGATATATTTCTAAAGGGAATTTCATTTCGAGGTATAAACCATTGAATATAAATAAAACACAGACAAATAATCTTAATGGCCGTGAATGTGACTTTATTTGAAAGATAATACTATGCCATTAACGCTTAAATATGATTTCTGACATGTGACTGCCGCATCTGGCGTAATCTTTACGTCAAACTTCGATCACTATTCGCAGCATTTGAGGCAAGTGGATCTACATACCCCAAAGAAAATAGGTGTAGCCCCAGTGGTGGCCTTCAGTAAATTGATTGTATCGCGCGCTGTATGACATGTGGCTCTGTCTTGTTGGAACCACATGTCTCTGATGTCAGTAAAATCCAATTGAGACACGAAAAAATTAGTAATCATGTCTCTATCGGTCTCCGTTGACTGTAACGTTTTCACCAGCATTTTTAAATACATATGGTCCGATGTATCCTTTGGTTCATAAAGCACACCAAACGGTAACTTTTTGTGGATGTAATGGTTTTTGAACAATGGATCCTGGATTCTTCACTCCAAATGACTGAAGAAAATTTTTTATGGAAAGTTTGTATCGATGTCAATATGGGCTTTCACCGGCCCATTCACCAAATTGGCGGTGCGAATAATGGTCGTATGGTTTTAATTCCTGCACAAGTTGAATCTTATAAGTATGTAAATCAAGATCCTTATCCAAGATTTTGGATCAAGTTCAAATTATTGTGTATGATGATGAATCGATTCATTTGGATTCTCTTCAATACTAGGCACTACAGCTGCAACCGCCTGCTCGATGCGCGCCACATGGGGTCTTACGGGACGCGTATTGTCATTTAGACTACCATTAACGTAGTAAGAAAGCGACCTATAGTCAATTGAATTATCTGCTCTGATGGATGATTATATCGACCATAAAATCAACGTAGCGCGATGAGGTTCACGAACTGAACCATTATTTTATTAAGTAAATTTGAACAATTTTGAAAATGTGCGTTAGTTCTATTCATTGAAATGGTTTAGTTTGCCATTTCATAATGAATAGACTAACCAAAAATCAACTAGTTAGCTGTCACATTAGCTGCCCCTGGAAAAAGTGTTGCCAACTTAAAGTTCTATACCTCAAAATGAAACACGCTTTATATTTCTGCCATCGCGAAATTTGGAAGCAATATTACCCACCCGAGCACTTTAGTGCGAAATAACACTGGACGCTCGGGCTCAAACATCCTGGGCATGCTGAGTTTGATCCATTTCGGCAAACCGACCGCCTTGATCATCTAGTTTGACACCTTGCTAGTCTAATTTGGTGCCTTGTTGGTTCATTTTGATGCCTTGCTAGTATATTTTGGTGGGCAATCCTTCATTCAAAATAAGCTGTGGTATATATATGGCAATTTTTTGTTGGATCTCAGGTGTCATTAGTGTCTGTGATGATAATTGCGATCTATGCCATACTGTATCATTATATTTTTTTCAGTTTCTTCTTCCATAGCACTTTGCATCCTTATTCGCAATTTCCAACAAAGTAGCTGACATCTGGGGAACAAAAGGTGAATCATAGTTTGCTATGAAGCAAGGGGGATCAAAACTGTCATAACAATGAATTGAACAATTCTAGTTCCCCTTGTAGACGTAGAAACCAACGCTATCTACATTTGATGAAAATCGTCAATAGCGTATAGAAATGTTCATCGTAATAATTTGTCGGAGAATCATTGAACAAAAAATAACAGATTGTACGAGCAAAGCAAAGCAGTTTTGAATTCTCAAATTGTTTAATCAGAATGAACTGAGATTATTGGTTTAAAGTGATTAACATATAAGTGCTACCGATCTGCGATTGAGGACAGGGCCTTAAGAAAACCAGTTAAACTTTGAAATACCATTTGTTAGAAGTTGATATCCCAAGATCGTTTTACCTGAAACTATACGGCTGGAAAATCGACGATCTAACATCCTGTTTAATGAAAGGTTCATTCTATTTTGGATATAGCTGGGATTCGGGGTTTTCTTACTAAGTATACTCTTGTTCTAAAAAGACCTGCGGGCTAAGGTTAATGGTTAATAAGTAATTTCGAGCATCAAACTCCGTATTGGCCTCTACAATTCAACTTAATATAATGTTATCATGAAAAGCTCGTTAAGCGGCAATGATTTGAATGAAAAGTTATCTACGATGATGACAGTATCTGAGAAGCCTTAAACCATTTCTCAATCAAGTGGTGGTCAGAAATATTTAAGTCCACAACCGATGCTGTTATATACCTACTCGTATACCACTAAATGTGAAAACAATATTGATGGTCATCGTGCCATTTGCCCAATTTCTCTTGTAGTTTAGTACATTGACTTAAATATGTTTCAGTTGCTTCAGGTTGGGCATTTAAGATTAAATATATTAGTAAACTGCTTAAACATTTCCTCCAAAAATTGAGCTTTCGTTTTGCTCATAGAAGAAATGTCAAATTGGCCACTTTTGTCCCACAACATTTATCTTAGAATCCACATTTCTTTATCTTAGAATGTGAAGATGTGAACCACTGGCTTTAGTATGTATCTAGCGAAATTTTCATACTAAAAAGTCTCGTGCTAAACATAATTAAAAATAACGGAATTACTAAAAGTAAATTATTTAAACGACTATTATTAAGTTCGTAATTCCAGAATGTACTGAATTTATGCTGATATGTTAATAGTAAGATCATACAACTGTTAATTACGCCACTATATACCAGAAATAAATTAGTATGGAATGTGTAACAATTTCAAAATACAAAAATACTAATTTTATTCAAACATGAAATCAACAGTTAAATCGAAAGATGTATCATCTTTAATCAAAAGTGGAAATAACCAGTACAAAACTCCATATCACTATAAATTTCATTTTCTTTATTTTATTGTATATAAAATACTTGTACAGCATCTTCTTACTAATTAAGAGCCATAAAAACTGGATGTATGTAGATACGATACAAAAGAAATAGAAAAATTTCTAATGCAATTAATCATTATTTAAAATTTCTTCTCCTAAACAATACGAATTCTTCTTCACAAATATTTGTTGTCTTGGTGCTGGTTATATAGGAGAGAAAAGCATTTGAAATACAACGGACGGTGGCCGGTCAACGCTCTTGATTAACACAAAACAAAACAAAAAACCTTAGAAAATGAACGCGCGAGTTACAAAAGTACTCAAACTGATATCGTACAAAGTTTTATTTTATGTACCAAGGCAAGTAATAACGAAAAATGTTTCAATTTAACAAAAATATTTTAGTGTTGTTGTTAAAACAAGAATTTATCATTATTTCCCATCAAAAAGTTTTGTAATAATTTCCTCGTCACTATTACGAGTGTATCGAAAATGTAATGATCAATAAAAAAAAAATATAATTTTGTCCGGTCTTCCCGCCAAAATTTTTTTTGTTCGTTATAAGAACAACAACAAACATTAATAAAAAGTATCAAATCATCAATTTTTTTATAGTTTGTATATTGTCGATTGAGAATTGAGGAAACGGAATTTTTGTTATTACTTGGGATAAGATACTTTTGTGTATGTATTGTGGATATGTCGAAAGAAAGAAGTTGATTGAAGAAAGTGTGTGAATTTTTTTTTTGATTTTTGTATGATTATTGCGCGCTTTTTCGGTTCGGAATTTTTTAACGGTATTTTTAAAGATACGAATATCGTTCGTTATATGGTATATTAATCTGGGTGATCTAGTTCTCTTAGGAACGGTTGGCTAAAATGTCCGTATTAATTAGCTAATCTAATAAATTTTTGTGAATTACTTGAATTTGTTCCCAAATATTCAAAATTAAGCGTACAATTCAAATCTAAATTGGGTTGAAGGGTTGTTATTTGACTTCCAGAGCAGATACGAGGGCTGCCGTAAAAGTTTTTAGAAAAAGTAATACAAAATTAAAATTTTTCATCAAAAATTGCTTTGTTGCTTTTCAAAATATTCCTCTTTAAGATCTTTACACTTTTGCATATGCTCTCACAATTTATCGAAACACTTTTGACAGTCCGTAGAGGATAGCTCCAACACGAGGTTTTTGAACGCTTCTTCAGGCGATAATAATCGTTGTCCACGCATCTTATTTTTGATTGTTGAGAACAGGAAGAAGTGATTGGCTGCCAAGTCGGGGCTGTAAGGCGGATGATGACCCATCAATTCGATCGTTTGAGTGCTCAAATACTCACTTGTTTGATGTGATGTGTGTGAGCTCAAAGTATCAGTCAGTCAGCTCGTAATGTAAAATAATTCGCCTTTTTGGGTTGTTTTCTCTCAATTTTTTGAAAACCTCGGCAAACAAATGGTCGTATACCAAACTGAATTGACTGTCTTTTGATTTTCAAGAGCCACAGTAGCCACATGACTGGTTTTCGTGAAGAAACATGTTACGATTTTTCGAACGTTCCGAGCTCGCACAACTTTTGTTGGGTTTTCTTCGAATTGGAAGATGCATGTGAAGCTGGCACGAAAAATCAGCCCGAAAACACCTTTTCAATTTTGGTGTGTTTCTTTGCTAAATTAAATGCTATCCCGAAAAATTTATTGAAAATGCAAGAAAAACGAGAATTTCATCCCGAAATATTTTTGAAGTTGTATTAAATAAATAAATATTAACATCGGTGAAAAGGAACAAATATCACAGTTTTATTTGCTCTATTTAGACTACACATTAAAGTAAAGTATGTGACAACAAACCACCTTACCTGGTAAACTATGTGATAAAAAAATTTAAATGTGCGCTGTTATACAACAAAATAAGTTTCTTATTATTTAACTACAGAAGACACAAAACATGTAATCATCATCTGCAAACACTGTGTCGAGATTGCCCACAAAGAATTAAAAATTTAAAAATACTTAAGAATAAGCAAATCAAGCAATCTGTCCTTATAGTTTGATATGAAAAATAGATTAAATTAATTAATTATTTATGGAAATCCTAGAGATTACCCCATCGGGAAATTAAGTTTAAAAATTAGGTCCATCTATCACCTAAACCATACCAAAAGCTCAATTTGGAATCATGACTATAAGCAATTTGTCCTTATTACATGAAGAAAATCGAAACCATAAGGACAAATTGCTTAAGATCAGGATCTTATAGTCATGATTCCAAGCTGAGCTTTTGGTATGGTTTATAGGTGATAGATGGGCTTAACTCTTAAACTTAATTTCCCGATGGGGTAATCTCTATTGAAAAGATGTTTTCGGGCTGGTTTTTTGTGCCAGCTTCACATACATGATCTTGTATACCTGTTTGGAAGTACCTCCAACGAATTTTTCAAGCGTTTGGCGGCACCAATCGACACGACCCTTTTTTTGTGCGTCTGTCAATAAATGTGGAATCCAACGTGCACATATAGCTTCCGCACCTTGAAATGTTCATGTATGATCGTATGTACGCTGTTGCTAGCTAGACATGCCTCGATTTCACGATAAGTCACATGACGATCCTCCTCAATCAGTTTTCTCACAGCAACGATGTTTTCTGGCACAACAGCTGTTTTTGGACGACCTTCACGACGCTCGTCTTTGACTGAACATCGTTCACGTTTAAATTCATTGTACCAATTATAAACACTAGCCAAGAATGTGCTTCATCGCCAAAAGTCGAATCAAGAGATTCGAAGCACCTGTTGTAGATTTAGCTCCTTTGGGAAATTGTAAAAAATCATCACACGAAAATTTTTATTCGATAATTCTATTTTTTCACTCGATTCAATTTTTCAAGTAAATAATAAACAATATTGCGATGCAAACTGACAGATGACTTCTGAAAAACACAACCTCCAAAAATGTTACACTTTTTGACTGACATAGAGATTTGCATCGGAAAACACTAGTATTTCCATTTTCTAAAAACTTTTACTTTTAAAAAAATTGATTGAAATTACGTATGAAGTTTATTGAAAAATGTATACCAACATTAAATTTAAACCCTGATGGGCTACACTGCTAACTACAGTATTGTGCGAATTAATGCTAACACAAGAAATTATTGAGACAAATTTTTTATTATTAATTTTTTTTATTGAAATGATTATTAATAATATATGTGTCCACCTTTGGCCTTAATGACATCTTACACACGGTTAGGCATTGCATTAATTAAATTTTGACAGTTTTCTGTTATTTGTGGATCCGGGAACCAAACCTCGATAACAGCTTCCTCAATTTTGTTTACTGTTGTACAGCCTTGTTGTCGAACTCTAACCTTACAAATGGCCCATAAATTGTCTATCGGATTCAAGCCCGTTAAATTATCAGCCCAATCGAGTAATTAAATATTCTTCTGTTCAAGGTAACTTGGTACCAACTTTGATTTATTGATTTGATTTATTGCATGGTGATGAACCATGTTGGAAAATAAAATTTTCGGCAACATCGACTTTTTTCTAATTACGGTGTAATTTCCGCACCAGCATAGCTTTATACTTCAAGCCGTTCATCATGCCTTCCACGGGTACTAGATTGTGTGTGCTCTTATACGAAAAACATCCCCAAAATATCTTTTTGGTGGATTTTTGTCTGTTTGTTCGAAATGTTTCGCTGTCAATTTTCCCCCTGCACATTCTCGTACAGACCGTGAACGCTGTCCCTGCACGACAAAACGCGTTTCGTCCGAGAACAAAACTTTTCTCTAGTCCTGAGTTGGTCAATTAGCATGTTCACTTTCTCTATATGTAATCTGATAGATAATTTATGGGCCATATGTAAGGTTAGAGTCGGAAACAAGACTGTACAACAGTAAAAAAAGGGATGGAAACAGTTATCGAGGTTTGGTTCCCGGATCCACAAATAACAGAAAATTGTCAAAATTTAATTAATGCAATGCCTAACCGTGTGTAAGATGTCATTAAGTCCAAAGGTAGACACATATATTATTAATATTCATTTCAATAAAAAAAAAATTAATAATAAAACATTTGTCTCAATAATTTCCTGTGTTCGCATTAATTCGCACAATACTGTACTCCGTTATAGGCTGACACACATACTTGTTGGGGTTAACAACCCAACCTTTAAAAGTTTAGTCAAACGCTGCCAAAAGTATTTCATTAGTGAAATAGAATAGTGTAATTTTGATTTTGCGAGATGATCATCGATCTTACTGTTTTTATGTTAGATCAAATCATCTATCAAATGTCCAAACCCATGATAATTTTCGAATTTTGACATTGTACTGTGTAAGTAATATTATGAGAGCTGAAATTTTTCAAGGTGATCATTGATCTCACTAGGTTTTATAATATATCTATCAGATACCTGCGTCTTGCCTATTTTCAGAATTTTAACTTAGTTCTAGAATGACCAAATATGGCCTCAAGGACGTCCTTACTGTTCAAAAAAATTTCTCGATTCCAACGGAATGCTAGTCGAATATTAGCGAGGTGGTCATCGATCTCACATCACTATGTTAGATCTATTAGATGTCCGTTTCCTTGATGAGTTTCAGAAGTTTGTCATGCTTCACTTGTTTCGAGGCTGAATTTGACCAGTAAACTTAGACCAGTAAGGTGTAGGATGGATGACGATCGGGTAAAATCTTAATTAAGTGTGCAGAATACATCCAATTTGGTTAGACAGACAGTTGGCCTGGCAAGTTGGCTCGTCGGTAGCACTCTTTAGTAATCATTTAAATTGCAAACATCAAATAAAATACGTAACTCACATATTTCCAAAAATCTTAAAAAAGTGCGTTTTATTTATTGGCCTCCTTTCTGTTTATTGTTAACCCTTTGCCAGTCTCATACATACATAGGCGGTTAACTTAGACGCTACTGTATCATATTCGATACATATTCTAAATTAGATTATGTATCAAATATGATACAGAAGCGTCTCGATTAACCACCTATGTATCATATGTGATACATGAGACTAGCAAAGCGTTAATCTATATCAAATCAAATCTCTTAATTTTTTACTAAATTAGGCCAAACTATACATAAAGAGTGCGGCATCTTTTTGATCGATTGTAAACGGGCGGTTATTTCGCCACTCATAGCGCTAATGTCATTTGTCAAATGACAGCAATTCTGTACTATTATATTCTTGGTAAAATGAAATGCGTCGATAGGCGCTTGATCAACATTGGGAAATATTGAAAACTTATTTCCAAAGTAGTGAGTCAGTTGCCGAAATTTGCCGAAATTTGCCGAAAATGGCGTGAAAAATTCGGTAGAAATGAAACGCCACCTGAGAATAGTGTGAGGAAATTTTTGAATAAAGTTCGATTGACTGGCATGTTAATAGACAATAAGGACGTTCACCCTGTTCATTGGAAAGTATTGCTAGCGTATATCTAAAAGTGTGCATCTACATTTGCGAATATCAGCGATAGGATTTTAGAGCGATAGAAACCTGGGTATGAAAGCCTGCAATGTACAATTAGTTCAAAAATTGAAGGCAGTTAACCATCCATTGAGTTTTCACTTTGCTGAGTGGGCTAACTCTCGGTTAGATGAAGATGAGCGTTTTTACCAAAAAATCATTCTTTCCGTCAAAGCTCATTTTCAATACATCCAAGACGAGTAAAAGAGAAAATGAGCCAGGAGCCGCACTAACTGTCAATGAAAATACGATTGAACAGGAGACTTGGCCGATATTTGGATTTAGCAGGTCGGCGGCACTGCCTACACAGCCAACGATACAACCAACGCTTTCTGCCCTATATTCGAAAATCGCATTATCAGCCGAAATGGTGATGTCAACTGGCCGCCTAGGCTAACAAGATGACGATGATATTTGTTGCGAAATGCTAAAAAAGATGGTAAGAATGAGATCATCCGGTTGTTTGAGTTCATTTAATCAATTAAGACCACCAGAAAAAATCCTGTAAGATACACTAAGAGCATTCTTGTTTTATATCTACGAGCATTCTTGTTTTATATCTTCTATATTTTAATTCTTGTTATATGGTTATCCGGGATGAGTGGTACTTCCCGGATAATCAAAAATACCGGTTAATCGAATGATTTTTATTAGAACTAAAAAAACCTGGTTAATTAGATGAAATTCAGATTAACCAAGAGAATATAAAATCCCGGATAATCGAGGTTCACGGATAACCGGATCCCGGATAATCGAGATTCAAGTGTACATTCTTCGAACCAAATCTATTTATTCAACACGCCACTTAATTATGACGCTTTGCCGTTTTGCTAATTAAAACTATCTAGCCATTTAGAATATCGTTCACGATTAGCCATAAACTTTGTTCCATAAAGGAAGGAGTTACACACGGAATAAGATCAGAATCGATTTTGATAAAGTTGACATTGCATCATATTGATTAATTGCCAAGGCGCATGACTTGTTAGCCAGAAAACCCAAAAGAGCAATACGAGAATTCTTCACTTCTTCCAAGTATTATAGGCTGCAGTCAGCAATAAATTAGATATACTTACGTAGTAAACCATTTTGACTGGCTTAAAGAAGAATTTAACAATCTCCTTTTTCGAATTTCACAAGCAGGTGTCAGAATACATCTGGAGATATTCCACCACAGTTAAAACTTTCTTTCCAAACGGAAATAACAATTCTGATGGAACACTTCAATTTCAAGCCTTAGCATAAATGGCACCAGTAACCGTAAGCCTTTTATTTATTTGCCTTGCGCCAACAGGGCAAAGAAAACACCAATTTCAGCATAGGGTTAAATCCTAGTTTGAGTGCACTTTACTGATTTTTTCATTTAAGTTTAATTTTGATTTTGAATTTTTAACTGTATTTTTAAATTCTCTATTTTAGTTTTTGCATCTAGATATTTGTATATGTGTGTTTCTTTGTTTGTGGTAACTAAATCTTTTTTTTTCTGTGCATTTAAAATACGTGTAAATTTCCGTTTTCGACCCTAACAGCTTAAACCCGAGGGTCGGAACGATATTGCAATACGATTGCTTCAGTAGCTTCTAAAAACATTTAAAATTGTATTCAGGTAATTCTAAACAGATAAACTTCTGATATCACTATTACACGTGAGTTAAGAACTGGATTTTGACAGTGTAGACTATCGCATTTTCTGTTGACATGCTACGTCGAAATCCGATTTGACCGAGATTAGACCTCTCTGTTCAATTCACGCTGTAACGTGGATGGCGAGCAACCATTGTAGAAGCTTCCCCATTAGTGGTAGCAAATTAGATTTGCTATATTTGTACGAAAATGAATCTCTACCACTAGGGTTCCTGATAACAATTATTTCACCCGATTTCCACATAGTAGGAAAGTACCCAAATTTTAGGCAGCTGTTCAATAGTATATTTCAGCGTTCAAGTTATCAAGTTGGAGTGACTTATTCAACTGAAGTATTTTAGAGCACTGGTACCTCTTCTCATTGAATGAGGATTTACTCGATGGGGATCAGCAACCGTGAATTAGTTGCAATTTCGCACATTATTTCATGTATCTCAGTTTCGTCTGGTATTTCTTCTGACAAACGAAAGTACAGCACCTCCAAACTTTTATCATGTTTCTTATGTTATTATTTGCATACTGAACTAATGACATACCGTTGTAAACTATTTTGGTTCACTTTAAACACTTCAAATCTCGGAGTTTTGTTATTCGAGAAAAATATTCGGTGGTAAGTTTATTAAATCGAACGGGATGGTCCTGCGGTCACTATGTGTTCAAGTTTCTCTCACACGACACCCCTCTTTTAGATAAATATTGTAATCGAGAACATCATTAGGTTTCCCTGCTTGTTCATTATGGAAAGATCATCCTTAGACACGTAGTGCTCTACTTTTCTTCCGTTTTCATCAATGCCACATTTTACTTCTAGCATTGAAATTCCTCGTGATCACTATATTTTTGTGTTGACCTTATATAGATCCTAAGGCCGTTTCGATTCAGCACATATATGCATATGGTACTCGACCGATTGAATTGCAGCACCTGTGCAGTGACTATCATAAAACTAACAAAGCCTCATCATGCTCATGAATGACAAGGCTTCACCATGTTGTGAGTAATAATTGCAGGCTCGGGATTCTCAAACTGTGGTTGCTCTCCTTGCTTATCGCCGGTTTCAACACTGTTATTTAAAATTTGGACGTGATCTGATCGTCGTACAATGCTACAAAAAAAGTTAAAATAACTCCGGAATCATGGACAATTATGATTTCGAGATTTTTGCAGTTAACATTCGCTATATCGCCGAAATCAAATAAAGTAAGTTTTAGAAACTCTTTGTGTGTGTGGTTCCGTGCAGACTAAATGCCTTTATCCTCTTCTACAGCCCAGACGGGTTGACTGATCGGGATGTAACTTCATATTTAAGCTTTTTTCATAAATTAGGAGGTCCCAGTTTAGCTGAAATCGGACCACCGGAAATTTTAGCTGCTACTTTGTTCTTTGAAACTATTTTGAAAAGTTTTTACGAGAAAAACGACTTTGAATTAAAACATTCTAAATAAATTCTACAACAATACCGTTCAGAAAAGTTTTACAAAGCGAAAATGTTAAATTCGGATAAAAAAAAACTGCATTTCAACTAAAATTCGGCCCCTGAGCAGCCCAGACGGATTGATCGGTCAGGATGAAACTTCATATTTAAGATTGTTTCATAAATTAGGATAGTGCGTTTTGCCCGACATCGGTCCATTGGAAGTGGTAACAAACGCTTAAAAACAAAAAATTATAAATTAAATTTCAATCAAAATTAGTTCATATCTTATTTTAAATTTCACCGGAAATGACGAATTTTGATAAAAAAAAAATTATTTCACCAAAATTTGGCATCTCTACAATCCATGCGGATTGATTGTTTGGAATAAACTTCTACTTAAACTTTTTCCATTAAATGGGAAATCCTTGCAAAATGTGGTGGACATCTGTGTACCGATAGCTTCCATGGGAGCTTTTTCAAAATTTTCAACCAATAAAGGATGGACCTTGTTGATTTTTTGAAATTTAAGCAAGAATAATATTTGTTGATTATAATAGACAGTTTTACCAAAAGTCCGATTAGTTTTATTTTTTGGGCTGCCATAGAAGTAATTGGATCCGAGGATCGATGGGATGCCAAATAAATATTTTGAAAATCATTATCTTCCTTAAATAACAATAGTTTATTTTGTTGTTGTATCTAAATATTCTTTCATTTTCACTTATGAACGCAACTTGAATGAAACATTCAGAAATGGTACTTCAAAATTTTTAATTTTTAGTCGACTTCTTGAAATAAATAAACAAAAGATAGGAGTGGCTGGGTCATGCACTATGATCACAAACTCAGACTATTAGACATATTTTGAGAAACAAACAGCATATCCTAGATAGTTGGGGACCTCATATATTGGTCGCATAGTAATTTGACAAAATAAAACTTATACGAAAAGCATAACCAGTCGTCGGTTAAGTTTTGCTCTAAAAATTCACGAGGCGTGAGTTTTTGACGTGTAATTAATTATGTTACTTGAGCTCATTTTGGTTCGTTTCAGGTATCCAACAACTTTAACGTCTCAACAATCATGCTCTTGGACACAATTTACTGAATATACATTTTGCCACTTCTTAGTCTGACCGAAAAAAATCAAAAGTAGTTTTATGAAACAAAACCAGGGGCGAGATGTTGTATACTAGCACAATTTTCGACTTTCAACTTATTTTATGTCTCACGTTTTTAGAGTTAAATGGTATATGTTTCATATTTCCATTTATAATTTTGTCCAATGTGGTTTCTGCAAGCTCGAATAAAACATCATTCTGTTTCTATTTTACGATGTCTACGATTACGTGATACGTTTGTCGAATTGTGAAAAAAGAACAGAAAACATATTTATACTGAAAAGTTGAAATCGCGATACTTTTTGTGTAATTGTTTGGGTGAAAGTGCATATCACTTTGTTTTAGAAAAATGAGACTTAAACTAAGCCGAAAATTGTGATAGTACAACATTCCACCCTTGTTTTAGAAAATTTATCGAATCACTTAAAATTTTTATTACGTTACATTTTTTAAAAACGCATTAAGTGGATGCATAGATATGAATCGCGTGTTTTAATATGCTTAGCATCTGAACGCGTTCTCAACTTGAGATTTAATATGGATTTGCCCATTTTTTTATTCTAGCAAAAAATGGAATTTGTTCTGTTATATAAAATTTATAGCATCTATATTTCGGTAAAACGCGAGTATAGTAGTAGCAAAAATATATATACAATATACATTAAACAATACGGTATACAAATGAGATAGTATCATCACCCATCAGTCGGCCCAACTGATTTAAGATATTTTGAAACGTTATCTAACAGGTTCATCAAGTATTTGTGTGTGAAATTATGAACAAAGTGTATACAAACGCGTGTCTAAAAAATATTCAAGATTTTTTCTTTTTGAATATTTGATTATTTATTTCTTAGAATTGAATATAATTTCGATTAGAAACAAGTTTTTCAAGTCAATTGAATAATTGTATTAATTTTTTAATTCTATAAGATAAAAACTAAAACTTACCAAGTTGTGACTATCTCCTGTACTATACAACAATTCGACATAGAATTGTTTGTCGATCAAACCGATGGTGTAGAAATAAGATCCTCGATTCGTATGGCCTACAAAGAGTTTATCTGTATTAGAAATGTAGATTAATATTTTAATAGATTTTATCCTAAGAAACACTTAACCAACATAATCAAATAAATAAATAAAAAATGAAAGTTGTCTAGACAAAGACAAATTTTGGTGGCTTATCGCTTACTGTACAACGTGGGAACATAAGTAAACATTGTGCATTAGACTAAAGCTTATTGTTTCATATTTTGATGAAGTGTATTAAAGGAATTTTTTTCGTTTAATCTACATAAAATTCAGGATTTATACATAATCTTCACAATGTGCACGTATTTTATCGCGATTTTATTTTCAATTCTCGATTTAGAATTTAATTGAAATGAAGAAAACATTAATTTTGGTGCTACGTGATTTAAAGCTCGCACTTGAAAAGAGAATGCAAAATTTTGTAAGCTTATAAACATGATTGGAGCCGTTGCCATATAATCTATCATAGTTTTTGTGATAGGTATACAATTACTTGTATGTAGTATACTAACACCCCAATTTAATACTAACCAGACCGCACTAAAATCACAATCTTTTATCGGACCTGATCACAATATATTAATCAATAATTACTAAACAAAATACACAACTGTCTGCTCCGATTTTTAATATCATTGTTTATTGAAAATAAAAATAAAACTTTTATAGTTTTCACCCCTCATGTGTGCAGTATTTTATTATATAAATGCACATTGCAATCAACATATATCTAAGCTATCTATACACACATTAACGAGAAGGTCTAAAATTACCAATTTTCCATTTGATCGCAGTAAAAATGTATATGCAGCAGTGTCATTGACCTAAGAAAATGCAGCTATAACAGCTATACCTTTTATAATGTGTATTCCTTCTATAAATACGAAACAAATTCAGTACTTTATTCAATATCCAATCACCCTTGACAAATGAATTTAATACACGGATGTAATATGGCGACAATTTATCTTTGCATATGGCATTAAACAACGCACAACACACAAAATACCCTCCGAAAATATTTTCATTTTATATACATTTTTTTTGTGTTATAAACTTGGTATACATGCAGACTAATATGCATGCCGTCTGGGACTGAGAGAAAAGGAATTTCCAAAATAACAACAAGACAGTTGAACGACCTTTTTAGGGTCGTTGAATTTTTCAGTTGGTTTATTCACTTATATAGGATTCTTGTGTTACCATCAATAGTTTTTATGTTTTATTTGGGTTACTTGCATTTTGGCTTGTTTATAATATTACGTGTTATGTTACATGTAGGAGAGAATTAGATGATTTTTTATATTACGATATACTCGTATGGAGGAAAGAACTATAAAGTTTATTAAAAATGTGATACACGATGAGGATATTTAATTTGATGGGACCGCACATATAGCTGTATGTAATCGCGTGTACTCTGCGAAAAGGTGCAATTTATGCTATTAGGATGTGATATTAATTACAAAGTTAACAACTTGTTTACAAGTCGATTTATTTTTACTGATAACTTACAACCTAGGTAACCTTGATATATATTATTTCTGGAGTCTGATTATATTGTTGCTTCATTTCAAAATTTATTTAGGTATGAAAACAGAAATTTTGGTGAATATTGCGAAATACGGGGCATCTTTGAAAACTCCGTTTTTTCACAACGTTCCTAACTTCTTTTTCACACCTTAGTGGCGTGGCGCCGGCGGTGTAAGTCTGACCGTGCAGCATCTGATCCCATACCAGAATAAAATACGTTCGGAAAATTTAAACGTATTGAATTCAAACATACTCATTTACTTAAATTAGTTGATCGATAATGAAATACTTGTCGAATACACTTTTGCCATTAAATATTCGTTTATTTGTGTTTTCATACAAAATATTTTTTGTTCTATTAATCCGACTGGAAAAATCAATTGTACAAAAATAAATTGATTTTTCCGGTCCTGTAATGATCTCGTCCTACGCGTTGGATGCATCAAAACTTCCAAACCAAACTCTCATTTTTTCTGAATTATCAAAGATACATGTACACAATTCGTTTTCTGTTGATACATTCTGCCTTGTTTCTCGCCCGATTTCAATTTTTCCATTGTAAAAAATACTGTGGCGCGTTTTGAACAGCTGTTAATATACGAATGTGTTGACCGATCTACATGAAACTTCTCACAATCTCATAAAACAGTAGTACCATTTTTATAAAATTAAAGCGACGAACCTAATAGCGCTATCTCCTATCGAACGGCAAAACTTACTGAGCAACCTAGTACATATGCGACGCTATGGCCAAATAAAAAAATCTTAGAGATTTTACCGAGTGTGGGTATATACCATCTAAGTATCTAACAGTGAACACCTTGAGCTGTTCAAAACAGTTAGCTAAAATAAAATAAATAATTTTGGGGTGGTTCAACACAAGTTTCAGCACGTAAAGTTCCAAAAAAATTAAAATATTCGTCAAAACACCCGCTGTTTTGTGATACTGATGTTTTTTGATCTTTTTTTGTGAGCAACTTTAAATATTAAGGAAAAATTAAAATATGTTATGGATGTGTAATGATGTATGATTCTGTTGGCGAATATTACAAAAAAAAAGAGGAGCATCGGTGCAGAATATTATTGCGGATAAATTTGTGCGCTTAGAATAGCAGACGCTTCCAATCGCAAGGTTATAGAGAATTTATGCCAGAACATTGACCATAGTATTAAAATTGACCATAAACCAGATCTCTCAAGAGGCCAAACAACGCAGCCTATTGGACCCAATATTGTTATTGAGCTTGCTTCTGTCGA
Source organism: Nephrotoma appendiculata (assembly GCA_947310385.1). NCBI lineage: Eukaryota > Metazoa > Arthropoda > Insecta > Diptera > Tipulidae > Nephrotoma > Nephrotoma appendiculata. Next base: position 240,285,619 of record OX371225.1, on the reverse strand, counting down.
TTCCGATAGCTAAATTATATCCGCGGTAACTCCAAAGAAATGGTTATTTGTATTTAGAATATCAACGTCTCTAATATCAATATTTTGAGACTATATTTCGTACAAAATCGCTGTTTATGCATCGAAATTGGAGAATTTACTGTCACCCTCATCCTGGCCACAAAATATTTTCGTTAAAAAGTATCAGGCTGGTCGTAGAAGTTTTCGGCCTCAAAATCGAGCCCAATTTCTAGAATAACTACAAATGCCAAGTAGACTTCAGCATCTCATGATAACAATTTAACTATATTTTATCTAAATGATAGTGGAATGCCATCGAAGTTCCATGAATCCATTAATAGTGCAGATTTTTCCCTCAAACTTTGTTGTTTACCGGTCTTCTTATAATAGCTCAAAAACATCAGGACCAAGAGGAGGCGTTTTAATTGCAGTTGATCCAAGAATTTCTAGGCAGGCGTTTGTAACTCGACCTTACATTAGAATATGTGGCTGTACAACTTTACATATTCTGTCAAACATCTATAATCGCTGCCATCTACATACCACCGCGATCTAGTTTGGAAATTTATTCAATATTTACTGAATTTATGAGTTTTATTACCAACTAACGTAACATCTGCTATTGATTGAAATTTGTAGACGCTGTGTCTATGTGTAGTTTAAATTAAATTAATTGTATAAAAAATTATAAAGGTCGTTAGGTTATTTAGGTTTAGTTACTGGAATCTACTTTCCAATATTATTGACCATAAAGCTATTGAAATCTCAATTTGGACTTCTGATATTCCGGTATCTGAACAAATTATATATTATGACTGTAGGAATATTAATATTTCGTGTTCGTCACCCGGAACCATATTAGCCGGAACCAAACCAACTATGACACAAGTAGCTCGATGCATTGTGCTACATTATGCACTTTATAAAAATTTTCAGCCGGAACCTTATAAATCCAGCACTATATTATTTTTCGGTAAAAACCTTATAATTCCAGCCTGCACCATACCCTCTGCAGCCAAACTAACTATGTCACAAGTAGCACAATGGATTGTACATCATTGTGCACTATATGCTTTTCCAGCCGGAGCCTTATAATTCCAAACAGAACGTGTAAAACTAAACCAGCCAGAACCATATAATTTCGAAACCAACTATGACACAAGTAGCACGATGCATCATTGTGCATTATATAATTTTTCATCCGGAACCCTATATATCCATCACTATTAGAAACTTTATAATTCCAGCAGGAATCATACCCTCTACAGTAAAACTAATTATGACCATTCCAATTATGACAAATAGCACAATGCATTGTGCTTGATATAATTTTTCATCATTGTGGACTATGTACATCATTGAGCACCACATACTTTCCAGCCGGGACCTTATAACTCCTTATAACCTTATAATAAGCCAAACCAACTATGACACAAGTAGCACGATGCATTGTGCATCATTAGGCACTATATAATTGGTCAGCCGGAACCTTATAAATCCATCACTATGATTTTTCATTAGAAACCTTATAATTCCAGCTGAAATCATATCCTCTACAGCCAAACTAATTATAACCAATCCTATTATGACACAACACGATGCATTGTGCATCATATAATTTTTCAGCCGGAACCTTATAAATCCATCATTATATGATTTTTTAGTAGAAACCTTATAATTTTAGCCGGAACCATACCCTCTATAGCCAAGCCAACCATGGCACAACTAGGACAATGGATTGTGTACTATATGATTTTGCAGCCGGAACATATATGGCCATCCAGAACAATATAAATCCAGCCGAGTCACAAAATGTTTACAACAATAATTTTGGCGCTGTATTAAAATCGCAGTGGAATTTGGATGATAGTGCAACATATGAGGTTTTCGGAACGATCAAAATGATATGCACTACAATGCCAACCCAACCAGAACCAGCAAGGCCAGCCGAAGCAATAAACAATAAGCATGGTTGATGGTCATTGTGAACTAGCTAAAATTTCAACTGAAATTATTTGGACACATTATAATTCCTGATCCGCTAAAAGTGTTAATTAAATAAAATTTTAAACTTATTTCCAGTGTCAATATTTAAATCATTTGTGATAAATGTGGAACTAAATTTGAAAGAAAGTTGCCATTGCTTTCAACAGACATAAATCAACTAGATTTGAAAAATGTGAGAAACTCAATCTTACTGTAGCTCTGGCAACTTACATTATATTGGTATTCAATAAAAGCACACTACGAAAATTTTTCATTATTGAGAAATTTTTAAAGATTCCTCTCAAAAATTTACAAACAATTACAATATTATCTACTAAAAAATACATACTGGGTAACTGACTTACTTTTTCCAAAATTTGGAGAAATCACCGAAAACCAATATAAAATAATTTTTTTGTGTTCTCTAAAATAGAACATCAGTTGTAATTTGTTCTTTCCCGAATGCACATCGAAAAATTAATTTAGAGAAATAATAAATTAGGAAAGCGTCATTCAAAAATTTATTATTTCAATGTTAAAAATTGTAAATAAATACTGTTATAAGGAGATATGGCCCGCACAAATCATTACGACGCACAGAAGGGTTTTAAATAGTGTTTAGTCCCAAAAATGTCTAGAGCCTAGAAAAATGCACCAAATTGAGTATTTTTTAAAAATACTCTTTATGAGATTCTTAAAAGATCCCTCATGAGTATTTTGTCTGAACATTTTTTGTATGCATAGAAATCAGTACATACTCAGACCCAAGAAACGTACTAAATGAGAATAAATTCAAGATTTATAACAAGTGAAAGTGATTTGACTGCTAATTGACAGCTGTCAACTGTCAATATCGAAAATCTAACTCTATATTTGAACGTAGCGACTGCTAAAAACAATGTGTACCAAATTTTAGAAAAAAATATTAAACACAAAATTAAACACCCTTTGAAGCATGGGTTAAGAAAAAAAAATGATGTTTTTAAACAAATATCTGAGTATGTTTTCTATGCATACAAAAAAATTTCAGACAAAATACTCATGAGAGATCTTTTAAGAATCTCATAAAGAGTATTTAAAAAAAATACTCAATTTGGTGTATTTTTCTAAGCTCTAGACATTTTTGGGACTCTAAACAGTACTGAAAACCTTTATGTGCTACGTTGAAGAAAAGGAGATCGTCCACCGATTAAAATCTGAAGGAAAATCGGTATCAAAAATACCTCAAATCCTTGATCGTGCTCGTAAATTAGTGTCAAATGCTCTGAAACCGAAAACATTAGTTGAAAATCAAGACCTCATTAGAAGAACCACTGAAAAAGAGGATGCTTTCATCGTAAGAGCAGCCAAAAAGCATGCTTTTATTACGTCTAAGGAAACAAAACAGGACCTCAACTTAAACTGTTCGAATATCCCCATTCGTAGACGCTTGCTACTTAATAATTTATGGGCTGCGCTGCCCAGCATGTTCCCTTGTTATCAAAAAACAAAAAAATGTGAAAGCCACGATAAATTTTGCCAAAACGCACTTGGCCACTCAGGATCCAGAAAATTGGAGAACATTTTTTTGGACGGATGAAACAAAGATTAACCTGTTCGGTTCTGATGGCCGTCATTATGTGAGACGACCACCAAATAAAAGTTTGTCGCCACATTATACCAAAAAGAACCGTTTAGCATGGTGTAGAATCCATTATGGTGTGGGGTGATTTCTCTTGGTATGTACCTGGTCCAATTTATTGGATCCAATGCAAAATTACTACCGACGTTTATGTCCAAATATTGAATGAGGTAATGCTTGGATATGCTGAAGATGACATGCCACAAGGCTGGTGTTTTCAGCAAGATAACGAGATATAGGAGTGGTTTAGTAGTCGTAATGTGAACGTTATGCAATGGTCGGCTCAGTCACCTGACTTAAACCTTATCGAAAATTTGTGGAATGATTGAAAGAAAGCCATTGGAAACTAGAAATACAGAAATAAGCTAGAATTATGGACGGCAATTAAATCAGAATGGGAACAAATTTCGGTACTCAAATGTTGGAAGCCGCTTGACTTTATGGACCACAGGTGCAAACAATTAATACAAAATAGAGGTCACACGACCAAATACTGGCTGGATAAAGACTGAAATTTGGGATGGAAATATACTGTGCTATTTTTATTAACAAGCTTTTTATTAAATGAAATTTTTGATAATTTATTATAATGTTCCTTTTGTGAATTGAGTTTGAAGTTATATACTTATTTTTAAGTTTCCATATTATGTATTGTCTAGGTAAAATAAAAACATGAAAAATTGATAAGTATTTCTCGAATTAAATAATATTTTCCAAAAAAAATTACTAACTGTGTTATTTTATTGAACACCACTGTAAATAAAGTATATAATAGTGTAATAGCATTGGATGTCGAGCCGTTGGAACCACTGGAAAAACAGCAAAAGGTCTCGTTAAGTGACATGAATTTCGTTAGTGACATGAATTTAGGCTGAATTTAGTCTTGTGAATAGGAAAAATTCAACGAAAATTTACTAGGCAGATCTTTTTTACATTTAATCTCTCTAACATGGCCAGACGACTAATTTATTTAGATAATCTTCAAAATATGTCTAAAATTACAATACGAGATGTTTCGTTTTAAATGTAGAGCCCTTGGCAATATCAATCAGACCTTGTTTTGCTAGCGGTTTTATTTGTGGCTGATGTTTTGAACGCAAGGATTAATTGCGGATTTTCATCGTTCCAATTACTCAGTACACGAATCAATTATCTTTATGGTTGCGAACTTTAACGACTTCTGTTATATTTTCGATTTAGGAATTACAAGCTTGTTTCAAAAATAATGTGACTTAATCTTTGTCGAGTTTTTAATGAGATTTCCGTAATTTTATGTAAATTTTGTGACCTGAATTTTTATTGTGTAATTTTAATTTTTGGAATTATATTGTAATAATCATTGGGGATTTTTATCCAGTGAATTATAATTATTGTAAATAAAATAAATAAATATTCATAAATTTACCGTACTCTAAATCTTTTTATTTTTACATGGTTAACTGTTTTGAACAGGACGATTCATTCTCTTTTTGAAAATATATGCCCAACAAATCTCTGAGTTTTATAGAATCGGCCATAGTGCAGCAGGTATCTAAACTATCGTAAATAAGAATTGATGTAGGTTTCAAAATTACCTGATAAACTTTTTACATTTTTCTGTTGCGGTGGAATATTTCTAGAATACTCATCGAGCGGCTAATCGCAATATCGCCTATACTTCGTAAATATTGTCGCACGAATAACTTTGACTCCACGAATGTAAAACTATAAAATTTATCTTTATTTTATCTTGCGCTTATCTTCTTTAAATAAGTCCGAGATGAGCTAAAGATATTCGGTGGAGTATCGCTAATGCTATTTAGAATGAAACTTTCGTAAAACTGAAGGATGCCCTGCACGTACTCGTAAGTATATCGCATATAATTCTCAAACGTTATCGGTAGATTAACTTTAACCGAATCTGACAATGGCAAATAGTATCTCGCTGGTACAACCTAGAACGAAACTCGTAAATCCGGAGGATAACCTTCATATACTCGTCTGTATGTCGCATATAATTCTCAAATATTGTCGCTAGATTAACTTTAATTCGCCCCAAGATTAAAATTGGGTTATTCTGAAAGGTAGACCGGAAATTTTAATGGTAGAGTTTAAGTTTGTGTAAAGTTTGGTACATCATAACCTGGAATGAATCTATGCTTAGGGTCTTGCTTTGCTGAGGCTGAACTAGCAAAACTTAACAGCCTACAAGGAATAGCTTGCAGAGCTATTACCGGTGCTATGGCTTCAATTTCAATTCTTGATTGTTCCTGCTTCCGCTTCAGTCTTTCATTCTAGGAAAGCCTGGTACGCTGCTTTTCGAGTGAGGTGCATTTTAGCATGGACCGGTCTCAGCTAGATTGTGGGGCTTAGACAAATTTTCGAATTTTGTTTTGACAGGTTCTTCTCGGTAGTTTACCTATCCAGGACTTATGGTTGTGCCAAAATTTTAACAATCTGGTGTCAGAGTCACAGGAGTTTTTCACTAACGGCCCTCACACATTGTGTGATTGATCATTCTAAGCTTGGTCTCTCTGGCATACATATTATTTTTTGTACAGAAACGAAAACTCTTGAAGAATCCTCCGACCGTATCCAAATTGGTCGGAGACTGAAAACATTTCATTAGCCTTCTCAGTTCTAACAATAATTTTACGGTCATGTGGATTCCGGATCATTGTGGTATTGAGGGTAATATGATTGCTGACTCTTTAGTAAAAGGAGGTTCTCGATTGGAATTGTTTGTGTCTGCTGTCGGTGAATATAACTTAAAGTTAACCAAGGACGCCCTATTTCTTAAAAAGGATCTGCTGAGAATGCTGGTTGCTATTCTGCCAGGTCAGGAAGAAGATGACTGCATTCATTACGTCTGCTGTTGTCCGGCTTTGGAGGTGGCTCGGTTCCAGTTTTTTTAACTGTAGGTCTCACAGTATAGGCCAACTAGCTTTCGTGCCTTGGTTCAAGCTCTTGTAGTTTGCAAGGGCCGCAGGGTGCTCTCGTGACTTGGGTTAGAGTCCTTGGTTTTCACCCTGTGCCCAATTAGATGACAATTGGGAAAGACTGAAACCACATTGTGAATAATTTAGAAAAACAATTGGTAATCCATATGGTGAGAATTTATTTGGGCGAATAAGTTAATAACAAATAAACCTAAAAAACATAAACCGCAAACATTCTTTACACCTAAATCATACATGCATCACATCATGTTTTGCTATTTAGCTTTTTATAATAATAACAAACAAAATTTGAACCATCGCAAAAATTCGCAAAAACGCAAAAATAAAATGACATTGGTCAACATAACAATTTCCTGTGGCCGACAGAGATCAATAAACCATATAATCCTTGACTATAAATACGATACACAAAAATAATTAAATTTCAATCATCTAAAAATTTTCGTTTCTGAAACCAACAGCAACATAACAAAATTATTGAATACGAATTTTGTATATATCAACAAAAACAGGTCTCGCCAAAAACAATTCAATCTGCTTTTGTTGCCTTTCTTATAAAATCATCAAAAATTCTTCTTAATTAATGATTCATCCTTTTTTGTGTCCATGCCACAATAATCGCAACAACACCAAAGGCAACAAAAAGATTTGAAGACATCCTATGTGCTCGTCAAATTCGATATAATGAAATTAATAAGAAATAAATTTATTAGATTTATTTTGGCTAGACAGATGTTAAGACATTTTTATTATACTTGTTGGGTAAACGGTTCGCGCTCGCTTAGTGTCACGATATTATAATACATAGCCCTGCCCCAAACTCGTGCAACCAAAATACAAAAAAAAAACTTCCGTAATGTTATTTCATTATTCAAAGCTAAGCTGAAACGTAATGACAATAAATTTTTAATTGTCTCCTCGTCAAAGTATTTTAACTTCAGAAATATCTAATTTCATTCTAATGGTGCACGTTCGTCGTCGTCGTGTCCCCCTAAACAGATATACATACATTTAGTTAATAATACCGACGAAAAACTTATATAATGATAAAGTAATTTTCTAACTTTTTTTTGCGCGTCTAGTCGTGTTAATTGTCCTTGAATGAGTTCAAACGCCTTCTAAAAATAATTTATTACTGTTTGCCGCGTGTAATAATATTATACAACAATAAAAAAAGCATAATCGCGTTGAAAAACTATTTTATGGTTAAGTTACTCGCGCAGTTACCAATTTTTGGTATTTTATACCAATATTACATGTTAAGTATATCAATAGGGCGTTCACGTTTTAAATACCTTCGCTTGTGTAATCTTATATGTATATACAATCTGCTGTTATATATTGAAGAGATAGACGGATCATTTTTTAAAGCCTTGATGAGATTCGAGTAACTAACCCAAAATTAGATCATCACACTTGTCCAAACCAACAATGAGGAAGACATTTGTATGGCATGCGAGATGTGACTTTTAATCCGGAAGAGTACAAGGTTTGCATTTATTGGAAACTCGAGAGAAAAATTCTATCTATTTTACGTACATATATTTATTTATTCAATAATTATCACCATAATACGCAATGATATCGAACTTGAAATATGTATATAATCATAAATTTTAGAACAATACAAAGTCCCGGATCTAAAATAGCGACATGTGGTGTATTTCGAATATTATAAGAACAAAACATCTGGGAAATGGAAGGATTTAATGCTTTTTTTTTCATTTTTTTTGGGTGATTTGTCTTCAGCACTTTATATTTCAGGTCAATGTTTTATACTCCACCTTGAAATATCTGTTCATGTTCATATATAACACGCAGCATTTTCCTCATAAGATAAGACAGTTATACTTTATTGAAATATACGAAATTTTTAAACATGTGGTACCATTTATGCTTCTTGTGACTGTTGTGTTAATTTATTGTTTACGGTTAACGTCATCAGAAGCATAATGCTAGGTATTAAAATGTTTATGTTTTGTTTGTGAGTAAATTAATCTTTCAATGTTTTGTTTTGTGTTTAACTAGGTAGATTAAAGTAACGAATAAATGATTTTATCATTGGTGGGGGATTTCATTTCATACTTTGTTAGTTTTCTAGAAATGGATCAAGTAATAAACTAACCTCGGAATTAAATACGTGAATTCTGAAATGTATATTGGTAGAACTTTCATATGCAAACAAGTGAAATGGAATATCTTTTTTTTTGTTCGGCGGCTTATCAAGAATTTGATAATTTGAAGGAGAAAGTATATAAATCCATACTAAATAAACTGCGAACGCTGACTGCATTGCGCGATCAATTACAGCAATTTGTAATTCGATAGTATATCACTATCCTTTTCTAAAAATGATTTGAAAATCACATTTCCATTCATGATACCCAATTTCATTATGATTGGTTAAGAAATGGCTCGCTGTCTCAGTCGCCCAAATTCCAGAAATTCTAATAAAAAATGATGTTAGAATCTCATTTCAATCCAGCATAAAAAATTGCATCATAATCTGTTTATAAAAAACTTAGTTCCGCTCCAGTTTACCATATCTCAGAATTTTTTCAAAATTTATTTTAGAATCTCATTTCCATCCACCATACCCAATTTCATTTTGATCGGTTAAGAAATGGTTTAGTTTCATCCTAGATGGCCAAATTCCAGAATTTCATTACATCATAATAATATAACATAATATGTTCAGAAATAACCCCATCCCGTCCCAGTTGGCCGTTTTCCAGAACTTCTTCTAAAAATCGTTTAAGAATTCCATTTCAGTTCACCATATACCCAATTTCATCATAATCAGTTAAGAAATAGTTGAGTTCCAATCCAGTTAGCCATATATCGGAACGTCTTTTTGAATCCCATTATCATCCAGCTTCAAAAATTTCATCATGGTCTGTTTAGAAATAATCTGGCTCCGTTCCGTATGGGCTTATTCTACAACTTTTTTCAAAAATAATTTAAGATTTCCAGGAGAATAGTTAAAGTTGGCAAAGAGCGAGTGCTCGAAACTAGCACTTAAAATATAATGTAAATTATCACAAAAAGAAAAGAACAAAATTCTCATTTATTCAGAATAAAATATATTAAAAATCCCATTTCCATTCATGATACTTACTCAATTTCGTCATGATCGGTTTAAAGCTGGCTTAGTTCCGTTCCAGTTGGATATATTCTATAATTTCTTCTAAAAATAATTTTAGAATCCCACATCAGTCCAGCATAAAAAATTTAAATCATAACCTGTTCAGGAAGAACCTAGTTCCCAGTTGGTCATATTCTAGAACTTCTTCCAAAAAATATTTTTGAATCCCATTTCTAACCACCATACCCAATTTCATCATGATCTGTTAAGAATTGGCTTAGTTCCGTACCAGTTGGCAATATTTCAGAATTTCTTTTAAAAATCATTTTGGAATCGCTTTTTCATCCAGAAATAATCTGGCTCCGTTCCAGATTGTATTATTCCAGAAATTTTTTCAAAAATAGTTTAAGAAATCTATTTCCATTCATGATACTCAATTTCATCCTATCGGTTAAGAAATGGCTTAGTTCCATTCCTGTTGGTCATATTCCAGAATTTTTTCCAATAATTATTTTAAAATCACATTTCCAGCCTGTTCAGAAATAACCGAGTTTTATTTCAGTTGGCCATTTTCCTAAGATGATTTTAGAATCCTATTTTCATTCATGATATATACCCATTTTCATCATGATCGATTACGAAATGGCTTAGTTCCCGGCCAATTGGCCATATTCCAGATTTCCAGAACTTCTTCTGTAAATCATTTTTTTTAGAATCCCATTTAAAAAATGTCATCACAATCTTTTCAGAAATAATCTAGTTCCATTACAGTTGGGTATATTTCAAAACTACTTCCAGTAATGATTTTAGAATCCAATTATTCCATTCAAAATATCCAATTTCATCATCATCGGTTAAGAAATAGCTTAGTTCCGGCCCAGTTGGTCATATTCTAAAACTTCATCTAAAAACCATTTTCAAAAAATTAATTCAAATCGGCAAACAACACAAATATCGACCTTTGGCTATCGTACCCGGGCACAAATTGGAAACTGGAACATAAGAACTCTAACGGAAAAATCAAGGTTAGCACAAGTTGAGAAGGAAATGAAGCAGAATAATAACAGCACGATTCCACTCAAAAATCAGAAATACAACAATCATACAATGCTATGCATGATGAATTCTATGAGCAGCTATAAGCCGCCATATCAAGTGCACACCGAAATGACATCAAAATTATCCAAGGATATTTCAACGCGAAAATAGCAATTTACAACACCGGAATGGCGATAGTCATAGGTAAACATGCACTAGATTCTGCAAGGAGCAACAACGGAGATAAACTCATCGACTATTGTGTCACAAATCAGCTATTCATACGCGGCAGCAAATTTCCACACAAGAATATCCATAAATATACCTGGACATCGCCAGATGGCAGAACAAGAAATCAAATTGACCATGTGCTGGTAAATAAGAAGTTTCTATCCTCCCTACAAGATGTCAGAGTTGAGAGGAGCAGATGTACACAGCGATCACCAACTAGTAATAACAACCTACAAAATCAAACCAGCCGCTATGAAAACTACAAGGACCAATCGGAGGAAATTCAACATAGATAGATTGAGAAATACAGACACGAGAAACATCTTTAATACATTACATCAATGTGTAAGAAAAATCGCCGGAAATATTACAAATGCACCACCAATAAAGGATTTACATGAACAAGTCCTAACTACAGACGACCAATAACTAAATAGATGGAAAGAGTTCTTCGAGAACAACTGCATAGATAGCGAACCAATTGAGGAGCTTCCAGATGGTAACTATAACGAAACCAGAAACACTCATCCACCAACGGAGCAGGAAGTTACGAGTACCATAATGAAGATGAAAAATAACAAATCCGCTGGAACCGACAACATACCAGCTGAATTACTCAATGCTGACGCATTTGCAACTGCAGGAGCACTAACACCACTATTAATAGAAGTGTGGAATACTGGGAGAATTCCGCGAAAATGGAAAGAGGGCTTAACCCTAACGATTCCAAAGAAAGGCGACTTAAGATAATGCATAAACTGGCGAGGCTTCTCCCTGCTCAACAATGAAAGTATTAGCAATGATCATTATGGAACGAATCTCACCAACTATGAACCAATACATAAAAAACGAACAAACTGGTTTCAGACCAGGAAAAAGCTGTACAGACCACATCAACACAATCCGAATTATCATCGAACAATCCAACGAATGGAACTCACCACTATACCTACTCTTCGTCGACTTCGAACGAGCATTCAATTCCATCAATAGAGCGCAATCTGGAAAGCACTCTGTGAAATAGGCATCCCGAGGAAAATAACCGAACTTATCCGAGAAATGTACCGGGATGCTGGATACAAAGTTCAACACAAAAGAAAGCAGAGTGGCCCATACTACAATACACGAGAAGTTAGATAAGGATGTGTACTATCTCCACTACTGTTCCTCATAGTACTGGATAATGTCATGCGCAAGCTAGATACCGCATCACCAAACGGAATTCAGTGGGATCCAATCAGAAAACTCAATAATCTCGACTACGCAGATGATATATGCCTTCTAACACACGCAGACATGCAGCAAAAGCTACAAAAGTTATCAGAAATAGTACAAGATGTCGGGCTCAAGATAAACATAAGAAAGACGAAGACCCTGAGACTGAACACAAGCATTAGTACACCACTTCGCATCAACCAAGATGTACAATAGAAGATGTTGAAAAATTCGTATACCTTGGCTGTACTGTATCAAGAACAGGTACAACGGAAGAGGACATTAATCAACGCGTCAACAATGTCCTGTCAAGAAACCTCAAGATACGATTGTTCAATGCCTGTGTAAAATCAGTACTGTTGTATGGCTGTGAAACGTGGAAACATACCCAGAAAATAACAAGAAGGCTCCAAGTGTTTGTGAATAAATGCCCTAGGTGATTGATCAAATGCTACTGGCCGAACAAGATCACAAATGAAGAATTACTGCGACAAACAAACCAAGTAGACATTGAGAAGGAACTGTGTTAACAGAAGCAAAACATCTCGAGAAGACATGGGGGAACTAAAGAGAATAGCCCCAAATAGAGTTCGATGGTCCAGTCTAGTAGACGCCCTATGCTTCTAAATGGAGATAAAGGGAAAAAAATCATTTTAGAATCCCATCTTCATTCACCATACCGATTTCATCATAAAACCATTGTTATAATACCAAACATTTTTAGTTATGAACAAAATAGCAAGTCACAGCGCATGCCATCTCTCATTTTTATATTTTACCGTAGCTGGCAATAAGAGCAGTTTTACGTTTAAATGTATTTAAATGGCTAAGTTGCCATTTTTATGCAAACATGTTTTTTAATTACTCAGCTCCTCCATAAGTTTGGACCATGTCGCTTCCCATAATTAAACGATAGAAAACATAACAAAACGACAAAATTTCGTAAAAATTGGTCCATTGATCTTCCACACCAAATTCAATATTTCGAATCCTAGATTCTACTATATGTACAGCACAAGAGATCTTTCATATCTTTCACAGGACGACCACCTTTAAAATAAGTCACGTAAATAACACAATACTTAGTACAAAAGCCGAATGAAAATTACCTAGTACTTGACACTAATTATTAACACTTCTTACAACAAAAATCATTGCTAAATAAATTACTGTTTCGAGCTATGTTGAAGATTTCAAAGAGCAGAAAAATGCACCTCATGTTGCCTTTTAAAAAATATCCTATGAACTTTGGCTCACATCTTAAATTTTTTTTCTTACAGTCACAAGATTTGCAAACGTCATAGTTACTTTTTTAGTAGTCACATAATTTTTGATAAGAGATTAAAAAAAATTGACTACCCAAAACGTAACTATGACGTTTGCAAATTTCCTGACTTTAAGAAAAAAATGTTAGGGCTGTAAGCTTAAGTCCATGGCATATTTTTTAAAAGAGACAACACGAATCAAAAAATATTTTTAAAATATTGTATTGAAACATAAATTGTTTATGTTTCGTTTTAAACAATTTATAATTTATTTTCCTAGCGGGTAATAATTATGTATTTGGATTTTATTCTTGAGGCATAAAATTAAATGTTGCGTTACACAACTTTAAAATTATTTTTTAACGGTTTCAAAATCAACCTAGTTGTCTAATTGGATTTCCATTTTATCTAATTGATTTCTTTTTGTCTTTGTTTGGATCACTTAGTAAGTGGTATGCCTACTAACCTTTTTAGGACGAGTTGCATATTTTTGATGAGACAAGTACAAGTGTGTAAAGCTCCAGTGGTCGTAACAACATCCTAAGCCCAAACAGCATACAGCTTAAGCTTTTAAGTGTTCACGAGTTGTGCCTTACGCAGTTGCACATTTGTTATGATTTTAAATTTACAAAATAGTTATAATGAAAATATAAATTATATAATTTTGTTTACATGATATAATTTTAGCATTAGAATCATAGAAAATGTTTTAATATGAAATATTAATTAGAATCAGGATACAGATACAGCGTGCTTGAAATTTGTATACTAAGTTTTGCTCCAGTGCTTAAAAACAACAAACAAAAAGCTCAACAACCATATATATAATCTAAAATTCAAACGTTTTTGGGACTCGTGTGATTACTTGGGTAAAATCCATTATAGTATTTATTTTGATCCATTCAATTATTTTTCAAAAATTTTACGATAAACGGATTGAAAAATGTGCTCTAAAATCGCTTCAAAAATCTTCATTCCCGCTTAAATTTCAGAAAACCAACTAGGTCAACCCTTGTTGATTGAAAATTTCATCTTTAAATTTATTTAAATCTTTTAATTCTTTAGCGATTTTTTTAAATGTTAAACTTTTGAACAACGCTGCAAAAATCAAGAAACCTACGAAAGCTTCTAATTCCGGTACAGTGATATTCACCAAATTTCACTAGGACCCCCCAAATTGTGGAAAAAACTAACGCATAAAGTTTAATAAGGATCAGTTAATTAGTCTGAAAAACATTTCCGCTTAAATTTTGAATCAATTTTATTTTGAATATTTTTGTTTATAATGTTTTTTTAAATATTTTGGAAAAACTATAAAAAACGAGAAAGCTTTCCTTAGTAGGATCATTGAATTTATGGAAAAGCTTGAGATGAAGTTTGATCCTGATCGGTCAATCTAAAGTTTGTTCCTGATCGGTCAAATTTTTAAGTAAAACAGCCTTTTGTCAAAAATTGCCATTTCCGCTTAAATTTACGAAAATTTTGGACCGATATTGTTTCAAATTTAATTAAGAATCTTTTTGTTTATAGACATTTTTTTCATAAATGCCATACCTCTCAAAATATTTGCAAAAAAACGAAACAGCTCGTATGGGGAAGGTGCCACTTCTGGTGGACCTAGTGGTGGAACGATATTGTTCGTAAGTGTGTCCATAAATTATCAGGTCTTTAGAAAATAATTACCAAGTAATCTGAATACAATGTTTTTTTTTCAATTTTTTTCAAGTCACAAAACAAGCTTGACCGAGCAAGACTCGGGCAAATCAAAAAAACAATCGAACTACGCCCCCGAGTCACGCTCGGGCAAATCACTCCGTGGTATGGATAGTAAATGGGATAGTAAATTATTGGTGGTTAAATATTATTTTTTTGGACTTCGGTGATTATCTAGGTGAAAAATTTTCATTATTACTATATATGCTTTATTTTACTTCGAGGAAAGTTATTCCGTAATTGCAGTATAGCTTTGAGAATTCTCGGGACCTATTACGAAATTTTGCGATCTCGTTTTTTCGGTATCGGAAAAATTGATTCAACACTTTGCCCTTTTATGAAAATTGATTCTCGAATTTATCCGATATCGAAAAAAGCCGATACGTTGCGGATAAGCAGTAGAATTGGAAGTAGTTTTGTCTATTTAATTTTTAATGAATTTAGTCACAAATGATTTTACTTACAAAGTAATTACATGGAATTACTTACGAAGTCTAATTAAATTAATAATTATATTTAACAATTATTTGTACACTTTTGTTGCATAATGTTTAAAGTACATTTTTTCATAAAAATAATAATAAACGTCAAATTTAAAATAAATACAGTCGTATATACAATTCAACAAGTAAATAACATTCGAATTTTGTCATATGCTTTCGAGAAAATTTCATGATAGGGCGGATTTTGTCGATATTGAAAAATTGTATAATTGACCAGAACAGGGAGGGTGGTCATCTCATCACGCCAAAATTTTAACTATTTCGTGCTGCATGACAATTTAATGTCGTCAACAAATTTCAATCCCTCTGGAATGTAAACGTACAACACGACGAATCATCTCCATTAAAATTCTTGAGAACTTAAATAAACTTGATAATTAAAGTAACTTACCATTTCTAATTATTTATTTTTCTATTAAATTATTTACTCAAGACACAAACGCGCCACTTAAAACTATCTGCTAGAATTTAAAAACAAAAACATCTAATTTATTTGTAAAATTATCGCTTAACTTTGTTATTGTTTTGAATTTGATCGGTGACACATACGTAGGTGACGATACGTCACGATTAGCGGATTTATTATAACGTAATATTCAATTCCAGTAGCATGATGATAAGTTAGAAATGAGTCCGTTTAACCTTTTTTAGAGGGTCTATATCCCTTTAAATATTAAGAGCGTTGTTTAAATTGGATTCTTGCTTGAAATAGGTTATTAAAGTACAGTGCGAAAATCTCTTTGTAAATTTAAGTAATAAAATACTGAATTGGCACATATGAGTCCCGCAAGTGGCTACTAAGAACGGTACACAGATTGAAATTCTTGATGAAAGCTATAAACTTTAAAAGAAATTCCGTCTAACGTAGTATTTTTTTATCTAAAGAAGATTTGTTTAATCCAAAATTTAGAGTATTTAATAATTGGCCCTCTGAACCTTTAATCAAAACTTTTATTTGAATTTCGAATGGCCTTAAGAAGTTTTCATCACTAACATTTTAACAATAAATTACACTATCGCAATAAATTGCACACAAGTTTGTTCCAAGTTTTGAAGTAAATATTAAGTATTTCATTTCTAAATGCTGAAGCTACTTTATTTAATGTCCTCATACAAAAATTATAAAAATTTTAAAATTAAAATAAATTAAAAATGTTGACGAAACTATTTTTTTTGACATTCCAGCCATACCTTCCTTGGCAACTTTGCGAAATTGGACCTTATGTTAGATATATTCATGCAATTCGTATTTGAACTAAAATTACATTTGAATTTGGCACGTTAAAAGTCAAAATTTCTCGGATTAAGGACATGTGGTTTTGAGATCGTCACATTGATGCCTTACTTGTAGAAAAGTTAGAAAAAATCATTGAAATTTTTCGTGATTGTGCCCTGGGCCTTGAGGTCAAGTCACGTTCTATGAAATAATAAAATGAAAAGTTGTTTTCATTCTAATCTAGTAGTTTGAATTATTCGCACGTAATTTTAAATTCCGCTGTGTGAAACCAAACTTTGTTATGGGCAATTCAAACCTATTTGATTGCCAATGAAAACAACTTTACATTTTCAGATTTTCACGGAACGCGACTTGAGCCCCCAGATATATCCAAACAAATCGTGTTTGAACAAAAATTGCACCTAAATTTGGCACGAAGTATAAATTGTCGGTTTAAGGCTGGCTATGTGGTTTTGAGATCGTTACACTCATGCCTTACTTTTAGAAAAATTAGAAAAAATCATTCCTTGGCAACTTTGTGAAATTGGGCCTTGTTCTTGTTTGAACCAAAATTAAATTTAAATTGGAAATTAAATTTAAATGGACGATTTTTTGTAATTTTTTTCAAAGGCAATAGTGTGACCATCTCTAAACTACATAGCCTTAATCAGACTAGTTTATACCTTTAACGTGCCAAGTACTTTTATGGTGTTCAAATACATGTTCTTATGACGGTTGCCTGGCCAAAATTCGCAATATTTAAAAGGATTTTTGTATTTGACGTGATTTTTAATAAATTCCGGGCTGGGCCCTGTGTATCATTTTGATTCAATTTAAACAAATTTTGGGCTGGGCTAATTTTACACAAGAGCAAATGATGTTTTTTATTGAATAGTGTTGCCTGATAATTTTTTTTATTTCCTGGGTTAGAATCGTGGGATCATTTGACATACAATTTGCTAAAAATCGCGGTACTACTTTTAGGGCTAAAATATTTTATTAATACACAACGAGTTGAGAGTGGGCGCTCTTTGGTTTTTGTTATTTGTACGTCTGTCACAGTCTATTTTGTCCAGATTAAATAGATGTGCATAGCTACAATTTAAAGTAGCTATGCAAAACATAATTATCCGCAGATATTCCTATTGTCAAAACCTAAAAATTAGGTCCCTTAAAGTTTATATTGATAAAGAAAATAACAAGAACATTTAAGCTGCGTACCGAGTACATTAACTTTTCATAAGCTCTATGGCAAACTGAGAGTAAATTTTGATTAGAACCAATTTTTATTGTAGACTCAACGATTCACCCAACTATTATTGTAATGGATCCTTAGTTGTCCAGTCGTTATTTTCGCGCATTTTTTAAGAAAATGTCGAAATCTACTTATCGTGAAATGCGAGGGGTTTCTTTCAGATCCGCATATTCTGCTCATGAGGTTAAATAACTTTTTCGTATTTGACGTAAGTAATTTTGGAGATTTTCTAAAAAACGAGGGGAGCTAACGATTGGATACCTACATTTTTACTAATTTTACTTTATTAAGTTAAAATATGTTCAATTAAATTTTGTGTGGTGCATCTAAATTTCTTTAGAAAAAACTATACCTTTTCAACTTCAAATTGGGACTAAGCAATTTCAATTTGGGAATTAAGAATTTCAATTTAGGAATTAACAATTTCAATTTCAGAATTAACAATTCAATTTTTGAATTAACAATTTCAGTTCGAGATAATCAATTTCAAAAAATAGAAAAAAAGAATTGTGTTCGGAAACATTTGGATGGGTTATTGTTGTACACGTTAATAAATAATCGTATTGAGACTAAAAGGGAAGAAGCTATCAAACTGAACGGAAATGTGCTCAAAAACTATTGAAATGCCATGCAGAAAATATTCTCATTGCGTACATGGACGAAACAAATTTTAATTTATTTATATCGCGAACTAAAGGACAATCTAAGAAAGGAAGTCGTTCGTCGTCTACTTCTGCGGGCAGCAGAAGAACTAATATTTATTTTATTTTATGTATCGAAAATATGGGTTTAATCTATCATGAGGATAGGCGATGTGCATTTAAAAAACCAGAAGCCAATGAGTTCATACGGCATTGTTTTCGAAACGCTCAAAATATATTCTAGCCAGCAGTTACAATGGTATAGTTGAATATTTCTGCCAACGAGTTATGGTTTCGATACGATCGTGACACAGTTGGCAGAAATGAAGCGTGATCTCGTTTTGACCGAGGTTTAAGTGGACTGTATAATTTATTTTGTGGTCACTACACTGCACTTTTACTCACTTATAATTTGTCACTTATTTCTTTCTATACCGTTCTATACCGTACCTTGGATTATTTAAATAAAACCACAGTATAGCTTTCAATTTAATTTAATTTTTAACAATTTGACCCTTTGATTATGCCAAGTTTTTCTCGTCTGACTAAACAATTTTGAACAACTGGTCGATTCCAAAACAAAACTAACATTTTTCTTTATATACACACATTAAAAGTATAAATTTACTTAAAATTAGACAGTGTAAGCAAAGTTCTATATACTTAAATTAGGTGGCATTATCAATCAGAATAATTACTTTTTGTACAATAAGGTAATTAAATCTTATGTGTGAAATTTATGAATATAAACAAATAATGAATTATACAATGATTACGCTAATTTAGTTATAATGATTTTAATTTGTGTCCGCAACAATAGTTGATAATGCTGGACGTCAGTATTCTATTGAAGATATGTTCCAAGAGTATGAATTTGTCGATCATAGCTTATTAAGACTGAACTCATATAGCCCAATATTTGAAAGTGATTTAGCTATTCAAATATATTAGCTGACAAACCAAATATCATCTACAACGGCTAGGAGCCATAATAAATTAGGATCCAAAATTTATAAAGATTTCTACCTGATGCATCAAATTTTTAATTATTTGATTGAAATAAATAATTTCCCAGTGTTGATTGTACTCAAAATCAATATTGTTAATTTCCAAATTAGAATTATTATTCTCAAATTGAAATTATTTATTCTCAATTTAAACTTGTTAATCCTCAAATTAAAGATGATTATCTTGAATTAAAATTTTGTTTATTCCTAAAATGAAATTGTTATTTCCCAAATTATAATTGTTAAATCTCAATTTGAAATTTCTAATTCCCAATTTGAAATTGTTTAGTCCTAATTTGAGGTTGAATAGACCTAAATTTTAATATGTAGTAGATTTTTATTTTTGTTCGTCTTGAAAATATTTGTGCCATTATTTTGTTAGGTTTTCTCGGAATATCAAATGTATAATACATTTATTTTTTTCTTTCATGCTGTTTCTCTTGCATTCTACAGGAGTCTACATAGTTCTCGAATCTCTGTTTTTATTTTATTATTTGTGATTTTCATTAGTGTTTCAAGGTCTGCAGCATGTGTAAATTAGCGTTCAACTTTGTTTATTTGAAAAATGAGTAGATAACAGAAAAAACCAAGATTCTCGTCGATCCTAAAGAGGTTTTCGGAGCACTCGATTTATACTTTCTAATAACCTGGATAGTTTCGATAAAGCAGGACTTCAGGGAATCCAAATTGGAGTAAACATTTTTGTTATTATTTTTTATAAGTTGTTTACAGTAGCGAGCAAAAATGGATACATAATGAAAACATTTTTAGTGTTTAATTTCTATAGTTGCTATTTTATTATTTAGACAATAAAAATAGCTTGAGTTTACAAGTTTGTAATATTCCCCATTAGATTTACTTAAGAAAATAAAAATAATTTAATTAATTAAAAATATATATTAAAATTCATTGTTTAGGTCATATGTATCCAAATATGTCCGTTTTCGCGTATCCTTTAAATGCTGTTGTTGTTTTTTTTTGTTTTTATATTTATTCAACTTTAATTGATAAAGTGAAATTGCGTTTCAACGTTAACTTGTTCTTTTTTTAAGTTTTATTCAAAATTTGAATTATTGTATTTTAATAAAAAAAATTTAAAATGAAAAAAATGTCAGCTGAGTTGAAAAAAAATATCATTTCTCTTTGCAAAAAAGGATATTCTCTGAGAAAAATTTCCACGCAATTACATGTCTGACATAGAACAGTACGCAATATAAGAAACAGGAATAATTTAATCAAATCAAATGGTTGTAAAGGTCGTTCACAATTTACACAAACTGCTAAGGAATTGAGTAATAATGTTAGTGAGTCGACAGCTAG
This sequence comes from Nephrotoma appendiculata, assembly GCA_947310385.1. Taxonomy (NCBI): domain Eukaryota; kingdom Metazoa; phylum Arthropoda; class Insecta; order Diptera; family Tipulidae; genus Nephrotoma; species Nephrotoma appendiculata. Next base: position 240,264,584 of record OX371225.1, on the reverse strand, counting down.
GCAGTTGTTACAAAAAGTAGGTTTTCATTCATTCGTAAAGAAGAAAAAACCAGCCTTATCATGCAAAAATATCAAAGCGCGCCTCGAATTCGTAAATTTTCACAAAAATTGGTCTATTGGCGATTGGAAATGGGTGATTTGGTCAGATGAAACCACATAAATCGATATCAACCAGATGGGAAGTGCTACTACTGGAAACAGCCATATGAAAAAATAAAGAAGCATTATGTTACAGAAACGATGAAGTACTGTGGCGGATCGGTATTGGCCTGGGGATGCTTCACCCGGTGGAACGTTGGATCATTAGTGAAGATGGGCATGTGAAGGGCATTATGCGAAAGGAAGAATAAAATATTCTTAAAAAAAATCTAGTAGTGTTTGTGAATGAATGTATTTATTCGGAAGAACAAATCGTTTACCAGCAGGATGGAGACCCGAAACACGGAGCTAAAACAGTGCAAAAAAGGTTAAAAAATCAGAAATTCCAAGCTATGAAATGGTCTGCTCCATTGAGGCATCTAAAAACGTAGACGATTTATGGCGGCAAATTGAAACCGAATGGAATAAAATTTCACATGTCGCCATTCAATTCAATTCAATTCAATTTCAATTTATTCAAGAATGTAAACTTAGATACATCTGCCTGAGAAATCAAATTCTCGTATGCAAGAATAAAATATTAATATATATATATATACGAGTATATATATCGTAACACTTAAAATTAGTATAAAAATGTAAAGTACAAAATATGAAAATATAAAAAGTATAGAGATAAGAGAATATAAAAAATATAAAATTATATTTTAGATTTATCTCTTTGGTGATATTTAGAACAGATCAAAATTTTGAATATCAGTTTCATTTAGCCACACGGTGACTCGAAGTTTAGTTGTAGCTCTATTTTTGCTCTCAAAAGTTAGAAGTTCTCTTCTCAATGATGTTGGCATTTCATTTATTATTCGGTGACCAATGTACGTGTAGCTCCTCTGGCCAACAGACTTCGACATTTTTGGTGTTCTCAATTGGAGTTCAATGTTTGCCCTCGTGACTCTTATATTCAGTCTGCTTTCTTGAAGTGATCCTGATGCAGCCAAATGTAAAATAAATATAGAGAGGAATAGTTTTCTGATGTCAAGCTTTCCGGTTTCTTCAAACAATTGTTTTGTTGGATATAGACGTGGCTTGTTATATATGTTTTTGATAGCGGCTTTCTGGAGTGTTTCTAGTGGAGTGATGTGGGTTTTACATGCTCCACCCCAAGTCAGTATTCCATATCGTAAGATTGATAAGAATAAACCATGGTAAATGCTGCTAGCTAAAATTTCTGTGCTGATAATGTTTTGTAATTTTTTTAACGCGAATGGAAGGTATCTCAGTTTTTTATTAAGTTTTTTGAAGTGTTCGTCCCAGCGCAAATGACCATCAATTGTGACTCCGACTCAATTTTTCCCTTCAAAGATTATTGATGTATCGTCAACATAGGATAGTATTTTTCTGGTATTTTGACGTTGAACAGGTCGTTGATGTAGAGTATGAACAATAAGGGTCCGAGTACAGTCCCTTGGGGAACTCCGCAGGATGATATAAGAGCTCTGCTTTCGACATTGTTTATTTTCACTATTTGATTCCTGTTTCTTAGATAGCTTATAATTAGATCCTTTGCATGACCTCTTATTCCTATATAATCAAGTTTTCTTATCAAATATCCATGGTCTAAGGTATCGACGGCTTTTGCTAAGTCAACGAATATTGACGAAACTGGTTTTGCTTTATCTACATTTTTATATATTATGTTTGTGAATTCGGCCAGTGCATCTTCGGTGGACAGTTGTTGTTTGAAACCAAACTGATTTTTATTGATGACGTTGTGTTCTGTAAGGAACTGCATTAGTCTCCTGTAAATACTTTTCTCCATGATCTTCCCAAATTTACATATCACGGATATAGGTCTGTGGTTCCCAACTTTGTTTTTACTGCCAGCCTTGTAGATCGGTGTAATTTGGGCTCTTTTGCAGAGATCTGGGAATATTCCGGACTGGAAGCTTACGTTTATCGTATGGGCCAATGGAACGGCGATCACGTCAGCTACATTTTTGATAAGTCGCGTTGTGAATCCATCAAATCCAGGTGCTTTGTTTTCTTTCAGCAGCATTATTTCTTTGAAAACTTCCTCAACACTCACGGGAAGTAGCAGGAACGAGTTCGATATTTTGATCATGGACGTATAATCAAAATGTTTGCTAGGTATTTGTTGTGCTAGAGTTTCTCCCACTTTTGAGAAATAATTGTTGAACTCATTTGCTGTTTCTTCATCTGATCTGGTAAGATTACCATTTGGATCTAGTACGCGAATGTCTTGCATACTTCTGTTTTTATGTCTTCTATTTAACATGAAGTCATTTACCATATTCCATATATCCCTTTGATTTTTGATGCCTTGTACTTGGTCTTTGAAATAAGAATATCGTGCTTTTTCAAGTCAGCATTTAGGGTATTTCGAAAAATCCTGAATTCATTTAAAAGTTGCTCATTATTGGACCTCAGTGCTGTTTTATGTAATTTGTCTCGTTTTCTTATTTGTTTAATCAAGGCCTAGGTGTAATCCATGGTTTTCTGTTATCGCTCCGAATTTTGCGAGTCACTGAGCTCTGTAATTTCGCATCCATCAAAGTGAAGTGGAGAATCATGACACATTCATTTCCATCGTTTTCGTTATACAATTTAGGCCAATCCATACGCAAAAGGATTGAGCGAAATTTCCTGTAGTTCGTGGTTTTTGTACTACTGGCTCCAGATTTTTTGTTTTCTGAATTGTTTTCTTGTGTTTGGATTACTATTGGAAAGTGATCAGTGATTCCACTGAACAAAACTCCAGCTGTGATTGTTTCAACAGCTCTTGTAGTTTTTATGAAGCAGTGGTCAATACATGTGGATGATGTTGAAGTAACTCTCGTTGGCTTGTTTATGAGCGGTATAAAACCATTGATTGCCAGCATATCTAAGTAGCTAGTAGATATGTGGTTGTTTGTATTTAGGATGTCAATGTTTATATCTCCTACTAGTATTTTTTCGTTTCTTGAGTTCACTTGGTTGAGATAATTGTCCATTTCTTGAATAAAAAGGATTTCATTTATTGATGGTGATCTGTAAACTCCCATGATTTCATATACTATTTGGTTCTTTGTTACGGTGGTTACATTGATCGAACATGTTCCAACAATATCAACTTTATGTTCTTGTTCTATAACGGATTTTATATAGGTTATTACTCCGTCATTTTTGTTGACATGGCCATCGTTATAGTAAGCATTGTATCCCATTATGCCATAAAGATCTTGGTTTACATTTCTAGTTTCAGTGCATACAATAACATCAGGGAGGTTTTCCAGATCATTTAGTAGCACAAGCAATTCCTCAAATCGCATCGTTAGTCCGCTTATATTTTCAGTTATTGCATTTTTACACTCAAGAGTATTTTTATATTCGGCAGCTTCCAACGAGAAAAAATTACTGGACATTGTAATTTGTAGAATTCCTGATCCTCTCAACTTGAGCTTTATAGTACTGACAATTCTGTGTGTCATTAGCTGCATGATTTGTTTGATATTTTGTGTTGTATTTATTATTTGCCCAGGAGCAGTGCGAACATTTAAGTTCCTTACTGCGACATTCATTTGCTTTGTGGGTTTCGTCTCCACATTTTATACATGACATACTCTTGTTACATTTATTTTTGCTATGGTAGTAACTATTACAATTGAAACACCCATTTATGTTGAGGTCCTCAAATACTCTACACCTTTCCCATCCTATGCTCAGTCTCGATTTTTCTATTATTGTTCTAAAAGATGTTGGATCTATTTCAATATAGGCAGTAAAACTATTTTGTCCATTTCTCTGTTTGGCTATGTGTTTCACTGTGATGTTTGGGTTTTCATGGTGGAAGTTGTTTTGTTCCAATATGGCTTTAGTTAGGGATTCATTTGTATACTCTGTTTGAATGTTCACTATTTTTATTCTAGGATTGTTTAGGACCTCTTGTTCAACACGGATCTGTGCTGGCATGGCAGCTTTTAGTAACTCTTCAAGTTTTGTATTTTCTGCCTCGTCTCGACAGGCCATCTTAATCGCTTTCTTCTCTTTAATAATTTTAAATTGTTTTATGCCAATTTTGGACTCCACTGGATTGACTTTTTCCTTAATAATTTCAGCAGTTTTGTCTTCTGTGTAATGATCGCTGGATATTATAAGACTCGGTGATTTCTTTGTATTGTAACTAGTGTATATTGTATGAGGCTGTTTGATAAATCTTGCGGATTTTAATGTATCACTGTAACTTTTTTGTGTTGTTCTTTCTTTTAATAAATGTATATTTTCCTGTAATGCATCATTTAGTTTGGTTAGAGTATCGTTTTGCTGTTTAAGATACTCGTAATCATGTACCTTGTTTCTCATTTGGATCAGCTGTTCCTTTATCACCTGAGTTGATGTCTGCTCACTCGCCGTGTGGGGCGCCGGTTCGCTTGGTAGTTCATCTGTTTGTGTGTGTTTGTTGCATATAACCAAAACATCTTTAACATAAACAACTTGGCTAAGTTTCTCAAGACAGCTCAAATGGTACCCCTCTCCACACACTAGACAGAAATAGGTTTTCAAATCATGATTCTTGTGACATTTGTACATCATAATGTCAGGCGGTTTATTTTCAGTCACGTTCGGCATTTTTGTACGTAATACTTTAGGTTTTAATTAAAAATAAATAAAAATTTTAAAATAAATTAAATTTATTTTTCGCGATAAAATTAAAACAAACAGCTGTGACGGGAAAGTCAAAGGCGTATTGAAGGGCTTATCGCGAGTGTTTCACGACGTATAAAATCAGTTATTGAGAATAAGGGACTTTGGACCAAATATTAAAGATGTCAAATTTAAAAACGTGCATATATACATACATATGACCTAACCAATGAATTTTAATATATTTTTTTAATTAACTGAATTATTGTTATTTACAAACTTGTAACCTCAAGTTATTTTTATTGTCTAAATAATAAAATAATAACTATAGCAATTAAAAACTTAAAATGTTTTGATTGTGTATCCACTTTAGCTCGCTACTGTAAAGACAATTGCTCAAGATGCAATGCAAAAGCACAATCGAAATAACCCAGAAGGCCAGAAAGCAATTTATTGCAGAAAAGCTGGTTGATAATCAGGTCGATTCAATATAGATCTTCTATTCTCAATATCTTCTATTCTTCTATATTTGTATATGAAAATTATTAAATGTTGAAATAGAAGGAAAAATAGAAGAATTGCTATTCATATTAAAAATAAACAAATTTTTTGATTTTTTCGCTTAGAAGGTTTTTACTAAAAATAATGCGACCATACGAAATAAAGAAATTTTTGACTGTTGTTATGTTCTTTTCAAACATTTGGTTTGTTTTATAAGTTATCTAACCGTATCTTGATTTGAATTTCAAATAACTACTGACTCCGAATATTTTTCAATATGATTTTGAGGGCTATGTGTGATTCTAGATGGCTTTGATGTATATGCAACAATTTACGTTTCTAGCAATTATATTTTTTGAGTTGTTAAGGATAAAAAATAATTAAAATTTCGTTTTGACGTTTAATGTTCACGTCGATACAATGAATTCTTCTATTCTTCTTGAAAAATCTTCTTCACTAAAACAGAAGAAATCAAAAATAGAAGAACCTTCTATTTTGCTATTCAGTGTAGCAGTTTGATTGTAATCTTCTATTTTTATTATTGAAAGTTCCAAATCGAATTGTTTTCTTCTATTTTTATTTTCATAAAGTATGCCGTGCTAAAATTTCATGGAAAAAAACTCAATGTGCATATCCATACTACGGTAACTTGAATCCGGTAACTACTTCGTTTCTTTCCCCTTTATCTATACATGTTTTTTATTTTATAGGTAAAGGGGAAAGAAACGAAGTAGTTACCGGATTCAAGTTACCGTAGTATGGATATGCACAATGAGCTTATTTTTAATGCGCTAGTAGATGTCACATCCACAACTTTACCAGCGCATTTATGCTGTGATATCCTTTTCTGCAAATGTATAAATTGCCAGGTGTCTCAACAGAATTTTCTAGTGGGGCGATGGTTATTTGGACACCGTCAATAGCACTGATTATATTCCTCATTCCATATTTATCCTGAAACCTGTTAATGGAACATTACGAAATTTTATAAATTAATAAATATGATACATTTTTTTCATACCTTGATTTGTTTCTAGTTTTTTCTAAAATAGTTGTAGGCAATGTTCTGTGCTTTGGCAACAAATATTTGTTTATAAGGCAAGTTACATTGTGAATACATCTTGACACACTAGGTTGTTACAGGCCCAACACATTGTTGCTACCAACGGAAGCTTGATAGCTTCCTTGCCCACAAAAAATGCAAAGTAGCAAGCACCTAAGTAATAAGACTCATTTATGTACCCTAATTGCATTTCCAAATAATTAATACATACTTGTAATTTAAATGGTATTGAGTTGAAGCTGGATTTTGCTACTAAATCTGTTACAAATATCACAACAATTCCCTTTTGCAATCAAAAGTACATGTGGAATACACTATCAATAAGCTGAAACGGATCCTTGTTTATTCTTATATCCTTCAATCTCATTTTTGGTTTTTGTCTACAAAAATTTATTTAATTAATTTTTATTAAATAATTAATAAATTTACTTACGAACCAATATGCTTTTGGCGGATTGTTTCACTTCGCATTAAACAAAAATTCATTTTTAAATTGTGAAGATTTAATCAAAACACAACCCGCTTTTGACAACAATCGAAAAAAATCTATTTCTTCTTGTCATAAAAGTCTCATTTTTATATCTTCTATGTTTAGTCAAAACCTTCAAACGAAAAAATCAAAATAATTGTTTATTTTTAATATGGAATAGCAATTCTTCTATTTTTCCTTCTATTTCGACATTTAATAATTTTCATACACAAATATAGAAGAATAGAAGATATTGAGAATAGAAGATCTATATTGAATCAAATTAAATATTTTGTATACAATTTGTACCTTTAAAATTACCCTTACCACAACCCATAACAAGTTGAAATATAGTTTGGGAACAGATGCTATTTAGAATAACTTATATTCATAAGATTAATGTTGAAATTTAAATGGGAACACAAGATATGGGCCATCAAAGTCTAAATATGAACCCACGAAGAGTGTGAAGTTTTGACATTTATTTATCGTAACCGTTTTAAATTTTATCTGGGAGTGCAATTAGAGAATGCGAATATTGCAAAAAAAGGCAAGATAAATTATCGTTTACACGTTTACAAATTATCATACTGTTTAGAGAATTAGGGCACAGTTTTGGTTTTGTGTAATAATACATTTTTGATATTATAGCAAGAGCAAATAGAAGAAAAAAAATCGATTTGGAACTTTCAATAATAAAAATAGAAGATTAGGATAGCACTGCTACACTGAATAGCAAAATAGAAGATTCTTCTATTATTGATTTCTTCTGTTTGAGTGAAGAAGATTTTTCAAGAAGAATAGAAGAATTCATTGAATCGACATGATTATTGGATACTGTCAATTTGTATTTTTTTTTTTCATTTTAAAAGCTGTGATATTTTTAAATGCCAGTTACATTTTTATAATATGATTTTGAATTTATACAGATCATCTCTGAATTTCAAGGCAACAATTTGGGTATGGAATATTCGCTGACAGAGTCTCGCACTTGTCCAGATATTTTTAAAATAATTGGAAATGTTGTGATTATCCTGTTATTCTTGAAGAATGTAGCACCGTGAGATTTAGGACGAAATAAACACTATGGAGCGGACCATTTTTAGAATTTTTTCAACTTAAATACTCGTGTCCTTTATTATTAAACGTATATTTTCGTTGAATTTCATATCCTAAACGATTCTACTATTCTGAATAAAATTATTTGAAAATTATCTGCCACGTGCGTATAAAGGTAATGGACTTGTTTACCATTTTTAAACACTAATTAATTCCTATTGAATCCAATTATAAATAACCAAAAAAAAAACTATCGAAACTTAATGTTAAGCTAGTGTGGATAATTAAAAAAATTATTTCCGCGATTGTGTACGAGTACATACAGAATACAGAACAAATGCAAAAAGTAAATTATAACCACGAAGGAGTACATTACCACCGAGCCAAATATAATAAAATAAAATTGCTTGTTTTTTGTACACTCATACTTCAAAGTATTTGTAGGTTTTTAAACTTCTTAATTTTGGTAAAGAGTTTAGTAACCGCGCACATGAATAACTTCTATAATGCTCGACCTTGCGAATTTTTTTGTGAGTACGTACTTGTGCACCATTTGTGGTCCATTTCATTGAACTGTGTATTATACATTTTTTTTGCCAATATAACATTTCATTGGCATGACATTGGGTGTCGCGCGCACAAATTTAAATCGAAATTTTAATGTCTTTAACTTTCGTTTTTCGAGGGTCTACATTTTTACATATTTGATTTTTCGATATTGAAAGTAAAAGCGGCCACAAAATTTAAAACTCTCTAGTATATCATAGATTTATTTTACCTTTTGGCAGTATAGCTAAAAAAATAAAATCAAAAACTATATTTCTTTTATATCGAGCATATAAGACATTATATACAAGACCACCTAATATTTCAATGCCAAATTTATATACCGCCGCGCGTATGAAATCATTCATCGCGAGTTCATTGACGTACACATATTTTATATAGAATACACACATTTTTTCGGTTTCTACGAATTACCAAAACTAACTTACTAACTTTTGTTGTGTGTGGCTTTTTAAATTCTCCTCGCTTTTGTTTGCTTGTTTGTTTTATTTCGCAATTTATTTGAGCGATGTTGAATTTTGGCGCGAAAATTTTTATTTTATGTACTGTGGACTTGGACCGGATATTTGTCATAAAACAACTTTAAATTGCCTGTATGTACAGTATTAGAACATAAAAGAGTAGTAGGACAGAAAAATTTTGTTCTTGAACTTGATATATGACCGATTAAGTAGCATGTGGATATTGGGTAAACGTGGTCGATACGTGCACTTTGCGGTATTTACGCAACCGCCACATATTAAATTTGAGATTTCATTTTTTCTGTGCTTAACAATAGGAAATAATAATATTGAAACAAATTCTGAGTGTTAGTAAATCGCGTAAGCGAAAAACCGCGCTTTGAAATTAAAATATGTAGAATAGGAAAAAAAAAATAAAATTCTATTTCTATTAAATGCGCGGGGGGAAGAAACTTCCAAGGTAAAATATGAATGAACTTTATTTATTTTGGCTTTGAACAATTTTTTTTCGTACTTTTCGTAATAAAGTAAGAAAATTAATAATTTTTTCTCCTTGGTCTTTATTTTTGGCAAAGCAAAATAATACATGAAATATTACTCTTTGTAAATAGTTACGAGTATATAAATTATTTTGTACGTTGGTCTTTCGTATGTACCTTCTTAGTTTTTCTACAAAGGCGATGAAGTGTAAAAGCACGTGGAATAATATTTAGTGGGAAAATAAATTTAGAATATTTTTTTGGGTATTTTAATGATGCAATAAAAATGTTCCTTAAGTAGTAATTGCTGTAAGATGAAGTTTATGGACGATATAGGTAATAATTAACTATATTAGGGTAACAACTTAATAAAGTTGATAACCTTTTTTAGTTTGTGGAACATTTTTTCTGCTATTGTTTAGAATAGTGGAACAAAGAAAATATGATGCAATAAGATGGATATTCAAGGTGGAAAAGTATGACGAATCATTTTTTTTTTGGTAATTGAAGGTTTTTTGGTTAATGACCGAATTTGCGTTTTGCAAATGGTTTGAATGCCTTGCGTATTTTTTGCAAACATGAATTGCAAGTTTTTTCTTCTAATTATATAATTAAAACGTAGTTTTAGGAAGTGGATGATGTAACATTCACACGTAAGAAGATCATCAGCCTCTTTGAGAGCAATTTTATCTAAATTATCGTTTAATAATAATAATTGAAATCGGTCTGAAAAGTTGTTGGCTTTGAATGCATAAATCCGTCAGTTTAGATTTATTTAATCCGTTTAATTCGTTTCTCTTTCTGCCAACAATACATCGGTTACGGGGGTGTACCATTCAAAAAATGTACGGTCAACACGGATCGAATTTCTGTTAAAGGTAGACAGAACATTCTTAATTGAGATTCTTCAAAAAGGGATACTATTATAAAACTAAAAGTAATTTCAGCCAAATTGTAAATAATAAAATGTAAATTTTTATGGAATGGGAAATTAATAGCAATATTTTTATGTAGGCCAGAACTGTTGACGTGTAGCTGTTAGAAGAGCTTGAGGGCCTGCGTGTAGAAATTAAACATGTAAAATTAATGGTAAAATAAATGAATGAGAGGATGGGAGAAGGATAGGATGCTCAATTGAGTAGGAGAGAGTGGCATTGGATAAACGGCTATGGGAGAGTGGCATGGGACCCGAATAATACCGTTTTGGTCGAGGAACGGGAACATGGATTTCAGTCGAGAATTTTTGTTGAATGGTTTGTTTCGGCTGATATTCTTCCATGAACGATTCTCGTTGAATCATTTTCACGATGGCTAATAGACCACGATCTCTTTCTTCATTAGATAATTCAGGCTTGAGGTGTCTCTTCTCCTTTGATACTCTCGCATTGTCAGCAAAGTGTAGCATAAAGCCGATCGTGTTACACAACGATCGATAATTATTCCTGTATTTAATTGCACTATATATGTCGTCAAACTCCGAAGCAATGGCATGTGCTACCAGACAAGACTTTGTAACCTTCAGCTGACCATGAGCCCTCAATACGAACTAAGAACTCTGGGCCGTTGAACCAGAACGAAGAAGTTGATATCGCTGATGGTTGTAAACCTTTCGATATTATGCCAGCTGGGTTTTCGTTTGATGCAATGTAGTACCAATTTGCCACAAATGTTTTAGATGAGATGATTCAGAAGCAATCCAATGGAGTACTATCGTGGTGTCTGTCCAATAAAATATTGTTGGGTTCTGAATTTTTATAGGTGGTATGACGCATTTCATTAAATTGAATAGTAAATCTTCTTGGTGGGGCCATCAGCGATTTTGAATACAATAGATGGCTTGATAGTTTTCCATCATTACCCTTGCAGCGGACATATATCGATGCTCCATATAATAATTCGCTCGTATCTGAGAATTTGAACTTCAGAATGTTGGTTATATTGGAAAAATCACGGTATTCGTATGTTGGTGAGTTCAATTAATTGTGATCTGAAGTTCTGCCATTTTGTATTCATACTTTGCGGCAACGCAGCGTCTCTATCGATTTTCATCTACCACAGGCCTTGTATACGTTTCTTTCACATGGTTATTACAGGTCCTGTAAATCCCAGAGGATCAAAAATACGTGCAACTTTCGATATGATCGTTTTCTTTGTGATAGGTGTGGCTGTGTTAAATTTCGTTACCTTAAACCGAAATTGACCATTTGAGAAATCCCAGCTTCGGCAATCTCAGCTTCGGCTACAGAAACTAAATGTCCAAGGCTTTCGTATTCGTTGAGAAATTTGCTGTATGATTGCTTGAGCTTGCAATCTTTACTTAATCGTATCTCCAAATTCAAAAATCTACGCGTAGCCATGACACAAGAATTCCCCAATGTGGTATAGGTGAGCAGGTTAAAGGTAATGCGACGATGAAGCGACTAGAATCAACACGTATAGTGTTCTCCGTAAAGTGACTTTCGCATGCTAATTCCATTTGCGTGTAATTACGTTCTGAGGTGACTGCAGATTCCAAGTTCCAAAATTTCTTTAATAAGCCGTCTAATGCTGGCTCTTCAGTTGTTTTTCCCAGCTACGATCCTACCAAACTGTGTATTTTGTAAATGTGTCAAATTTGTAGCAAGCTTGATTTGGTCGATCGATAGAGTTAAATACAACTCGGCTCCGATGAATAAATCAATTTTTGGTGGTTTGGCAAAGTTTGGATCGGTTAAACGAATATTTTTAGGAATTTGCCAATTTAATGTATTTCCCAATTTAATGTATTGATCGGTAAAATTTGAGCTTCTAAAAGTGTGCTAAACTCAGAGATGCAGGACCGAATCCTAAGGTTGATAGAAAACATGCTTGGTGTGGCTTTATTGTTGATTCCTATAATAGATAATGCGAATTGCTGTTTACGCTGCAGACCAAGCTTAGCAGCAGCAGAATCCGTGATAATGAGCCTGAGATGCTGAATCAAGTATTTGTCGTAAACTGAATGTCAATGATATTGACAGATAAACATATGAGTTATTTGACAAGGCTTTGGGCAAGAAAGCTTGTTGTATTGGTGGTACACTCTTGACACGAATAGATGTGATTACTGAAGGTTCAATGCTGGGAATTACACACACAGTAGAGCTTTCCATTGCAACATCTTTCGGTGGCACGGGTGATGATAGTTGCTTCTGCGATTGATTTGACTGCACTGAAAACAGATGAATTTAGAAGTACGCGATGCTAGCAGATGATCAGCTCTGAGGCAGTTGATGCAAAGAGCGTGATGATTGACTGCAGCCTTGCGTCCAGCAATTGGTAGCTTAATACATTGCCTGCGCTTGTAACTTAAATGACCATATCCTTTACAATAATTACAGATTGCATTCGATTGAATGGTCATTGAGACTCGAGGAATATTTGTTGAGCGACCTTGAACAGGTTCGTGTATGTGAGTATGCATATTAGCGGAATCGAGTTTATTTAAACGAGAAACTTGACCTTCTAGCACATGACAACGTTTGTTAAGGAAGCTTATTAGGTCATCAAGAGCGGGCATTCGTTCAGTGGGAGCTACGTCGTCCCATTTCGATCAAGTTTCAGGATCACAGTAAATATACAATTAAATCATTCCAATGTTGTGTAGGGCGTTCAAGCGAATATAAAGTATATAAATTGGAAATAACGGTATCGAGCAGATGTCGAATATTTTCAGATGAACATAAAGTTTTACTTTTTGTGTTGAAATGTCTCTTTTAGGTGTGCGACCTTGTCTTATTCTATGAGTAAGGCTGGGAGACAAAAGAAAAAATCCGCTTATTTTGAAAAACAAAAAAAAATGCGTTTGTCGTGTGGGCAGAGTTAATTTACTCAGGATGTAAAACACAGAATAATTTTTGACTGCTCAGATAATGACCTGGCTAATGACTCTAATAATTTCGAAAATTCAATTTTTTAATGATGAATCTTCATGAAACTTCAACGAAACTGTGTTCCAATCTCGCCTATTTGGTTTGATAGGCAATAAATCCTGCATGGACGAGACATTCATTAAACGAAAATTGCTTAATAAGTAGTAGTATTTGTGGTGGTTTTGTGACAGTTTTGTGGTATTGCAGAGTATAGTAATCTAAAACCATCGAAAATATTACATCTGTATAAATCGAGACAAGTCTAAAATGTCAATCGATATATAAATACGGGTGAAATTGTTTAAAAACTGTTATATATATTTAGTGCAGTTCATAGTTTTCTCCAAAAGATTAAGGCTCAGTCTCTGTGTAATATGAGCCACTTGGTATATTCTTCCAACTCTTCATTGGTGGGTTTCCTCAAGTAAACCTCGCACATCAGAAAAAAATCTGCGATACACATACCTTAGCTTTGGACACAATGAGTAGTCGTTTTGTCGATTTGGTACGCGATAGAATAGAAACGAAAGTCGCTAGCGAGAAAATAATCGAGAAAAGTCATAACATTGTCAAAACATTGTCATTTTTGAATTAACATTTATAGTGGAGTATCGCTTGCTAATATAAGGTATCGTACTAGTGTTAAAATTCTCCCTTGTCGCACCCCAAATTTGAGCTTTTTTATTTGTTAGTATGCTTGTTCCATGAGAAACTGCTGGACAGATCCTTTTTTTCAAATGATGTTTCTGTGATATTCATTATTCTATGAACTTGATCTATTGTGGAATGTCTATATCGAAATCCTTTTTGGTGGGGATGAATTCTTAGCGGTTCCAGCCATTTTAATAGGAGTCTTTCATATAAATTTGAGATAAAAGGTATCAGTTAATGTAGCCGTATAAAAAAATGTTGGGTGTTCTTTCTGGCTTCAGTATCAAAAACACTTCCTCGAACCTCCATACTTTTGGTACTGTATTTGATTCTGAAAGCTGCGTGGATTAGAGTGTATATTTTTAATGACATTTTGTGAAGCTGTTTCAGGATTTTTCCTGTTGTATCACGTCAATGCCTGGTGATTTTCTTGGGTTTATTTTTGTTATTTCTTTAATCACTTTCTTGTGAAAGTCAAAGTATTTCTTCGAGTTGTTCGCTCTTCTATGCTACTCGAGGGAGTATGCCCTCTGCTTCAATTGTTTGGTCTTCTAATGGAGTATACATAAATTATTGGGCTTTTTCTGGCCTTCCACAAGGAATATGCAGTATTTTTTCTATCCTTATTCGGATATTTATTTTGGGTAATTTGTGCCGCATATTCCGCTTTTGGTTTCGTTTTTTTTCATGCTGGCTGTTGTATGGCTGTTATACGATTTTCAGTGGTTTCACCCAGGTGTTCTTTCTTTTTTAGACGTACATTACTCTTTTACTTAGTTCTTCTCTGAATTCTTCCAAATCTGTACATGTATTTGTCAGGGTAGAATTGCTTGGTTTGAATATTATTTTATCGCTGAGAGTGAGCAGTATTTACGTGTGATTAGAACTCGATCTACTTGGTTTTTCAGTAGATTGCGTACAACCACATTATATCACTGCTCAGACGAGGTCTTTGCCTCTAATGGAAATAGTCTAGATCCCCAATAAATGTGTTTTGTATTGAAGTTTTCTCCAATAATGATCTTTTCTTCTGCAGTCATCTTTTTTAGGTTGCATCGCAGTAACCGTTAGTAAATCACTTTTTGTCTTAATGCTGATACTGGTTTCTTGAATTTATTTTAGATCGCGTTTTTCCATTCCTTAATGGTAAATATTATAGCACCTCCTAATTTTGCAGACATTTATAATTCGTGGTGATGATACAACAGGCCCATTGGGATTCTATGCTATTATTTTAAAGACATTCATTTTTATGCTTTTAGTGCAGGAGCTATCCTGGCACTGTTTTCTAGTTTTGTAAGTTTTTGGATAATTGATCCAAAAACTTTTAGCAACTTTGGATTATTGGAAGCCTTGTACCTTGAGGTCTTTGGTATAAAGGTTTGATTTCCGTTTCCTTTGGTTTTCTTAGCTATGTTTTGTCTTACTATTTTCTGCTTATTTCGCATCTTTTGACGCGGTTCGCCGCAGTTCCCACACTTTGCTGAACTTTCTCTGGGTTTTGTACAGTCCATTGTAAGATGTTTAGCTGTGTACTTGACGTATCTTGGATCTCTATTGTAGCAGTTATGAGTGCGATCATATAACTGGTATCTTTTGCATTGTGGAAGTAACCTTGACTACATTTTTTCTGTTCTCTTCAAAATTTGATTAACTTCTTTAATTTTTAAATTTTTCGAAAGTAATTTGTCGCTCCATTTCCTCTAGCTGGCAGGATATATGTAGCTTTTTGGCTATAATTTTTAAGGTCGACACGATTTGTCTTCATACGAGTAACATTACTCTTCTCATTTAGAACAAAAAAGCAAAGATTTCTAGATAATTCTACGTCTAGAAAATTTATTTTGTTCATCCATTGTTCTGTTTGATATTGTATCTAATTTTAATCAGACTGATAGTGGTTTATTTATCGCGCCTTTTTACTTTCGTTAGTATTTTGTTTGAGTTTTATCAAAATTCTTCTTTTTGGCCATATTCAGGAAACAAAATTCAGGAGAAACAACCGACTTCTCATTCCCATTTGCCTGAGTCTATCACCATATTCTGTCTGGCTGTTACTGGTTCGGGAATATTTAAATTTGGTTTCTGGTGAGCGTTTTCTATCTTTTGAATCCTTGCTATAACCATTCTTTCTCCTCTTTGTAAACGGAGGGTCTTAGATAGAAAATGATATTTTCTCGTAATCAGTTTTTTCTCGTCGAATATCTCTGGTTTTGAGTTATATGTATTTTGTTCGAGAATCGCGACCGAATAGTTGGGAGTTTTGCTGTTGTTTCATAAGCGCACTAGATGTAAATGCTAAATTTTATTATTATTTAAATCAAACAAATATAAAATTCTCAACTCTCAAGTCTCATTTTTCGAACAAAATCTGTATTCTGTATACGAATTTTGTTCAAAAACCACGACTCGAGAGTAAGAGTTTTTCTGTTTTTTCATCAGCACACTAGATGTAAATATAAAATTTAATAATTATTTACATCAATCAACAATATTACTTTTGTGCATATAGTAGGTTAATGAAACAGCCGCAAAATTCTCAACTCTCAAGTCACAGTTTTCGAACAAAATATGTACTTCTTCCATTAGAAATGGTGAACGCTCCAGAATACATGGAACCGACCTTCATTGAGAATTGAAAAATTTCCAGAAATTAACCGACTTTTCCCCCTGTGGTAATGTTTCCTTTCGGTGTGTTTTTCCATTGTATTGGGCTTTGTGATCAAATTTCCACGGCGAGTTTTTATTTCCTACCTACCCTTCATTATTCGTGGAAACTGACGTTCCACCACCTTATGGTCTCGCTCGAAATATGCAAATATACATTGGAAAAAACATTTTTACTTACAAACTTTGAAGCCAAACACTAAATCCGAAAATGGCTGTTGATTTAGAAAATTATAAATCCAAAGCTAAATCCTAATCCACTTTTACCAATGCAATACGCTTAAAGTGAGAAAAGTAATCTATCATCTGTCATAAATCAAATTACTAAATATAAATTAAGTAGTTCATATGCGAGATTTCACACTGAATTCATCTGCATTCGCATTCTTCAACATAAAGATATTCATATACAGTATTTTAATTAGTTTATTCTCAAGTACATTTAATGCAAGTTTGCATTACAAATTTGATCATTTTACTTTATATCTTACATAATTTGTCTATATCTCGAATGGCAAACGAAGCTTGAGTCTAGCGATAGTACGAAACTAATATCAATTTTTTCCACTTTTGCGGAAAGTTTCGCTGCGATCATTGTGTTAATTTTTGTTAAATTAACATATAAACATTACTTATTGTGCAAGGAAAACTACCTTGCTATTCATGACTGCCCTTCAACTTGCGAAAATATTTATTTGGTATTGAAGGGCAATCGCAATTGATCCCATCGAATGTACGATGAAAGTGCAAATAAAGATTATTACGAGGAGTAATAATGCCAATGAATATTATACCAAGTCAACAAATTTTGTATATACACCTCGACTTACCCATATGTACTTTATTTATGTATACATTTTGCGTTGATAATAAAGATAATCGTGCATAGGTCAATGGACGCGGTTCTCCAAAAACTGTTAACAAAAAATAACAATTTTATTAATGGAATAAAATTTTTTCGGTTGTCTGATGCAACTTCTATTTTTCATTGGGCGATATTATATGGTAATGTTGTCATTCGAAAATTATTAATTGGATAAGTACGACAAGTACAATATTTGTAATATTATATCCCAACACCAATTTAATTGTGTCTGTTATCAATGAAATGATATGTAAATATATAATTACAGAAAACTATTATTCCTGTATAACATCGCGTACCAGACACAGATATTTTGAATCAAAATATTTTCGTATTTTGTATGTGACTTCATCGTATCTAATATATTGGGAAAATTGAATTTTTCCGCATGAACCACCAAACAACATCCGATAATATGAATCAAAATAAAATAACGAACAATTTCTGGGAAAAGATACTTGGAAAAATGTTTTCCAGTTAACTGTTTCCATTTTATTCAGAAAAGCGTATTTTTATTTTCTTTATCTTTAAGACGATTTCCAATTGATGTATTTACGGATGATTCCGTAAAGACCCAGACGTCGACGAAATATTATGAATTTAAGATCGAGAGAGGAAAATGCGTAAATTTATAAGATGTACTTATTTACAGCAGCTTGTTATTGTTGTTATTATTCTTTGTTTGTTTTTCTTTATTCGGCAGACATATTAACAGGTGGTTTATTCGCTTGCTTAAGACAGATATGATATGACAGGTGATATTTTTATTAGTTTACTTTATAAAAGAAAGATTCATACAAAACAACAACACAAATAAAATTAATGAAAATGATATTTTTGAAGAAAGATGTTTTTCTGTTTTTCCATTTAAAATCATCATAAGTTTATGATCTCGACATGTAATATGTTCTATATTTATGTGAATGTTGTTATGCATTACGTTTTCAGCACGACTCTGGAGTCACTAACCTAAATAAATATTTATTATTTTTAAATTAAATTAATAAAATAAGAAAAAAGAATCAACGACAGACTGTTTATATATATATATATATATATATATATATATATATATATATATATATATATATATATATATATAAAGTTTGATTTTTTATAAACCGATTCGAAAGAATTAGTTGAGGTTAATGGTCTTGTTACAAGAAAATAACAATAACAAAGATATTGAGTCCGTCTGGTATATTAAACAGATGTCCAAGAAAAGTGAGTTTTAAATGATTGAAGCGTGTATGCGTATATATTTTATTTTGGTTCACATTATAATGGATTTTTAATGGGTCAAGTGGCAGTAAAATCAATGATCGACAAATGATTTACAGTCGTCCATATTATTTATTATTGGGTCGTTGGTTTTATATAAATTTAAAATGTGAGCGACTTAATTGATATGTAAATAGCTTCGCAAAAAACAACGAAATAGTGTGAATGGTGTTACTCGTTAATCGGGTGGCCCATAAATATCGTGTTGAGCGGTAATCTTGATGAAGTTGTATCCCAATCCGGTCAGAAAGGGCTTGATCCTATTTAAATAAGCGATTTGACAAAACCTGACTTGTTCCATTTAAATTAACTTTTTTCGTCACATAAACTGAGTTTCATACTAATCGGCAGAGAAATGGCTTGGCTCACTTCAAAGTAGTCATTTTAAATTAGTTGGAATTCCATTGTTTGAAACGAATAGCTCATTTGCGAAAACGACATTCAGAACTCACTGAAATATTATTTTTGTCTTATAACAGAGTTTCATTTCAATCGGTTGAAAACTATGCAAAATGGTTCAGTTCCCTTTTTAGAACCGTTTGAAACGTCGATGACTTTTTGTTAGAGAAATGGCTTTGTTCGATTTAAGTTGGCCATTTCCAAAACCAAATATTTGGTGGCAACTGATTACATTGAAAATTCTAATTTTTGCAAAAATGGGCTCAGAAATCTTATTTAAATGCAATTTTCATCATATAAATCGAATGAAATATGAACTAGGTATAAAATACGATAAAATTGATCGTTTTCCAGTAATCCCGAGGTGACGCGATCGTTAATTTTGGAATTCTATAAAAATCATAAAGTAACACATCAAGGAAAAAATAAAAAAAAACAACGCAATAACAAACTTAAACAAAATTTAATAAAGGAACTTGCGTTCCTGTGACCCTATTCCGGCTTTCCCTGGGAATAGGGAATTGGGAAAAATATTTTCATAGCATTTTTGTCTAAATCGTATTTTTCTGGCCTACTGAGAGAACATATTTGGTGCTAATATTTTCGAAACAAAGTTAAATTGGAAAATATTTTTCCCTATAATAATTTTGTGGAACAAAAGTTTCCCAATTCACTTGGTTTTGAAAATGTTTGCACTAAACTTATTCTTTCAGTAGGCCAGAAAAATACATTTTATACAAAAATACTACTATAATACTAATACTACTAAATATTTTTCCCAATTCCCTATTCCCAGGGAAAGCCAGAATAGGGCCACAGAGGACTACATAAATGAATTTTTCTCAAGTCCTAATGAGTTTGGACCTTCTCACTACACTTTTCAAAATCACATTTGTATGATTTTAGGAACTTATTATTCATCAATCGATTTCCGGCACTTTCTTACTAATTTTTAACATTTCGGTCGAAGATAAATTGATAGAAGAAGCTTGGGTCATTCCGATGAACCTCGTTGCAATTGATCGTTGTCACTGGAAAACCCTTAACATTTTCACTTAAACAAATTGCAGCTAAGAAGAATAAAGTTAGAGAAGGAACTGTTCTTCACCGGATGATTCCCTAAATGAATTTCTCCAAATTAAGAGGCATTGTCTTACTGGAGACCAACTCGTGTTGGATTAATGTCGCGTTGAACACTAGGTGCTAGGGCTTTTCAGTGTATCCGTTTTTCGATTTGTTACGAACGTGGTTAGTTCTGTTGTAATACTTGACCCACATGTCATCACTGGAAAGGACACGATTAGAAGTTATCTATTGGTGAATTTGTGCAAAAAGTTATAGTCGGAAATTTGTCGAATTTTATGCAATTCGTTGAGCTTGCGCAGAACAGCTTGACTGAGTTTGCTGCACTTGCTGAGTTAGCGCAGTTGGCGAGCATTATGCGAATTTTCCTGTGGTATAATTTCTAGTCGCCTTTTTGCCCAACGTGTCGCAAATATTTTTTTATTGCTTGTACTACTGGTTGGTCTTGATTGAATTCCTGAACAGTAATTTTCGAACTTATTTTAATTTTATTTTGTTTAATTCCTGATGATCGAAACCGTCACTTGATTAAAAACTTGATTAAATGCAATCATCACCAGGGGGTCCAGTGTTCCGTGAATAACGAAAATAGAACGTTTTTTTTTGCACTCAATTTTAAAGACTATTGTAGAAACCAAAATTTCTTATAGTCAATTCAATCCCACTCGATTGCCAATGAAAAAATCTTTTCCTTTTCATATTTTAACGAAACCTGATTTGGCCCTCAGGATACACATCTTTTCTTTACTACCTGCATTAAAAATGCTGCTTCTGGAATTGATTTCAATGGATTGAAGTATGCCTGTTCGCAAAGAAATTTATATCAATTTGCTTTTGAAAACCCTCATAAAATCACTTTACGCTAGGAAGAAGTATATTCCTTCCTTCTCTTTAATTCCGAATGTTTGTTGTCAAAGTGTTTGGTGGTTACAACAGTAATTTAATGGGGTTTGTTAAAATATGAATTTATGATAAATTCGAGGGGATCTAGGTAAATCGCAAAATACTTCATTTTCAGTGATACAGTTTTTTTAATGAATTATACCAATTTAAAAAACGGTTTAAAAAACAGAGCCCAAAATATGCTGCAAAAATAAAAAACGAGAATTTTCTAAGAAGGGATTTGAGTTCAAAAAATATTTATTTGTCTAATTGTGTTCCTAAATCTAAACCAATTCTCTACATAAAGCTAGCATATGATGTATACGCAACAAAATATTTTTCCAACTTTAGCTGCTTGATGTAAAGGAAAAAATTGTTTTTTGATATATCCCAAGCCGAGAAATTCATATTTTTGTCTCCACATATACAAGTCGTTATCGATCGTACCCCTACGGCTCATTCCACTTAAGATCGAAGTTAGTAGGCTTGGTAAATTAAATTCATTCCGGTAAAATCGGTATTACTCCAAGTAAAGTCGTCATGCTCTTCATTTGCGACTTTATTTGCGAATAGATCTTCTTGCTGCAATATCTAATATTTTGCCTAATCGAGCTAATTTAACTATTCGATAATATTTAATATCAGCTTCGATAAGTTTGGGATTATTGGTAGTTTAGAAATCCGAAAGCCCAGTTTTTCCAACTGAACTCTATCCACAGTCCTGATTCCGTTTTAAACTTTATGTGATCTTGACCGCCATCTACATTATTGCTTTCTAGTGAATTTTAACTTCGTGTTTGCAACATGATATTGTGATCACACTACCCTTACTAATCGGCCCTTAATTACCGCTAAGGTTCGTTTATCAATTTTGATGTAAAACTGAAACCAGCTGATGAGATAACTAATGCTGTTAAACCGTTTAGTTTAACTTGACGAATTTCTTTTTGTTACAACGAACGACAAGGCTAAATTCAAGTTGTATGGCTTCATTACGTTGCTCGGTTAATTCTACGTCAATGGTTAAATTTCTTGCATGAAAACAATTTACTATGTAGTTTCTTTTGGACCGAGCCTAGCAAAAATACCGAAAGGGAGGTATATGAAATTTGGTCCGGTATAGGGCAACTAAACTAATAGTTAGTTTTCGATTAGCCCGGATTAGGGCAAATACACTGTTAAAATTGCACACATCCATAAATTGTTGTTCAAGAAATAAAATTGTGTCGAATAACTTCACAAAGTACACTCGCATAAATTTTTGTCCAAAAACTTTTGTCCAAGAACTTCACACTGGTTATTTCAGCAGGGATCCATCGTTTGATAAAACCGCGAGTATGAAAATAGCTCTAGCAAGGCATAGCTCAGTGTGCTTAAAGCTCACGTTTCCAACGGAAGTAAACCTTGCATGTAATGTTCATCTTATGCTCTTGTGTAATAGGGTTGGCTTTTCGATGAAATTATAAAGATTTGCACTTTTCAATGTTGAGAAAAAATTCGCACCGCCTCGCTGAATTATCAATATCTGCTTGCAGTTTAATGGTATTAGCAACAGACTCGATGGATTTGTATATTTTGAAGTCATCTGCGAACATCAAGATTTTTAAATGCTTTATCAGTTTATTACGAAATACCATTAATGCAGATTGAATTCATGGACTGTCGTGACAACCTTGCGGTCCACCGGAGGTAGCCTGAATTATTATCGACCTTTTATCTCATATTTCAATATATTGGATGCAATCACTCAAAAAAATAGAATCAGGCTACGAAAGGGCTGAAATCCTCGTACTTGAACATGTGTTCCAAAGTTTTACAGTGATTGACGGAGTCAAAGGCTTTTGCAAAGTCGATTTATATCAACTCAATTTATACCAACTTTGTGGTTCTCAATTCCTTTAATAAGAATGCTGGTAGATTCGATAATTTGAATTTTGGCTGGCGCGAGTCTTCATTTTATGTTTAACAGTATAATTAAACAATTACTTCGACCGGCGTGATTTGAAACTAATTTTAACATAATTTATTAGATCCTAATTTAATTTCTAAAGTAATTTAATAAAAAATATCGAAATTATTTTATTTTAGTAAGAAAGATCCTTATAATTTCATAATAATAAAATATCAAATTCGGCGAATTTCTTGTTAAATTGCATAACTTAAAAAATGAATGCCGTAAATATCACAATAAAAATTTTGTTCCGATCGTCACACCTGTTCAAATTAGGTGGCGTTAGCTTGGCGTTCCCAAACACGCCATATGATTATAGCCCATGAATCCAAATAGATTTAATTATTTCAGATTTGGGATTTGAAAGAAATCAAATTAGAATTTAATGGAAGTGGTATTGATTTTTTTATGGATTTAATCTCATTAATCCATGGATTTTTGGAAATATTACAAACTCCGCCTGTTGGGTCTCAGACACTCTCAATGAGTTTAACAAGAATCTTAGCAGAAATGCTATTATTCGTGTCAATTTTCTGGATGTTGCCCCCTTTTCCGTTAAATCCTCAGCGACGGATCCACGCCCCTCGTGGCGCAATTCGCTGGATTTTCTTTTGACGACACATGACGCCACTAGCTACGATTTGTACATGTAAGAATCTTGGACGTGCGGTTTGCTATGTATGTTTTCCTTGCATTGGGTGGTTTAGATAACCAACCTAGCGTGATGGTTGAATCTGTATACAATTAAATTTTGGGGTGACTTGACAGGCATAACGATTTTTGGACTAATTCTAAAAGCCGAACTAGAAGGGTCGCAGCATTTAGTTCTAAACGCGAAATCGAGACTACCTTGATGGGAGCCACCCTAGTTTCGGCTACAATAAGGTTGGTATGTACTATCGAACTTTCTACCACACGAGCGTATATCACCTCTGCATATGCCTCTTTGGATGCATCAGCAGATCCATGAAGTTCTAGAGTTTTAGTTGCATATATCCATCGTTGGAACTTTAAATTGGTTAAATCGTTAAGTTGATTACGAATGAGATACCATTTCTCAGCGATATCTCTAGGAACATAATTTTTAAACAAATATTTACCGGTGACAATACACCTAGAGGGTCAAAAATCCGGGGGTTCTCGGATGAAAATGATCGCTTTGTGAATTTGGTTGTCATTGGTAAAAATAGTCGAAAGAAAAAATTATCTTGCATCGGATCATATTTTATGCCTAGAACAGATATTGATTTGGAATCATCAGTTATTTCCCAAGAGGAGAGTTATCTGTTTTTAATTGGAATGGTATCTAATAAGGCGGGGTGATTTGCAGACCACTTACGTAGGTTAAAACCTCCTTGATTGAGCAAACATATGATTTCCTGTTGCAGCTGTAAGGCTGTTTCCAACGTTTCTCCACCTGACGTCAGGTCACCCATATAGAAGTCCCGTTTTAGGATCTCGGAGCCAATTGGATATTTGCTCGCAAGCTTATCTGCAAGATAATGGAGTGACTGAGTAGCCAGGAACGGTGCGGGACTAGTACCATAGATGCCTGTAGCCAGGTAGAAGTGTTGGATTTTGGAGCTTGGGTGTTCACGCCAAATGATCTTCTGGTTGGACATTTCCACTGGATAAGTTCACGGACTTCATTTCCTCATCATTCATAGTTGGTTTGGTGGGTAACTCCTCAGTTTCCCAAAATCTCTGGAGCAAGTTCTCTACACTGGACCATTCTAACGAGTCGTTCTTTAATTGAACATGCAATGAACTTAAATGATCATTGGTAAGGGTTGTTGGATCAGCCAATTTAATGCCTCCCCCAATAATCCAGCCTAATCGGTTGTTTTGTGCGATAAGGGTATATCGTTGAAAGTTGGGATCGGCTAAGTGTCTAAGGGAATTGAAGTATGACTTATTATCATCAATAAATTCCATTGGCAATTTAGAGAAAAAGATAGGGAGAATATATGCTCTTGTACTGATAACATAGTCATGATCTACTCAAGAACGGATTTTCAAATTTGATACCCCTTTTGACAATCCAGCATTAGAATTATTCAATGTTTCAACTGAAATGTTAGCTTTTGATCTTGAAATCTTTAAATGGTTGATGCACATTTCTGTGGCAAATGCATGTGTTGACCCTCAGTCCAGTAAGGCTCGAAATTTCGTCCCAATTCCCGAAACCATATTCAGTTTTGGACGATCTGTTCCATGTTGTGTGGTTGATTCGGAGTAGGCGCGGATTGTGACACCAAACATGCCGTCTCGGAACTCTGGATCGAATTATTTTGAGGAATGTGTAGTAAGGTGTTATGTCTATACACATAAAACAGCTTTTAATATTTTTACAGCTAGTTACGATATGTTCATCGCTTAAACAGTTAAAACAACGATTTAATCTTTTGATTAGTTCTCGTCATTCGGTAACATTTTAGTTGCGAAATTTAGAGCAAGTAAACAACTTGTGATTCTCATTAACGCATAACGGACAACAGGATTCTGGGTTTATGTGGAATGATTTGGATGTGGTAGGTAGGCTCGGCGGATTGTGGGTCCGTTTCGCACCAGATTCTCCTATTGCATCAATTCTCTTGGATAAGAATGTTAACAGTTCATCTGTCGTAGGAAACTCGTTTTCTGATGTCTTATATTTCCATATCCGTTTAGATTCTTCATCGAGTATCTCTGTTGCCAAATAAATAATCCAATGATCATGCTTAATTGCTTTGGGCCCAAGCGATTTTAATCCACGACTGGTTTCATCTAAATTATCAAACAACTAGTTTTGGGTAGTGATAAAAAATCTCATATATAGGGTTTGACAATTTCTTTCCTTTTGTCATATTTTTGAATAAGACGTTTTAATGCTTCGACATAATTCGCGTCATCTACGCGAAAGTGACATACGGGCAAGTATGCTTGACCACGTAGCTGTCCCAACAGATATTTAAATTTCTGAGCCGGTGACTGTGAAGTGTTCTCGTGAACGGTCGATATGATAATATCATGGAAGGATTGCCAATTCTTGTAATTACCGTTGAAAGTAGGAAGCGTTAGTCTTGGCAATTTAAAATCAGATTTGAAATTGGTAAGCACAGAGTGATCCATGCTATCATCCAATTTGGTAATTGGTTGAAGACTGAATTCACGAATTAATGATTGGATGTTCAAAACTAATGGGAAATATTGGTTATCAAGATCTAATTGGAACAGTTTATCTTCGATGGCGATAAACTGATTATACAATTCGTGCACTTTGGACAAACGAGAATTCAATTCGTCAATATCACAATCCCTTTCATTAACGAAATTAGCTATTTTGGTTAAGTGACCTTTAATCACGGCCTTACGTTTTACCAGCGCACCCGGGCGATCGATAGTGGATTCTAGAGGCATTTTACCGGAATAAACTTGTACCCAAACTCACGATAAGTTTAATGAAATTTGGGAACAACGAAAAAAAAAAAATAACGGTTACCTGGGTTTTGTAAAAACGGAATTGCGAATTGCGATAGAGTTGGGAGTGCTCGGCCCCAGAAGAGATTGCAAAGATTGAATACTAAAAAAAACATAATTATATAAAAATTTGTAAGTTATTTAATTCTATTTTTATTTTATTTTCAGGTGAGTCTTTAATTCCGGTAAATGTATTCCGTGAATCATGAACAACTACCAAGTATGTAGACCAAATTAAAATTTCTAACTTTAATTTCAGAAGAATAATTTGTACAGTATTATAAATCACAAACAAAACGATATACGAGTTCTTTTTCCAGAAACAATTTTAATTTAGATTTTTTACTCAGTCAACAGTAGCTTATACATATTGTTTTAAATTATACCTTGCCAAACACGGTGTGTATTACTGGATTATACATGCATTGGTCAATTTGGCGGTTAACAACAACAATTTATCAATTTATACCATTTCTGAAATATTCCCAAAAAATCGGAAACTATCTCACAAGAATGACCCAAATATCGACTTAGTTCTCAAATCACCGCCACAATAATTTTCTCAGTTATTTATTACACAAGTTACAATAAATTACACAATTTATTTCAATTGAATCACCATTGGATTATCATCATCAGCTTCCTCAGATGAACCGCTACCATTCTCCTTTACTGTATTCAGACAACGACTTCAGAACTTGCGGAATAGATCTTAAATTTTGAAAAAATTAACGTTTTGCAACAGAGTATTTCTTCAAATCTTTAATGAATTCTTTAAAAAATTTGAACTTTATTTTGCCTAACGAGTTAGGCGCGCATTACACATCTCGTCTACCTACATACTCAATTTAAATGCTTAATCAAGCGCTGATTTAACGTTTTAAACATTCAATTGGTATGACGGAAGGCTTATAAGTAAACACATTTTAATTTTAATTCAAATGAAATTAATTTTGATGTCATCTCATGGCCAATAAATAAAAAATAAATTCGGTCACTTCACTGGTCGAGTATTATGTACTCGTCTAATAATATTTGGCTATTTACATTAAAAAAAAATTATGTATAAAAATTTTGAGCGAAAGTAAATAATATACGCACACGTGTACGAGTACGTGTTTGATCACTTTGCAAAACCCTTAAGTGCCCCTCTCATTTTAAAATTATATGATTTCAATTTAGTACACCAACCGCGTATACAAATCTCGCGCGCCCCGAAACCGGAAGTATTTCTTTGAAGTATGTAACTTTATTTATAAGACGAGTGTAGTTTGCGTCTTATAAACACAAAGATATATTTCATTCATAAGATTTGTGTTACACTCGAAAAACACGCGACGACGATGGCAAAAGAACGAAGAATTTTTAATTATTATTACATAATTTGTCATGTTTGTTGTACACATTAATTATTAAATAATTATATTTTGTTTTTCTCTTGTTTCTCGTTTTCTTGTAACTGTAAGTATAAATTATTGAAATAAGAAAACGAAAAACTTCGCTTTTCTTGGTGCATGATGTATTTCAAAAATAATATTAGAAGGAAATATAGACCGACGTTTTGGGATTGCGTGCCGTTTTATTTAATTTAGTTTATATGTAGTCACCGCGTAGTCAAATGATTATTATGAGTGAAGGGTTTTTAAATTAGTTACACGTGTAACATTGTTTTGTACATACATTGGCTTGTTGTAATATTATATTTTAGTCATGGTCAATTTATTTAATTTTACGACAAATAATAATAATAATAATGTTTACATATTTATTGTTATATTTCGACATTTTTAGAATTTTACTGTCCCTGGTCGTCTAATTTTTGTGATTTTATGGCGAAACTTTTTATTTAAATTGTTTTTTCGTGCGGGCTTGTGATTTTACATAGCTTGACATCTACTAATCGACTTCATCAGGGTTTGTGGTAATTTGCTTTTAAGTATTTCTACTACAGAGAACGAAGTACCGAAAATATCGCAGCCTTTGTAAAATTTGTAACCGAGAATATTAACAATGAAACTAGATTTAGTGACTAGTTTATTTAATTGACTTAGCAGTAACTAAACCTATTAATGAATTATAATTATCATGAATTTTGAACAACCCCAAATGATTCCAATTAGTTTCACTATTGCTAAAAGTTTATCTTTAAAACGGATTATCGTTATGATTTGTTGAATTGATTCAAGAGTACTAAATAAAAATGACTAAAGTATCGGAAGTATTTTACATGCAGCCGCAGTGTCATATGTGTATTGTTATTTGGATATTTGTTTCTGGACGTTCTTAGAATATTAATATTGTTTTTATTAATTTGTAACGAGAATATAATTTATTTTTCAATATTTTAAAGAAATAAAATAGCAGACGCGAGCGTCAAAATTTTAATTTAGGATAATCTCTTAGAAAATATCCTTTTTTAATGAACATTTAGTCGTATTTGACACAAAATTTGCTGCATTCGTTAGAACTTCAGAAATTCGCATTGTGACCCATCACCATTTCTATAATTTTAATACACAGGTTGGTCCCGGTTAGGGATGTTTATCCATAACGGGTGGTTAGAAAAATATGCACACAATTATTAAAGTATAATTTCAAAAATAGACTTTTCAACTGGTAATTGCTTAGATTTAGGCCCTAAACACACGGTTACGTATAGATCTGACATCTATATACAGTGGTGTGCAATATAATAGGTAACTCTATGAAATTTTTATATAAAACATTTTTTTAACAAAATCATCGATATCAAAAATTGAAACATGTTTTTTTAATTGTCGGTCTCTTCTAGAAAACAAAACATTGATTACAATATCGCTTCATTGTGATCACAAATCGAACTATCGAATTCATTTATAATTCTTTTACGCTATCTGTGCAAATTAATAGGGAAATTTAAGCAATCTTGTTAAAAAAATAGTTATTCGTTGGAATTTATTGATTTTCAAACAAGGATTTAATATTTGGTGATGTATCCGTTATTTTTAACCACCACATTACATCGTCTCCACATAGAATCTACCAATGATTGACATCTTTCAACGGGGATACTCCATCAACAGTTTTGAACGTTTTATCAAAGCTCATTTATATTTCTTGGCCTCGGCAATTTACTTAAACCACGTTTTAACTCACTCCACAGATTTTCTAATGGGTTTTGATCGGGAGATTGAGCTGGTCATTCCATTACATTAATTTTATATATTAATTTGCACAGATGGCGTAAGTGAATTATAAATGAATTCGATTGTTCGAGACTGACAATTTAAAAAAACATGTTTCAATTTTTGATATTGATGATTTTGTTAAAAAAATGTATTATTTAAAAATTTCATAGAATTACCTATTATATTGCACACCACTGTATATAAAGGAGAACAGTATGTATGTAACTATGTTTGTTCCGCAAAAACTTTTGAACCAGAAGAGCGATTGCTCCCAAATTTTGTAAGAATACTTTTCAGCAGCCAAGGTTAGTGATCCAAAAATGTTACCCCCTCTTTATGCTCACCTGCAAGCAGAAATTTACAATTTATGAAAACTTTGATCCACCAGCGCGATTGCTCTCAAACTTTGCACGAATACTTTTTAGTAGCCGAGAAAAAACATTGCGGGTTTAGTAATTAAATAATGTTACCCCTTCAGCATTGCTCACCTGTAAGGAGGAATTTACAATATATGACAACTTTTGATAAACTCGAGCGATTGCTCCTAATTTTTGAACGAATACTTTTTAGTAGCTGAGAACAAATATATGGGGCTTAGTGATCAAAAAATGTTACACCTTCCCCATGCTCACCTGTAAGCAGTAATTTACAATATATGAAATCTTTTGATCCACTAGAGCTTTCCACTGCCAAATTTTGCACCAATACTTTTCAGTACAGCCGAGGAAAAACATAGGGGGTTTAATGACCAAAAAACGTTTCCCCTTCCCCACCTGTAAGGATAAATTTACAATATATGACAACTTTTGATGAACTCGAGCGATTGCTTCCAAATTTTATACCAATGCGTTTTAGTAGCCGAGAAAAAACATAGGAGGGTTAATAGCGAGTGCTTACAAATTTAACACGAATACATTTTGGCAGCCGAGAAAAATCGTGGGAGTGTTAACAAATATTTTATATGTACGAGTATCAATATTTGTTGTATATCGACCGTAATTATTACACGATGGAGCCACCTGGAATGCCTTCTCATATCTGGAAATTGAAGAAAATATCATCTGTAATGCTTCTGCGGAATCTGGACCCGCCAAAACTATGAAATAGAACACGGCTCCGTGTCGAAAGTCTTTTGCCGAGGACGTATTCATACCTCACATACCATTGATACTAATCGACCGGCCTCATTTGCCATTACCATAAACAAAGCTCAAGCACAACCCCTAAAGTTTGTAGGCGTGAATTTGGAAAGTCCTTGCTTCTTTCATGGCCAACAAATAATTTTTGTATAACCCGGGCAAAGCCGGATACTTCAGCTTTCTATCTTTAAACATCAACCAGATGGTGGATTATTTATAACACTTCAACCTGTAACACTACCACTTATCGGAGAAGCTTTCAACATTCTTGAACAGTTATGTTTAATAACTTAACAGTTTCTTTAGTTTATGTGCTCGGATATCTCTATCAAAACTATTAAGCATTAATTTTCCAAAAATCTACACCATGCTTGTGTTGGAAGAATGCATTTCTAGAAAAATCATTAAATACCATTAGTATTTAAAACCACAATGACTTCCATTGAAACCGCCATACTCCATACTAGATCGAAAATCGAATAAGAAATGCAAAAAAAAATATAAAAATATTTCCCAATTCTCGCAATGGCTGCTGTACCAACCACAAAATTTTAATCATTTAACATCACTGCTATGGAAAATCAATTTCTGGTAGAGACATATGTCAGATCAAACCAAAGACATGAAAGTTCATGCACTCTGTTTATTGTGTTCTTTACCGAAAGTGCAATGATTAACTTAATCTAAACAAATTTTTATTTGATTTATATATTTTAGAAAGCTTTTATGAAGTTCATCCGAAATCTTACAAAAAACATCATTTTGTTTCAGTGATTGGAAACAGTTAGTTAAACAAGAAATTATTAATTAATTTCGAGCAACGGCTACGCTACGATATCCACGCTATCGATCACCATAATAACCGAGGATATTCACCATAGGGGTATTGTTATGAATTTTCACTGTCAAATCCGGTTCGTATCACTGGATTGCGAATATAGTTACAAATTTGTCAGTTTACAACAATACTCGTAGTTTATACCGCTTCCGAAATATTCCTGAAAATACTGAAAATAATCTTAAAATAATTTTCTAAATACTTACTTAACACGTAAAAACAGCTCAACAAATAATTTTCACTATTATTTCACTTTCTACAATTTACAGTAACACCCAATTTATTTCACTTAAAACACCACTAATAGTTTTTCTCACTGTTCGCTTTTGCTATTAATCTTTCGCGTACCGAATCTTCCGGATGACAAACGCATTGTGCTCATTCCATCCCATATTTACAGGGGTCGGCACTCAAAGTGTTACCAATTAAAAATGCTGTAAATTCAGTATATCGCAAAAACATTTCAAATTTAACAAAAAATACGTTATTTTTCGATGTAACCATTTTTAGCGCGTATAATAGCATCGAGTCTGTCCGAGACGGGTTCACACGCTGCACGAATTTGGTCTGATGGTATTTTGTCCCATTCTGGACGAGGAACAATTATAGTTAGTATTTTGGCCTACAGAATGGACCATATGGAAAAATCCATTGGGTTTAAGTCCGGGGAATATGGTGGCCATTGTTGAGAAGAAATGAAGCTGGGAACTTTTTCTTGTAAAATCTTTGGGTTTCACGGGCTTTCTAGGATGGTGTCAAGTCTTGTTGAAAGGTCCAATGGTTTCTACTGAATGGACATTGTTTAAAAACTTTTCACTGTAGTTTTGTTCATTTACCTATTCAATGAAAACGAGTAGTGGGCTTCCTATGGCAGTTACCGCGGCCCAAACCATCACTGATGCAGACGCTAGCTTTCGCATAGCAATTCGCTGGACTAAATTGTTTTTTTAATTTGTACTCTAACCAAACACGATCGTTTTGTTTGTTTACATATTGCTAAACCGTAAAAAAAATTTCATCAGAAAATACCAAATTCTCAAGCTCGCCACTAACGTGCAAGTATTTTAACACCAAATCTTGCACTTTTTTTGTTTTGTAGGGCTTCAATCGTAGTTCATTTTTTAATATGCACCCCATGTTACGGCAGAGAAATTAAGATTTCTCGCCAATTGAACTGTGCTTTGTCGCCGATTACGTTGAATTCTGGCGATGTCCATATCTACATAGCGTTTTTTGATGCTACTAGTATCATTGTAACTTGTAATGGTCCGATACACAAACATTTTGTTCATATGCAAATGTAGATCTTTCGTGAACGTTCCGTTCTGTTCCAGGCTTAATCTGGTATAATCACTACAAAACTGTTATAAAACTACTTCAAATGCCATTAATTTTCTAAACCCCAAACGAGCAATTTTCTCTGAATAAATGTCCGCTCACGCTGATTGCCCATCAAACTAGGCGATATCGTAACATTAGATTTCCCTCGCTGCCTGTAGTCTGTAAATTTTGTCGTTTATCTTAGTGATGACAGTATATGGCCCCCATGTAAATTGCAGCTTTGGTAATAACCGTCTTTTTCGTTGCGGATTTTACAGCCAAACCAGTTGTAAGTTTTATTATTTGCACGTGCGTCATACCTAGCCATCACTCGCTTACTAATCGATTTTTCTAAGAAGTTTCGCAACCAATCGTAGATTATTGAGGAAATTTATTCTGGCTAGTCTAACCAAGGTAGAGTCGTGTACTGCTGATCGATAAGCCATCAAGAACAATTAACAGTATATGTCGATTTTTTTGCAACATTTTTCAAAATTCTTTAATTTTACCGTCCGAGCTCTCCAATATTCGCTTGAAACAACCGTTCTATGGTTGGAGAAGGCTTTCCCACTGTGCTTAATAGGTCCTCACTAAGGATGTCTTATCTGAATTCTCATTTCACCTCGAGGAGCAACTGGTCCTTCCGGATTGATTCATTCGTCCATTTCTCATCGAGTAGCACTTTTATAAGCCGTAGACCGATTATGTTCTCCTTTTCTTCCATTCGCCCACAGTGTTTACAGTCATCTTAACATGTTCGCTTTGATAATACTTCAGCGGTTACTTTTCAATTCTTGATGTCATATCCGTAGCTTTGCAGACACTTGATCCAGTGTGCCACCTGCTCCCTCCGGATGGTTGAAAATATGTCACGCACTAATGTTTTTCACGTCAAGGAATAATTATGCTCCGGTTTCGATAGGATTTTTGAATAATATGTAATAGCTTGCCTCGACTATCGATTTCTTGTGACAACACTTCTCCTATACCAACACTCCTTGAGCATTCAAACAGCTTGTTGTTCCTCTTAATTCGTGTAAACTTTTTGCAACATTGGCGAATCCTGGCACGAATCGTAGTTAATAGGAGTTAATAACACACTTCACTGCGGTTACTTTGAGTGAACATTTCTTAGGACTTAACTTTAACTCGGCGGGTTTTATTCGTTCGAAGGCTCTAGGTTCCAGGTTGAACCTTGCTTACGGTATCTTTAAAAGTTTTTCACATGACGATATAATGTTGCCTAAATTTACACGGCACGTTCTCCAATGTAATCCATTCAGTGCGCGCTCCATTAATCGTACCAAAGTCGCTGGGGCATTACATAATCCAAATGGCATTACATTAAATTGCAATAACCTGTTGTCTGTACTAAATGCCGTTTTCTCACGATCTCCTACTTCAAGTTCTACCTAGTCGCACTTTGAAAATTCAATATGAAGAACCTAGCACTTGAAAATTTGTTTAATGTATCATCGTTTCGTGGTGTAGGACAGCTATCTTTTTTTCGTCGCATCATAAAGTTTTCGATAATCTATACATAATTTCATGCTGCCGTTCTTCTTTCCGACCAACACACCACCGGTAAGTTCCACGGACCGCTTGATGAATCGATAACTTCTGCCGCTCACAGGTCCTTAACCATTCGATCCACTTCTTGTTTTGCCAAAGGCAATCTTCTAGGTGTTTGGCGACTCGGTGTTTGTGTTCCGGTGTCAATTCTATGTTTTGCTATAGTGGTCCTTCCATTATTTTGTATGATATCCCAGACATTGACAGAAAATACAGGGTGGCTGAGAACAAGTGTTACCAAATGAAAACGCTGTAATTTTTTTAATTTTGATTATTTTTTATTGAAATTTCGTGGAATATGTTGAAAACATATTACATTTTATGAAAAACATGTTACTGCTCGATATGACCGCCTTTGGCTCTGATTATTTGATTCAGTCTTCCATAGAAAGTATTGCATGCTGACCGAACGTGGGCTTGGGGAATTTTATTCCATTCTCGAACAAGAGCTGACTTCAATGCATCAACACTTTCATATTTTTTAGTGGACACTCTCCAAACCTCCAAAATGGACCATATGGAGAAATTCATGGGATTCAAGTCTGGTGAATATGGTGGCCATTCTTTCGACGAAATCAGCCGCGGAACGCAATTTTGTAAAAATTGCTGTGTCGCTCGAGCTTTGTGTGACGGTGCCGAGTCCTGTTGGAATGTCCAACGGTTCGTACCAAAGTGTTTACGTGCCCAAGGTAGCAAAGCATCGTTTAGGATCTTTTGGTGGTACACCTTTTGGTTTACCATGTTCGATGAAATCAGAGGAGTGCGTCCATCTGCAGTCACTGCAGCCCAAACCATAACATAAGCTGGTAATTGCTTGCGCATGGCAACTCTTGTGTCCAAATTATCGTTGGACTTGTGCTCTAACCAAACACGATCATTTTGTTTATTCACATACTGTTGAATGGTGAAAATTTTCTCATCAGAAAAGACAATTTTTGGAATCTCATCACGTTTGGCCAAGGCCTTCAATGCTCATGTTCTTTCAAGCCTAACTTTTTTTTTGTGCCTCCGTAAGATCTTGAACTTTTTGTATCTTGTAGGGCTTCAAGTATCTTGTAGGGCTTCAAAAAATCATTTAATGTTAATCATTTTAGAAAAAATCTAAAATGTCATTTTCAAGAAATTATTCGGGATTATTTTTAATATCTGAAATTTTAAATTAAAAAACGGAAAAAATACAAATAGAAAATCTGATTACAGAATGAGTGAGTAAATACTTGTGGTACTGGTTTTCCTTCAAAGAACAATAAATTCATTGGAACTCCTCTACTGCAAGTATATTGAATTGAATTTCTTCTTTTTGAATGTTAATTCTTTTTTTTTTTTTTTTTTTTTTTTTTTTTTTTTTTTTACATTTGAATATGTGCAGATTATTATTAAGTTTTTCTTGTAATAAATAAAGTAGATTTAAGTACATTTAAATACGAAAAAAAAAAAAAAAAAAAAAAAAAAATCATTATTTTCTAAATAAATTATAATAAAACATGTAATGTAAATATAAATAAAAAAATCGATGGCTTCAGAGCCCTAGTTAAATAAATAAATAAATAAGTGTAGTTCATTTTTCAATACGGTTTGAATGCTGTATCGTGAAACATGTAGACGTGCGGCTAATTGATTGGCACTTTGACGAGGATTTCGTTGGATTCGTTTCTTCACCTTTCGTATCATTTCTTTTGATGTTGCTGTCTTTTTAGGACCGCCTCTCTTGCGTTTAGCGATGCTACCAGTTTCGTTGTATCGAGTTATGGTTCGATACACAAACATTTTATTCACATTCAAGTGCTGGAGTTGACGAACTATTGCTGTTTGTGAATTTCCACTCAAATACAGTGCAATTACACTATTACGTTTGAATTCCATTACCATTTTTTATGAAGATTAATTTAGAACAATTATTTGTTGACCACATGTAAACAACTAACCAAACTTCAATCTGTCAAAAAATTGACGCGCGAAAATGACAACTACACAAATGACAGCAGAGTGAAGTCAGTAACATTTGGTCTCAGCCACCCTGTATATATTTACCGTTCTAGTAATCGTTGTGCTTTATTTGTCTGCCTTTTAGTGAGATTTTCTGGCCAGTTCTGCATAAATTGCCTTATTTTTTTTGTTCTGCTGCATTTGCTTTTCTCATCAGATTTTTGTATTCGCATTTCACTATGGTAGTTACCTTTTCTCATTTTCCGATGGTGAATTTCTTAATCCATCATTTTCGGTAAACGAAAATAGTTATATAGTTATTTCTGTTTGATCCTTTTCTGCTGTTAAAAGTTTTAACGGTGTTCTAGCTTACACTTCTGGCGTGTTATAATCTCTGGAGTTGGAGAAGTTTGAATATTAAATTGATTCCAAAAGTGCAGACGCAGGATTAAACATCATACAGCTATGCTAGAAATGGTCCTACGAGAACTGCTAATAGTCCAGTAAATGAAGGAGGAAAAAAGGCCAACCTGTAAGTTATTAGTTGCAATTTTCATTTTCTGGTGATAAGTGGCATTTGGTACCTCTTTAACAATGAGACCAAGTTTTCTAGAAAACATTCTGTTGTAGGGGAGAAAATGGCCCTAAAAGACCCGGAAAATCGGTTTTCGGCGAATATAAAAAAATAAAAGAAAATATGGCAGTTAGAGATTTTTTGTTCAGATAAGAATTGAAGATCAGTTAATTTTCTACAAAAATGATCCTAATAATTTTTTTGGCAACATTAATATATTTTGCAATAAGTCGGGTTGAAAAATCCAAAATTTTGAGACTTATGAAATATTCAAGTTTTTTTTTACAAAATTTGAGATGGGGGCTGTTGCAAATACATTATTTTCAATGTTTTGGACTGTGGAAACCAATTGTAGATGGCACCACTACAATCCATCCACTGGCAAAATCCTCGGGGCCATATGTGGGAAACGCAGTAAACCATGTAATTTTCAAGATTTGTTGTAATAATTGTTCCCGAGCGTCTTGTTTTTCTCGGAGATGAGGGCTCAAGTTATACCTATTAGGGAAGCAGACCATAAGATTAATTACAGCAGGATGGACCCCAGGTATGAAGACCCAATTCTTGGGATTTTTCTGCAGCATATGTCAGGGTGGTAGAAATTGTGTCCTCCATACTTGGCGCATGATTAACTAACGGTAAGCATATAATTTTACTTCGTTGATATGGCATATTTTCGGTTAGTTTCCCCATGGACCCGTTCCACCCAGAAGTCTTCCAAACCTTAGCTCTACCATGCATCCACAAGAAATCCGCATTATCAATATTGGCAATACTGAAATCTGAAATATCAAGGACTGCGGCAATTATATTTTTGTACCCGATCTCGTTGCCCCCATCATAAGTTTTCAAGTTTATTTTATACTCATCAATGACTTGCTCATCGACATTGTCAATATCGCGTATTAAGGGCTGCTTGGCCTCGTAACAATCTTCGGGTGTGACAGCTAGAATTTCTCCCATTCCATGAAAGACAATTTTTCCGTCAATCGTATTTGTGCTAAAGTCGCAATTGTCAAAAATAAATTGTTCAAAGGAACCTTTCTTGATTTTTGGGCGCTTAACGTACATTATACTATTTTAATACTTTATAGCCTCCAAATAAGACACACAATTTTTCAATTGAGAGTAGATATCGATAAGATTTCGAGAACCAAATTTTCGGAAAAGCATTACACCCAAACCGAGCTGCAAGTGCGAAAACTTTGGTCGAGCTCTCACCATTATTGCATGACTGATGCTTGTGCATTTTCGGTTTAGAGAAGCGAGATCTTTGTTTTTATCGGTCAAAATAATCTTCTTAATTAAATACTGTAACTTATCTGGGGCACTATCATCCACTTCGGCCTGGAGGCAGTCATTTGGAGGATACATGGCCCTATTACGTGGAAATGCCAGAATAATTGCTGCTTGGTCCAGAATTTTCGTCTCTTCATCCTCGCTGTTAAGTCCATCATGGTTCCATTTTTCCCTTATAACTTCATATTTTTTATTCTTGAAGTACATCATTGTTCCACTACTATTCTCAGAACAAAAGCCTATCCAGTCCTCGCCAAATTCGTCCTTCAAGCATGCAATCAGGGTTACACGAATCATAGGAGGATCACCTGGGAAGAAAAAATTGATAGCTATTAGATACAATACTTCTGATCAGCAGCTCCAAAGTGGTCCCGGAATACTCGGAAATGGATTTTCTTGACCGACTCTCGTGACATCCTTTTGGGTTTGGAAAACTGTGTCTTTTTCACAAATAAACGGGAGGAAGTCAAGTCAATGTTAATGGAAACGGGAATTGAATAAACAATATTTTTTGGAGCAGAAGTATATTTTTGGAACGACGGAAGAAATGAAAGTAATGAAATTATAGTATTACGTTTAGGACTCGGGTTGTTCTCCACGTATCAATGAGATGATTTTATATAAATTGATGGAAGGATGAGAATTCCACCTTTACACTAGTCAAGGTGTCAAAACGTAAGAAATAAAGAGCCGGGAGAAAAAATCTACAAAAAGAAAAGAAAAAGTCCGCTTTTTCTTTGAGCACGCGTTTTCCAAATTAATTGGAAAGTTGCTGACTTTGTGAAAAAAAATAATTGCACAGCCGAAAAGTAGACGTTCCCAGCTTTCTAATGATATGTCATAGAGACCAATCCGATCATGTATGAATTTTTAATTGGTGGTTGTTTACAAAATTTCCCCGCGCTCCAAAAACAGCAAAAAATTGGGATTCAACAAACAAAGTTTTAATCAAAATAGAAGAAAATTAGATTATACAAATTTCACAGATGACAAAGGACCTTCTGGGGATCCATAATCAAGAAAATTTGGAGCAAATTAGTGCAATACAAAAAAAAAAAAAGAAAAAATAGGAACAAATTCCTGGCGAGGTTAAAATTGCGCGGGAGCAGAAAGGGTGACCCGTTTTTCTAATATGGCCAAAGAGTCGAAACGTGACTCAAGTCACAGGGTACGATAGCGGTAGATTTCCTCTTTCACTTGAACTTTGAATGATGAGAAAATATGCATTTTTAACAAAGTTATTGAATAATTTGTCCACCCTCTCACGTGTAAATGCAAGGACTGTGCTCTCCGGCATACAACACAGAAACTCAATATTCTAAGTGCGCTTGGGCCCGTTTATCTCGGAAACGGTCAGTTTTTTGGAAAAAGTCATAATGGCCATTTTTGTATAAAATTAACTGATCTTTGAAGTTTATCTGAACAAAAAATCTCTAACTGCCATATTTTGGGTGATATTGGCGGAAAATCGATTTTCCAGGTCTTTTGGGGTCATTTTCTCCCCCTACAACAGAATGTTTTCTTGAAAATTTGGTTTCATTTTTAATGAGGTATCAAATACCATTTATCACCAGAAAACGAAAATCGCAACTAATAACTTACAGGTTGGCCTTTTTTTCCTCCTTCATTTACTTGGACTATAAATGTGAATGGTTATTAAGATTAAACTGATCTAGACATCTTAAACTATTCGAATCTAAGAGAGTTTATTAATATTTCGACATCTTGCGTGTTGCTCGAAAATCCAGTATTCCTAAATAAGCATATTGTACTGATTATACTGATTAATTATACTGATCTCGGGAATTGAGAAATTACCCTCGTGTCGCATAATCCAGTTGGGGGTATTACACAGACAGATGTGGTGATTTTAGTCTTACAAAATAAATGCTTTTTTCCCCACGAAGTTTTTTTTTACATTGACGTGAAATCTGTAATGAAAATGAAATGAAAAAGCTGACTTTATTAATGCATATCATAAGTCATTTTGAAAATGATTTAAGAAGGGTGTTTATATGCCATTTATGTCATTTAAAAAGCCCACTTATTTATGTTTTATATTTTCATTAATAAACGCATGCATTTCTATGTCTATTAAAAAGAAATGTAAATTTTATGTTCATAATGTGAAATAAAATATGCCTTTCTTGTGTCATTTTGAAATTAAATTTGTTTCTGTAAAACAGCTTCGGTAAGTCAGAAAATTTGTTAAAAATATGACTTAAAAGGGTCCCATTTTTTCATATAAAAACACTTTTTTTAAGTCCACCTTTTTAATTCAGGGAGCCTTCGCTAACATAGTTTTTTTTCACGAGTGATACATTTATTCCAACGCGTCTCTAACATTTCGATTTTTTTTTATAGAAGGGTTTATCTTTGGCCTCAAAATATTCGTTTGTTTCGACAAAATCCCTTTTCCTGCGTCTGTGATCAGGTGGTTTATGATACGGTGCAGTGTTTTGGTGAAAGAGCGGTTTTTCCAAATGCATCCATGCCATGTAATATTCGCTTTTGATGAGCATTCTTTTCTCAAAAAAATCGACGAATAAAATATATTGTGCATCTCAAAATACGTAGGAAATTATCGAAGTAGCGTTACTAAAACCACTGCGAGTAAAATTTGTAAGCTATTAATTGAAAATTTTGGTACTTTCTAAAAATCATATGAATTTTTTTATTATACAATATGTGCCATCTATGTGTCGGCACGGGACTTATTAACCGACCGTTTATAAGTTTTGGAAAAAATCAATTCTCGGCTATTCTTGTGAAATGCTAATCATGTGTCATGTTTTAATTTTATTTTTGTTTAATTCGACATTAATAAAACTAACGTGTCCTAGTTTAGTAATGGTACCGCTATGTAATGTGTTTGATACGTACACGATATGCATATGGTCGTATAATTCGATTAAAAAAGCGCGCGTGCGATTAGAACGCGATAAACATAATTTAAATTAGTATTTTGTTGTTATCGTCTCTAATTGATTTCCCCACGTGTGACGTGTTAATTGTATACGTCTGTTTGTTTAAATCGTTGTGCTTTATGGGCCAGCTGACATAACTAATCAATCTTATATTTATATTTTCAAATCAATTGCGTAGTTGTAACGCAACTATTTTAGTGTACGCGGGTGTACTAATACTACGTTTTATTCATTCATTTCAAAATCGTAAGTACATACTTTAAAATAAATCACAAAATCTAATATGACACCTGTAATAATCGATGATAATAGGGCACTGAATGTGTTTTTCAATTTTCATTAAAATACCGTTAAAATGTGAGAGTATTACTGGGTTCGTACGTATAAAAAAAACCTCATCAAATAATAAGATGCGAAAAATTTGTTTTTATTTTCATCTCTTGTTTTACAATAAAAGTAAATATATGAGCACTCTGAACACCACACCATCCATTTACTATGCAAACTTACAAATAAAACGTTTTTAACAATAAAAATGCGAATTTATGATTATTTTTAAAATGTATGCTATTACATTAAGAGCTTGCATCACGAAAATTCTGTTTGATTTTAGCATACGCATGATGAAAAGTAGCTATGGCATTTCAAAATTTATAAGCAAAACATTTCTTTTATAATGCATTACTTAAAATTGCATGAATCAGTTGCTCCAAATGTTCAGTCTGCAAATGTTTACGTATTATTTTCACATAGGTAAGTTCTTTGTAAGAGTTGAACTTGGCACATAACTTTAATTTTAATTAGTAATTCACTTCTATATGTTACGCTTCTACAAGGACAATCTAAATTTAACGAAGAATTTAACATCTAAATCGTTTTATAATTCTGAATGAATTAAATTTAGCATCCCACGTATTTTTGAATTAGAATTTCATCTATGTATAAAGTGGCCCGTGATTTATGGGCAATGAAATGAAAATGAAGGTCGCACGTTTTTCACATACAGACCAAATGCGTCCGTCAATTTAATTAAATCTGAAATTACTTACGCGTGTTATATTATTCTTCATTGTAAAGAGATAAAAGAAA
This sequence comes from Nephrotoma appendiculata, assembly GCA_947310385.1. Classification (NCBI taxonomy): domain Eukaryota; kingdom Metazoa; phylum Arthropoda; class Insecta; order Diptera; family Tipulidae; genus Nephrotoma; species Nephrotoma appendiculata. The sequence continues at coordinate 240,222,266 of OX371225.1, read as the reverse complement.
TCGTAATTCGTGGTCGAAACACCCTGTCGCCTTGAAGTGAGGTCAACAAATTATAAATTTTACTCAATTCATAACAAAAACCAGAGCACCTTCTGATTATATATAGTTAGTAATATCCTTTATCGTTTTTACGATAGACGTGGTATTTTAGAATAACCGGGACATGATCTTTTATACTAGAAATGGGGTTTGGAATGTTTAACTAACCGACATGGTTTGTGCGGGGCGACAGCCCGCTTATATAAAATGTTGTGTAACTCCTTCGATTGTTGCATAAAATTGTAATGAACAACTATACCGATGCCAAAACCTCCAGAAAAAGACATGCCTTTTAGGTTGGCTGGTATAAACTTAAAATAAACTATCGCGATTAGTGCAGAGAAGCTCAACAACAAATTTATGGTATACGGAAATCAAAAATTTTATATTTAGACATAGCATTTCGGAATTTATTTAGTTATATAGATAAAATGAAATAGCCATGAAATTATTCAAATGGTCAGTCCATGTGTTCTACCATATTTAGCGTGATGTCCCTTTTGCGGCTATACATTTTTTTTATCTTTAATATAAGTCCACCACTCACAAATGTGTATGGAAAATGACAGGTTGTAATGTCTTTCGGATTTTAACGGATCTTAGTTAAATCGGAATTATTTTTGAAAAAAATTTGATAACATATTAATTATTTTATTATTATTATATTGTGTTATTTTTCGGACGATAATGATTTTAGGGCTATGCACAAATGTGTAAGTTGGTCCAAAATATATACAAAAATATTTTTTTTTTCATGATTCTTTTTCGTACCGTGCACAATTTTGATCGCAGGCCGGAAAAAATAAAATGTCAAATATTTTCTGTTCAGTGTTGAGCGTCTAGAAAGTACAACTTGTTTTATTTAATCCTACAATTTATTTTATCTTTCTTATGTAAAAAAGTTAGATGTAATTTGTTGAGTAAAAAAACTGAATTCAACAATGGCAGTCGTTGGTCTTCTTCGTGAATTAAATACAATAGCCGAATATAGTCAAAAAGTGGTAACATCGACTGGTTCCTCATGATCCCCTGATTTGATCTCTCCCAATTTCTTCCTACGGAGATACTTGAAGGGAAAGATGTACACTAGGGTGAACCTTATTTACGAAAGTTCCAATATCTAACGCGACACCCCCTAGAAATATGAGGTTATGCTAAAAACTTAAACAGGAACAATATTGTCTCAATCGAAGGTGGTTTAGAGGTCGCGATTTGAACGCGAAATTTGATAAAAACGCTATTTTTTCAATTTTTTCTCTCAAACGAACAGAAAAATTATTTAAAAATTTTCTCAGCCTAAATGAGTTGTGGTGTAGAGAGAAGATAATTATCTTTCCAAGACATCAAAGATAATGAAAATCGGTTAACAAATAGCGAGATTATTGCCAAATTTCCAAAATACAAAAACAAGACAAATTATTAATATTTTTTTTTATTATAAATGCATAAAGTTTCTTCTATACAATGATATTATGAATTAATTTTTATGATGAAAACAATCAATCTAAGTTGATCTTCTACTCAATAAGGATGTTTTGCTATATGTTGAAATTTTCTGTGTGTAGTCCCTTACGTCTTGTAGTAAATATTGCATGTCAACATCATTTTTTGTTAATTTCTTATTAAAACGTAATCTTGTATTAACTTAACACCACGTTCTGCGATATCATTTACGACTTTTATTTGACTAAAAATCTTCATTCGACGCGCTTACTAGACTCGGAACAATTGATCACATATTTTATTTAGTACAGCCATCGCCAATTTTTCATAATGTGTTTTGTAGAACTAAATATCTCGTATATAGTTCAAATCCAGCTTTGGTGCTTTAGCCGCTTTAGCGCATACAACCAAATTTTCACATAAAATTATACGACAAAAATGCAAATGTCCCATAAATTCTTATGTCCTTGTGCTGTTAACTAAAATTCTTCACGAAAAATAAATTTGGACATTCAGCGAGCATGAAGCATAGGCCCTGACAGACGAAAACGAACATTTTCAATTAGTATCATGCCAAAAAAAATTAGAGCGATTTGCAATAATTCTTTGTAATCATCCCGAGCATATTTCTTTGCCAATTCGTTCTTACAAAAAATTCGATAATTCCGGATCATCTGTGCCGGCTACGAAATTGTCCTTATTCAAGGAATTTCAATCATTCTTTAATATCACAAACAACGGAACATTTACTCCTGATGTATTACACATTTTCGATTCAATTGCAGCACGCAATGTAATTTCACATATGTGATGTCGATAAGAAAGATATAATAAGCTTCCTTCCCGTTTCTGCTCTAAAATAGTAGCTGCTCCATTTAATCTTCCAGTATTTGAATATGTTGTATCGAAGCAAGCCGCCACGAAACAGCCTCCGCTATTTCCAAACCAGTTGATCTTGAGAACGCCCAATAATTGTTATCCATTTACATATATGGGAAATAAACACAGGCAAGACTTTCGGTAACGGCACTGATTAAATGCATTGCTGCACGATCAGTTCCAGTTATCCAAAGCTGACAATATTCTAGTAGTAATGAACTATTTGCTTCCCCTAGGGGCTCCTTCTGCGCTTAGCCTGGGCAAATCAATATTTTCGAGGCTCATGTCGGTGATCAAATATCCTTTTACTGTCACTCTCCGATGCCAATAATAATGCGTGTGAGCTACTGGAATTGATTTACGTTTTTCTTCAAAATATCTTCGTCTAATTTTTTTCTGCCTCCATACGATCCGATTTCCGGTTTTCTTTTTCAATTTCATTTTGTCTGCCTCCAGTCAAGTGAACAAGAGGAATCGCTTGTCGTCTTCACTGGTCATCATGGACAAGGCATTGGTATGTGCGATATCGAAAATATCATCCACTTTACTATTAAAGAAAAGTTCTCTTTCACGGTAAACTTTTGAAGGTTTATTTTTATTCTTTAGATGATTTTTCCACTCATCATGCAATTTTTCCAACTTTTCAATAGAATGTTGTTCCTTTTTCACTGGAATTCGTGCTTTTGACCAAAAATAGACACTTTCTGGATTGTCAGAGCTGCACTTTCACGAATAGTTAATTTTAAAATACGGTGATTGTTAAAAAAAAGACAACACCTGCTACGATAATAAATCCTTGTGACTCATACGGTTTGTTATGACATCATAAAACATTCCTTTGTTTAGTCGTTATACCTAATTTTTATTTTTTTATTTATTTTTTTGTAATTTTGAATATGAATTCCAGGATTTCAAAAAAGCCCGATCATTATTTGGGTTTTTGTTAGTTTCGAAAATTGGAAATAAATTCGCTATTTGTTAACCGATTTTCGATATCTTTGATGTTTTGGAAGGTAATTATCCTCTATTCACTACAGTTTTTATTTAGGCTGACAAAAAATTCTAAACCATTTTTCTGTTAGTTTGAAAGTGAAAAATTCAAAAAATAGCGTTTTTATCGAACTTCGCGTTCTAGTCGCGACCTTTAAACCATCTTCGATTGACCCAATATTTTTTCTGTTTATGATTTTAGCATAACCTCATATTTCTAGTGGGAGTCCACAATCACACCACGTGCTTAAGGAACACATTTGTTGAAATAACAAAATCAAAATTTACAAAAATTTTATGAAAAATGTGCTTAAAAAAATTCGCTCTTTATTAAACAAAGTTTATTAAACAAGCATCGACCTAGAACATAAAAAGCACCTGTATTTTGGGTATTTGTATCCCTCCATGTGGAATGGATTTAATTTTGATGCGAAAAAATTTAATAAATTTGGTGAATTTTTCCACACATGAGATGAACTTTTCATCCTTGATTTCCATTACATACGTGTGGAGTATTTCAGCTGGGTACGTTGGGATAGGTGTCTCTTGGATTTTCACGTGGTTGGGATGCCTTTCGTATTTATTGATATTGCAGGTGTTGTATGTTTGTGTATGCTTTTTTCTTATACCAGCCAGCCACTCGTGGAAAATAGTATTTTTCTAAGATTTGATTTTTATTCTCTATATGATTCCGGTGAGCTCGTTTGTATTCCTCTCTTATAATTGCAAATTGATCGAATTTAGATTTTTCTCGTAAAATTTTGTTTAAGGTTTCCTTATTTATTCCCGTCAGGTTGATGTTAATGCCTTTGGTAAGATGGGTGTGTTTTTTCCTTCTTCTTGCCAATATCATTTGACAGTTAAATGCGTTGATTGGTGCTTCGCAGTACCTAGTTAGATCTATGGAACCTTCTTCAGGATTGTGAACTAGTCCGCATGTGTACATCGTGATTGCTTCTAGTTCTAGCCTTGATAATTTGTTAGTTCCTAAGATTATCTATGATCGAAACTATCGCCAGCCTATTTTTTATTGTTGACAGCATAGTTTCTTTCTTCGCTTTTATTTAGTGACCTAGGTGGTGGGTCTGTCCTTGCCGATGACGATCTGGCACAGTACTACCCAGATTGTGAATGATGGGTATGTTGAAGGAAAACACGATTTGTTGAAGTCCGAAAGTATCAATATATCCGTGGATGAGAGTAGCTCCTTGAAATATAAAAATGGTTAAATTTCTTCTTTGTTCAAGCTGATTTTGTCGACTGAGTTGCTTTTGTTTGTGCTATATTTCCTCTTAGAAGGTTGGTCGGTAGCTTTAATATTTTTATGAAGCCTTGTATAAAACGTCTATAGTAAGCGCCAGTTCAAGAAATGATGTTTGATGGTCGAAACTTTTTTTGGGATCAGGCATAATACTCTTGTTTGTGATGAGCTACCCCAAGAATTCAATTTTTTCTTTAACAAAATCTGTTTTGCGCAAATTTTCTCTTAAACTATAGTTTAGTAAATTTTCTTCTTTTATTTACTTATCCCCCAAAGATTATGGTGTTCTAGGTATGTATAGCATGTTCACCTAGAAATTTTTATAAAACGTTGTAGATCATCCTTTAAAAGATGGCTAGACCGTTCTTTATGCCGAGCGAGATTTTTGTTACACGCGCTTCTTTCATTTTTATCTGATGAATCCTGACGTAAGGTCGATTGTTGTAAAAAAAATTAGAGCTACCGAGATTTCCTAATGTATTTGTTATGTCTGGAGTCGGATATGCACCTGATGTTTTGATAGAGTTGAGCTTTTTAAAATCTATAACCATTCCATAGTTCTTCGTTTCGAGGTATCTAACTTCAACAATCAAGATCGGTGAGTTATATGGGCTCATTTTGTATGGATATGTTTATGACTAGATATATATTGGTTCCTCCGTGGTTTTTTAATTTCGGCTCTTACCACTGTGTCGATCGCTTCTATATTGTTTACAGGTCCGAGTAACATTTTTAATTTCGATATAACCGTTTGGAATTTTTTTCTTTGTATTTTGATGAAAGATGCTATCTCGGACGTCTATCTTGTTTTTACTATGCTACTGAGTTTTCAAGTGGTTGATCTCCTGTTGTTTCCTGGGTTCGCCGTGGTGGGAAGGCTCTCATGAGCTACCTTGTTTGATTGGACGGTTAGCGAGTTTATCGGTCTCATTTGCGTTGATGTATCAATATCCAATGGGTAATGGTGGTAGGTTAGGTTACGTTAGAGTGGCTGCTATCGCACACTTAGGCCAATAGTGACCCATTGTGATACCACAGGATCCTTTCTCCGCTTTACCCCCACTGAAATCATCCACTTATGTAGCGTAAAATATCTCGCATTCCACAGTCCACGAGTTTCGAAAGGCTGTCCATACCATACACACCTAAGTACTTATGCCTTCTGTATGATAGTTCCGAATACGAGCATAGGAAGTGAAATAAACTATCTTCCTCCTCTTCATACATACAACTTCTAAAAAAAAGTCACTTGTTTGTAGACCCAGCCGTATCAATGTTCCCTAAAAAATCAGTGTCCTGTCAGTATCCCTACGACCAATCCTACCTCTCGCTTTTCCAGGGATACTAGTGCCTTGGCCCGCCGCAAGTCGAGTTTTGGCTAAACCTATTTCGCTACCCTGTACGTGAGAATATTGATCCACGTCTCATTAGTCAAGGCGATTGCCTTTTTTACTGAGCGCCAATTTGATCACAGCTATAGGTCTCCCCAGACCTGCTCTTTTCCGCTGCTCTTGAGAGTCGTACCGTACCTAGCTAGTTCGTTTGCCGTGCAGTTTCCCGTGATGTTCGAGTGACCAAGGACCCAGATTATCTGGATGCTGCAATACTCGCTCTTCTCATTAAGAGATGATCGGCAATCAAGTGCCACCCGTGACCAGACAAACCGCCTCTAGTAACCCGACCGCCGCCTAACTTCACATAAATTGCAGTATCCCTCACGGATACCACGTTATGCTTCAACCATGTCACGACTTCCCCTATCGCCACCACTTCAGCCTGGTACACGCTGCAGTAGTTTAGGAGACGAACAGATTGGCGGTGGTAAGTTGTTTTGCTTTTGGTTGACAAAAGGGTAGTCGTCAATTGTTTCTGCGTTAGTATTTAACACGTTCTTAAAATTGTTTTCCAAAATAATAACTATTATCCGACTGGTCCCTGTTAAGGCGCCAGGTAATAGTAAAGTACGAGTTTATTAAAAAAAATAACCTTGATTATCAACTAAAAAATGATCTCGAATAAAAACACTTGGTTTCTAAAGCGGATTTTTGAAAAATACTGTCTTGAATAATCAAAATCATTATTTCCGCTTAAATTTCAGAAAACCAACAAGGTCAATTCGTGGTGACAATTGAATCTTTAAATTTATTTGCGTCTTTCAATTCTTTGTAGTTTTTTGTAAATGCTAAATTTTTCAACATCATTGTAAAAATTGAAAAGGCTACTACGGAAACTGCCACTTCCGGTACACAGATTTCCATCATATTTCGCAAGGATCTCAAAAATTATGGAAAAATGTTTGACATGGAATTTCATCCCAAATAATCAATCAGCCTGGAATGTTGAGATGCCGAACTTTGGTGAAATAAAGTTGTCTTTTCAAAACTTATCGTGTTCCCGGTAATATTCGAAAACTTAATTTACCATCCTTTTGATTTTAATCGTTTTTTTCGTAAATATTATATAGAAGCTTTATTGTGTTTTGCGATTATTTTAAAAATTGCAATTTTTCGGACTTCGGCGATATAATGAATGGTAAAAATGCAAAAATCTCGTGGTCTAAATTTATCATTCTACGTAATAGCAAAGTAAAATGCAATTATAAAGAGATGTTGATTTTTGCTTAATGTTTCAATTTAATATTCAGTTACCAGTTATCGTGAAGGTAAATTTCCTTAGAATACCTTTCATATACAATCTTCTAACCCATAATATAATAAATATTTACATAATTGGTTTCCGCTCGATTCCACTCTAAGATATTCTTTAAAAATCTTTTTATTTTAGTTTGAAGTACCAATACCAAAGAAAACAGTAAATAAATAACGGTCGAACAGTATTTCTTAGATTACAAAACAATTTAGAATCCCTAGCTCCCTCGCGTCAAAACAACCGACCAAATATTGAGGATATTTTTTTACGGAGGAAATAGTCTGACCTCACCTGAGCAGAATTTTTCTTTTTTTTTGATTTGGAGTCAATTAGATGTATTGTACATACTAACGTTCAATCCCGTTGAGGTTTGGTGTCCTCTTTATACAAAGAACACAACCAGAGCATTATTTTGCCGTTTCTGAGCAGTCGAATTCTTAAGTAATTTTTCCTTTTTCCTAACAATTTATATCAAGATAATATTGTCGTGTTCAGCAAATCATTTCAATGCGCATTAAGATGTCACCAACCTCAAAATCAGATAAATAACAAAAAAATAAACGTTTAACGACCGGAGTAAATTGTTCATAACAAAACAAACAAATTATAGTACGCCTAAGCTACTCGTAAAACAATTCTGAAATGCAACATTGACCCTAAAAAACTAACATTACAGTACAATACAAGTGCGCACTCAAAAATCTAATCAATTATCGCCATTAAATTTTTCAATTCCAACCAAATTTATTTCAATTGCATATTCTAATGGAGCAACACACATTGTTTGATGTACACACAATGTACAACAAGTATATTTAGTTTTTAAATAATTTTCAACACAACAACCAAAATATCATCATCATCATCATCAACATTTTCGTTTTTCCATTTTTATGTGGTTGATTATATAAAATGCTCCCAAATGACTTAGAAATTTCGTCACGCATCTAATAATCAAAATAAAATAAAACAATATTTTTCTATTTCTATTGCAATGTATGCGAGAACATAATTTTCTTTTAACATACATAAATTTAGTTGTAAATTATGTTTTGATGTAATAAATTTTAATCCAGTTAACAAAGACAGACAGCTAGATATATGGCGATGGCAGCAAATAGCCGTTTAGCGGGAGATCTATCTTTATCTCTACAAGTTCATGCCACCCTTTAAATTCGAAATTAAAATGTGTGGGTTGCGACTACGAGTGCTTTGTTATACAATAATGTACAAGTCCCATTAAAGTAATTTTAATTATTAGCAGTCGAATTTCTTGCGTACAGAAAAACTTATTCTTTTTAATTTAATTAAGCAATTAAGAAAATTTAATTTAGATAAAATAAAACATTTTTTACTATGAAATTTTTAATTTTCCTATATGTTACGCGCACTGACACGAGGCCGTAAATGTTGGGTATTTTTAAAATTTTCCCCCTTTAAAAAACTATAACGACGCTATTTGAATAAGATAAGTGTGAACCAACTTAATATTATCTGCCTAATATTTAATGATTACTGATGTATAAACGTAAGCATGTGATCCGAACAACTTATTGTTTAATTTATAATTGGCTTTAGAGTCGTCAGTTCCGCGATATTGGTGTTTATAAAGATAAAGATATGAGTAGCGATGAAGATAGTTGGGTAATTCTGATTTTGTAAACACTAAAGTGTTTTATCGATAATGATTTTAAAATTATTTACAAATTCTTTGATTGGGTTTTTCTGCTAACCACTTATCGGATTGTTTACGATACTATATTTGAAACAATTGTCGTTTAATTTAATCCAACTCTAAGTAAGAGGCATTTAACTGTGGAATATAGTCTCAAAAATCAGTGAATGCCCGATCATTTGTAGACACTATGATATTCTTAGACTGCTCTATCTAGAGCGTTTTTAAGATTTTCACTTAGGTGTTCAGTAATTTTTTATTATAACAAAATAAAAAGTCCGACCAATACATACTCTTGTTTGGGTACCTGGATAATTAAACCAATGATCTATTGAGTTGAAACTATAGCGATCAAAAAAAATGTCGGAAAGCAGACTAAGTTTTTGCTAACATTTTTTTAGCACTTGAGAATAAGAAGATATGCGCCAGTATTTTCTTAGATGTAGCTTAAATTTAAACTGCATCGGCCTACGCAATTTTATCAAATTCTTAAATCCTACATAGCAAATCGACACTTAAGAATCAAATTTCAACGAATTCTCTAATCTAAAAAGAATAGCAGCCACAATATACCACAAGATAGCGTACTTGGACTTATTCTGTTTATTCTGTATACGAGAGACTTACCAAATATTCAAGGTACTACAGTAGCAACATTTGCAGACGATACAGCTATCGTAGCAGTTGGAAAAGATTTTTCGGAAACAACTAGCAAACTTCAAAATGCAGTTAACACTGTGAGCAACTTAACCAAAAAATGGCGCGTCATATTAAATGAAGCCAGTGGTTCTCAACTTGAACCAAATTTCATATGCAAAATGCAGTAGTTGTATAATACCTTGGCACGACCCTCGTTGCTAAGCTGAGGTGGAAAGAACACATCACGAAAAAAAGAATAGTTAAACATCAAATATAAAAAAATGGCTCTTTTTCTCTCTCTCTCTCTCTTTCTCTTTCTCTCTTTCTCTCTCTCTCTTTCTCTTTTGCTCTCCCGCTCCCTCTATCTCTCGCTCCCCCTTTTTCTCCTCTCCCTTTCTATTTCTCTACATCTCTCTCCCTCTTCCTCTCTCGCTCTCACTCTCGCTCTCTCTCTTTATATCTCTTTTTCTCTCTCTCTCTCTTTTACCTCTCTCGCTCTCTCGCTTTTACATCCCATGAAGAGATTTTGCCGCCTGCGCGATAGCCCGCCATTCGTCTCGATTCATCGGTCTCGTCCTCCATTTCCGACATCCCATTATGTGTAGGTCTTATTCGACGTCGTCACGCCAACTCAGTTGGTATCTTCATATACAACGGACACCGGATGCTTGTTACTGGAACACTTTATTAATCATCCATTGTTGTGGAGACTGCAATATGACCGAGCTATCTAACATGAATGGATTTTATGAATTCGATGATATCGGCACCTTCGAGAAGTTGCTTTATCTCGTAGTTCTAACGAATTCAATATTCGTTGTTCGGAGCCACCAGAAAACTCGTTGTTCGGCCGCGATTCGGGGTTTTATTTCTGCCTGCATATCATTCAACGATGTTATAACTGACCCAAAGTACATATTTAAAATGTTCAACGCTATCAAAATTATAGTCGCCAATTCTGAGATTTGCCATGGAGATGTTCCTGCGTGTTGTCAAAAAATTGGTTTTTCTATACTCTTCACCTCTAAACCATGTCTTCTTGCGCTTCGATCGAGCGGTATGAAACTTTCCTTGATATCGCTAGCTCTTCTGTCAAGAAGCACGATTTGCATATCCAAGAATTTGGCCTGATCTATTAAATATACAGCGCGAAATTTCAATGTTGATTTTCCTCACTATGTATTCAAGCGCCAAATTGAACAGCAAAGGTGCGAGTGCATCACCCTGTCGAATACCAGTTGTTATTTCAAAGGAGTCTGATACAGTTTCTTCAATTACGATTCTATAAACAGACCTAGGGGTTGTTAATTTACACAGAGAAACGAGCAGAGTCGCTCAGCAATTAAAATAAAAAATTGTTGTAATAGTAGGTAAATTATATTTTATATTGTATTATAAATTTTGCTTTTACAAGCTGGCATTTGAAATTCTGAAAATTCGGTTTTCTGGAACCTAGTTTTCATTAATTTCAGGACCGCGGTATGGGTGACCGTTGGTGAACCACCCACAAAGACCACCCAGTCTGGTAAGGCTGAATTTTCAACATTTTTTTAGCCGTCTCTGTTTCATCAATAAAGTAATGGGCATTGTGGAGCTGATTTATTCCGATAAAGAGGGAAATGTAATAGTTTATTCTTCTACTAAAGTGATTTCTTGCCTGAAAGTTATTGGGCCAGAAGTTGTAGCTCATTTGGGCTTTAAAGGCAACAAAACCCTTATATTGCCAAGTTCAAGACTTACTTCATCTACCTGCAGAGACATTTTATTAGTGAACCTAATCTTAGATTAACTAAGCACGCCTATATATAGTATATAACATGTACATAGCATAGTATGTATATAGCATAGTATATAACATGCCTTTGAAATTGTTAGGTCCGTGTTTCTTCACTGCATATCTTTGAATATTGGTCGGTTGACTTTTATTTAATGTGGCACTGAGTGCGTGAGTTCTTTAGATTCTAGCGTGGAAATTTCTCTATCTAGTTGTCCAATTTCTTTTAAGATGCTTTTAGGATTTGAACACCATTTGTGAATGTCCATCCGGTTTTAACAATTTTCTCAAACCAAACAACAGTTCAAGTTACTCCTGGAGAAAGAGGACTGTTAGACATTCAGTTAAGCAATCTACCACATAAATATCATGTCGAGGTATCTCTTTAAATGTATTATCGTAAAATACGTTGTGACGTTTATTCAATATTGAATCTAACTTTAAATGTGCCACAGCTCAGACTGCACGGAGGACTGAAACAAACAGCATGTTCAACGTTTTTCTAAAATAAAACGAGCTCATATTGATGAACCAGAGACAACCCTAAAAAGATATTTCATCCTATGTAAATGTAAAACTTAAAACTGCGAATTCATTTTCTGTAAATAGCCGCATACAATCAAAAATATTTTGTTTTTTATGTATGAAAAATCACAGGCACAACGATAACATTGGAATTATCAGAAATAAATTTTGTTTTAATTTTTTAGTTCAAATGAAAAATCTTTTTTGATTGTCTGTGGTTGAACTATTCGAAACGCCCTGTTATTAACCCCTTAAGGACCAACCCCGAGATATCTCGGGACATACGATATGTAGTTTAAAAAAATCGGTCCTTAAGGGATTAAGAAAAAATCATATTTTTGCGAATTTTAGTTGAGAATTGCGGAATAATAAATGGTCTAAATGAGTTATGCAGTGAAGGAAACAAATGATAGTTTAACGTAAAAGCATGATAACTCCCATTTTATCGATTGTCATGAACGATCTATGTGGTCTGGCGGTGTTATGATGGATCACAACCCCTTTTCCGTTGACCAATTTTGGCGGTTTTTTTTTGTATACTGGCCCGCTGTATTCTGGTATTTGGTGGAAGCTGAAAAAATGAATTAAACGTTTGTGACGATTTGGTTGTATTACTATGCGATATACTTTTCCCGTTTGTTCCCACCAAACTCAAAGCTTCATTTTCCGTTCCGAAATAATTATCTTTTATATACATTTACATAATCTAGATACGAAAGTTTTTTATTTTCTGTGCTGTGTTATCGGTCCTTTATATCTACTACATATGTTTGGGGCAACCAGTAAATTCGCTTCAAGCCAAAGAAACCTTCGGCTCAGTTTTCAGAAATGTGCCTCTCAGTTTATATGAATGTAGTTGTTTCACATATTGCAAATTTTTTGTTAAAATCTCAATGCTATCCTACTTTTGATCATTGCAATTGGATACGGATTTCTGTATAACCACCAAAATTTACAACCGCGCTGAATTCTATTCTAAAAAACGAATTCGATTGATTTGATTGAGTTTCATTTTTGAGACCTGAAGCTTCTCGAAAAAGTATATGAAAATCGCATAAATATGAATTAAATTTGATGGAAAATTGAGTTTCATTCTTGCTGACCAAATTCTAGAACTTTATTCCGAGTTCTATTTCGCAAGGCTATATGCCAGAGTTTTGGTTTGTGTAACACCAATATGGCTCTACAAGCTGAATTGCATCACGATCGGTTGGACTTATCATTGACAGTCTGCCAGATGAATCGTTTTTGCGTTTTCACTAGACTCGAACGACGAGTATGGAAACTATTAGTGTTAGGCGTCGAGTTGATTTGTAATTGAAATCGTGTCTAGGAAGCGAGTGTAGTGGGTTTTCGTTAACACCATAAACTTATTTCAAACCTAAGGAAACGCGTAAGGGGTGAGTTCAGTAGAAATTCAAAACTGCGACAACTATTTGTAATGTATAGAATTATTAGGAATTATTTTTACAAGAAACAGCAGAAAGATCAAGAAAATCATCAAAATTGGCCAGAATAGGTTATAAGAAAACGCAAATAAACAAAAAATTCACTTTAAAATTTTTCCTAACTACTTTTAATTATCGAGCATTTCTGTATGGAAATGTATATTCCCAGTCGAAAAATTATTAATTTGAAACATCTCCTAATATATAAATCGCTAATATTAAAAAATAACTAAGTTGCGTTTACTCTTTACTTCCACTCCCTGTCCCCATTCATTGTAGTGTTGTGTGTGGTAAATAACCTTTCGAAAACAAAAAGACACTACTCACATATCCTTAAGAATGAAAACCAAGAAATAAAAAGTTTAGAAAGATTATTAAAAAAAATTATCGAAATTTGTCTCGCAAGCTTTGCTCGACATAGACAGGGTGAGCCCCATTAAATTTTCCGAAGGTTCCGATTTTTCTATATTCACTTTATTTGCCACAGGTTTTAAAGTAGTTTTCTCATTGGAGTTGAAATTATTTTTCCCCGGGTTTCAGTATGCTTTTGTTTAAAACAATTGTTTATGTGATGCCCTGAGTTTTTTCAATAAGCACAAACCATTGTGAACGAAGCTGATGAATTGGCTTTATTATGATTTCTAGAATTAAACGCTTTGTTTTCATTGGTTAATGACAATGATTTTAACTTAAAGCAGTTATTGGTGCCCAAGTACCCTAGTTTTCCGCAAAGCTGACACTTTGAACTTCTTGTTAAATCTACATTACTTTGTCGATTGAGAAGTGATTCATCTTCACAAGCTTAGTAATTGACTCTTTATGTGTATTACAATTTGCTGAATTAAGTATTACACGAATTTTGCTGTTTGATCCTTCTTGAAACACAATTACAGCTGTCTGATTATTTAATAATTCTACGGTTTTCTTTGAACATTTACCTGCTTCTGTAATACATAGATTATTTAATTGAGACAAAAGAATTCGAACTCTACTACCAAATTCCTTCACCGTTTCATTAGATTTTTGATAAATTGTATTTAATTCATGTGACATTTCTAGTTTGGATCTATACTGTCGGTAAATCTTTCTTTAAATCCGCCCAACTATCATACTATATAATTATGTTTTACTGTTTCATCGTAAACCGTACCTATTAATAATTTCTTCATCAATTTTAAAAATTTGGGATATTGATTGGCATGTAATTCATCAAAGGCTATATCACTACATTGAATAAATTGATGAAGTTGAAAAGGTTTTCCATCAAATGAGGAAATTGGCTTTAGCGCTTGTGATATATTTAATTCGGTCATTTTTGTTATAAGTTCGGTTCCACTTCTAAGCTTTATTAGTACGTCTACATGTTTACCATCATTGTCAGACATAAGATAAAAATTCAAAGAATCAGCTGATCAGATGAGTGTAAAATGATAATGATGAATAGAGTATTTGGTTTATTTATCGACTGGGTGTGGTTATTGAAAACGTTTTTTTTTTTTAAAATACGCTATTTATGCATTTATTTTTTCCACCTAAATTGCGGTAATGCCTTAATAAACAAAATGAAGAGATTTATTATATTTGACTTTTTGTCTTGTCTTAAATAGGCACTATAATCACTTAAACACTAATTTATCGTCTTGTTTATGTTTATTTAACCCTTATGTCCCTGATAAGGTACAGGTGTAACTTTTCCATTTTGAAATTTTTTTATTAATAAGTTATCATGAAGGTAGACAAGTGAGCTTCAATGACATCTTGAAACCACTCAACGTGATGCCATATCACTGAAAAAATGTATCCATAACATGTCGAGTTTTAAAAATATTACAGTTTATATATGCCCTGAAAAGCTCTGAAAAGGTACATGCGTACCTCAGTTAATTTAAACACGAATTATATGTATATTATATTATACATATTAAAGTTATGGTGAACAATTGTTACACTTTGAGATTGTTTGAGTGTGCTCATCGCATATCGGTCGATAGTAAACAACAATTTTTTTCTGGTTTATTCCCTGTTTATGAGCCATTGTTCGACATATATAACAGAAACCGACGACTGGTTAACAGCTTCCAATATTGTTTGCTCGTTCACTGGTTATTGCTGATTGTTTTGGTCACTCAACTGATTCTATAGCTAACTTTGTTGAAAAGTGTTTTGTAATTTCGGGTTTTTGATCTCGTTTCTATTGATGGCATTGATAGGGATCGTCCCAAATCCTGAAGAAATTTCCTACAGCGGTTTGATCGTTTAGCAAACGAACGATTATTTCTTTTATAAATAAGTTATAGCTGGCTAAAGACACCACGTCCAACATGTTGTAAAATACAGCCATTGGCCATCGCAATGTCTTGCATTTGGTAGAATAACCCTTTATTTTCGCTTTACGGGGCTAACCAGACAAACCACTTGACTGCTAATAAAGATCAGAAAAATATCACTACCTTCGGCACAAATGGTGCCCTTTCTACTATTTCCCATACTGCGGATAAATCATCATCTTTAACACAATCTGAAACCTCTACTAAATTAATTGATGCACTTTGTGATGTAAATGGTGGTTTAATGTATTTCTCATGCACCAAAGAATATATAAATGACTGTTATTCGAACAGCAATAGTAAACCTTATCATGTTGAAACTTTCCTACTATAAGAACTCTGTTATGGAAATAATGTTTTATATTAAACATTCTGGCAGTATCATTAAACAACAAATATCTTGAGGATCCTACAATTATTCATCAGTTTGAATTTGATGGTGATCATCTAGTCAAATATTGTGAGTCCATAAACTCTTTTTTGACTTCTCAAAGATATATTTTCTGCTCCGCTGGCACTGAAATTATGCTTGATCTCCTGACATATACAAATTTACAACACATCTATGCAATTGACAATATCATGCGACCTATCGTTATTGGTGTCCAGGGTGTTCCAGGCTGTGGAAAATCTACATGGATCATAAACAATCACAAACTAGGCTTTGATCTTGTCTTATGTGCCACTAAGGAAGGTCTCGCTGCTCTCAAATCTAAAGTCGCCACTCGTTGTATTAAGGAGAAGATGGCAACAAAGTTGAGCTCAACTATAAAACGATTGCTTCATACCTAATTAATGGAACCCGACGTTATGACTCGGTTTTTATTGATGAATATATGATGATACATGCAGGTTATATTGGACTGGTGGCTATGCTCAGTAAATGTTCAAAAATATATGTTCTTGGGGATAAAAATCAAATTCCATACATTGACAGATTGCATCATGTTAATATTGAATTTTACGATGTTAATAAATTTATTACGAATTCTGATCAGCTAAATGTTACATTTAGATAACAGGACATCTGTTACATTAGCACTAAAAGAATATTAACATGTCAATGGTATTCTTCAAATTACCACCTGTTATATCATCCATGCCTGTAATTGATAATACATATTATCTAACTTTTACCAAAGCAGATAAGAGCTTATTAATGGACCAGCTCACCTTACCATTTTCTAGTAAAGTCTTACCTGTTCATGAGGCACAAATACTAACGTTACCAAATGTTATATGCGTCAGAACAAACACTCATCCGATTAAACTATTCAGTAGTTTACCACACGCAATAGTTGCAATATCAAGACACACGTGCTCATTTAAATATTTCGCATCTGTAGCAGATGATGTACTCCATTCGTTAGTGATAAAGGCACGCCATTTTAACACCAGTTGTCATGCCATTCATGAATCACCAAATACTACCAAACCATCTTTTAAACCGTGCAAAAATTCAGTCAAAGATGTGAGTACAATCTATTATCAGAAGGTAAATAAAATCGCATCCAAAGCATCCAAATTCTATCAATTTGCTCATCAAACAAGTACCCTATGTAATCGGGGAATGTAATCTCAACCCAGGTATTCATAGTACAGAATACTTTGGGCAGAATTATATTGTTTACAGATGTGATCGCACTCCTGAAACGAGTACTAAAGAATCAGGCGGTGGCGTATTGATAGCCGTACATTCAAATCTAGGGAATTCTCATGTTACATTAGTTCCATTCAGACTTGAGCAGATGTGTGCGAAGATCAAAATAGGCAAATGATATCTATTTATATATACAGTACACATACCACCTCGGTCAAATTGTGACTGCTATGCCAGCTGCGTCGATGCGATTGATGAAGTCCTGAAAACATCTAATTCATCGGATCGAGTTCTTATACTGGGTGACTTTAACCTTCCAAATATCAACTGCAAACATGACATGGAGTTTAACTGCATTCTTCCATGTAATATCAATACCGATCCAGAGTCCCTCTTTGTCGATGCTATGCTTGGTTTTAACCTCAATCAAATTAATATGATTGCTAATAACATCGATAGGTTTCTGGATCTGGTCTTCACCACTGAGGAGAATGCTTTTAAAGTAACTGAATCAATGAATCCATTTGTTGTAAACGATATCAGCACAAACTTTTGGATATTGTTTTTGACTCAACCTTCTGTCACCAGAAGATATCAGAACACCTTCCAAAAATGAAAAACAACTTCTAGAAAGCAAATTACACCGGTTTGCAAAATTATTTAAAAGCAGCAAATTGGGATCTAATTTTAAATGTTGACAATGTAAACGAGAATGTTGATAATTTTATAACTTCATTCACCAAGGCTTTGAACTCCATGTACATGGAGTGTCTTTTTCAATAAAGCACCGAAAACTCATCCTTCGTGGTTCGAAGACCTACTAACCAATTTAAAAAACCGAAAATGTAAAGCCTATACTAAAATGATGAAATATCGATTGGAAACCGACAAACTAGCGTTTTTACAGCGCAGTGATGAATTTGATGTCTAATTCAATTTAAGTACAGGTCTTACCTTGCAAGTATTGAAACAAAAATCAAATTAAATCCTAAAGAATTTTGGAAATACTTTCGATCCAAACGAGAAATCGAGGGATGTCCTTCCAATATGACTTATAATAATACCAGCTCGTCGGACGCAAAAGTGATAGCAGACATGTTTACAGCATTTTTCCAATCAGTCTATATAGCCCTTGTGATAATATGGGATACACTGATCAAATAGACAACAACAATACATCTATTATTCCTCCTGTCATACATGAAGAGAATGTTCTATCAGACTTAAATGAATTTGGAGATGGATGTGGGCCGGATGATATACCCGCCTTTATATTAAAAAGGTTTGCGAGAAGCTTCACAAATTCACTCTGCAAACTCTTCAACCAATCGATAACCACAGCCGTGTTTCCTGATAAATGGAAAACTTCAAAAATAACACCTATCTTTAAATCGGGTTAGAGAGAGGATGTCTCATGTTACAGAGGAATTTCAACATCTTCATCAATTCCAAAATTGTTTGATCTGATTGTGTGCAATGCTTTTAAATCTACCAACACGGGTTCATGCCTGGAAGATCGACATCTACCAATCTGATCGAACTTACCTATAAAGTGTTAAATGAGGTAGAAAATCATCATCAAGTAGATGTAGTGTATACAGATTTTAGCAAGGCATTCGACTCTATATGCCACCTCAAAGCACTTCAAAGTCTGCGCGCATTTGGATTTTCAACCGGATTTATTAATTGGTTCAAATCGTATCTAACAAACCGACTGCAACATGTATTAATTGGGAATGATAAATCCAACGTTATCAAAGTGACCTCCGGTGTTCCTCAAGGATCTCATATTGGACCCTAGATTTTTATTGTGTTCATCGTTTGAATAGCCAAGTTAATTAAGCACTCAAATGTTCTAATATTATTGCTGATGACGTAAAAAATTTTCATACAATTAAACATGAGCATGATGTTGATAAACTGCAAGATGATCTCAACAGACTTAGTCAGTGGTGTGTCCAAAATTCATTACACCTCAATATTAAGAAATGTAAAATTATGTCATTTCATCGAAAAAAATATCCAATAACTTCGGCATATAAAATAAATGGCGCAGAAGTTCTAAGAGTACGTGAAATTATTGATCGGGGAGTCACATTTGTTTGAAACGTTATAGTTTTAACCGTCATATAGATAAATGTATTGCTAAAGCTAACTCCATGTTTGGCTTTGTTACGCGGTGAACTGGATAATTCACGGATAAACATACTCTACGCACATTAGATTACGCTTATGTAAAATCTCAAGTGTAGTATGCTGCAATGGTTTGGAGCCCCTCTTACGCTGTGCACATGAATAGAATCGAAAGCATACAAAAAAAAATCCTTATATTCCTGGTAAAAAAAACTGTGCACACTTGAAAACAGGTGTCTACTTCTGGATGCCGCTTTCATCGGAAATGTCCTTCTCGGCTACATCGATTCATCCTTCATACTGGAAAAAATATCCATAAATGTCGCAAGCAGGACTTTCCGCAATCTTCAATTTTTTGCGCTCGAACACTATCCAACCAACTATGGCGTCAATAATTCCATTAATCGATCAGCAAAATCATTCAATATCGTAGCTGATCAATTTGATTTTAATTTATCAAAAAACTGTAGGCCTACTATGCAAATCGCCGCCGTCGTTTTTTGTTCGTTGTTTATATTCAGCAATAGTAATTACTACAACGAACAAAAATCGACGGCTGTCGATTTCCATAGTAGGCGCCCTGATTTGTCAGGGAATATCAGTGAATTTGCATAGTGTAGTAGACTCTAGGTCAGGAATTTAACATCCATTCGCTGCTATGTATTCCAAGGCCAACGCCAATAGTTCAATTCGCTAGTTTTCACTAGTTGTCTCTAAGCACTTTTATAGACCCGCTCACTGTTAATATGTTGAAAAGGCTTAAAAATAAACGTAGGACTTTTCATTAGTTTTTTCAATTACTTGCTGTTTTTGTATGAATTTTTTGAAAAAGTAAAATACCTTAGACCAATTTCTTCATGTAAGTAATTTAGTTACTAAAGAATAACTAATTTATATGATATGGAAAGTTAGTGTTCAAATTTATCTTAAATCAAAGTGTAAATGTCGACTTTTATCCACTTTTGCGTTCATATTTTAAAAAAATCTGTTTACAAACGATGTATGTACTCGAATCGTTTTTCATAATAAGTTGGAAAATGAGGTGGTGCATTATAACAAATATTATCGAGGGAAATGGTGGTTTTTTATATTTGAAATACACGTGCAATACTATATTTTTAAAATCACGAAAAGACCCTTTGCCCATTGGAGCCAGTAAATAAGTTGTATTTTTAAAATTAAAAGTAAATAACCATAAAGCATAATAAAGGTGTGGTTGGTAAATCTATATAGAATTAAATGATTGACTGGAGCTCGTGCCACCCAAGAAATCCTTCACCATTCCACAATCGATGTACATTTTTCGAATGGGATATGAGTAATCTAATAAAATCCCCAACTCATCGCACATACCAAGGATAAACATATACATTTTATATTCAGCCAGCGTATTTTTAATCGCACCCACGCCTGTATTCCAGCAAGAAAACATATAGATACATTCTAATGAAAATTCAGTAAAAACAAAACAAAAAAAAAAACTTTTCGTGCTTTTTTTATTGATATTTTGTTCTATTTTCCGTGCTTGGTTTTGGGATTTAATTTGATTTCCAATAAATAATTCGACCGCACACGTGGCAGGAAAGTGCATGTGCCGCATTTCTGTATAATCCATATATACATAATACCCATTTTGTTGTTTTCGTTAGCTTTGCGTATATACAAATTCAAAATTTCAAACACAACATAATCTATAAGAAAATATACAGGAAAAACGAAAGAAAAAAAGTATGAGGAAAAACTATATACATATACGAACGAAAAGCACAAACAACAAACAAATTGTCTGCGTATAATTTTGTGGATATACAGAGAGCAACTAAAATTCAATAAAAACATTGAAACTGGAGCATGGAACATGCGCTTTTATGGCCTCGTGTATAACGCTTTTATGTTTGTTGCCATTTTTATTTTTCCATTTTCTATTATAAAACATTCGTGTGTTTTTCTTTTTGTTGTTGTTTTTGTTGTTGGTTTTTCATCCCCAATAAAATGAAAATCCTTTTTATTTTTTGTTATGTATATAATAAACTCGGGCCTATGTTCGAGAGTATCGCATATACTCGTATAGTTACTGTTTAGCTAATATATTTTTCTAGTCTTTCCCTTTTTTTGTTTTGGTTTCTAATTTTTCCAGAGTTTTTCATTTTTTTGTGCTTTGTTTTTACTCATGAAATGTGTTAGATGATTGATAGTTCACGTTTCGCATTGTATATTAAAAAGCAACCCAACAAAAATACAAAAACAAGAAAAAAAGCGCGCGTACAAACACACAGACTGCAAAATATGAAAATATAATATTTAAAGGAAAATGGAAATTGTGTAGAGCGGAGAGAGCGGATTTTTTTTTTTATCATTTTTATGTCAGTAAACAGGGGTGTGAACTAAATGTACTTAATTTTAAATAAATTATGAAAGTGGTTGTTTTAATATTTTTTTTAACAGGTGACTGTTAGGTTAGGCCAATGTCGAAACAATAGACCGCGTAAAATATAGGAGAATATTTATGCTTATTATTGGATTCGGTTCCAAACACTTGGAACAGTCTAGCAGATAAAATAATATCACATATTTTTTCAAATATCCGAATCTCTGGTATAGTTAATATTGTTCTTATTGTTTTTGGAAAGTGGTTTGGTTGTAAGCCACACATATCTTCTGATAGTTTTAATAAGTTTATATATATCTTAAATTTTGGATTTGTAAACATGTTAAAGCATTTAATTTAATATCATCACTGAAGAGTAAAACTGTTTATGATGTTATTTGCTATTAACGAATTTGTCGTTATGGACGACGATCAGTAAACACGTTGCTCATTGAAATTAAAACGAAATACACACATTTCACAACACGAACTTTTGCTTCGCTACCAAATACGTAGAACATTATTTAACGTGAGTAAACTCACGTTGATCAATTTATTCGTTTTGTACAGCGTAAAAGAAGCGATATATAAGAAAAAAAGGGGGGTATTCCACGTTTACGTCAGGTTAGTTTAAAATAACTAAATTTTAGTTCATAATAGTGAACACCAACTTGGTTCGTAAATTGCGACTTGAGAGTTCTGAGATTTGCTATTGTTTCATAAACGCATTAGATGTATACTTAAACTGGATTATTTTTAACAATAATAAAATACGTTTTGTACAGTTCAAGCCAACAGCTACATTGCTAGCTGGTAGTACATTGCGCCATCAGAAACACACTCAGTGAACTGGAGTCAGGAATGACAGCCATAAAAAAATAATGCAGGGTTCGAAATTTACTCTGGAGAGAAAGTTATTGCCTTTGCTATAAACCAATTTATTGGTGCTCATCTAAACTCATTGTCCGTTTTTCTATATGGCAATGATTTAATTCGAATAGGAGGACGCCTTCATTATACTCTTCCTTGCCATATGCATTAAAGCATCCGCTTCACCTCTTTCCACACATTCCTTTACTACTTTTATGTTTAAACGTTTCCATCTTTCTCAAATAGGTATCGAAACTGTATTAGAGCACATGCGAATATGAAAACTGAGTAAATGAAATTTTTTCTGAGGTCCTGATATAATGGGTGGTTTTTTTTGAGCTACTTTTTCAAAAATAAAAAAAAAAAATTTATCGAGTAATCTTTACTATCATAAAAAGAACCATTCTTTACATTTATTTTTTAAAGATTATTTCTTTAAAATGTTGCCCGTAATTGCGGCTAATATGGTCCATTCTGAAGTTAAAATTTTCGATGACGCTTTCGAGCATTTCGAGTGATATTTAACCAATAACGCGAGTAATGTTGGCTTCTAATTCCTCAATCGTAACCGGAATATCCATGTAGATAGACTTTGGACTCTACGTAGCCCCAAAGGAAAAAGCCTAAAGGTGTGATATAATATAATGTAAGTGGCCAAATCACTGGTCCGAAGCATGAAATTAAGTATTTTTCGAATTGTTCTCGTAATGAAGAGGTTTCACGGGCTGCGCTTGCTTATTGGAATCAAATGTCGTCGAGATCACGTGCTAATTTCAGGCAGCAAATAGTCCGTGATCATCGCGCGATAAGAGGCGCCATTCACAGTTACGTTCCGCCGACCTCATTCTTGAAAAAATATGGACCGATGATTCCACCAGCCCATAAACCACACTAAACCGTTTTTTTGTCTGGATATAATGGTAGCTCATGAACCTCTTCGAGTTGCTCTTAGCTCAAATAAGGCAATTTTGCTTATTAAGGTAACCATTAAACCAGAAATGGGCCTAAAAAAAAATACGCCAAGTTGCTGCATACGACAAGACAAGCTGTTGAGAAAGCATCACAATCATCGCTTATACTCTCATCAATTGCCGCTATATTTTCTTATGTGCTGGATGTAGTCTATTTGGTCACGTATTATCCAATAATGTGAATTTGGTTTCAAATTGTTCGATGGTGTAGTGAATTGTGCGTGTGGAGGGCTTATTATGTGGACCATACGTTACTCTGAGTGCACGAAACACATTCCTCGTAAAACGCTGATTTTCGTAATACAGCTGAATAATTTGTAGACGCTGTGCCGGGTTAGGTCTTTCCATGATGAAATGTCAAACAATACTGAACAAAAATACTATAACTGCCATAAAATCCGTACTGAACAAGTTTCCTGTAAATGAATATCCCGTTACAATATATTGAACCTGATGCTTCATTAAAAGAAATCATTTTAGATGCTTTCGTGGAGGTCAACACGGACTCCTGTAATATGTGGTGTCGAGCTACAAGCTCTAGAAGGAACATAGGGCCAATAAAATCCAACGTAAAATTATTGATAATTTTCAATGCTAACTTTTTTTTTGTACCAGTATATGCGCCTGGTTCATTTTTTCGGTCCTTAAAATAACTTCCAAAAATGAATGACTATCCGTCACCGTTCGCCGACTATCCGCTACCAAATCCTTTAGTAATACAAACTAAACTTTTGCATTTTACCTTCATGGAAATCGGATCTGGAAGTATGAAATCCCTTAGATTATTCACACACACACTTTAATCAGGAGTACCCCATCAACCGCGTTTCAACTAGTTAATTTGTCACTCAAGAGTTATTAATTAATTAATTTGGTTAGTTATTCAACGAGGGTGTAGTGGTCTTTGGTGTATCAACTGAGGGTTTTCAGTGCTCCAGTAGCGGCTATTCTGTGTATTAATAAAGCCAGCCAAGTCAAAATGTGCTTCGCCGATCGTAATAAAATTTTCCCAAAAATTTAAAATTAATTAAAATAAAATGTTTTTATAATTTCAGCCCGTTGTCGCTTCGTTAGATGCTCCGTAATAAATTGCTATTGACCACTCCGTACGACTGCCAAACGCGAACTGACAAATGTCATCCAAAACAAAATGGCGGCCAAACAAAATCGACCTGGAACATAAAAAGGACCGTTTATGCAAACAAATAGCAGAAAAAGAACTAAATCGACGATATGTTGATTTGGACTCAACAGAGGATTTTGTGTATTCTTTCTATCTTCAAGGATTAAATTTTTAACAAAGGAATTAGTTTTAAAAAATATTTTTGTTTAGATGTCGAAATTGAATTTTATGTTGAAAAAATTTCAAATTTTTCGTGCAAAATATGGAAAAACTCCATCGACTGATAGTTGAAAGCTAAATGTCTTGTTGAAATGATAGGATTGTTATCAATGACTACGGCCACTGGCGATGATCTTTGATGTTCGAACTGTTGAATTTTGATGATAGGGCGTTCTCGGGGATAGTGCCATTTAAAAAAAATTATATACCTAGCTGCTTTTATTAAATTTTGTGAAAATTTGTTTTGTTGAAACTAAAATTTCATTGTAGCCACAGAACTGAGCCACTTTGTAACGAATCTGGCAAATTAAATTTTAATCAATCAATCAGTTCATAAGGGCTTACAATTTTGAAGCGTGCAAATAATTCTAAGAAGCATTTCTGATTGTTCCTACACATATTAAATATTTGAGTAAAAATATTTGATATTTTTTCCAATTACATGCGTGTTTGTAAATGTAGAGCTTAATTTCCTGGTTGCAAGCGGCGGCAAATCTACATTATTTATGGCGTAGTCCCGATACTAGTAATATCGAAAAATTAATGACTCAGCTATAACGGTTAATGAGATATATTCATATAAATGTAGCCCTATTTTGGTTTTCCCGGGGAATTGGGAAAGGAATTTACATGGCTTTTATCTATAAATATGTTTTTTCTGGCCTACTGAGGAAAAAAGTTTGAAAGATACTGCCTGAGAAAATTATTCCCAATTTTATTTTGTTTTCAAAAAATTACCATTAACTTTTAATTTTAGTATGCCAGAAAAAATTATTTAAACCAGTTCCTTATTCCCAGGGAATTAAAGAATAGGGCCACAGTAGGTTAGTTTAGGTTAGAGTGCGGCTGCTATCGCACACTTTGGCCAGTAGTGGCGGTCCATTGTGATACCACAGGATCCTATCTCCCCTTTACTCTCGCTGAAACCATCCAGAGCTACTTATGTAGCGTAAAATATGTCGTACTCCACAGCCCACGAGTTCCGAAAGGCTGTCCATACCGTACACACCTAAATACTTATGCCGTATGCATGATAGTCCCGGATACGAGCATAGGAAGTGATCTAACGTCTCTTCCTCCTCTTCGTCCATACAACTTATACAAAAGTCATTCGTCTGTAGATCCAGCTTTCTCGCATGTTCTCCAAAAAAGCAGTGTTCTGTCAGTATGTCTATGACCAATCGTACCTCTCGTTTTCCCACAGATACTAGTGCTTTGAAGCGCCGCAGGTCCAGATTTGGCCAAACCTGTTTTGCTACCCTGCTCGTGAGGGTGTTGGTCCACCTCTCATTTGTCAAGGCGATTGCCTTTTAACTGAGCGTCGATTTAAGCGCTGCTATAGGCCTCCCTGGACCTGCCCTTCCCGGCTGCATCTGGAGAGTTGTTCCGTACCTAGCTAGTTCGATTGCCCTGCAGTTTTCCGTGACGTCCGATTGACCAGGGACCCAGATTATCTGGATACTGAAATACTCGCTCATCTCCTTAAGAGATGATCGGCAATCCAGCTTCACCCCTGACTTCAGACAAACCGCCTCTAGCGACCCGACCGTAGCCTGACTGTGGACATAAATCGCGGTATCCGTCACGGATAGCACGTTATGCTTCAACCATGTCCCGACTTCGCCTATCGCCACCACTTGAGCCTGGTACACACTGCAGACGTCAGGGAGACGAACGGAAATATTAACATTAAGCTTCTCACAGAAGACTCCGGCTCCTACCTTGCCATCTAGCTTAGAACCGTCCGTGAAGAACTGCAGTGCCTCGTTTTGCAGTATTGATCCGTTCCTCCAAGATTCCCTCGAAGGACAGATGGTCCGGAAACCTTTGTCGAAGCCCTACGTTGGTTTAATATAATCTAGATTCACCAGTTCTTCCCTTAATGATCTAACTATCGTCGAGTGTCCCGCCTCAAGACACTTCCACTGAGAGACAGCCGAGAGCCTTGTAGCCACATTGGCTGCCATCTGCTTATCAAAAAATTCTATCGGAATAAGGTGGAACATAACCTCTAAAGCGCGTGTAGATGTTTACCTAAGCGCCCCGCTTGTAATCATGCAGGCCGTTCTTTGCCCATTCTCCATCATCTTCCTGTATGTTACCTTCTCCAGAGCTCGCCACCACACGCCCACCCCGTACATCAGCCAGGTCTTACCACTGCGGTATAGTATAGTATACTAGCTCTGGTTTCAGACCCCATCTCTTCCCTATGGCGTTCTTACAAAGTAAATGGTTATATTAGCCTTATTCACCCTTTCAACAATATTAGGCTTCTAGTTGAGCTAACTTTCCAAATTATGCCCAGAAATCTCGCTCTGTTAGCAAAAGCCAGTCTAATGCCATTCACGGTAGGAGGGCTAACTACCGGATTTTATATTTCATGTTAAATAGTACCAGCTCTGTCTTAGAAGGATTGATCCCTAATCCACATTTGCTGGCCCATTTCGTGACGATCAGGAGTGCATTCTGCATAACACCCCTAATCGTATCCAGATATTTGCCTGAGACAGCTATCGCTACATCATCTGCATACGCTACAACCCCCATTCCCCCTTTCTCCAGTTTCAAGAGCAATCCATTCATCACCTCCCCCAGTTTCGAGGGAATAATTCTGCTTACCAGCATCTGAACTATCAACTTACTTATGGGGTAGTCCACGTTCAAAAATAGCAATCATTCCATCATCGCCTCCATTTTTACATTATTAAAGGCACCCTCAATGTCGAGAAATGCTACCATACAGAACTCTTGCGAGTAAATTGACTTCTCATTCATGCGTATTAGTTCGTGTAGAGCTGTGTCTACCGACTTCCCCTTACAGTACGCATGCTGCGACATTGCCCAATTCCTGGGCTCAATTTTTGATCGAATACTTATATCTACCAACCTTTCCAAGGTTTTCAACAGAGAGCATGATAGAGTTAAAAGTCTCAGATCCTTTGGATAGGCATGTGAGCCTTTTCTCGATTTCGGGATAAAGACCATTCTGACCTCCGTCCATTTTCTAGGAATATAGACTAGTTTCAGACATCCCCTGAAGATACCTTCAAGCCAGGGGAGGATGACTGCCGAGTTCCTTTGGATCCCTGCTGGTATAATCCGATCCGGGCCCGCCGATTTATAAGGCTTAAACCTGTTCACCACCCACCGGATTCGGTCCCTATCCACGATGCCCTCCATCTCTATTGAAGGTGTTACTCGATGATCTCCAGGCTCCATCGAGTCATCAAAGCTTCCCGGAAAATGGGTCTCGATGAGGAGCTCCAATGATTCCGCACTTGAAGCTGTCCATGACCCGTCCGGTCTAATTAAATAACTAGGACTAGTTGGGTTAGTAGCTAGAATTTTCCTAAGGCGAGAAGTCTCAGAGGCCTCCTCCATCCTACAACAGAAGAGTCTCCAAGAGCTCCTTTGTGCCCTCCTCAACTCTTTTTTTGTACTTTCTTAGGTCCTCCTTATAGGAGTCCCAATCCCGAACTTCCCTCTTATTCTTAGCTTTATTAAAAGCTGTCCTACACTCTCTCCGATAGGTTCCCAACTCCTTGGTCCACCATATCGGTTTCTGCATGCACCTAGGCTTTATTAAAGGGCATTTTTTCTCTCTCTCTGGCTTTCACATCCCATGAAGGGATTTCGCCGCCTGCACTAAGGCCCTCCATCCATCTCGATCCACCGCTCTCGTCCCCCAGTTTCGACATCCTAATGTTCGTAGATCTTGTTCGATGTCGTCGCGCCAGCGTAGTCGGGGTCTTCCTCTACGACGTACTCCGGCTGGTTGTTGGTGGAACACTTTATTTATCATCCGTTGTTGTGGAGACCTTGTAACGTGGCCGAGCCATCTCACTCGATTGGATTTGATGAATCCGATAATATCGCTGCCTCCGAGGAGTTGCTTTATTTCGTGATTCATACGAATCCGATATTCGTTGTTCGCAACTTTAATTGGACCAAAGATTGAACGGACAACCTTCCTTTCGAAGGTAGATAATAATCTACAATCGTTAGTGGTCATGGTCCAGCTCTCCGAAAGCCAGCACAGGTCTTATAAGTGCTTTATAAAGTGCGAGCTTGCACGACTGCGATAGATGTTTCGATCGCAATAATTTTGATTTGGCGTAGAAAACTCGTTGTCCGGCAGCGATTCGGGCTTTTATTTTTGCCTGCATATCATTCGACGATGTTATAACTGACCCGGTATTTAAAGTTTTCGGCGCTATCAAAGTTGTGGTCGCCAATTCCTAGATTTGCCGTAGAGATGTTCCTAGGTGTTACTAAATATTTGGTTTTACTGCTGTTCACATCCAAACCAAGTCTTCTTGCACAGCGATCGAGCGGTATGAAACTGTCTTTGATATCGCTACTTCTTCGGCCAAGAAGCACGATATCATCTGCATATCCAAGAATTTGGCCTGACTTATTAAATATACAGCGCGAGGTTTCTATGTTGCTTTTCCTCACTACGTACTCAAGCACCAGATTGAACAGCAAAGGCGCGAGTGCATCACCCTGTCGAACACCAGATGTTATTTCAAAGGGGTCTGACACAGATCCTTCAATTACGATTCTACATACAGACCCGGATGTTGTTAATTTACACAGAGAAACGAGTTTCTCCCATTAAGGGGCACGCAGCAATAAATAAAACATTGCATGCTTTTGTGATAATATCAACCATGCAGTCCAATTCTTCTACCTTCACCAAAGGTCCAGGGACCTCCAGCCGCAATAATTCCTCCAACAACTCCCCATATTTGTTCCAGTTTGTCCTTCTGTGATTCCTGAAGGCTTTCCGGGCAACAGGTTTGATGTCGAGGTTATATGTAACATATCGATGATCAGAAAATAAGTGCTCTTTCGCCACTCTCCACCCTCCGATCATATGAAAGATCGTTTCTCACGCAAAGGGGACATCTAAAACCTCCTGTCGATTTTTAACAAAAAATGTCGGTTCTCGTTCAATATTGCAAACTAAAAAGTTGGTATTTAATAAATAATCAAAAAATAACCCACCGCTCTCGTTGATGTCTGTGCTTCCCCATATTGTGTGATGCGCGTTTGCATCACATCCGAGTATAACACCTACCCTTTTTTGATCTGCTTCCCGGATCAGTTCCTCTAGGTTATCCGGTGGAACCTTCTCGCGATTCATATAGGCTGAGGCTAGCCATAGTTTTTCATAGCCAACCTCAGCACCCACCGCTGTAACGTCCCCGCTACTAAATTGTGGAAGAAGAAAAACATTCAAATTATTTTTCGCTAAAATACACTATCTGATCTTCTCAGAGTTTGAGTATAGTAATTTATACCCTTTCATTCTGAGGCCACAGATCCTGTTATTGTTAATCCAAGATTATTGGATTAACACCATTCCTCATCTGACTTAGTCTGAGCACGAGGTTTGTTTGTACAATGTTAACCATTGCAGTCATCCATACTCACCTCTTCCTGCACTCCCTGCATCGGGATAGAGCCATCTGGCTCGTTGTTCGGCTGCTATCTTCCTTTCGTCCAGAGCCTGACAGGATGTCCCCATCAGACTCCAGAGAGAGGACGCTACTTCCCCTTACTATGCTCCCTACGTCAGAATTATCACACTCCTGCCCGTCCTTAGCCCGCTTGACCGTCTCCTGCTGGGTCCGTTCGCCGTCACCCCCAGGCTGTTCCTTCATAGTCACATCGGACTCGTGCTTTTTATATATTTTAAGGATGATCGACCCGAACCCAAAGTTGATCACTCCCTTTAATTTTGCAAAGGAAGCCAGGGATTCTTTATTGATCGGCATGATTGCAAATCTAAAGCCTCCCTTAGCTTCCTCTCGCTTTACAACCCGGCAGTCTTCCGTTGGAAGATCGGGATTACTGCCGCGAATGATCTCGAGGATCTCTTCTGGCTTATCCGGTTCGGTTGGTAGCCAAACACGTGCCCTCGGCCTGCTCGGGGTTTCCTCCCTGCAGACTTACTCAAGCTTAGCGCCCTGCCACACCTCGTCTACTTCGGTCACTGCCCTTTTATAAAGGTCGACCGATCTCTGGTCCGAGCACGCAGTCAACGTCACGCGCCCCTGGTACCATCCCGCATTTTAGCAGGGGGGATCCCGTATTTTCTCTCAGGATCCGCAGAAAAATGGAGTTTAGTGCATTATACACTATCCTCCACTTCTCTGACGTGATGCTCCCATCTTCCTGACTTCTGTCAATGACGGCTAGCACCAACACGTGCTCCTTTAGGATCTCACTGAATAGCTTCAGGTTATGGTCCTTAGGAGCACCCGACGTTTTCGCTGCTTGCACCTTGGCTAGTTTGCTGTCGCCCGTTTCCAGCTCTTCCAGGGACCTCTGTCTTTTAGAGATAGGAGCCCTTTCCGAGCTATCACAGCAGACAGTTTTTTTAGCCCATGTCACAGATTTTCGTTGTTCTACTGTAAGCTGCCCCTCAGGGGTCGCAGCCAGTTTTTCTAAAATTTTTAACGTCGACCGTTTCTCCCTGTATCGACGTTTGGTCTGAGGGATCTCCCTCAATCCCCCCTTATTTCATTTGGCGGTTCCGACTCCACCTGGCTTCGATGCCAAAGTGTCGCTTAACCTTGCCTCTGATGATAAAGCCCCACCTTTACGGTTAGAGTTGCTCCCTTGTTCCGATTTTTGAAGGATGCCGGCCCCTTTAATTTTGTTTCCTTTTTTTCCATGTTTCTCCCTCCAGTATCGGATAAATATAGGTCGACCTGCGCAAAGATCCGGGTACGCAGGCAAGGCTAAATACAACAGGAGGTCGCCAGGTATCCAGAGGGCTCCGTTTACGACTGGGCTTTGTTAAATGGCTCCCAGTCTAGCCGATCATAAGCACGAGTCGCGTAACACCTTAATCCAGCCCATTGGGTCACCGAGCACCCTGCTCCTCCGCCCTCCTTCCACATTCACTCACTCATTCACCCATTCATATGGATATCCCAAACAAATGGGACCCACTTCATTCATGGGATTATCGTTTATAGGGTTCCCCGCTCACTACCTGGAGGCTCGGGAGTGCAGGGAGACGTGACGCTCAGTTCACCGTGGTTGTGGTCGATGGTTTTATACCATCAGTTCGCCTTTCCCTACTGGGTATCCTAGGCACTCAGAATTTGGTGAACAGAGGTTAACCACTTCCCCGTTCCCTGAGACTCTCCTCCCTGCGGAGGAGACGGCTTATTTAATTCACCGGTAATCTACCTATCGATAGGCTGTTCACTATCCACCACCTGTGACGCCTTGATAGCCGCAGCTCGCCACGAGTAGGGCCACAGTAGAACTTTTATATATTTTTAAAAAAATATTTTTAAAAATATGTATATTAGATGGATGGCTATGGAGGATGACCATATTCCAGTAATTATATCAAAATTAAGTTTTGAAAGGGCCGTCTCAATTTAATCCTTTCCTTTTGGTGTTGGTCATAACTCATTTTTCAGAACTTTCGCCAAAATTTGTTTTAGAGCCCACGTTACCTTTTCACCATAAACCTGATTCAGTAGTTCGCCGTTCAGAATGACGTTTCCAACTTTGGGCGGCGAAAAAATCGTCTAGTTTCATTTTGAAGCAGTTTTATATTTTTACCAATTATTGGGGTTTGGATCAGTAGGTACCGAGGAGATATGGTTTTTTTGTCATCTGATCGTTGATTAAGAGAACTGTGTCACCCCCTGTCTGAGTGCAGCGCTCTTGGGCTGACCCGCCATTCATGATACTACTACTGTTTGGTATTGAGCTATATGCAATTTGCAGATGGTTCTATGTAAATCGGACTCATAACCATATTTCCTAATTTGGTACTGTCTTTAGCTAGGACCTGAAATCCAACTCGCGAAATAGTTAGAAAAGCACTTCTGGAACATCCGTTTTCAAATAATAAACAAACAACAAACTATGTCGCCAGATAAACTTAAAGGAATCGCATTTGTTGTCTTTTAATTGTATATTCATCCTTCTTTAAGGAAGGATCAGGAGAACTTTCCACAACTTCGAAGTTGTTTTGTTAATTTTCTACAAATTTCTAATCAGTTTTCATTGGTGTCTTCCTCTTTTTAATTAAATTTCCAAAACAAACTAAAACTAAACCTGTGTTAACCCAATGAGTTTCAATTTGTTGTGTCCACATTACGAAAATATTTTTCTAAAGATTTTATGTGTAATTTTAGCGAATTGATAATAATAGTCGTAATCCTTAAATTTATTTAATTATATTAGTAAACTCCAATTATGTGCCTACACAAGGAGGTTCGATTATAAATTGCGTGTGCAAATTTATCATATACCGCGCTCATGTGTGTTATTATTTTTGCTAAATTTGGCGGTTTGTAATTACACCACACAGAAACAATAACAATTTGCATACGTACGTACATTAAAATAATTTTTTTTTACCTTTTTATGGTGTAAACTTTAATCCGTTATTTACTTTAATTAATCAAATATTCTGTCTTATATAGTTTTAACAACAATAATATTAATGTATTTTTTTGGTTTATTTGATTGGGCATTGACGTCATGATTAAAGTCTATTAAATATGGTGAAGAAAAAAGAAAAAGCGTGTGTCGATCGTTTTTTAGTTTAAGTTTTTGTAAACACTGTCGATTAATAGTTTCATTTTTTAAATAAGGTTTCCGACCGAACCGTTATTATGTTTTTATTGCTGATTTGATTTAAATCGATTAAATATAATTTTTCCATTTTTATGATTTTCGGATAACTGTTTTAGACCTACTTCTTGTTTAAAGATTATAACCAAAAATTAGGAGTACATTTTGCGATTTTGTTGGTAATGATATACATATATAGGCGTCATTTGTATGAAATAAGCAGTTAGCTAACATTGAATCAATTTGTAAAATATAGTTTCCCTGTTATTAGGTCAACAAAAGAAGCGCATTTTGTTGATTGATTAAATTAAATATAGCTTTAGTCATATTGGCCAAAGAGAGATATTGCCTTATATATCCCTTTATCAACCAAGAAAACAAAAAAATTGACTCAGTTTTAGTCCAACCCACACAAATGTGTGAGTAAAAAACCATAGTATGTAATGGCGTTGTTCATAAAAAATTTCGCTTTTTTTGAAGTAAAACCAACACAATTGTGTGTATAGATATAGTGTTTTTGTTCGGACGAAAATAAGTTAAAAAGGAATTCACAAATGTGTAAGTTGGTTCAAAAAACATACAAAACTAAATTTTTAGCATGGTACTTTTGCCCTATCCGCACAATTGTGTTATTAAATCACTAAAGGGATATAAGAAGACTACAAACACTACAAAGTAAAGATTATCGCGAACTTAATCTTAATTGCGCACAAAAAATTTATCGCAGATCAGGAACGTTGGATATTTTAAATAAAACACCACAGGCTAGCTTTAGTTTTGCTAACTATAATTTTCAGTTTTATTTAACATGGTCGACATGTTTTAATTTACACAACACTTACGTTTATCAACTGATGGTTAGTTTTTTTTCTTTAAATATTTATTTTCATCTTTTAGTTGTTAGATACACATAATATAGGACTACAATGCACAATAAACGTAGTCTGATAGTATTTTGATTAATTTATTTGTATAAACATAATTTTACAACTTTTCTTTGATTTTATTTTTTTGTTTATTTACAATCGGTTTACATTCACATATAATTTACAACTTTTGGTTTGTTATTATTATTTTTATTGGTATGTGCACTTTAGTAATTTTATTGTTACATATTAATCCAAAAATTTTACATTATATAAACTATATACTGGTCCGTTTTATAAATGTTGCCTCTCAATATCTTCTGATAGCCGAAATGAAGAAAATGAGGGGTATATCCCGTCGATTTATGTACCGAGTTTCTTAATGCTGTTGTAATTTGGGGAAAATGCTTATCCCAAGTACTATGTTTATTATTTACGTATGCCCGAATTGCAGCTATTATAGATCTATTCACTCTCTCCGACGCGTTACTCTGGGGTGAGTAATACGCCGAACGCACATGTATTCGTTTATTAGGACCTGCAATTCTTTACCGACGAATTGCATGCCATTGTCGGAGTGAATATATTCAGAGACACTAAACAAAGAAAAAATTTTGTCCTCTAAACATGTTATAATGTTAATTGCGGTTGCTTTGGATAAAGGCTTGAGACAGACAAATTTAGTCAAATGTAATCTTACTACTGGTAGTACGCGGGTAAGGACCTAATAGGTCTATATATATTTTCTGCCACGGTCTATTTGGTCTATTTCTGCTTACCCAGCGGCGGTCTCAAACTGGTATTGGCAGCTTTCAACTGTTTACATATGCAAAATTCTGTTATATATTTATGCACATAAATTGACATTTTCGGCCAATAATATAGTCTCCGAAGACGTTCTAAGGTTTTCCTTATGCCACCATGAGCCGCATTTGGATCGTCGTGCTCTCCTTTATTAGGTCGATCCTATGTGACACTAGAATCCACATCTTCCAGGATGGAATATCTGTAACTGAAATAAACCGTTTGGGGTTGATTCGTATTAGCAGCCTATTATTACGAACACACATATTTGGGTACTCAGATGGGCTACTTTCAACTCGAATTTTAAGTTGCTCGTATGTTTCGTCACAACTTGTATCGTGATCTAACAGGTCAAAATTATGTAATGCGACATCGGCCTGTATCTCCTCAATGCTATCACAGTAAATTCGTGATAATGTATCTCTCTCTCACTCTCTTTCTCTCTCTCTCTTTCTCTCTTTCTTTCTCTCTCTCTTTCTTTCTTTCTCTATCTATCTCTCTTTCTCTCCATCTATCTCTCTTTCTTTCTTTCTTTCTCTCTCTTTCTTTTTCTCTCTTTCTCTCTCTCTCTCTTTCTTTCTCTCTTTCTTTCTCTCTCTTTCTTTCTCTCTCTCTGGCACTATACATCCCATCAAGGGATTTGATTACCTCAAATGAGGTTTCATAATCATACATACAAACCTTTTTTTTCCGGAAATCTATTATCCGGAAAAACATCTAATATCCGGAAAACGTTTTTTTCGTATTCTTTCATTTCCTCTTTTATTTACCTTATTTTCCAAAAATGAAATATTTTTTTTACTATATAATTAACTAAAATAAATTTAAAATTTTAATAAATGACACTGAAGTTTAAAAAATATTAAAATATACTGTTTTACTATGAAATTTAAAAAAAAATCTTTTATTTGGAAAAATCTTTTATCCGGAATTGTTTGCCCCAGTTGTTCCGGATAAAAGAGGTTGTACTTTCATTTCGGATAATGAGTGATTAATTCATTGATTCTAAACCAGCCGTGAATTTTTTTCATTGTCACCACCGGGAATCGAACCCGGGACCTCCGGTCGCTGGACCAAGCATGCTGATCACTTTGCCACCGGGGCGGCGATAATGTATCTGCTACATCCGGTATCTTTCCCCTTCTGGTGCACAATAGTAAAATCATAAGGTTGAAGCTTCAATCTCCATCTAGCAAGTCTACCACTAAGGTCCTTTTGTGACATTAACCACTTAAGGCTGGCATGATCGGTGATAATGGTAAACCTATAGCCTTCAATGTACGGCCGAAATTGTTTAACACTTATAACGGTAGCCAAATATTCCAGCCCCGTTATCGTGTAATTTCGCTGTGCCCGTGACGAATTTAATTTTTGCGAGATAAAGGCTATAGGTTTCTCACGACCATCGACGTCCAATTCAAAGAGAACACTTCCTATTCCCTGAGTACTGGCATCGCATCGAATGAAGAACGGGTCCGTGAATTTAGGATTATGAAGGAGAGGTGCACTACTAAGTAGATGCTTTAAATTTCCAAATGCTACATTAGCTTCGTCATTTCACTGGAATTTAACACCTTTACAAAGTAAATTAGTTATGGGGGCAGTAACAAAGATATTGTCTAGAAGCTGATGCGGTATTACTCGATCCATCAGTCTGTACATGGTTTGGGGTGCATTACACAACCCAAACGGAATGATGCAGCACTGATAGAGAGGACGGCCTGCAACTGTAAATGCGGTAATATATTTGGACTGTTCAGATAGCGGAATTTGCCAAAAGGCATCTTTGAGATCAAGGCTAGTGATATATGTGGTGTCTTTTATTCTTCCCAAAAGACTATTTATATTTGAAAGCGGATAGGCGTCTTTCTTAGTTATCATATTAACCTTACGAGAATCTATAAGCATAATCGGTTTTTCCCATTAGGTTTCTTAACAAGAACGACTGGAGAGCTCCAAGGACTGTTGCTAACTTCGATCACACCTAAGTCCCAGCTTGACCAACATCGATAGTATGCTCTACAGCTCTACCAGCTTTGTTTTAACTAAACCTTTTAAAGCGGAGGAAGGAAACTGTCCAATAATATTTTGTAATTTGGCTTTTTGAGTGGCACTGAGAATATGTTGATTTTTGAAGTTTTCTGATTCGCATGTCATCTCACAAATGACACCTGGTGCTACTTTAAAGGCACGCCAAAAATCAACACCAAGGTATATTTCGCTTTTCAAGGTTGGTACTACACAGAATTTTAAATTCCGTGTTTTGTTGAGGTAAGTAGCTGGCAATACAACGTACCCCGGCACAGAGTTTGAAGAACCATCCGCTGTTTGGATGCTATAATTACAGGGCTTGATTTTCACGTTAAGTGAATACAGAAGTTGTTCGGAATTTTTCCCTAATATACTAATAGTGGCCCCGCTGTCTAAAAGACCTACCAGAGACATTCCATTAATACTAATTTTTACGTAAGGTCTAGGATCATAATCTAGAAATTCGGTTATTGAGCAAATATTGCAAGCACGACAAAACAGTTAACGTTCATGCCAATAATTTTGTATTCTGAGGAAAAGTTCTGAAACTTCTCCGAACGTGCTTCTCCCGACTTTATCACATTCGGGCGCACATTTCTAAATTCTTTATTTTGACATCGGATACAAGCGTCAAGAGTAAATCCGGCTAATCCACACCTTCTGCAAAAGGTATGAGTGGTGCTCATAGGGCAGTTAACGAATCTATGGCCTAAGTCCTTGCAATTCCAACAGACTACAAACATCTTTGGATGTAAAGCTTCTATTTCTTTTATTAGTTTGAATCTGTCAATTTCAACATCAGATTCATCAGAACTTACAGTGTCGACCTGAGTACCACCATAGGCAGGCACTCGACGCGTTGAAGGTGGACTGGAGAGATCTTGTTGGTTTTGATACCTCTTCTACGAACACTACATTCCATTTACTCCGAGAATCGATTAAATAGTGAAATATAACTGATGGTGAAATTGTTGTCGCATGATCTGTCTCTGCACGTGGCCCCAGATAGTTATTGTACTTCATCAAGTTGCAAATTATTTAAACTATAAAGGAGTTCGTATGAAGTTGTTGAGCCTAGATAGCTTTCACGGACACGTGGGATTTGTTGGTTCCCTGCCTCTCTCTCTCTCTCTCTCTCTCTCTCTGACACTCTCTCTCTCTCTGACACTCTCTCTTGCCATCAAGAGATTTGGCCGCCTCAAATGAGGTTTCATAATCATATTTTCATTTCGGATAATGAGTGATTACTTCATTGATCCTAAACCAGCCGTGACATTTTTTCCTTGTCACCACCGGGAATCGAACCCGGTCCCCAGCCGCTTAACTTTATATTACACTCAATTTGAGTTTTTTCTCCTTCATAACTCAGACTTATTTGCGCAGTTTCGAAATTTAACAAAAGCCACCTCTCAGCTAAGTTTACACAAATCTTACAACTATGTAAATTAAATTTTTTAATCTACGCCAAAAACAATCTATTGTCAAAGATTTGAAAAATTGATAATAAAAAACTTTCAAATCTTCCAGAAAAATCTTTTAATTCTATATAATGTTACTCTTTGATAGACCTGTCCTTCTTAGTCCTTCTTTTGACACCAAATCTATGCAAAAGTGTTTTTATTGGCCCAGATTGAAAAATTTCTCATACTTGGAGTGGCAAATTAATATTAACAAAGTTTCAAATCCACCTTTCGGGAAACTCGTTTGCTACAAAATGTTATCCTGTGTATATAGTGGGACTTTGGCTAAATCTTTAGTAATGGCTTATAATTGGCTCAGATTTAAGAATTACTAATACCTGGAGTAGACAGTAGCAGCAGATTTTAAAATACGCTTTTCGGATAAATCTTTTTTTGCAAAATGTTGCTAATTGATAAGTCTATATTCCGCCCAAATAAGGCAATTTTGTACAATCAAAAATCGCTATAATATACATCATCCTTAAAATACACTATCCAAATGCTCCTCATTGATAGGCCTATACCTATCCTAATTAAAGGAAAATCTTGCCAAAATCTCTGATTGAATCTAAATCTCAGATTGAAAATTATGCATACTAAAAAGTGAAAATTACTAATAAACAAACCAAAATGGTTTTGATATCTGTACAAAAAATGTAAATCGTAAATTCTCCAAAGTGTAACTTGGATTTTGGTCAATTAATAACCAGTAATGTTCCTGTGTCGGACCACCAAGCAGGAAAGAATTTATATCGTTAAAAAAACCATTGCATTAATGCTGAATATTCAATTCTAATGAAAAAAAAATCGACAGCTATTGCAACAGGGGACCGATCGAATTTGATTTTTCATGATCTTTCGTAATGAAATTCTTACAAGAGAATCTCATAAAAATCTGGGCCCAACTGCCCCCCAAACTCGAAATTCCAAAAATACAAAACCAAGGCATCTAATTTAAATGGTGAACCAGTATTTTCACAACTACGGTCATATAACCTCCCAGCTAATCAAACGTTCACTCCACCATATTGTTATTCCAATGGTACATTTCCGCAAATATCACGTATAATTACCGCGGTTTCAATTCAAACCAGTTTTATTCCACTGAATTTCTACAGTAAGATCAACTTCCCAACCACAAAAACACATCCTCGATTATAAGAGGAATTTCGAGTTGAAAAAATCTCCGTCCTTGTACAGTTGGTACCAGATTTTTATGAGATTCTGTTGTAAAGGGTGATTTTTTTGTGGTTAGGATTTTCATGCATTAGTATTTGACAGATCACGCGGGATTTCAGACAAGGAGTCAAAGAGAAAGATGCTCAGTATGCTTTGACATTTCATAATGAATAGACTTACTAACGAGCAACGCTTGCAAATAATTGAATTATATTACAAAAATCAGTGTTCGGTTCGAAAAGTGTTTCGCGATTTACGTCCGATTTATGGTCTACATAATCGACCAAGTGAGCAAACAATTAATGCGATTGTGACCAAGTTTCGCACTCAGTTTACTTTATTGGACATTAAACCAACCACACGAATGCGTACAGTGCATACAGAAGAGAATATTGCGTCTGTTTCTGAGAGTGTTGCTGAAGACCGTGAAATGTCGATTCGTCGCCGTTCGCAGCAATTGGGTTTGTGTTATTCGACGACATGGAAGATTTTACGCAAAGATCTTGGTGTAAAACCGTATAAAATACAGCTCCTGCAAGAACTGAAGCCGAACGATCTGCCACAACGTCGAATTTTCAGTGAATGGGCCCTAGAAAAGTTGGCAGAAAATCCGCTTTTTTATCGACAAATTTTGTTCAGCGATGAGGCTCATTTCTGGTTGAATGGCTACGTAAATAAGCAAAATTGCCGCATTTCGAGTGAAGAGCAACCAGAAGCCGTTCAAGAACTGCCCATGCATCCCGAAAAATGCACTGTTTGGTGTGGTTTGTACGCTGGTGGAATCATTGGACCGTATTTTTTCAAAGATGCTGTTGGACGCAACGTTACGGTGAATGGCGATCGCTATCGTTCGATGCTAACAAACTTTTTGTTGCCAAAAATGGAAGAACTGAACTTAGTTGACATGTGGTTTCAACAAGATGGCGCTACATGCCACACAGCTCGCGATTCTATGGCCATTTTGAGGGAAAACTTCGGAGAACAATTCATCTCAAGAAATGGCCCGGTAAGTTGGCCACCAAGATCATGCGATTTGACGCCTTTAGACTATTTTTTGTGGGGCTACGTCAAGTCTAAAGTCTACAGAAATAAGCCAGCAACTATTCCAGTTTTGGAAGACAACATTTCCGAAGAAATTCGGGCTATTCCGGCCGAAATGCTCGAAAAAGTTGCCCAAAATTGGACTTTCCGAATGGACCACCTAAGACGCAGCCGCGGTCAACATTTAAATGAAATTATCTTCAAAAAGTAAATGTCATGGACCAATCTAACGTTTCAAATAAAGAACCGATGAGATTTTGCAAATTTTATGCGTTTTTTTTTAAAAAAAAGTTCTCAAGCTCTTAAAAAATCACCCGTTATTAACAAATTGATATAATCGTAAGGCCATGACGTCAATCTCATCGGCGTCATTCGGTCATTCTCTAACAGATCATGCATTTTTACTTTAAGATTTTGTAATTTTGAAACGCAAACAGAAAGTTCGTTATATGGATATTTCAAAGCTTTGCTATGAGGCTCGCATTCGTTTTCAGCAGTCTTGTTTAACTCCTTCAAAATTCGTGTATCTAGAGGTTGAAAATATTTGTGATCCGGTTACTTGCACACTTAATAATTACTTAACAAAATAACTACAGCTTTTTAGCCTACAAACATAGTTAGATTCTTTCTTTAGCTATGATGGCAGAAAATTTGTATTATTCAATGTATATTGTAGCGTTTAATCCACCAACCTTCGCACAATATTCGCTCTAGCAGGCTATCGGCCTAGCCTATTGCGCTCCTCGCTGCTATATAGGCACTGATTCCTTTATATAAATCAAGTTCGTTAGGCCGACTATCGATCTTAAAGCGAATATCGATTCGCGTAGAATTCTCTAAAAGAAGAAATGTTCCTTCAAAATACAACCTTGTTGTATTGGAATTCCATTCTCATCGGATAAACCGAGTTTCACTCCAAACGGGTTATAAAAGGCTTAGCTATATTCAAATAATATTTATTTTTTCATAACCAGTATCGCGAAGTTGTATTAAAACCATATTTTCATAACGTTTCTCAATGAGTTGAGAAATCTCTTAGCTTCATTCAAATTGGTCATTTTCCAAAATCTCATTCAGCACTCGAATTTATTCCGTTCATATATTGGCTATTTTAATCAAACAAACTGTGTTTCATCTTAATCGGTTGTGAAATAGTTTAGTTACATTAAAATTGGTCATTTTTCAAATCCGCCTTCAGAGTTCATTTGAGTTCATTTTGAAATCTTTAGGCAATTTGGAGATTATCCGGGATTATGATATCCGTGTTTAGGAAATATATCCGTGTTTGATGATATCCGTGTTTACCGGAATGGTAATTTGACTCTCAGAATAGCAGGCCTCTTATAATGAGCGATCTTGTATTAACAACATAAAGATTTTAACGATAATTCAAAACCACAGACCACCATTCACCCGTCCTTTTCATTAAAGGGATTTACACTAAAAATTTGGAAGGAAAAATTGTTGCTTCACAGTAAAAAAGAAATATTGAAATATATAACTAACGATTTTCGTATTGGAATTAAATTTTCATAGTGGCCCACAATAATAAAACAACAATACACAAACAAGCTTTAGGGTTTTAGGGTGATACTTTTGGTTTTTCACTCCGCATATTTAAAATGAAACGGGAAAACGGATATGTTAATATAATCGTAAAAAATTTAAATAGTCATTTCAGTTAATGGTGTATTATCTTGTAACAATTTCGATGAAGCTCGACATAAAGACTAGGAACCATTAAATGATATTTATTTGATAATTACATATATACATATGTGTTTTAAAATTTCGTTTTTATTCAAATTTAATTATGTGAACATAATTGCTATATGCGCAGATATAGGTTGAAAATTTTACGTATACGTTTCCTATTTCCATGACATATAATATTAAAACGCAAAAAATGTCGATTGACGTCACGTAATAAATTATCTAAATACGACGCGCCGTAGACATAAATGCGTATATTGCATTATACATAATATTCTTATTACAACGTAGTTTCCCGCATGATAAGTAGTAATTTTCCCGATAATTTTCCAACATTAAATTTTCTTTGAATGAATCTATTTAGTAGTATCTAACTACAAATCCTTGCAATGAGATTCCTCCTCTAGCGCGGCACGTGCTATCCTTACAATTAAGGCACAAAATTTAAAAAATTGCTTTTACAACAGTAAATGCTTGGTGGTAGAATTATAATATAAGTATTTAGTTTTCCAAGAATCAATAAAAAAAATTCACCCACTATATGTATGAGCATATTTCGTATACGCAAACATTAAAATACATAAAACGCATATCATTTTCAATAACATAACAATAAAATCGAGAACAACAACAAATGAAATATTATGATTATTTTTTATGTTATTTTAATGTAATTAAATTATTTATTGTGTAATAATAATAATAATAATGATAACATACATATAACAATCGTAATAGTATTGTGTTCGTATATGTACATTTCTTATCGAGTTTTTCCTATACACACCATCCAATCTATAAATATCGTACATAAAAGCTTTCGATCCGAAAATAAATATTTTTATTTTTATTTGGATTTATTAATCGAATTTTGTCTGTAATACGGAGCGCTGCGGAGTTAATAACAAATTTGATTTCGTATATTAAGCACTTACTATTGAACTTTAGACGTCAGTTCTTTTAATATTAGATTGTGACGTACTGCGACGATTAGCAGAAAGACAAAAGTTTTTGTTTGTATATCTTGATCATTAGTTGTGGCAGGTTATTGACCCTTGGGAATATTAGGCACAATGACCTTAAATTGCCAGCAATACATAGAATTAAATTACCTCCGTAATTGTTCATGTTCACATTAATGGGGCGTTGCACTTAAAATAAAAAATAGTAATAGACCTTAGCAATTATTTAGAATCAACTACATAATTGTTTTATTTTAAAACGACTACCTTTTCTCAAGTAACGGGTGGGGCAAAAGTCCCGCTACCATTTTGATTGCGCGCCATCTTGGTTATGTGACGTTTAGCTCAGTTTTGCTTTAACCGTTGTGTTGTGTAGACGCCCAAATTTTATAATGGATAAATATACGCCACAAGAACGAGCAGAAATAGTGACAATATTTATTGAAAATAATCGTTCGATTATTGCCACTCAGCGAAAATTTCGTCAAAAATATCCTAATCGTCCAGTGTCTCGCAAACCACAATTTATCGTTTACATGCGAATTTTCGACAGTACGGTACGACTGCCGCCCGGTGGCAAAGTGGTTAGCATGCTTGCTCCAGCGACCGGAGGTCCCGGGTTCGATTCCCGGCGGTGACAAGGAAAAAATTCACGGCTGGTTTAGGATCAATGAATTAATCACTCATTATCCGAAATGAAAATATGATTACGAAACCTCATGTGAGGCGGCCAAATCCCTTGATGGGATATAGTGCCAGAGAGAGAGAGGTACGACAGCAGACAGACCTTGACAGCAGACAGACCTTACGTCTCGTAACGCTGAAAA
The DNA here is from genome assembly GCA_947310385.1 of Nephrotoma appendiculata. Lineage (NCBI taxonomy): Eukaryota > Metazoa > Arthropoda > Insecta > Diptera > Tipulidae > Nephrotoma > Nephrotoma appendiculata. Next base: position 240,177,834 of record OX371225.1, on the reverse strand, counting down.
TGTGGCTCTGGTGCGCGATAGTGTTGCACAGTTTCCAGAAACATCAATTCGGAGACGTGGTTCCCAGTTGCACATTTCTGCACGCAGTTTAATGCGAATTTTGAAAACTGATTTGAAAATGTTCCCGTACAAAATTCAATTAATCCATAAATTGCTACCGAGAGATCATGATCAACGAGTTGAGTACAGTAATGCAATCCTAAGGCTGTCTGATGAAATTGAAGATTTTTCGTCTAAATTGATAATGAGCGATGAAGCCCATTTTCTTCTCAGTGGCCACGTCAATAAACAGAACAGTCGGTTATGGTGTGGTATTCATGCTGGAAACATTATTGGTCCTTATTTTTTTGAAAATGACCGAGGTGTTGAAGCTACTGTTACTGCTGAACGGTACCAAGATATGATTCGAAATTTTCTTGTGCCTGAAATGGAACAGCAAGGACTAGAGGACATGTGGTTTCAGCAAGATGAGGCCACAGCACACACACACAGCCCGTTCAACAATTTAATTATTGAATGACGTTTCTCCACGAAGAATAATTTCACGAAATGGCGATTTAGCATGGCCAAACAGATCTCCGGATTTAACAGCACCAGACTTTTTCTTATGGGGTTTTTTAAAATCAAAAGTTTATGTGAATAAGCCCCAAACGATTCAACATCTTAAAGACAATATTCGTCACGAAATTGAAGAAATTCAGCCTGAGATGTTGCAGGATGTCATGAAAAATGCTTTAAAAAGAGCCGAAAGTTTAATAGCGAATCGCGGTCACCATTTAGCCGATATAATTTTCCAATCATAACGAGAAAACAATGCAAAGACCAATAAACTTTTTATGAAAACCAAACTTACTTATCTTTTCTTTGAACAAAGTTATATGCAATCATAATGGTAGCGGGACTTTTGCCCCACCCGTTATCATATTTTTTATTTGCCAATTAACGAAGGCGCGAAGTTAAAAATGTGTCGCCAAAGTCAATTGTTTTCAAAAAGTTATCGTCTGAACCATCTCCAATTTTGGAATCTGAGCCGCCCACAAATTAAATTTCAATTCAATTTCAATTCAATTTCATTTCAATTTCAATTTAATTTCAATTCAACTTCAATTCAGTTTCAATTCAATTTCAATTCAATTCAATTCAATTTCAGTTCAATTTCAATTCAATTTCAATTCAATTTTAATTCAATTTCAATTCAATGTCAATACCATTTTAATTCAATTTCAATCCAATTTCAATTCAATTTCAACTCAATTTCAACTCAATTTCAACTCAATTTCAACTCAATTTCAACTCAATTTCAATTCATTTTCAATCAATTTCAATTCAATTTCAATTCAATTTCCATTCAATATCCATTCAATTTCAAATCAATTTCAATTAAATTTCAAATCAAGTTCAATTCAAGTTCAATTAAATTTTTAATCAAGTTCAATTAATTTTCAATTCAATTTCAATTAATTTTCAATTCAGTTTCAATACCATTTCAATTATATTTCTAGTCCATTAGTAAAGGGATATTGGATACCAACGTACTTGGTGAATAATATCCCTGGTAGTAAGACTTATTCTTGTTCCCTAGATAAGCTGTTGTTTAGTGCTCTCTTGTTTGGCTTAGGGTTAATCAAATCCGCACTACGCTTTATTTATCCGGTAAACAAATTATCATATAAAAAGTATAGCTAGTGCACCTCTAACGTCTGAGCAATTAGTGACTTTTTATGCGCAACCGGGCGTTACTCATATATGGTGAAAAATTCCTGAAATCACAAATTTTTGGAAGTCATGTTTGAATTTCATGTTTTTTATATTTTCAATGTATAGTCTTGATTAAAAAAAAGTTTGTGAAATTTTTTTTTCTTGTTGTTGTTGTTAAAGATACAGGATGCCAAATTTTGATAAAAATGATGAACATGATGTTGTATATATGGCTATAAAAAGAAAACTAACTATCCGATACTTATAAACCTGGGCTCATTTTAAAGATAAATGAGTAGGGATTCTAAAAAAATTATAAAATTGGTACCATGTTTCAACTCTTCCTATTCAAAATGGCCGCAAAAATAGTATTTTAGAATTTTATCAAAAACCTATTTTTTTTTTTTTTAATTTTTCCTCATTTAATTCTATTGAACACACCAAAAAATTGTACTTGTGTTATTTTTTGTTTTCTTGCAAAAGGCATTTAAGTAAAGAGATCTACGTATTCTTGTATTTAAAATCAAATTTTAATTTTTTTGCAAGAAAACAAAATATCGCAAGTCCAATTTTTTAGTACACTTGAATCTCGATTATCCAGGATCCGATTATCCGTGAACCTCGATTATCCGGGATTATCCGGAATTTTTTTGTGTCTTGGTTAATGTGAATTTCATCTGATTAACCGGGATTTTTTTTATTTCTAATAAAAATCATTCGATTAACCGGGATATTTGATTATCCGGGAAGTCCCACTCATTCCGGATAATCGAGGTTCAAGTGTATATATATTTTTATTATTATTATTTTTATTATTATTATTATTTTATTAAATGTATTACAAAATAAATAAAGAAATTAAAAAGTATTTACACAATCAAAATTTACATGTTACATAATGTTCACTATTTGAATATTTTTTACATTTTAACTTGCCTTCTCCTGAAGATATAATTGCGTGAAAATCCCGGGTTCCTTTTATTGTTTTCAAATTCCCTAGTCTCCAGTTGAATTTGTTTACTTCAAATCTTCATTGACATCTTCAAATCTTCTTCAATGACTTTTAATATAATCAGAAACGTTTCTTAAATTTTTCGAACATTTCGTCTCAGGAAACGGCTTACAACACTTTTTGAGCCCAGACATTATTACATTATTAATTTTTTGTTATTTAAACAAGCAAATGCTTCAAATAGAACTTCACAAGTTAAACTAACTAAAATATTATTTTAAACTCTAATTTATACAAAAATGTTAACAAATCCACTGGTTATGTTATTTTACAGGCCTACTCCCTCTTCTATAGAATCTCAAAAAAATTATTTCAGGAATACAAATAAATTTTTAAAAATTCGGTCCAAATGGTTACATATATTCAGGTACAGAAAATAGTGATTAAACCTAACAAAATAAATGAGTCATGACAAAATTTTATTATTCTACTAATTTTTTTAGGGGTATCCATAAACTACGTCACGGATTCAGGTACAGAAAATACGCTTAATCCTAACAAAATAAATGACTCATGGCAAAATTTTATGAATAATAATAAAATTTTGCCATGAGTCATTTACTAATTGCTTTAGGGGCTATCCATAAACTATCTCACATTTTTATGGGGGATGGAGTATCGATTGTTGTGACGTATGTCGCTGGAGGAGGAAGAATTTTATAAAATGACAGATTGTGACGTGACGTCACGTGACAACGTGTCTAATTATAATTACAGCAGTCACTTTGATAGGATAAACATTCAATATAACAATTTGCAATCAGAAGCTATTGTTCCATCATTTGAACAAGATAGCGTTGAAAATCGCAAAAAATGTTAACAAATGGAATAATTTTGCTAAATAAACACGCGTAGACGCAAAACGCTGAAAGGAAGTTAAAAATGATCAAACCTAGGGTGATGTAATTTATGAACGATTTGTGAACTGAATAATTCTAAACAGTTACTTTATCAAGTTGATCGTAAAAATAGTTGAAAATAAAAAATACCACATTGACTTTGATTTTATATACAAAAAATGGGTAGATCTTCATACTCAAACGTGTTATGCAAGAAAACAAAAAATATTACAAATACAATTTTTTGGTGTGCTCAATAGAATTAAAAGAGGAAAAATTTAAAAAAAAAAAAAAAATAATAATAGGTCTTTGAGAAAATTCTAAAATACTATTTTGGCGGCCATTTTGAATAGGAAGAGTTGAAACATGGTACCAATTTTATAATTTAAAAAAAAAAAAAAGTTACTTTAGGATTACTATAACACTAATATCCCATTGCTTATGTAACATGACATCACCTTCCATATCCCTTTTCCTGCCTACCCACACGATTGTGTGGATAATGTAAAAGAATCATGTCAAACATTTATTGTTGTATGTGTTTTGAAAGCGAAGTCAAATTTCTACCAAATAACAAAAACTATACATGTGTGCGAATATACAACTAGTATACATTTAGGAGGAATACTGGCAACAATTGTTGCGTGATAAAAATAAATTAATAATTAAAATTAATGTATACTAGTATGTAAAATTAATGTATACTAGTTGTTTATTCGACCACATGTATAGTTTTTGTTATTTGGTAGAAATTTGACTTCGGTTTATAATAAGAAAAAAATTTAGAAGAATTTTTTTCCAATCGGTTGATTTGATTTTATAGGTAATTATTGAAGTTTTGAGTTCCAAGGTTCCACTATATAGGCAGGATTAATGAGCAACATTTTGTAGAAGACGATCTTGCTGAAATGCGAATTAGTTTTGACACAAGAGGTGACTGGATGGTTGGTAAGTTTATGAGCTTTGACCAATGCCATAAAAGATCGCCCCAGTGCCATAATAGTAGAACCACTATCTAATAAGCAGGTATTGCTGTCCAATCTGATTCAATAAATGCGTAAGGCCGCTTATCAATAAACATTTCTAATCAAATCTATTAACACTGATTCGGCTATTTTAGAATAAAGACGTTTCTTTTCTTTGAACTATTTTGAAGTTTGTTTAAAAGTTACGAGGAATGAGAAGTTGTAAACTTGTTCAGGATTAATCTGAGGTTGGTTCACTCTGATATTGGGTCCTTGGTTTGGTTCCAAGTTTGTTGACAGAAATTACCTTGTAATCGGCAATTCCGACAAATATTTGGTAGAGATGCACGAGGATTAAAATGTGGCAGCTGGGAATTATAATTTGTAAAAATAGTTAGTATTCGACGCACAAACGTCATGTAGAGTCTGGGATTTAATTTTTAAATTGACGTCGGGTATGTAATCGATGGTTTTCCAAGAATTCTTTGTTGATTTCTCTGAACCAGATCAGCCACTGATGAGATGGTTCTTCGATCCAGGTGAGCTGTTACACCAACTCCCATATTTTGTCTCAACATTTCACAAACAATTCAGATCCCGCTAAGGGAATCACCATTGGCATAGCAAGGGAAAAAGATCATAGTAGAAACTGGCGAAAGATTCTCCTGTGTATCGATTTAGTCTCGTGAGTTACTTATTTAAAATGAGTGAAGCAAAAAAATCTAATACGTACACAGTGTATATATAATACATAATTATGTCTTTGTATCTGTAGTTTTCTTTTGTTCGTATTTGTGTCATTTGTATGATGAACAGTACCAAAAAAAACTCTGTTTCAGTTTACCCCAATGCTGGGACAAAATAATACAAGCTGTGGGGCTAAATGATCCACTGGTCTTATTTACAATTATTACATTTAAATAATCGGGAAACAGATAGTTCACTGGTAATTTAACACCCAGAGCAATATTTGCATTTAATCCAATTTTCGATAGGTTTACCTATAGGGGTAAAATCCACAAATCATTACAAACTAGACATCCAAGACTTTCATGCATTTTGCTGTTTTTTCTTGGGTTCCAATTAATTAAATTTTTGTTTTTTTGCTTATTTATTTGATTGCTATCTCAAATTTATTATCCTTTCATTTATTGTCTCTCAAACGGTGAATAATTAAACGTTGTGTTTGGAATTTCGTTAAATACAATAATTTTTGCTATCAATCTTCAACGAATTTAAAAAATACTAACTTTTTCTATTAAAATAATCACAGAACAATGAAAACAATACGTTCATCTTTGAAAAAATATTTTTCGGGTTTTTTTTCGGTAAACCATTGGTATGCGTTTTGTATAGTATGGGTTTTCACTGGTTCCATCTATTGGAGGCAAGTGTAAAAATTAATATTGTTTTTACAAGTGTATAACAAGGTTTTCGAGGAATTGTGTAATTTTGCCCCTTCTTACCCTATTACAATGATACAGTGTCCCAAAATTTACGCAAGATTTGAATTGCATAGCAAACACTTAGTATTTAATTTGAGAGTGCTGAAATAGACCAATATACGGAAATATCACAATATAATATTACAATTTAAAAAAAAAAAAAAAAAAAAAACAAAGTAAAAATAGCAAACACAGTTTTTCCACATCGGGCACATAACCTCCACGCGCTCTTTTAACTTCAAATAACCCCATAGAAAGAAATGCAATGTTAAATCACAGTTGTTTCTCGACAATCACATGTGGGTTCTCCAAACCGTAAATGCGATAATTTTAACGATTAGCGAAACCATCAAGGTGAAAATGAGTTTCATCGCTTACCATGATTTTTAAAAATCAGCATTCAAACTTTCAGTTATTTTTGAAATATTGTTCAGCAATGAAAACGCGTTGTTCTTTCGTGCAGTGGTACACTTGTACTAGCCCCAAACTATCACCTGTCAAACTGTTTTATTTTTTTGCTTTTTTCTCTCTCTCTCTCTCTCTCTCTCTCCGGTTTTCACATCCCATGAAGGGATTTCGCCGCCTGCACTAAGGCCCTCCATCCATCTCGATCCACCGCTCTCGTCCTCCAGTTTCAACATCCTAATGTTCGTAGATTTTGTTCGATATCGTCACGCCAGCGTAGTCGGAGTCTTCCTGTATGACGCACTCCGGCTGGTTGTTGGTGGAACACTTTATTTATCATCCGTTGTTATGGAGACCTTGTAACGTGGCCGAGCCATCTCACTCGATTGGATTTAATAAATCCGATGATATCGCTGCCTCCGAGGAGTTGCTTTATTTCGTGATTCATACGAATCGATGATGAACTATTTTCAGTTCCGGAGATAACTAATATCGTTCAAGAAGTCATCGGCCGCTTCCAACAATGTCGAAATTTCATCTAAGTATTGCTATGGCGGTAACAAAGAATCTGAAGATTAGTTTTTGGAATGCCCACAGCATAAGAAACAAAGTAACGGAAACAATTGATTTCATAAATAATAATGATACAGATGTGTTGGTTTTGAGCGCGACTTATGTTACAGGCTTCGGATAGGATTAATACAACTAATTATAATAGTTATATAGTGGATAGAACTGAACGTGGAGGAGGGGCATTGCCGTGTTGATCAGTAGGAAAATTCTGCATTCTCTTCTTCCGTGGTACAAGACAAATGTAATTGAGTTCCTGGGCTTTAATTTAATGTGTGAATCTGGAAGTTTAAAATTAATAGCGGTCTACTTTCCCAGTAGCTTTCTTACGAAACAAAAATTGAATAATTTCAAGTCGAACCTAAACTTAATTTGTAACTCACAAGAGAGTTTATTTTTGTGCGGGGATTTGAATGCGCGACACAGGTTGTGGGGTTGCTCAAGAGTTAATAGAACTGGTGATATAGTCACGACATAATATCGAATCGGGGTCTAAGTGTTTATTATCCTAATACCCCTACCTATATCCCGTATTCATCAAGGCGCCAACCTTCTACTTTGGATATAATTACGGAGCCCTTCACAGCATCCCAATTATGTTCTGACCATCGTGTTGTTCTATTTCAAATCAACACAACGATTTGACATCGGTCGCCTTCCTGTGACATTTTGTTATAAAAAAGCTAATTGTAAATGGTACAGGAAAAAATTACAAAATTCTATCAAATTGGATGATTCCACGGCGATATCACTTAATTGTACTAACGATATTGATGAGAAATTGTAAAACGTGATATCTCATATATAGTATGTGCAACGCACGTGAGATTTCTGTGCCAAAAGTATAGAATCGGCAAAAATGTTAATTAAAGTCAAAAAAGTTCGCAGGTATCAATGGCAACGAACTAGATTGATTTACAAATCATTCAGTTACGCAATGTGCGCTGGAACTCGTTATTCAGTGAATTTGACACTGGGTCAAAACCCTTCTGGAAAATTACTAAGGTCATAAAAAATAAAAATAGACTTACCACCTTCAAAGCCTGATAATCGGTTGCTCATTTCTGATAAAGAAAAAGCAAACACCTTTGCTTCTGTTTTTAGTCGCATTTCTATAGTCCATAACGACTCTGCTTTGGTAAATATGGTAAAATCGTATACATTACTTATCTCAATGGTTCTCCAAATGATACCATTGAATATGCCAAACCAGCTGAAGTAAAATTGATCATTAAATCACTTAAAACCAGGAAAAGTTCCGGTGTTGATAATGTAAAAAATTTAGTGTTAACAAATAATGTGGTTATTATATTGACAGATTTATTTAATGCTTGTTTTAATTTAAACTATTTCCTACTGGCTTGGAATCATGCCTTTCATTTCTTGTACCCAAGCCAAATAAAGATAACGGTAGTCCATTGAATTATAGACCGATTAGCATAATTTTGTCAAGATTACAAACACCTTATAAGCCGCTCAATATTGCCAAATGTACAATTTGGGTTTAGACAGTTCCATTCAACTAATCATCAAACCAAACGATTCGACCCAATTGAAGTTTATACTAAATTAATCCTAAACCAACAAAAACAAAAATTAATGAGAGTGTATTAGTTTAAAGCAGTCATTTAGGTGAAGATGAAACGCAACAAATATTTCTATTGAAATAATTATTTAAATATTTATTTATTTGTTTAATCCAGAGTTTTAAATTAAAAACAATATTGTTTACATATAATTAAAGATGTTTATGAAAGTCTAAAATCAAATAAAAAATTAACAATATAACTCTAAAAAATTATATTAATTTAAAAATGCTGACTATTTTCCAAATCATAAAATTTTGAACGATCGAAAAACATGTCAGTATAATATTTTAGTAGACCTATATGTATACTCGACAAATAACAACGCGATTAAAATTCTAATGGGGCTCGCATATCTAAAACGATATGCAATTGAAGAACGGAATTTCTTAGTAAATTTGATTCTAAGTAAATTCAAATGAAATGCTACAAATGAAAGAAACCATCCTGCAGTGTTAATCATCTACGGACTATCATAACTAAGTACCGCAATAATAATCTTAATGATTATATTCCAACTTTGCTGGATTCTTACCATTTATATATTCATCTAATCTTAGCATGTCTGAGATTGATTTAGTAACAAAATATTTAACTAATTTACAACAAGATGGTTTCTAGGGTGGTGCTGAATCTGTATTAGTAATTTCCAAAATAAAAAGCCTAAAATTAATGTGCCTATCCTAATTCCCAACACCAAGTCAAATTTATTCCTGAAACTCCAGAATAACAAATTGAATAAAGAAATTTTAAATTACTGTATTATTACTTTACAATTTTTCCGCTTTTTTATAGACAAATATTATTTTCTATGACATTCACAATGTTTGAGACCTTTCGGGCCACAAAAAAAAAGAGGAGAGAACTTTTTCTGTACGAAACCAAACTGCCAAGAGGAAACTTGAGAAAGTTCTCATTTTTGTAAAGGGTTGTGTGGCTTTGCACATACAAGTACCCTTGGGGTTAAAAATGGGGGGTGAGTGAATTTTCTACATTGTGGTAGAGATATTGTAAGTAAATGACCTCTTTATTTTTGGTCGCCCGAAAGGTCTCAAACATTATGAACGTCATAGAAAATAATATTTGTCTATAAAAAAGTCGAAAATTTTAAAATAAAAATTTGAAATTAATTTTTTATAAACCGGAAACCATTATGACAAATTTTTAGCTCAATTTATGAATTGTGCATAAATTGCTGAAGCCAGGGCACACACTACGAAAGCCAAACCAAATATTTAATTTGATAAGTTCAATTAGAATAACAAACGATTTTCGCATCGGATATACCTAGTACTTAGCCACCGTATCGTATAGTTATTACAGAAATTCTAAAAATTACACTGCACAATGCTTTGATAAAAATATATAATACTGAAATAAAACGAGAATTTTCTTTCAAATTAAAAATACAATAAAAACTTACGTTCACATCTCACATCATACAGCATAAAACAGAACAGTAAAACTTATAAAATGGGGGGAAATTATTATATTTTCATTTCGTATATAGTAAAAATAAAACAAATAAAACGGAAAATTATTGGAAACCATCTTTGAGTGTTCAGAAAATTAAGCGATGTACTTCCTAAAGCTAAATACCGTTTCGTTTTTTGATGTTCTCTTTTTGTATACTAAAAATTTAAATTTTCCGTTTTTCCTACTACGTTCAAATATTATAAATTGAATATTATAAAGGAATATGAATGGAAATGTTAACCACATAATAATACGTTATAAGATTATGGTGGATATAATAGAGATGTAGATATAGATATCTTTCACTGTTTTGTAAATATAAATGGTAAATCTAAAATAAGACACAGACAAATTTGTAATTAAATTTTAGTATTTTTTTTATTTTTTATTTTTTCGTACAAAATGCGGGAAACACAAAACTGTCTAAAGTTGTAAAATTTGGTTATGAATTTATAAAATGATGTCTACAGCAATGGCCCCCGAGAACTAATCCCTCCGCCACAAGTTTTCTTACTAAATTTCTTCAGCCTATACATTCACCCCGGAAAAATAAAAAAAAAAACTTTTTTAATCCTTTTCGATTACATTTAAATTTCTCACATTATCGCTTTGCTGTGCGAACCAAACAAAATTATAAGAAATAAACTTTGCCAATATTTCATTACGATGCTGCACAGCACACACAATATAAAGAAAGCGACAAGGAACAGAAAAACAGTTGTTGTTGTTTGTAATAAATTAGATCTCTGGAAAATTCTAATACTACGAAATTAATTTAATCGAATCACATTTTATCAAGTCGAAAGAAAATGAAGAATTTTTTTTTAATAAAATTCATTGTGTTGTGGGTGCAATATTTTTCCAGAACTTTTTCTTCTCTTTGTTCTACGTTTAGCCGCCTTCCGGTTTGGTATTATACTCGTAGAGTAGAATGTAACATTTGTTCTATATGTGTGCTAGTTAAGTAGGTTGTTTGTATCATATATGCTGTTCTTGTTGTAGGATAATTTTAATGGATTTATGCTGAGAGAGTATAACGTATCGAGTCGGGTTTTGTTTCCGACTTGTCTCGTTCGAGTAAACTATGGAATTTTAAAATGTATGATATGAGTGCGGTATCGTCCGTAACTTGCATAATTAAATTGTTAAATAAGGGTATATAATCGATATTCTCAAGTCGTGTACATAATATTTGAATCTAAAAAGGTTCTAAACCAATTACCATTAGAAAAAAAACATACTATCACCATCTCGCATTATATGTGGAGCATACGTGATGTAATCTAAATCTGGAATATCATAATTCATCTACGATAATCTAGACAACATCATCTCTACTTATAAAAACATAATCCTAGACTGGACTCTCTTCTTATTTTATATTTTATATTATATATATATTATATATTCCCGAACTACTTAAAAATTTATTTTAGCATCTGTCATATTTTGTTGTTGTTGTTTGTTATCTGTATATTAAAATACTAGATAAGAATATTTAATGTCTTTTGGAAATATAATCGTAATAATTTTTTTACGACAGAAAATAATTTTCTCTCACAAATTAACTCGCAATAAAATATTACAACCGATATAAATAGTCTTCTTGTGTTCTCGAAGTGTGTATTTATAAGACGTTGGTGGTGTATTACACAAGAAAACAATAACAAAAAGTTATGATTGAAAATTGTGATTTTCTTTTGTTTTGTTTTTATTATTTTTTGGTATGACGGTTATAAGTATATTTCCTGGGAAAGAGGTAATACGTCATTATATTGTTGCAACGTGGTATGGATAATGTTCTGGAATTTTTTAAATATGTAGGTTGACTACGTATAACTTGTTTGTGACTTTTATATGTTTGACCAATATTTGCCTGTATAAATTATTGTGGGTGGCGTTTTTCATCATTTGAAGCAGTTTTTCTGGCACTTGTTGAAGCTTTATGGTTGCCTCAGTATTATGTATGATGATGTTTCCGGAAAGGAAATTGTAATTATTCGTAAAATTTTAGGTAAGCTATGTAAAAATAAAGCTAGAGTAAGGCTGTCAACATCTCTAATATCAAACCATATTCTATTTCCAACTAATTTTAAATTTCTGGTGGTGTGATTTGATTCCATTTTTTCACACTCTGTATACTTAGCTTTTGTCACTTTTAAAATTTAATAATTTAAAAACTTTTGTAATTATTTCTACCTTATTTTTCATCTTCAGTTCAAAATAACAACTATATTCAGTTCAAAATAACAACTAGTAGTTGTACTTTTGAAATCATATTTTTCGAAATCGATATTCAAAATGAAATTCTTATATTGTCACTATTAGGTAGAAATAATTTCAAATGTGTTATAAATATTTAATTTTAAATATGTATAACAGTTTTTAGTCGAAGCAAGCATAAAATTCGGCAAAACACTGCATTATCGACATTAGCATAAATGTGACCGGAAACCCTCTAGTTTGTCGGCGCCTTTGTTAGCCATAAAATCTACATTATCCCCAACATTACAGAAGAAAACACAAGGTTGAATTTTTTAAAGAACGAAAGGACTTTTTAAATTTAATAAAATTACCTTAGACATGTTTATCTACAATGAAACTATTATACAAGTTTCATTGATTTTTTATTGATGCAAAATTATAAATACACTTGAACCTCGATTATCCGGGATGAATGGGACTTCCCGGATAATCAAAAATCCCGGTTAATCGAATGATTTTTATTAGAACTAAAAAAATCCCGGTTAATCAGATGAAATTCAGATTAACCAAGAGACTAAGAAAATCCCGGATAATCGAGGTTCACGGATAATCGGATCCCGGATAATCAAGATTCAAATGTAATGCGTATAAAAAGTTTCTTGAACTGGCATGGAATAAAGCTACTGAAGTTAGCCGAAAAAATTCTGCATTATTGACATATTTTGTATCAGGTGATAGTACAAAATTCTGATGATATTAGCCGAATATTTCATGTGATTGAAGTTTGCAGTAAATTTTTGCCGAAAAAAAATTGGATATCAACAAGAAACTTTGGACCACCTGTACCAAAAATCAAGCCATATTTTATGTAGCATCAAAGCTAATATAAATTGGTTGAAGTTATGCAAAATCAAAAATTCCTGGAATTCAAGATTATAATTTGTTGTGTTAGTGGGCAAAGAATTTGAGTAACTAAAATGACAAATTATAAACATGGGATCCTGCCATTTACGAATTGGTCTTACTTCACCCAGTCCATATTACCGTTAAACTTGCGATTTATTTTACTTCAAGCCTTATTGATAATCCAAATATTTGTCGACTAAAATTTACTGCTAACATCAATAACATGGAATTTTCGACTAATATCATCAGAATTTTATGGTAATATATGATCGGCTGAAATTTTCGGCTAACGTCAGTAACATCGTTATTCCTTTGTCTTGTGAGTGGGTCCAAAGTTTTCAGTTCGAGCCTAATTAGAAAATTCATTCAAATAAATTTTAATTTTCGAATGTTAGTTATTCCACAAGGAAATGAGAGTTCAAATATGGTTGCGGATTTTCAAAATTCTAGCCATGATCTCTTATATAAACTTTGGCTTGTAACATGCAATATTCTGGAGTAAAGCCTGAAGCCAAAAAATTAGATTTTAGCCTACATATTCAAATAAATAACGTAGGCGAATTTAGGCTATTTAACGAGAGTAAGCAATTTTGAATATGGTTGAGGTTTTTAAGTAATCTAACCACGATCCATTCAGGAGAAAAATTAACTTTCCCCTGAAAGTTTGCGTAAATATTCTATAAAAAGCTCGAATCCAAAAATAAAGTGCGACTATACAATGTGAGCTACATCAATTTTATGCGTTTCAGGAAAATAAGAGTATTGATCTTATCATTATCCTATATAAACTTTGGCGAATTTTGGTGGAAATCTATATACCACAAGTAGCAGCTTCAATGGGAGCTTTTCTAAATTTTTGAAAATTTTACCATTTACAAAAAAGATAAAGAATTAAAAAATTTAAATAAATTTAAAATTTAAATTTTCAACCAACAAGGGTTGACCTTGTTGGATTTTGTGAAATTTAAGCAAGGATGATTTTTTTTTTCGATTATACCAGACAGTTTTTCCAAAAGTCCGGTAAATTTAATTTATCGCTTTAGAAATCAAGAGTGGATATTCGAGATCTATTTGAAGAGTGTTGGTAACAACATATTATTCACCCCTCCATTTTTTTAAAAGGTGCGCGGTTACATTTTATTAGGCATGCTCATATTTTCTAATTACAAATTTTGAGAAATCAATATTTAATTCTATGTAGGACAGACGCGATTAGAATTTGACAGAATTAAAAGAGTTCATTCTTTCAGAATTCCATTTTAGTTTTTTGCTTTAGTTCAAGCTCAAAGTAGAAAATTCTTACAGTTTTCTCGGTATGTCTGGGTCAATGAATTATCCGGACTTAATAAAAATATAATGCTGTAAATTTGCTTAGTTGTAAAATTTAGTCATCATACAAAATAATTTCAGATAAATACGAGAGGCGGAAAACCTTCCAACCCCAGAAAAAATTTATTTGAAAGCGGCCGTGTTGAATATTATTTATTGTTTTATTATTGTTCTCTTTTACCAAGGAATTTCCTAATTTGTATATAAAAATAATATTGGATTTAATTCATCGCCATTTGGGGCTCAAAAACTATTGAATTTCATTAATATTTGCTGTTAAAATTGTTAATTTTAAATGGATGGTGAGACATATTCTACAAATAAGTACACCGAAAATCGTTTAATATGCAAAAGTTTAAATCACAAAATAAAGAGGGGGGTAATTTCTTACGGTTAATTATTAACTTTAATAATTAGAAATATGTTTTTTAACGGATTACGGCTAATGCGGCTTATCGACATTTTTGCCTTAATTATCAAATTTAACAGTATTTTATTTTCACATTATTTTCAAATTATCATATTAGTTTAAAATCAAATCTTTTCGAAAGAAAATATAACCAGGTGAAATATTCTTAACAGTTAGTTAAATTTTCTATGCATACAAGTATGTGTAAAGAGTTGTCCCCCTTTTCAGTTAAAGGTAACAATTTGAATATGGCCACGAACAATTCGAATATGGCTGCCCGAAATTTTGATATTAAATATGATCTTACACTTACTTATTACTTCTATACCTTTCTTACAAATTAAGAAATTCATTCATTACTCAACTAGACATTATTTAATAATTGTGCCTTCTAAATCTAATTCTTCCCATATACTCGTACATCTCAATATTTCCAAAAATTCTATTCTCGTTTCGCCTGAAATTTAATATAAATTTATTATCGTAATAGTTTACACATTTTATTATTTACAATTAAAATTAAATGTTTGATCCATTTAAGTATTTCTTAGAATTTTTTATTTTAATTAATCTACATTACTTCCTTCAAAAAAAATTATTCCCTTAACATTTCCACGAACTCCATTGAAATATGAATCAAATTTAATTTAAATTAATACTACGAACGGATTTAACTAATGTATTTAGAAAGGGAAACGACACATGTAATTTAGTTAATTCTACAATTAAAATACTTATATAAATTTTAACTTGTACAAATTCAAAACAAATTTGTCAAACTCATCCTTAATCTATTTTAACTTTAATCCAGTATTCTGCTCGGTTCTATTCCAGAAATCTTCTGACTTGCGTGTCTGAAATAAACCGTAACATGAAACTTACTTTAATATCCCGTATAACGGTTTTTATGAGATAGTTACTATACAAGTACCTCTTGTATCTGCTTCCCAAAGCTTCTACAGAGCAAGCTCACTCTTAAACCGGCTTTAATATCTAGGATTAACAATCCAGTAGTTTCTAACCTATAACTTCTGTGAAATATATTAGAATCTGTTAAGTAAAATCTGATGACGTCAGGTTTTAGGTAGTGATATATCAAATCAAAAAGCGTCCTAAGTAGGTTTAGAACGGCACTTATCAAGAAAAAACCGTTTGAAGGCTACTGTAAGTTGATTAATGAATGCCAGGGCCTTTGTAACCCAAACCCTTGTGACCTTTCCTCTAATGGACTTCTTTGATTATACTTCTTTTATTAGAATGTTGATAACCTTGAATGGTGGTAGCTCAATATTCCATTAGTAACTTTTGAGTTGTGCAGTCGAGTCACCTGGAGTGTTGCAAGAGGATTGGTATGAACTTTATGTTCAATTTTTATGTTTAACTTAATAACTTTACGGTCAGAAGGATTTTATTAATGGTAAGCAATAAAAATGATTGGGACTTTAGTTAATTGGGAAAATTGGATTTCCACAATGAAGTAAAATATCGCCTGCATTTGGGTTTAGAAAATTAAATTTTCTTGCAAATTTTATTAAGTGTATTTATGTGTAATGTTGAGATAAAGAAGAAGAAAGAATTGAACATGTGAGTGGGCACAAATATTTAGGTATACATATTTTGATATGGAGCTAAAGGGGTACGAAATTTGAAAAGCTTATGTTAGAGTTAGGTGATTAAATGGTATTGGTTGGTCATCCTAGTGTAATTACGGTGTTAGGAAAGGCTTTTTTAAATTGATATTACGGGTCCAGTAAGTTTGGGAATGGCTTTTAAGCAGCCGGTTAGTGGGATTAATTGTAATGCTATGTGCAATAACTCTATCGCTATCTTATAATCTAAAATTGGTGATTTACCTCCTGACATGCAAAAGAGGTTGGATCGCAGTGATATAAAATGTGCGCAAGAACACCGGTGAAATTATTTTTGACCGAAATGATAGTATGACTACATAAAAGGGTGCTGTAACAATCTTAGATAATGAATAGATGTATAAATAATGAAAATATGTAAAAGTATATTTGGGTAATCAGAACGTGATATTCAGAGAATAATATTGTTTGTAAAGGTGCCACCAGTGAAGTAGGGTCGGTTGTATATACAAAGATTCAACACGAAACCGACCGGATTTGGCCCTCACCCACTTCGCTTTTTTCATGAAACTAGGAGGAAATGGTATTTTGTGAAAAAAGGCGTTGTTTTTATGTATGCACGCCGTTTTCGTTTTTTGGTAGGAGAAAAGTGAAAATTTTAAAATAATTTTGACCACAAATAATCAGCATAATCGTTCGATCACGAAAAAATACGAATATCCGGAAATTTTCAAACTCCACAAAACGTGGGTTATCCCGTAACTAAAAAAATATATTTACTTAAAGAAAATGTCTTAATTGTACTTTAAATTACACATTGTCTATATTGTTATTTTACAACCATTTACTGACATGGTAAACAGTTTTTGGTTTGGAGAACATTGATTTGTTGAGAGATGGATCCTAATTCTTAACAGTTGGACCTAGATCATGATGAACTGACCGATTATCTACTCCAAAGAAAAATTTTACTGCTAAATGCCATGTTAAATAAATTGTTGTTATGAATGCTGCCACTAGCTTCTTGAATATAAATAATTGTTGTTGATATACATAGTTGGATCAAAACCATATTGGTGTTTGCCTCAAGGTCTGCTGCCAATAGCTTGATAAATTTGAGGCAACTATATTGGACAAAACGTTGTACGTGTTCAGCAAAGATATCAAGCAGTAGTTGTTACATTTTAATAGATTTTCATTTTTATGAAACGGACAGGAGGAATAACCTTCGTTTTAATTTATATCAAAGTTAAAAAACAATCTTTCTATCAACTCTTACTATCAGTCGTCATACAATTTTGTTTTTCCTTCTTTTATATATTCGTTCGTTCACATTCGGAATAACAAATAATATATTTAAGACTTACTCGTTGATTTGGGAATAACTATGAACTCGCTATGTAAAGACCTACTGGAAAATAAAAATGAATTTATTCTCAATCACATAATGTTTTCAAATTTATGAACCTATTCTATAACCGATTGGTAAGTTGTTAAACTGTCACTTTGATTGGTAAATACAACTTTACTGCAAATTCTTTAAATTGATATTCTCTAATTGGTAAATCAGTTGTTAATCTGTTCAGTTGGCTGTTAATCTGTCAAAAAATACCAACCACCGTTTTTGTGATCACAATTTATTATCAAGCAATCGACGAATAATGCAAACCGTTTAAAATTAGAAATTAAATAATGGAAGTTTATTTTGTTTTTGGTGACCAACAAGTAAATGAAGATAATAGTAATGGGTAAATAAATGTAATTTGATTATACAGCTAATAAAATGTTTTTTCTATTGTTCTTCTTATTTAATAATTTTCTAATATTTTTTAGTTCATATGACCCATAATTGGTAAAAAATTAAGGGATATGTTAAATCCGTTCAAAATGCCGGTTTCTAAATTTAAGAGAACCTATAGACTCCCGCCTGCAAATGTGCTTCAAATAATCGAATCATTGGAACCACATGCTGTACCTCATATTAGACACTCGGCAATTCCATTTTATGTAAAGGTGCTATGTACTTTGAATTTTCTGGCTAAAGGTTCATACCAACAGTCAGTAGGTGAGTCACTATTCAATTGTGTTCGTCAGCCATCAGCTTCACGTGCAATAAATGAAGTAACCAGCCTCATGGTACAATATTTATTACCAATTTGGGTTAGATTTTCCAAGACACGTCAAGAAATATTGAACAAAAAAGCCAAATTTTACGAAAAATATAATACAACAGGTGTAATTGGAGTGGTAGATGGCACACATATTTTAATTATAAGTCCATCACAAAACGATCCATATCATGAGCCACATTTTTATATCAATCGCAAAGGTACGAAATCCTTAAACGTTATGATAGTTTGTGATGCGTATAAAGAAATTATTGCATGTAATCCGAGATATCCAGGTTCATGCCATGATGCAGCAGTGTACCAAGTTAGTAGCATAAGGCACTATTTACAACAGAATTATGATTTCGGTGATACGACATCACACTTGATAGGTGATTCAGGTTATCCGTGTGAACCGTGGTTGTTTACGCCTTTACGTGAAACTTCTGAAGAATCGCCAGAATTTTTGTATAAACGAGCATTGATAAGAACACGAAACATTATCGAACGTACGATTGAAGTATATAAAACCGAAATAGATGTCTCTTAGGCCACAGAGTTCTCCATTACAGTCTTAAACTAACAGCAAAAATTGCATATTCTGGAGCTATTACTCATAATATGGCGGTTAAATAAACAATGGCGGTTAAATATTTCTCTAGAATTGGATGATGATGAAGAGCTATATTTACCAGAAGATCTAGAAGAAATGGGACATATACCAAGTGCTGAAAATGACGGTGAGGAACATGTAACTCCATCACACCTTGGATCTATTGTTCGAGCTAATTATATTCGTGATCGTTTCGGTTAAATAAAATACAATTCTAGATATATGTTATACGTTTATTGATGAAATAAAATTTTTAAATATTCAAATATGTATACATATTACAGCCAGAACCTGAATTTCGAGGTACCGGCTTGTCAAGTATTTTGATTTCTGTTTATGTATAGGCAAAACGCGAAATTCCTGAATGCGGGTTCTACCTGTAAAATCTATACTGAAATCTAGTCCAACTGGGTTTTAATAAGAATAAAAATAATATCACAAATTTGTTGTGTTAAAGATAATTAAATTAATTAATTGTGGTTATCATCCAAAATAATCAGTCTATTGTAAGATTATTTTTCGCTGCATAAATTTTTAATTTTTTGGATTTAATGTTAACCAATTCTTTAATAGTTTGGCTAAAATTATTAACTGCCGAAATTAGTGAATCCATTTTCTCGCAATAAGCGCCTATGAAATCATCTAAAAAGATAAATTTTAATTAGTAACACGGCTTTACTGTAAATTCACACCTTACTTTTTGTTCGTCTTTTTGGCATTAAAACCTTTCCATTGAGGTTACTTGCTCGTTTGTTCGTTTTTGTTTCAATTGGATGGCTATCACTAGCAGTTCCTGGATCACACATGTGTGATTGATTTGTATTAGAAGTAACCTCAACGCTATCCGATTCAATTGGTTCTATAATCAAATCTACATCATCACTAATATAAATATTACTTTCTTCCTCTTGAAATCCAGCCTCGACATCCAATCCTCCAACTCCATCTAAAACAATTTGACCCCATATATCTAGTGCTCGCATTTCAATTTCCGTTAAAGGATTCTTAGGCGGAGGACCGCCTCCAGTTTTTTCGATATTCACCTTGTACTCACGATATTTTCAGCGAGTTACACATTTCCAGTTTTGAAACCGCTAAAAAAACAAATTGTCACGCACATATATTTTTGTTGTTCAATATCATATAATTAAAATATTAGATTTATTTACTTTATCCCAAGCTTTTGGGGCCAACTGCACACCAGAACCACAACAATTTAATTGTACAGCCAATATATCCCATTTTTGTTTTAAACAGTTTTTGTCGACTGTTGGATCAATTATTCCCGTTCTTAGAATTGGATCGTTTTCCAGTTCATTTAAATAAATATTATATTGTGCAGGAGAAGTTCGTGGCAATCTCTTGTTTTCGCTATTATTCGCTTTCTTTCTTTTCAATGTATCCATTTGGTTTTTAAATAATTAATTTTTTTACAATAAAAAATTCCGTCTTTCCTTTTCGATGTGTAGTTTTATTTTAAGGTTATGTTTTGACAATTGCGATTGGTATTTTTTTCACCACGAGTAAATAACAATTTTTTTATTCACCACATTGTGAATGCCAATTTTAAATGTTAGTCGTTAAATGTGCGATTGTTAAATTTTTACCAATTTGGTTGGTTGTTAATTGGAAAAATTAGAGAATAGGGCTATTAGTCTATAATTAATTTTCATTAATTAAAAAATCAATAAACTCAATAACAAAAACATATATAATTAATAAATTCAACAACAAAACGATCATTAATAAATAAAATTCAGTTATAAAATTATAAATAAAAAATTGAAAATTCATTACATTTTTTTTCTTATTAAAATTCCGCGTTGAGTCGTACAAGCAAAACGAAGAGATAGAAGATAAGATTTTCATCTGACAACCTATTTCGCTGGTCGGTTCACTCGATGGTGGTGTTATTTCCTGTGATGATGATGATAATGATTCTATGGAAGTTGACGGTACTGGGGTGAAAGTTTCTAGTGGTGTGTTGTTACCCAGAGAATCCAAATTTCTTATTTGTTTAAACAGACATCGTAAATGGTTTTGGATTATGACTTTCTGCTCAGTTGAAAGTAAAAAATGAAAACGAGGATCCAAAACAGTGGCACTTGAAATTATTTAGTTTTATAGTAATTTGCTTTCCCGGACACGAATGGCATTTTAAATTGATTTGCTTATTTCGTCAGTTGTCTCAGCCAGCTCAATTTTTAGTTTCAACCAAATTTTGTAAAAATAAGTTACAGTTATGCTGGCACTTTGAAGGTGAATGGTAGATTTTTTCACGGGTTGGAAAGATTTAATAAAATTTTCCATGAAGTCCCAATCTAAGTTATCGTCATGAATTAAATTTAATACTTCTTCGATGAACGGTTTTAGATGTAAAATACATTCTTTTGGCTATTAATTTATCTATTTGAGTTAAGTTGCAAGCATCATCTGTAGCTTGGGTATCCTCTTCGTCACCATTTTCATCACCATCTTAATCACCATGCTCATCATCAACTAATTGTGAATGCAAAAATTGGGTAGCTTTAATCATATTGCAACCATTATCGGTTGTAACACAATAAATGTGATTTAGCTCGATTTCGTAATTTTCTAAAGTTTGAATTACCCGGTGCCTCAATTATTCCGATGTGTGTTTTTCGTTAAGAGTTCCATTGACTAAGTTTTAATTTGAAGTTGACCGTTCTGAATAAATTGAATATTGACACCTAATATGCTGCGATTTAAACGGGTTGAGGATTCAATCATTAAAGAAATTATTTTATTTGTACACATTTTAGCAATTTCTGTTTGGATGTTATCAGCGTATATATTAATTTTTCTTCTTATGTTAATTTCATTTAACGACATATTACAATTCATTTCTGTGACTAGAGGATCTGTAATTTTTTTAAATCCATTACTAGATATGAATTTAAAAGGTAAACCACTCTTTGACTCTAACTCGATGCATCCTTCCCAAATAGCCGATTCGGAATGTCGAATTGTATAGTATTTATTTTTATTAATAACTGTTTGTTTAAATTCCGTGTTTTTTTTATTTGACACAGCCTGTTTGTATTCTACAAACAGATCAAAATGCATATTTTGTATGTGGCGGACTAAATTAGAGGTGTTATTGCCAGATAATTTAACGTCGCAAGTTAAAGAAACTTGTTCCTTTTTTCTTCATTGTAATTGAAATATTTTCTAATTATGTTTTTTATTGCCATTGTTTTGTTGTACTTTCTACTAAAAATAGTAACAATCTTGATAAACTATAATAAATTTCAGTATTTTCACGGTGGAAATTGTAAAAAATAAAATGAATTTGATTTAATTATGTCCATCTCAACGATCGAGCGAAACTGTATTTTATGTATGTAATTTTGTTTTAAAATCTAAAATGTATAAATCATCAAACACTCGGAGCATTGAGAGTATAAATTTGTTAGTTGGGTGTAGATCAATCATATAAGTGAAAGAGTGAATTGGAAGAGTTAATATTGGATTAAGTCTTTCGAAGTTTTATTAACTTACTCCTCTTGAAATGTACAGTCCTCGCCAAAATTGTATGTACCTCACATAAATTTCATATTGATCTAATTAAAAACTAAAAATTTTGTTGAAGAGTACTATTTAATCCAAAAACTTTATTTGCCTTTTTTCTTGTTATTTAATGATAATTTAGATAAAAAAATAAAAATTTAAAAAACGAGTTCAGTTAATTAGATAAAAAATGAAAATTAAAATGCCAAAATTGTTTGTGCCTACTGTTTTCGCTTCACAATTGTTTGTACCTGACAAAAAAAAAATTAACGAAAAACAAGAGGGATGTCATTTTAATCTAAAAATCGATCTACTCAGTATGAAGTATTCCCTCCTTTATTGAAAATAACTTTTTGGATGCGGCTCGGAATTGAATTCACTAGATTTATGAGGATTTCTTTTGGAATTTGATCCCAAATAGCTATTGTCATTTTTTCTTTATGTAATGCCATAGATTCTCCAACGGATTTAAATCTGGGCTTTGAGGCGGCCAATCTATGGTTTCTTGATCCAAATCCCGTAAAAACTTCATGATCATTCTGCTTTTATGTATTGGTGTATTATCTTGCCGCAAAATAAAGTGGGGCCCAATCCCTTTACATCCGGAAACAAGAGCATTATCATTGAGTACGTGTACATATGATACGCCGTTATATAAAAAGCAGCCCCATACCATCACTTTTCCTCCTCCACTATGGCGAGTTGGCATGATAACGCTGCGTGCATCCTTTTTTTTTGCAGTTGAACAGTAATATTTTTTGCCGTAGGTTCCATCTAAACTGAAGCAGGACTCATCGGTCCATAATACGTTCCGCCAAAACTCCACGGACTTAGTTAAATAACTACGTGCAAATTACGGGCGCTTTTTGATTACGTACGATTGCACATTAGCTTCACGAAGCCGTCTTCGAACAGTCGTTTTCAACAAATTTCAATTTTTTATATTTCTTTTTTATGTTGTTCGTTAGAAGATAGTGTTTGCTTTTGGGTAGTTCATCAAGCCCAGTTGAAATAATACATTAAAATTTCAGTATTAAAACTAATTTTCTTTAATCTTCTTATTTTAAATAAAAGTGCAATATTTTGATAGTGATATTTATAACAAAAAAGATAAAAGTCACCAAAGGAAACAGTTAACGCAGAAGAACGTATTTCTGCCTTTTTACCAGTCATACAATAGCACAAAAACTTGGGCGTAGTAAAACTGTAATGAACAACTACCTCTCTGACCCTGCTGGTTTCGGTTCTCAAAATAGAGGATACACGTATTCTGCCACAAGTATCAAAAACAGAAAGCTCTTATTATGAAACACGTAAGTGGAGTTAAAGCCACTATTTAGACCGTGCGAAAGGTTCTCCTGAATTGCAAAAATATAGTACGTCGTAAAACAAAAACCAGTTTTAACACAAAATAAAACGGAAAAAACGTTACTCGTGAAGTAATGCATTGGAGAATGATTGGAACAGAATAGTGATCTTAGGCGAGAAGAAATTTAACGTAAATCGCTCGGTTAGTTACAAGTTTTACTATTTGATTTTATCGCGTCATCATTCAAAACATGTGGTGTTATGATTTTAGAAGCATTATTAATCTGCACTTTAAAAAGATGGCTTTTAATGGCGTTATTAGCATAGACATAAGTTTAACTTAAGTAAAATCATTATATCATTCACCATGCAGCCGAATTTTTGAGGTTATTAATTAAAATGGGAGTCACGCTCACTATTAAAAACGGTTGGCTTTAAGTAAAAATAATGTTTGTTTTGCAAAAAAAAACCATGATCTTGACAATAAAAGCAGGAACATTAGTCAAGAAACACTTGGCCTTAAGCTGGTGAAGGAGTGTATGAGGACAATAGTATAAAATATGAAACAGTTATCTAGAATAAATTATCCTGTTTATACAGATGTGGCCAAATTATTATCACATTGAGATATTTGGAAGATTATTGCTTTAAAAAATTAATTTTTCAAATAAAAGTTAAAATTTTTTATGATAACTATATTTATTAATAGCATTTTTTAATAATTTTATCCTACGGAGAATTTCACTTATTACATTTTTGGCTTTGGTGAGTAGATCGGCGTCATTTTCCTAGACTTCTTTCATCGCTTCGATCAATTCTGATTGGCCGCGCGGGCATTTTTTCTCCTACTTTTTCTTTAAGAATATTCCAGATATTTTCGATGGGATTCATATCTGGCCTATTCGCTGGCCAATCGAGGATTTGGAGGCCGTTAGTCCTTAAATATTCGGTGACTTTTTTGCCGTATGGCATGGAGCCTTGTCATGCATAAAAACTCCGTTCTCATTGAATTTTTCATTCATAGTCGGTGCCAGTTGAGATTGCATAATAGTTAAATATTGATTCGCGTTCAATATCCCGTTTACTACATAGAGTGGGAAGAGTCTTTTGATGATATTGCTGGCCAAATCATGATTAACTGGTTATTTGATTTGCTGTCGGACAGAGGAAGGTAAATATTCTTCTCCATTTGATCTACGAACGATCCAGGACATTGCTAGTGTCAAAGTCATCATAGTCTCGTCACTGAATATAATCTAATCAAGAAATAGAAAAAGATAAAGTTGAAAGAAACATTTATTGAAAAGTGTAACTTTAAAATATTATTAAAAGAAGGACTTTTATTGATTGTACCTTTCCCAACCCTCTCGAAACCATGTAAAATGTCCATTTTCATATGTTTTTCTTTATTGTATAATCCTAGCATTTAACCTTTGCTTCTTGCGAAGTCGTCTTGCACATAGCCAATATTGAAAAAGTATCCGTCTCACTGTTCTGTCCAATATTTCCGCACCAACGTTACACATTGTACCCCTCAGAAACTTACCGGATAACGTTCGATCTTCTTTAGCTTTCCGCATTAAAAATCTGCCCTGCCTGACTGTTGTTTTAGGATTGCCACCACATTTTCCTCTTCTTCTGGGGCTTGTTGAAGACTGAGATGTTAATTTTTGCGAAAATTTGCTGACGAATGATCGGCTCACTACTATTTTCTGGGCTATTTGCACATGCGTATACTGGCCTACTTCCAAATACGTCGAAATGTTGGCTCTGGTTACAGCACTGATGTCCTTTGCTTTACCCATAATGAATTTCACTAATATTACACAAACCATTTTCGTTTTCGCTTTTCAAAGTCGCAAACGAGACGGAAATTCTTCAGTAAAATACTAATTCTTAAATACTACCTAGTTGTCATAAAATCAAAACAATTCGGAGGTCAAACTAAGTAACAGGACAATAAATACTCGGAATTCATATTTTGTCGAAAAGGGTTCACAGGTATTAATTACTCATAAAAGGCATATTTTCTGGGTATATTAAATTTTTATTGCACGAATTCCTTGGATTGATCGATATCTACCATTATGACGTGCCAACTATAATTTAGGTTGTAGTTCGGCCTTTGAAAATTGCATTAACATGAATTTCGTATGGTGTGATAATAATTTGGCCACATCTGTATGTGCTAACACACTTTGAGCGGGTAGCCAAATATACCAAATTGATATGCGTAGCGGGTGAACTTTCTATGATACTGGCTGAATGAATTGTTGATATCATCCAAACGGGGATAGAAGTCTTCATCACTTTCACACTCGCCATCAAATTCAGCAATATTGGCATCACTTGAAATTTGCGATAAATTATCTACGTAAACTTCACTATCACTATCAGAAGCAATTATTATTATAATAAAAAAAAATTAAAAAAAGAAATGTTCAACCGTCTAAAGCCAACCAAATACTGAATTCTAAACTCTGATTATTTATTTAAAAAAAATCCTTGAAAGATTCGAGTTTGCTTTGTATTTATATACATTTAAATGATGAGTGGTCTGCATAAAAACAACTTGAAGGCGAAACACATTTATGGCTCCTTATATTTATTATGTAAACAAACGTTGAAAAAGTAAAGTTGTTGAATCTAAACAAAAAATAGAAGATAATTCTTTCGATTCCGTATGTAAACCGATGAGTAAAAATACATTGCCCCGCTTTTAAAGTAAGTGCATTCAAAAAGGTAAAAATACCCGGTCCGCTTTTAAACAAGAGTTCTCGAGACAAGTATTTTTACCCGCTCCGCTTATAGTGTACTAATATGGTGTAAATTTATACCAATTTTGAAAATGCTCCTTACAATGAAAATTTGTTGACATACAACAATAATGTACGAAAACCGTACCATACATAATTGTGATACTGGATTAATTTCATTGCAATGAGCCTTTTCAAAATTGTTTAAGATTCGTAACATTTTAGCAACTATACGCAGATGCAAAGAAGATAGAATAAAGATGAATTTCCGTAAAAAAGTGGACAAGCAAGGAATGGTCCCGACGAAAGTGGTACTGTGTATGTGGTCTAATGGGTAAACAATCAATAAAAAGCTACCAGTTGATACATATAGGCTAGGTGCACTATGCCTTTTATCCCAGGAGAAGTTTTATTCTTTAAATAATTTATCACATAATTAGCAAAGAGTTACAGACTAGAAATAACTTTGTTATTGTATTGTCGTGCATAGAACATGTGAAGTGATGCTGCAATCTGACTAATCATATATTTCCTTATCAATAGAGATACTAGATCACAAATTTTGTGTAATTTACAAAACAAATATGTAATGAACGTCAAAACTTTGAAAATAAATGAAAATGCTGTATAATAGATACAAATGTTTGTTTATAAGGTTAATGCACATCATAAATATCAATCATAATTATTTTTAACTTTTAACTGTAGATAAGTCACATGAAATTTTTTTTTTGCGTCAACATTGCCATCTGTTTTCGTCTTGATTAGGTTCTCAATAAACGTGTACTGACATCTAGCTACTTTTGAGAAATAAAATAATTTAATAGTGCAGCGAAATAATTAATTGCCATCTATTATCAAACCTGTAGCGCTTTACACGGTTTCTTCTTAAATAACAACAATAGGAAATGTCACCTTTGAAGAACAAAAGATCTTTGATAACTCGGAATAGATATAAGTATATACGGAGCACTGCCACCACGGGGAAACCACACATAGCTTACTTTGGGACGATGAGTAAAGTCACTGATTTTCTCGATATAGGATGTGTGGTGGTTAGGTCAGATTATAACGATGTGATTTGAACCCTGCTTTCACTAGATTTGTTTTTATCATTTAAGGTTACTATCCGTTGACCTACATGCCCATTTAGATAATATGAAAGCTTCGTGGGGCTTATTCGCCCTTTGTGTCAAATTTTATTGGACTGTCATTAGATAAACTCAAATTTGTTAACAGGACCGCGTATAAACTCTTAATCAATATACTCTGGATGTATATAAACTAATATCATTGATAAATTAGAGACACTTTAGAATATCAAAAGACACAATTCGAAAATCGATGAAGTTAGCCCGAGTCCGAATTTTTTGGTGGATTTCTTTGATAAGTATAGCCATCCCGAAAAGGTGTAAATACATGAGAGCATCAGAAAAAGAAAACAATATATAAAAATCATATTAATGTAACGAAAATTACTGGTAATTTTTTTTTTGGGTCCGCTTTAAATTCTATAGCGCAATACCTGGAGCCAAAGCCACAAAGCGGCATGTATGGCCAGATAGGGCATGAATTTAATGTGGACCCACCCGTAGTATCTACACAAATTATCGCTATTCGGGTTAGAAAAATACATCTAAAAAAAAGGTTATTTCCACCTGATACGATGGACTTGGGGCAGCTTCTACATCTTAGCTAATATTTTGACCTATCTGGCCATACATGCCGCTTTGTGGCTTTATTTCCAGGTGTTGCGGTATAGAATTTAAAGCGGACCCATAGTAACTACACAAATTATCGCTATTCGGGTTAAATAAATTAACATAAAAAAAATACCAGTAATTTTTTGTACGATAATATTATTTTTCTATATTGTTTGTTTTTCTCATGTATAAATTGTTTTTCGTGATGGTGCTACATTTTTAATGTATTTATACTTTTTCGAGATGGCTGCACTTACCCAAGAAATCCACCAAAAATTCGGACTCGGGCTAACTTCATCGACTTCAATTTCGCTGAATACCTGCCAATGTTAAGATACGAGAAAAAGATTAATTTCATGATACCGGGCATCCCATAGAACCCGGCTTAGCGGGCACGAAAATGTCTTCGACTGAAGAAGATTGTAATATCGATTCAGTCGACAGCACAGCGAATGTGACGAAAAACTTGAAGCGCTTTTTGTAAATCCGGCAATAGCATGATAATAGATTAGTTTCTTTTACAAAACACATCTTGTTTCCACTATTTAATCAACAGGGTCAAGAAATCGAGGTGACACGAAAAGTAGAGTTACTAAGTTTAATTACGAAGTTTTAGAATCAGCTTTAGCCAAAGAGAAAGCACACTATAACAAAGAATAAACATAAAATGTCCAAAACAATTTTTATAATTTTTTTATTTAATTTCTTTATTGCCTTAAGCATCAGTTTTTATATAACTTCCACGGTTACGTTTCTTATTGACAGATCACCTCCGCTGTGATTTTAATCTTTGAATCAAAGAATTTAAATTATTTATATAGAATGCATGAAAGTAGCTGTCAAACGAGTCAAATTCGGAGGGTAAAAGAGAAAGCATCTAAATCAATGGGATTACAAAAACAAGAAACCAATATAAGCACCCCACGCCAACAACCAAAATTGTTTTCTTAATTTTTTCTGATTTATAACATAAAGTAAGGATAAATTTATCACAAATCACTAGTTTCTTAACACAATTTACATTTTACTTTATACAAACACTTATAGATGGTAAAATATTATTTTTCGAATTTTTCGATGCGCATTTAGCAATATTTCACAAGACACTTCATTTTATTTAAAATTGTTTATAATTTTAATTATTAAATGATGCACTACCACGCACTATTACATAAACCACTAATTATTTTATTATTTTAGTGAATTTTAATTAATAATTTTATAACCACAAAATTAAGTCGTCAACATACGTTGTCACTGCGCACATAAATAAACAGATGATTTGGGGTGCTTGTAGCGAGATATGAGTAAGCCATATGCATTTTTATATAACCATCCTGTTCCCACGTGACTCAAAAGAGATAGCAAATATTATATTGATTTTATATGGGAAAAAATAGTTGCTGCTCTTCAGTATTTTCCTCTAAGCTTTGAATATATTCGGTATCCGCCGTGTTTCTGTTTCGAACCAATTTCAGCTTTGGCTCCCGGTAATTGAATCACAACGTCTTCGAAGTTCTAAGATAAGCTAAATTGTTGCTGTGTATCTCTAATTTTTGTTTGACAATCAAGATACACAAATGTACTGTAAATAAGTTCTCTTCACTTGCTCCGAAATATTAACCAAAGTACCAATTTTCGATGATGGCATTCAAGACGTCATGACAAAATTAGTAACCAGCAAGAGTTCGTGACACAAAGCTATTAATTAATATTCAAAACAGAATGGTGTGGAAATTGCATGTTCAATCTTCGTTGTGCAACTGATCACACGCCAAATGGAGACAAATTTAGACTTGTGGCCCCTATTCTTGTAATTCCCGAAGAATAGAAATTTCAAATTTTGTAGCAGTTTATTCCCGTTTACCCAAAGTGTATTCTGACTTTTGGGAAAAAAGATTCTTGGGAAAAAATTATTCCCAATTGTAGCAGTTTTAACGTTTATAATTCCATACGTATTTTTCGAAAGAATTAGCTAAGAATAAAATTTAGCGGAATTTTATTATTGTATCAACTTATTATGACTGAAAATTGGTAATATAAATTGGAAATATCACTGTCACGATTTTTCCGATTACCAGAATAGGGCCACTGAATTTAAAAAAGTTTACTGGTGTTTTTCCAAAGTTTTTCGTTACAACGACGAGAATAAGTAAGGATATCTTGTGCTGCATAAGGAAGTACGAATTATATGCCAATACATTTCTCCGGCGACTCTTGTGAAACTTAAATAATTTTTGTTCCAGCTCGACAATTTTCTTAGTCTAAATGTGTAACTCATCAATTCTAAATTATAGATTAGATATTAGCAATGGTAAACTAATCATAATACGAATTTTATCAAAACGATGTTATGAAACACAAGAAAGCTAAAATTTCAAATTATTTGGCATACGAAAATTTATTTTTTATTATCAACATTAGACGGTGAATTTTATTAATAATAAATTATTTTTTTCATTTTTTAATAAACCGATGAGAACTTACTTATTTACTCGAAAAGCTCTAATTGTAACTAGAAATTCATAATCCTTAATCTGTTATTGTTTGGAGTGGATTTCCCAATGTGGAATGCTACGCTCAAGTTTATCAATAAAGGGGTAAAAATGAACGAAGAAATTTATCTTCGTGCATTTTTCGAGGAGGCAGTTCTTCCCCGGACTTGTGACAAACAAAGCTCCGCAGTTTTTCTATTAAATCTGTTAAATACTCAACAAAAACAGTGAAAAAGCTTTTTGAAGCTTCTACAAGATGAGTGAGGACAAGTGAACTGACTCATATAATACACCAATTGTATTATGTATTTTTATTTTATTATTCTAGTAAATTACTTAAGAAATACGTTCACGTTCCTATCCTTATTTTTAATTTTTTTGTGTTCATCGTCTTCATCTCTTCTGTAAATACGTATGTATGTACATAAGATGATAATAAATAAGAATTTGAAAGATAATAGATTGATATATTTTTAGTACGTTTTTATTGTTTGTCAAACACCCAAAAAATTGGTAATGATGGTACTACGAGATGATGACGAATACGAACACGAAGAAAAAAGACAATAATTCACTTTTCTTCTTTCGTCTCACCAAAAAATGTGGTGTACGAGACTTCATAAATGAATAAAATTTTGTACAAAAATGTTCGCTCCCCTACAGCTCGCGTACCTTTCGTCGTCTGTTTATTAAATAAATATGGTAAGGAGGTGCAAAAAAAAAAATAATAATAATTTGCATGTAAATTAGAAATACATTAGATAATCATATTTCTATTATTATATTTTTGGTTTAACCATATTACACATTAAATCACATTACATATATGTACATAGGGTTACGAATTACTTTTGGCGCCATTTAATTTGGCGTCAATTTCATTGTATGTATGTTCGCGATTTGCATTTGGAAAGTACATAACTCGAGTTTTTTGTTCGTTCGTGTCGGTTTATTCGTACGTCAATTATAATTTAGCACGGAAATCAAAATACAATTTTTTTTTGTTTTAAATATTTAAATTATATTTATTTATATATTCATATATCCAAAAAATAAAAATTATATCGCACACAATTTGTATGTGTTTTAGTTTCGCAGTCGTCGACAAAAAAAAATCACATTCAAAACAAATCAATTCTAATCTATTCCGCCGCGAATTACTTTGTACGATCGAATATTTGTTTTGGCTTTACTTAAATTCTATTTAATGTATGTAAGTTTTAACTGTCTAATGTTTTTATATGGATTGGCGGATGTCTATAGAATTTTGACAAATTTGGGTTAATATAATTCAGAAAAAAAATGTTGATGTATAAAATCCAATCGGCCTTCATATCACCTTAAATATATTGTTGGCCAGATGATGATATCAAGGAATCGAATAAATTACAAAACATTTTAGTAAACTTTATTTGTTTATACTCAAGTCCAGAGTAATATTATAAATCCAGCTCCGAGGGCCCCATCCTTTCACTCTTGAGGGCCTTCTTTATAAATTTTTAGTCGCTGTAAAAAGAAATCCAAAATGTAAATAGGAATTGCACTTGACATTCGAATGAGCACACCGAATTATTATTTGTAAAAGAAATAATAATAATAACGATAGTGTAATAAAAGGAAAAAGTTAAATAAAAGAAAAGTCCTTTCTTGCAATATAATATAAAAGAGTTTTATTCTATATTAAAATAAAAAATCCATATAGAAAAATATTATTATTGTGATAGTATTATTGTAGGGATTTTCATCTTTTCCCGAGTTTTATTATTATTCTTGAAAAAATATTGTGATAATAATTCAACATGAACAATCTTCGTCTTCCAATTATTATTATTATTATTATTATTACTTTCTGGAGATATGTAGACGAGTATGTATGCATGTGCAATCTACATAGTTTTCTGTATAAATATTTACTAATCCTCAAGTGGAAGTAGAATAGTGAAATGATGATTATAAATTTTATATATTATAAAAGCCACAAAACATCTATTTCTATATATGTACGTACATTGTAGCTATATTCAACACATAAAATGTAATAATTTTTAATGCATTCTGTTTTTATGTTTAAAAATCTTCATAATAAAATAAAATATTTTAATTGCTAAACTTTAGTTGAAAAACAAAACCATCGTAAAATAATAAAACTATACCATTGTGCTACTTTGTATACCATTCATTTCTACAACATATGAACATTTATATATTACAAAGAAATCAAAGTTTTCTAATAATTTTTATCACACAGTAATTTTAGGTATTAGATGTGACTATCATAATCACCTATAACTTACTCTTCTGTATCCGTAAACAAACTATAGCCATAAGTTAATATCCGCTGCAAGAAGATAAACTTTTTTAATGTGAGCTTATACAGAGCGGGCACAGTTGAATAACTTTTTTAACCAACATACTTCGTCCGATCGCTGCTTTAGTACACCGACCAAAATATGGTCACCTTATTATGAAGCACATGAGCACGACATAATAAGGCAGCGCAACGCTTCTACGATATTTCTAGGGCTACGGAGATAGCTGCTGTCTGGCGAAATCGATTACTACTTTTCTTCAAGAATCGTCTTTGGAATCGTCGAAAATATCGAACGAACCTACATTATTGCCCGAGAAGAAATCCACCAGACCCACAGTTTAGATTTAAACCAGAACACTGATTTTATTATTCCTCTATTTATTTTACCAACAAAGAAAAAATTGCATGTAAACCAATTATTTAATATAATTTCTGTAAGTGATTTAATGAACAAGTGTTTTGAAAATTTAAAAAATGAAATATATTGAACAACGTGATTAAATCCCTTATAAAGAAAAATAATACTTCTAAGGATATCGAACGACGAATGAAAATTTTTTACGAAGAATCTTATCCTTCTTATAAAATATTACGAAGTGGGTCAGTCTTTCAGACGGAAGACCGTCAGAAGCTATTACTCACGACATAGTCATTTTAACAGAGGATCTCATATTGGAAGATAGACGAATCACCATTTCAAAATTAAATATGATATCAAATATTTTCGCAGTGGTTGCACCATTTTACACAGTTATCTTAAGCCGCTAAAAGTTAGTGAAACATGGGTATGATTTCTCCGAAATGAATTCTTCCATGATGATGGAACATAAAAAAGACCAAGTCTAAACTTCCAATGTAACTTTAGAAATGAATGAATAATTTTATTTAATTTATAAACCAGATAGTCACCGGTGATGAAACGTGGATTCAGTACTATAATCCGAGCTAAAAACAGGAATCGATTAGCGATTGGGATCAAGAATTCTCGGATCGAGAAATCACGGGAATTTTTTTCAACTTTTGGATTCCTCAATTTCTGGGAAGTTCATTTATATTTCTCGAGAGATTGTAATAAAAAACATTTTTTTATAGTTTCAATAACTTTACCTAACTTTTCATTAAACAATCCGTCAAATCTGCCACATTTTGCATTAAAGTACCTCTCAAGTTCGACACATTTACTTTCCATTAAGCATTCTCATTTTATTTGTCAAATATTTCATTTAAATTAGAAAACGGATAGTTTCGGATATTAAAATAAAATCATAAAAGTATTGATTTGAATAGTTTTTCAAAATAAAAAACTTAATAAATTATAATCGATTTCGTAAACTCATGTTTAACTTAAACTTTGCATGGCGCAATTTAATATAAACAATGTTTTTGTAAAACAAAATAAATTACTTCTGTTTGAGTCCTAACCTCAAAATTTCTTGTGTTTTGATTTGATTCAAAATTAACATAAAATTTGTTTATTTCCTCAATATACAAAATGACCGAAAACACATAGTGATTGCAGGAAATGTTTTAAACCAGCTGCAGATAAAAATACAGCCGAATCCATTACATGTAAAAAATGGGTATGTCAAGGATCAGCATCGGCACTTAGATGGCATGTACGGCATGAAGAAAATGTTTACTCGAATGCAGCCTGTGCAAGATACTTTACCTTTAAATCGTACAAAGCATGAACAGGAACACGCAAAAATAGACAGTTTTTTCGAAAAAGAAAATACCATTAGAAGAAATAGTGTTGGAACTAGCTGCGTATGATAACATCCCTATATAATACAAAATTTCCACCTGTGCTTTCATACGAAGCAGCTTGAAACTACAAGGCCATCAACTCCTTAAATATCCAACCGATATATTGAATGTAGTTTATAAATTTTTCCGAAAGAAGAAACTATTAACCAAATCAATGTTATGAAAGCCGATGATGGTAAAGTTTTGTTGTCCATAGATGAGTGGACCAGTTTTCGCAATCGGTGTTAGTTGAATATTCAATTATACTACGGAAATTTTAAATCAGATAACATTGGACTAATTCAAATACACGGTAGTTGCCCAGCTGAAAATATGTTGGAACTAGTCAATCAAAAACTAAATTTATTTATGAATTATGGTGAAGTTTGAAGCATTATGCATGTATTCCACAGTGAAACAATTTTTTCAGTAAATTTAATACAAGATAAAAGTATAAATCCTTTACTTGTTAGAAAGAAACAAAAAAAAATCAGTAAAATTTACTGGGGAAAATGTTGCCATAAAAAGTATGAAACTCAATACTTTTTATAGCAACATTTGCTTTCTTTGTCACTCTAACGTAATTTTAATATGTATACTCTCCTCTTTTCGGTTTCTCAGTATTTCTTACTGAAAAAAATTGTTTCACTGTGGAATACATGCATTATCACCAGAATATTTACAATTATGCTATAATCAGGAGTATAGCATGATTATAGCATAATTGTAAATTTGCTGGTGATAATGTTCTTAGCTTCACCATAATTCATAAATTAATTTAGTTTTTGATTGACTGGTTCCAAAAATATTTCCTGCCATTAAAATGTTTTACGAAAAATCGGAAAAAGTTCATTGTTTAGAATCTGAAAACTCTTTAGAATCTCAAACGGAAAATGACGACCAAAATTGTTTCAACATGGAAACGAATACGACGAAGAATAGATTGTACGTATAATAATTTCGAATTAGTTAACACTCATAACAGAAATAGAACAATAATGAAGATGAAAAAAATTGTGAACATTTTAAGAGGGTTTCTGTGAAAAATTCTGTTTTACTAAACAATGTAAACCAACCTGAAAAATTTGAATTGAATTTAATATTGGATTGTAAAACTCACTGGAGTAGTATGGCAAAAATGGTCGAACGGTTTTAATGTTGATTTCGATTGATATTTTTCTACTCTAAAAATAGTACCCTCAATTTACATCCTCATTTTCAATGGAACAGAAATGAACTACACCGCTTCTAAATGTCAAAACAATTATATTTGTTTTATTTTGCTGTCATGCCATGTCGATGATTGACAATTGTTTGTTCCAAAAATTCCTCATCAGTTGAATCTGAGGAGACTGATCATGTTGATGTGAAGTAAATGTCATTTAAATTTTTTCCATAACCGTATAACTCGAATTAAAGTACCCGATTATTAGACACGTGTGTTTTGACAAGTATAGAAAAAAATGGCGTATGACAACAACCAAAATGGATTATTCGACCATAAAACTTGGTGCGGAGATCACCATAAGAATACTAGACCCAGTTTTAAAAAAATTCCGTTAAAAGAGCTAAATTTACGAGATATGTACGGAATAGCGACAACACGACCATCGCCAAAAACAGTTTAAAAGTTATAAATCCTATTCAAATTGCCGTGGAAGCTCTATCACGCCTTAATGCGAACTTATTATCTAGCGAGGGAATACTAGTTTCTTTTTGAAACGCTCCAAAAAAATATTTCGTGTATTAGTCATGACTCATAAACTATTATTCGAATTTAAATTACAAATTGCGGAACGCCGTAATTCCACACTAATTACACTACTAAAATTTTTGAATAACCACAATAGTTTAAAACCAAATGTTCTTTTAAAAGTGTTGACGATTTCTTTCAATTTATACATCGATGAACGAAATCGTTAAAACCGTTAAGCATTTATGAAAAAATATAACATCTATTCTGAAATTGTGTATGAAAATGATAATGTCGATGGTATGGAAAATGAAAACAATAAAAATCAGAACTTAAATGAAAAACTGGAGGAAGCAAGAAAAAGATCTACGTCCACGGTTAGAAAAGCAAAAGCCTCAGACGATTGGTAAGGAAATTAGTTTATATAAATTAACGGAGTAATTAACGACAAATATAAAGATGCTGAAAGAAGCTTTGTTTATCTTAAAACCGACATCAACCCAAAATGAACGCAACTTTTCTATAGGAGGCTATGACCTAGTTACAAAAAATGTAACAAGAATATCTGATACAGCAGTGGACGTGTTGTTTTTTAAAATCGGATTTCACATAAAATACAAAATTATACTAACTGACTTGAATTGAAAATATTTACAAAAAACGATAAAGATCGTGGTGCCACTTCCGGTGTATCCTTTTTGAACAAATATCACTGGAATCTTCAAATGTACGGTAAACGCATAAGTATGAAGTTACGTTCCGATCATTAATTCTTCTGGGATGTACACACCCGATTTTTTGTTGAAAAACAGTTATTTGTCGAAAATAGTAATTTCCGGTTAAATTTTGGAAAATTAATCTAGGCTGATAGTGTTCCAAATTTAATTTAAACTTATTTAGTTCATAATCATTTTTCTTGAATATGCTACACTTTTCAAAATATTTACAAAAAACGAAAAAGCTATAGCAGCTGCCACTTTCAAAAAGCTTAGGTATGAAGTTTCATCCCGATCAATTAAACGATTTTTTGTTGAAAAAGGTTTTTTTTTTATCGAAAATCATAATTTTCGGTAAAATTTTTGGAAAAATATTTTGGACTGGTACTATTGTAAAATTAATTTAGAACCTTTTCGTACATAGTTGTTTTTTCGTAAATGTTATACTTTGCAAAATATTTAAAAAAAAATGAAGAACATTTTATGGGCTGCCACTTCTGGTGGGTGGACCGATCGCGGCCGAAATTCACTGTGATCTCCAAATTAATGAAAAATTTTAGGTATGAAATTTCATCCCGATCGGGAAAACTGTCTGGGCTATAAAGAGGACACAGACATTTAAACCACACGCACACACTCTCGCAAACACAGAGATTTTTTTAAAAGTACCTTTTTAACTTCGGCGTAATAACGAATGGCAAATCTGCAAAAAACTCGAGCTCAAAATTTTTCATGATTAGTCTACCTATTTTACTATGTACAAGAATGTAAAATGCTATTAGGGAAAAATGGCGACGTCAAATCAAACGAAAAATATAGCCAACTCAGCAGTACACTGTAGAAGAGAAGAATATTGCACAATAAGTAGAACGAGATTGGGGACTACTGAAATACCGTTCAGATGTGGCCCCGAGTGATTATTTTCTTTTTACAAATTTGAAAAAATGAGGGTTGAGTAATGTCCGCTCTAGTCTGTAGAAGAGTATTTTGAAGAACAGGAGAAATTTTATTTTGATCGTTTGCACCAGAGGGTATATGTTGAGATTATGTTGAAAAATGAAAATATTTTTGAAAAAAATTTACCGTGATTTCATATAGATTTACCGAACATATTAAACTCCCCAACTTATTCAATTTCTTCAAAATATTGATATATATACCTAACCATTCAAATCTGGTTTTCCACAGGAAAAGGTACTTAGACGATTCTATAAATGCTTTATAAACATGCACTGTCTACTTTCTTGCACAGCAGCTGCGACTGATATGAGTTTACCCTGACTTGGTTAAAGCATAATAAATCGATGGAA
Source organism: Nephrotoma appendiculata (assembly GCA_947310385.1). Taxonomy (NCBI): domain Eukaryota; kingdom Metazoa; phylum Arthropoda; class Insecta; order Diptera; family Tipulidae; genus Nephrotoma; species Nephrotoma appendiculata. The sequence continues at coordinate 240,139,110 of OX371225.1, read as the reverse complement.
AAACTGCAGGAGCATATTAACACACGATAAAAATTTGGATGAAAAATGGTTATGCGTTTTGCAATTAAAAAGGGCACTCGATAAAGTGTCGGAAAAATTGAAAAATGAGAAAACGTATTAAATAAATTAATCGCTTTTCAAGCCGGGTCCGCCGGTTAGCCGGGTCCAGATTAGTTATAGCAGTTTTTCTTTACTTTATTAAAAAAAACTAACTATTTCATATTTCTGAATTAGCAACGTTATCGACATGTCTTAAGTTGCATATGTAAAGGAATTATGATACCAGCTATCATAAAAAAGAGAAACAGTAGTTACATGAAGTAGTTACCCCAGTATAGTTACATGGGGTGCTTCTAACATAAAAAACTTTATATATTTCTGAAGTGATACCGTTCTCAGACATTATAAAACACGAACCCATACTAATCAGAAGGGACTTTTCTAACAATTTAAAAAACATCGAAAGAAAACTATTGACCGCGCCGATGTTTTGAAGGTCATTTTCTGTTACTCAAATAGAACGATTACGATATAAGACATCACAAAAAACAAAAATTCCTGGTAACAGTTTGTTACAATATAAATATTGTCACTGTGTTTCAGTTTAAAAGATTTTGTTTAAATTTACTTTGCCTTTTCAAAACTTTCTGTAAAATTAAGTTAGCGATGAATTTTTGATTGTGATCTATCTATCCAGAGTGCCGATTTTGTACCAAAAATTAGAGTGCGAGCTGGCGAGGTGAACAATAATTTTGTGTACATATACACTGTATAATAAACAATTTTATATTTGTATTGTATTTTTTCTCTCATGGATCTGTGCATTTTGTTCGTCAATTTTACTAAGCGAAATAAAAAGTTCCGGTTGAACCGGTTGAATATTTATGATGATGACGTATACCTCACCTCTTCTATTCACTTGCTTTTGAGCAGTAGAACCGATTGTTTGTTATGTGATTTGATTTTTCATTTTCAAATATTTAAACAATACGAAACTGCATTTGACACATCAATTAAAGAAAATATATAAACAAAATGACGCGCATGCGCTCAAGCAAACTAATATTAATAAAATAACCACTACTATGTTTTTCCGGCTTGCTCACCTCGCGCTGTCATTTTTGGTACAAAATCGACACTCTGGCAATTCCCTGGGAATAGGGAACTGGGGAAAGAATTAATGGAGTAGATACTCGATCGGCTAGCAAGCAAGCAGTTTTCTAGTCAAAATCCTGGCTACTCAATCAATTTTACCAAGGAAATTTGAAATTTAAATTCAAAGTTTAGTTTCAAAAAATTAACAGTAAATTTTTGTGTTGTTTTGTTGTGTAATTGCAAAAATAAACAACAATTTTCTTGGTAAAATTGATTGAGTTTGTAGGATTTCGCCTAGCAAATTGTTTGCTTGCTACCCGATCGAGTATCTACCCCTACATGTAATTTCTATTCAAATATTTTTTTTTCGGCCTACTGAGAAGAAAAGTTTGATGTAAATATTTATAAATTGGGAATAATTTTTCCATACCTAAATTGGCAGGGAAAATTATTCCCCATTTAATTTTGTTTTCAAAAAAATTAACACTAACTTTTTACCTCAGTATGCCAGAAATAAAAAATTTAAATAAAAATTACATATAAATTCTTTTCCCAATTCCCTATTCCCGGGAAATTACCAAAATAGTGCCACTGAGCATAACAAAATTTTCGGGAAAGATGATAAAGTTTTTTTTTTTTCGAGATGATAAAGTTTTTTTTTTGAATAAGAAAGAGTGATAGGTACGTTTGAATTGATTGATTGGACTGTAAGGTCAAGTACTTGACAAGTGTCCCAGATAACGCCGGGCCTATTTCTACAGCCTGCTTACACATACCAATAAGAAGGATAGGAAAGGTATTTTTTTTTTTTTTTTTTTTGGGACGGAACGATCCGGTTTCAGACACCTAGCGATCGTACGGCACAACATAATTCTAATCTATTAGAAGAAGGATAAAGGCTTAACAGGTTTAATGGATAACAATGGTATTGGTCTTCAACAATTGCATGAACCTTATGAAAAAATTATTATTTCACATACATCTGGAAATTTCCTGAAATTTAGTTCTAAATTAATGCTTTCCTGTTTTCTAAGCAAAATTGATTGATTGGATCAACCAGGTTACAGACACTTAGATAAAGTCGATAGTTAGTAACACAATGACAACACAATTCTAATCTATACAATCAACAATTAGATGTTTCATTTGCCAAAACGATTTACTCCATATAAATCAAGAAGTTGAGAAAAAAGAGAAAATGCAAAATTGATTTTTTTATATTTCTTGTAAATTGCAAATTTAGTTACTTTTAACTTTGTCATTTAGTAGTGTTATACAGTTATACAGTTAGAAGCCAATGAAGTGCTTTGATATTAAAATCGGTTTGGCTTGTGAACCATCCAATTAATATTTCAAAGAAATATTATTTCACGTACACCTGTAAATTTCCTGAAATTTAATTCTAAATTAATATTTTCCGGCTTCGTAAATAATATAAACATTAATTAATTTAAGGTGTAAATGTAATTGTAAGGTGTCAATATAATTTCCTGAAACCATAATTATTTAAATTATATTAAAAATTACTCTAAAATCCATTAGTATTTATAACTCTGGAATTGGCAACCACGAGATAGCCAAAAAAAAATTCAAAAAGTTGCAAAAAATTAAAAAAAATATGTGAGGCATTGGTGGGGACCAAAAGCAATGGTTCCCGGAAAACTATCAATATTATTCAATACCAGATTAACTACCGGCTTGGATATTTCAAATAAATTAAGCTATTTTGGCCACCAACGAATATTCGTTTAATTACCAAGTAAATTAACTCCACAGAACATATTATGCAATGCTCAACGGAGCTTTACCACTCTTCAACCTATTACTGTCAAATATGGTATGCAGAATTGGATAGACAATCTAAAATAATGTTCATAGGAACTAGACCATCTCTCAACAAATCATGATCAAATTCGGAGAATAACTATCCGATATAATTATCCGATAACTTTCCATTTTAGTTTGTAGAGCTGGGCTAGGATTAAAACAAACTAAGGCCGACTTGTATTTGGGTTTTAACGTGTCTTTTTGGTGGTCAAACAATTCGATCATGTTGAATGGATCTTGACCATACCCCAAAAAATTATTGTCAAATCAGGTATGCAGAATTGGGTGGCCATTTAAAAATGGATTTTAGAGAAGTTCCAGAATTCGGCCATGCTAGAAAATTTCTTAACTAATTCTGAATCGAGATTCCAACATAAATCCTGGATGAAGTTCTGGATTTTTCTTCAAAATAAATTTGAAAATAATCAGCAAATAAATATCCAGTTCCTACATTCGCCATAGCTGAACCAAACTTATCCTTAACCCGCCAAGAAATGTCTCAGTCAAATTCAGCTTGACCAAAACTAAGGTTTGTTAGAATTCCAATTCAATCCAATTCGTACCCAAAAATTATTTTATGCATCTTCCGCCATATACCGTCTAGAAACAGATTGCTGAGACAATTCCGTACATCTCAATCAATCAGAAAAAATCAAGGTTTACGTGAGGTGATGGCACGAACGGAAGATAGGACCACGCGGAATGCTTCTTACATAATTGGTGCGTGAGCAAGTCGTTGAATAAGGATTTAGAACTCAAATCAATCGATATTCGTGTCTGACGTTCTCATGTAATTGCGAACCTGTATATATAATAGATAATTGTTTTATCTCAATAAGTAATTTTTAATTTTCTTCGTATATTTATTTTATTTTTGTACTTAATATTATGATTTGCTCATGTCAGTTAACTTTCAATTTTATTGATGCCGAGTACCAGGAGCAAGTACCACGACTAAATTTCAACCTTTACGAACTTGAGCTATCGTTGTTTTAAATGCTCATAAATTTTACCGGTATCAAATTACAGAGGGGTTTTCTAACACTTTAGTAAAAAGGAACTGAAAACCCTTTTTACATACACGTCCAATATTTACAATAATGTACCGATTTCTCGTATGTTATCTGTGTCGTTGCATTATGATGTTTTTCGTATATTTAGAGTAACATACATTTATTAAAAAAACATTTACATCCGTATTCCCTTAAGTCGCGCACATGACATCGGAAATAAATAGTTCCATACTCGCTAACGAACTCAAAACCAATCAAGTTACGTGAAATGCTTTATATCACGCCTACTATTTTCGAACTCGAGTTGAAATTGTTTTAACTTTGTTGTTGTTTTAATACATTTTGTGTGATACCATGGTATTTTTTCCGAACTAACTCACGATGTCATGAACGCACTATTAGTCGTATCACTTCATGCGCAGTGACTATGAATATTCTTGGTTACTAGAATAAAAAATCAAAATTTACTAAATAAATGTGTATAAAACGCGCAGTGAACATTTTTTAAATCTTCGTTGGCTTGCCTTATCATTTTCTGTGACAGTAAAATATTGATCCCGGATCAATAATATGACGTCATTTTTGATCCAACATGGCTTCTTTGTTTAAATTGTTTGTTTTTTTTTGATCCCGGATCAATTAAAAAATCCAAAAAAATACGCTGGATTTTTTTTTACGTTTACTCACACAATATCACAATATGTGTGAGTAAACGTCAAAAAAAATCCAACTAATTTTTTGGATTTTTTAATTGATCCGGGATTAAAAAATAAAAAACCAAAAAATTTAAACAAAGAAGCCATGTTGGATCAAAAATGACGTCATATTATTGATCCGGGATCAATATTTTGCTGTCACAGAAAATGATATTAGTTTGAACAATTTTCTTTTTTATTTGTTGCGTCAAAATTGCAAGTGATAGAATATTGTCGTTCGAAGTGAGAGTAATTGCAAGAAAATATTTATAAAGCAGCATACTATATTTTGTGATTTTTCACGCGCACGTGTTTTTCATGTGAATGTTTTGGGATGATTGTTCTACAACAATACTAAAATTTTAAAAACAATCTCAATGAGTTGCGTGAACAATTATTTTGAAAGTTTTGATTTAATAATTTAGTAACCAAGAAGATGCTTAGTAACAGCGCATGAAGGGACACGATCACCGGAAGAGCGGTATTGCATTTTTCATTCCAAAACGATGAAACTTACATTTCTTTCGATTTTCGATAAACATTCTGCTGATATTTGTTATTTCGTTGAAGAATATTATAAATTTTCTGCGGGTTTTAAAAATCTCACAAGAAAAAATAGTTCTTGGTGATAGTGCTGCTCTTTGCGGTAAATAAAAAAAAATACACATTTTCTACTGAAAATTTTTGTTGTCCTATATGTTAAGGCGACATAGCACCTTCAAAATTGAAAAAAAAAAAAAAGTTTTTCAAAGATTTTTTTTTTAATGGAATAAAAAGAGATATCTTTTAATGAAACTTTCCATTGACATTTTATTTAACTGAAAGTATACAAAAAAACAATTTTTTTTGATTTTTTTAGCCCATGGTCGTCTGCTACAAGGGTTATCCAAAAACAATGAAAATTCGTGGCGTGCATCATAATTACTCTCAGAAACGTCTGAATAAAACGGGGTTTTATTCAGCATTAAATCGCCCTTGGAATGAACTAAAAGGAATGAACTAAAGGGAAAAAATTTGTAACTCAAAATTGAAAACCGATCTTTCTTTCCGTAGTTCATTCTAAGCAAAAATATATGTAGATCAACGTGTTAAAATTTTAGAACGATTGGATAAGTAGTTTTTTCTCAATTTTGCACGCCAACTTGGAAAACGTCATTTCAAGATAACCGCGTTTAAAGTTCGTCATTTTGAGATAACCGCATAAAAAACGACTTTGGTGCTCTTCGCAATAAATAAAATATTTTTTTTTGAGGTTCTCATGTTTATATCATTAAAATCATATTTTTAAACGTTCATTAATCTGTCATAAAAAAAATTTCGATTTTTTGAAAATTTGAAGGTGCTACGTCCCCCTAAGTTGTCTTCTAAATAAGTTGTTTAAGTTGTTATCTGGCTCAGGGCTCAAATTCACTAAGTTTCAAATGTACGATTTTTAATTTTTTCATAATCTTAAGTAGTTTTTGCCTGATAAAATTTTATGTTTTGATTTTTCCATACGTATTAACTGACTTATTTTTGGCGTATTGTATAGTTCGATATCCATGTATGTATTTTTGCAATGCTGCACGAAATTTCAGAGGAGAAATTATTAAAGATCTAGATTCGATAACTTGATTGTTAAATTTTCAACAAAATCAAAAAATTAAAATTTTGAACCAAACCAAATAACATAAATAAATCAATAAAATTCTCATTTTGCAAAACAATTCTCCCCAAAACGCAACACATAAAAACGCTTTCCCATTTTCCATAACAATATTTCTTCTACATTCAATTGTTTCATTTGTAATGATTTATGAATTAAACTAGACCTACGTAGAAATAATATACAGATCTATCTATTAAACAAAAGCCGGTGCAAAATATTAACTAGCATCAATGGCCCCAAAAGCATAAAAATCCAAATAAAAAGCTTATCGAATATAGGTCACTGAAAAATTCGGATACAATACAAGGATATAATAACAATGCAGTTATACAAAAAAAAAATATTCTAGTATTTGTAAGTACAAATACAACAAATGATGCTACTTGTCGGCAAAAATAGAAAAATTGGAAATGAAAATGCGGCAAGGGGAACACTAACACTGGTGTGAATTTCTCATTTTTTTTATGTTATATAATGGATTCATAAGATAATAATAATGTGGGTTGTATAGCATAATTTCTAGAGATGTAGAAAATTAGATTTCCCATTTTTGTTTGGTGTTTTGTTGCTCTTCATCACAAAGTGACGTCATTATTACAATGGCCTAATAAAATTCAGTACATATTTTCGGTGTTCTCCACATACAGAAAAAATATTTTGGGTCGTGTATGGATAGGTCTGAAATATTTTTTATGATTGTGTTAATTTTATCTACATATACTTTGTTACCTATTTTTTTTTTTTTTTTATAAACCGACAACTCACGAGGAAAAAAAGGATATGGTATATAATACTCGTACATATTATACCTTGTACCCTCCTCATATTCTCTCGGTTGTTATAGCTTTTTAAGCTTTTAAATTAACACAAAATGTACACACAGAGTTAGGAAAAATCAATTTGTTTATTATTATACTTCATTAGATTTTTTTTGCCAGTTTTCTGTTATCAGTTTTATTATGTTAATGGTAACAATGTGTAGTATGCTAATAAGGATAATTTTCTCATCTTTATTTTGAGTTTTTTTTCTATTTTAATAGAAAAAATTAAAATATCAATATGTTGGTTAGAAAATACAGATTTTGTGTTTTCCTAATCGAAAGATTTTATAAAGATGCTTTTAAGTAGTTTGCCTATTATTTTCGATTGAAGATGATAAACATGGATTCACCAAATAATATTCTACACAATTTTGAAAAGCCAAATTGTTTCGAATGAATTTCTTTTAAGAATAATAGATCCGATTAGTTTGGTAAAATTCAGATAACAGGCCAGCTTAGAGTACATGACTCACTAAAATAAAGCTCTGTAGTGGCGTATTTTGACTATTAAAAAAAAATATAAATATTATTAAAACTCATCGTAAACCAGTCATCGAAAAAAAAAGTTGCAAGTTGACTTTTCTGACTGCCATCTACGAAACAATAATGAAAGCTTTTACATGTTTTACATACTCAAAAAAAAAGATCTAGAATTCCGATATTGCCGACCAAGATAACATTATTTAAAGCACTGCATCAAGTTTCAAAATCGAAGATGTTTTTATTGCATAAAATACCTAATGAGGATCAAGAGTGACCTCTAAACAAGGAAAAGAGCTCTTTTCGGCAGGACGACTATGTAGTTGCGTGTTTCATTTGGGAGATCAGACACTTCTTTAGCAGCAAAGGTATAGACAACAATAGTACAACAATCAGCGCAACAACAGTACAACAATAGGAGATTGTTAAGAAAACAAGTCCACTTTGGCTAACAAATAACAAAACCTGCTGGTAGAAATTCCATAAACTAGTTGAGAATAATATTAATCTTCAGGTGCCAATTAAAAATCAGGTACATCTAGAAGAAGAACTAGAACATTAGCATACAAGAAGCTCCGTGGAGCAGTACCCCTAAGTAAGGAGGCCTGACAAAGGGTCGACCGCCAGAATATGAAACAACTCTAAATTTTTTGTTCAATAAACTAAAGTTGCTAACTAAAAAAATCAAAAACGAAACCATTAATAAATACGTAAGTGGCATTACTAGGTAAAAAGATACCGAGTATCCCCTTTGAGAAGCGGCCAAAATATTAAAATGACCTTTGAAGTTTCCAGCAGTTAAAAATGAAGAGGGATGAAGAGGTATAAGTCCAAAGCAAACAGCTTCTTTGTTTGTTTTCTACCTCGAGAACAAGTTGCAGCCTCTGCAAAAACAAATAGCAGATGGAAACATACCTCTACCTAGAAAGTCAAATTTAAGCGAAATGCAAATAAATCTCCAAGATGGACTTAATTACTGGAACAATAATAAAAGCTCTTCCTGACTTCTCCAAATAATTAGCGATATACTTACTTCCAACAATATCTAAAATATTCGAGAAACTATGTCTTAAGCAACTCAAACCAATAAAAGAAGAAATAAATCTTATTCCTCCACATCAATTTGACTCAAAAGGAAACCATCCGACAATAGAACAAATAGTACATTGAATTACAAACACAGGTTTCTTAGCATGATGATTGCCGAAACAACTTTCAGTTGTAAATTGTGCGGTGGCAAGCCAGCCAGATCCAATGAGTTTAAAAATTCAGTTGGATAGTTGGTTGCTTCGTTTTTGTTTGTCACACAGTCGATAGATTTGAAGGAATGAAGTGGACCGACGATTAGATTTTGAATTGTAAAATTTAAGTGACCCACATCTTTGTTCTTTGCCGCATAAATTACTCGTTCACTCACCCAATTGTGATTTTTGTGGTAAGTATTGATGTTCGATAACACTTTGTTGATGAGCTCTTCCTTCGCTGAGATAAAATTGCAAAAGTTCTGAGTAAACGAAATCAATCCGTTCGATTCGTCGACCGGAACACGGCCATTACCGATAGTCAGCAATTGCTTGGAGAAATTTTCGGCAGATAGATCGTTTAACCACAGACGATCAATTTAAATTTTTCGTTCGAGCTAAAAAATGAAAACAAAATATATTTCTGACAATTCCAATGTCATCGTTGTATCTGTCATTTTTCGTTAAACTGCGTATAAGTTTACGCAAAAAAACAAAATATTTTTGGTTGTTTGCGGCTATTTACAGAAAATGAACTCGCAGTTTAAATTTTTACGTTTACATAGGATGAAATATCTCTTTTAGGTTGTCTCTGGTTTAACAATGCAACTCGCATGTTTGTCGTCAGCTGAAGTTCAATCACATAGCGCCACGCAGAGTCGATGATTTGCTGCAAGCGTTTATTTCATCGACAGCGGTCGATCTTGGAATTACTGGTATTTTTTGACGGAAATCCCCGGACAGTTGAATCATTGCGCCTCCAAAACATCTTGAGTCATTGCTAAGATCTTTCATAATTCGATTGAGTGCTTCCAATGCGCATTTGTGCGCCATTGTACATTCATAATCGATGATGGTTTTACTTGCTACCAAAACTTTCGCCATTGCTGAGTGTTTCGCAATGTTGCAAGCCGATTGAAGGTTTAACGACAATTTCAACGCTGAGCAATTGCTACAGCAATATCGGATCTCGCACGAACAGTGACCAAAATCAATGACATGAGGAATGCCTTCCCAGTTCCACCGGGCGCATCGAAGAAAAATAATCCATCATTTCCATCATGAATTATATAGCTAAGTAGATAAAATAAAAAGATTGGATAAAAAAAAATACTAATTTGCATGCAGCCTCCAGTCGGATTCGAATCCAATACCTTGCGGCCCACGCGCCAAAGCTTTAACCACTGCACCACTCGTCACATACATACTACACTTATAAAATTCATATAAAAAAAAGGTTTTTATTAGATTTTTGGGGTTTTCCTTTTGAGTTTTTCCGACTTTTCTTTTTTTCCTAATCCACCACTGTATTGAGACGATCAAAAAGCCCATTTTGAGCATGTAAGCTCATTTTTAATAAGGAGTTCAGTTTCTTAGAAAAGAATAATTTTCGTGTTGGTTTGTTAATCTTTGCAATCTATTCTGAGGCCGAAGCACTTCCAACTCTCTCGCAGCCCATTTTTCACATCCTTCCTACGCAGTAGCAAAATCGAGATAGTCTGACTATAGTTCCGATAGTACTGACATGGAATAACGGTCAGCCCATGACTTCCAAAAGCGGTCAAAGTTTTGTTCAATTTAATCGCCGATCGTAATCAGATGATGTTTGTGAAGATGATGATGATGTTGAATAATATATTTTGTAATTTCCAATTATGATGGATGATGAAAAAATGATGATGAAAAGATTTACTGATGAACTTGTAATTTACGATGATCCAGAAAATGAAGAAGCCTCACTATTGAACACTATACGTTAATTAAAACCACAAGCCAAGATTTATATATTTTTCAATAAAAATTACACACTGTATATTTCTAAATTTTATCTTAATGATTTGCCAGATTATATTCGAATGAATTACAATAAAAATATATTTTGGTTGTAGACTCGGTGTCAACATGCAAGTAAACCTAAAGGGTCGAATTTATGGTAAACGCGAACTTAATATTTAAATTTTACTGGCTTTATAGCAATTACCAGCTGTATTTCATTATTTGTACTATTCAACCGATTCATACCGCAATTCTATTACAATTTTGGTTTACTTAAATGTAAGACACTTTTGACAATTGGTTGAAATTTCGATTTTGTTGACAATTGTGTATAAATAATAAATACAAAAATGGATTATAAATAGTAATTGAATAAGAATGTAAGTATAACAAGTAGTAGATATTAATTTAGTTAGTTACTCGTACAATAATGTTATATTACATTTCAGATAGAATATGACTGAATATTATTAGATTATATGGAAACTATGGCTACGGTAAGTAAATATGAATATAAAATAATTTTCTTGTGTTTAAATTTTAGGTACAGCTGATTGATGTGATGCAGGATACTTGATGACGATGATAATACCGTAGCAGCAGTTAGGATTGGATATGTACAACGTGAATCCGTTCGTCTACAAATAATAAATAAAATAATATTTGGATTAAACCAGCTATATTATTTGTTAGTTTCACCAACAGATGATGAAAAATCTCTTTTGAATTCAACCCCTATCAGGATTCGAAACCGGTACCTAATTTTCTTTCTCACCTAGGTCTTTCTAAGATATCCGTTTTAGTTATAGATTTAAATGATTTTGTTCTCATATTTGAATAGGATGACCCACGTTGGACGCGGAAATTATAAGCCTCCACTTGTGATCTTTAAATTTTTCAACGGACTGTTTATGGCTCACCTGATGCTCCTGCTGTAGATTTTTATTAATATTGAAAATAACTTGAATATGCCGTCATTATGGCGAAATCCCATAATTTGTTTGGTAGCGATATTGTTCAATTGATAGATAATCAGTCATTGCAACCTGCGATAATTTATCATGAGTTGTAGAAACTCGACTTGCGGTCTAAATCGTAGCTCCAGAGTAAAACTGGTTAATGAATTTTGATCCGATCGTTTATCCGATTGAAAGTCTAAATCACAATTATTCGTTATTTAACTATTATTTTATTTTTGTGTCCATCCTATGGAGGGATTTGGCCGTCTCATTTCTAAGATTACATAATCAGTTTTATGTTCGGATTAATGATTCATTCAAGCCTAGCCAGGTCAAGCCTAGCCCAGCTATTCAAAGTATTGTCCTTCGCTATCCACACATTTTTGCCATCTCTCTGGCAATACATGAATACTACAACGATAAAACGACGCGTCTTTGAACCGAAACCATTCATCCAACCAAGTTTGCCTTTCTTCGAAACTGGCCGCACGTGTAGCCCTGCCAAGCCATGCGCCATCGAACGGAACAAATGATAATCCGAGGGGGCCAGGTCTGGCAAAGAAGACGGGTGCGGTAGCAGATCCCTTTTCAGCGTTTTGATGGTGTCCTGGACGATGAGACTGTATGGCATGGAGCGTTGCCGTGCAGCAATATCACTCGTTCATGTCTTGTGTCCCATGCTAACCATTTTTCGTGTCATGCATGGTGTTTTTGTTGGTAGCATTGTCATTTGACAGTTTCGCCCTGTTTCAGCAGCTCATGGTACACGATTCCTTTCTGGTCCCACCCAACGCAGAGCATTGTCTTCTTTTTAAAGCGATTTGGCCGTTCCGTCGATGTTGATACTTCGCCAGGTAAAGCCATGACTTTTTGCGTTTGGGATTCTTAAAAAAAAGAAGCCGCCCCGGTGGCAAAGTGGGCAGCATTCTTGTTCCAGCGACCGGAGGTCCCGGGTTCGATTCCCGGTGGTGACAAGGAAAATTTTCACGGCTGGTTTAGGACCAATGAATTAATCACTCATTATCCGAAGTGAAAATATGATTATGAAACCGCATTTGAGGCGGCCAAATCCCTTGATGGGATATAGTGCCAGAGAGAGAGAGAGAGAGAGAGAGAGAGAAATTCTTAAAAAGATCCATTTCTCATCTTCCGGAACAATTCCATGCATGCCGTGAAAGCAAAATTTCGTTAGTGGTTCTTCGATTTTTCATCTATCTCTCAGTCAACTCATTCGGTACCTATTTTCCCTCCTTTTAAATTTCTCCCATAGCATCCCATAGCATGTAAACGTTTGGAAATACCTTGATGAGTCGTTTTTAATGCCTCCGCAAGCTGATCGTTAGTTTGCGTATCATTTTCATCCAATAACGCTTGTAGCTCGGTGTCTGAAAATATGTTTGGTCTTCCGGAGTGCTTCTTGTCCTCAATGTCGAAATCGCCATTTCTGAAGCATTTAAACCAATCTGCAAAGGTAGTTTTCGATGGTGCATGTTCGCCGTAGGCCTCCTCAAGCAAATGACGTGCTTCAGACCATAGGTATCGAGCCATTTTAGGACATTTTCGTAGGAAGTAGAGTGCTCCTCAGCAAGCCCGTGCCTCATTGATGCAAAGAAGTGATAATCGGACCGATCCAAGTCCGACAAGTAAGCCGCATGTGAAAGTATTTCCCAATTAAGTGGTTCGAACGTTTCCTTGGCCGGTTTTACTTTGTATGATGGTGCATTACCATGAAGCAAAATCACTTTGTGTTGCCTTTTATCATATTCTGGTCATTTTTCACACAAAGCTCGATTCAAAGTGATCGTTTGTTGTTGGTAGCGTTCAATATTTACGGTTTCTCCAGGTTTTAGCAGCTCAAAATAAATCACACTCTTCTGATCCCAACCAAATACAGAGCATTGTCTTCCGTCCGAAGCGATTTTGCCTTGTAGTCGATGTCGATGGTTGTCTTTGATCAACCCAAGGATTTTTACGCTTTGAATTCTCAAAATAGATCCATTTTTCATCGCCTGTCACAATTCGCTGGAGAAATTACTTTCTTCTGTATCTGACAAGCAACATTTCGCAAGTGGTTTTTCGATTTTCCTGTTGCCTCTCAGTCAGTTTATGCGGAACCCATTTTCCCAGCTTTTGGATCTTCTCCATGGTTTTTAAACGTATGGAGACGGCTTCTCGTGACACATTCAATTGATTCGCGAATTGTTTTTGCGTTTGAACGTCACCCTCATCCAACAATGCTTGTAATTCACTGTCTTCAAACTTTTTTGGTAGTATTCCACCTTCTTCGTTTCTCCCGTCAAAATCACCATTTTTGAATTTATTAAACCACTCATAGCATTGTGATTTATTTACCAAGTGCATACTCACCATAAGCTTTGGCAAGCATTAAATGTGATTCTGCAGCAGTTTTCTTCAAATGATAAAAAATCAATCATGTCTCCAAATCGTAATATGTAGGCACAAAACTCGACATTTTAAACACATAAAAACATGAGTTATTGTATGGAACTTGTATGGTTACGAATTGAGTGTTGTTGACAGATGTCAAAAGAAAACATTGACGCCGATGACGTGATTTGTTGAAAGGTACATTGGCAGGTGGTGCCATTTATTGGTAAATGCCGGTTTCACATTTACACACCTGATACTATAGATAACTTAACAAATATAAATTATTATTAAAAAAAGGGGGCCACAAAAAAAGTTATGAATTATTTGGTGGGCCGTGAGTAAAAAAAGGTTAAGAACCCCTGTTCTATACCATTCGCATGTTGCAATTACAGAGTAAGCACACATGTAGATTCATTCCGCCATTAAAAGTGGAACACAATAAACTTCTCACCCGAAGCTCCAAAGATTTTGAATCAATACGAGAATCCGACAAATTTGGCCAAAGGAACTTCCGCATGTAGGTCTTATTAGTAGGTCTAATAACTATGTTTTCAAGAAATGTTGAATTAAATTCAAAATCAAACAAATATTTGGCCATGTGTACTTCCATGTGTATTCCGCCAGTCACAATATGCGGATTCTCTTGACGGTCTTTGCACAACCACTGAATGTAAAATCGCACTAAATTCCACAGCCGAAACACAGTTTCCAAGAAATTATGTTTAATTAACAGAGTAATAACAAATCTATGGCACGAATGACAGTTGATTTCTGATCCTCATGGACCCTAGAACCCATTAATTAAATTTCGAATTTATTTTATGTTTTTCATTGGATTATAAATAATTTGGCCAGGAATGCCAATAATAATATACGGCTGGCCTTCCAAATTTTACTATTCCCGGGAACGAACATTGATATTTTGTAATTTTCATAAAGCAAGATCTACAAAAGTCTGGTTTATATAGAACACATCTATACACATAACACGTAAAATAGTATTCCCGTTTCCATAAAATTTTAATTACAAATGTGAGATGTAGGGGCGGGAAAAGAGGAACCATACACATCAAAACAGAGAATACAGAAGAGGAAGGATATTACAAATGCTTGAAAGTATATAATAGTGACATACATTTCTCGTTTATACAACTTTTATAGTATTTCGAAAAGCAACAACAACAACAACAACAAAGTCTAAATCGAGAGAAAAACACAACACTGAAAAGTAGAAAATGAAAGAAAAGCCATATTTATTTTCATTTTTATTATTATCATTGCGCTATTATACGACGTATACGTAATAAACGTGTATCAGTATACCAAGCTACCAATACACGCTCAGTCGGCCTACATAAATATTGATCCAATTTTTTATTTTTCGTTCGATTCTCGGTTTTTTTTTCGCTTTAGCTTTTCATGTTGGAAAATTAAAAGGAGGGATAAAAATAAGAGAGTTTTCCAGTGATGGTATGTGTTTTTCTGCATGGAATTGTTTTTAAGAGGGAGGTTTTGTGTGTAATAATACAACACAACGTTATCGAAATTCTATAAAAATTTGTATTTTTAGACTGGAAATTGTAAATAAATGAGAATGAATTTTTTTTTTCCATTTTCATTTTATTTTGTATTTTCGTTGGATATGGAAAAATATTAATTTATTATTTATATGTTAATTAATTTAAGTCAAAATATATCTTTAAGGAAGCTTTTAAAATTATGAATTTTTTATTTAAAATAATCCACAGCTATAATATTATGTCGGTATATACACACACGCACACGCAATAACAACAATGTCAAGACGGCAACAAGACGAAGAAGCATTGTTGTTATAGAGTTTGGTGCGCTTCGTTTGGTTTGATGTGTGTGCGGCGGCGGTTTATGACCTAGAACAGAAGCATTTTCTTACTTTTTTGTTGTTATGATGGGTTTGATAAATTGATTTCATGCGAATGTGTGTGTATGCATATGTGTTTTATTTATGATGTGCGTGGCGCGCAATGAAAATGTGTACGAGGATATCTGTTCCCGCTCTCGTGTGTCGTGTAATTAACCTAGAAATGCAAATACGTTTTATGTATAAAACCGAGCAGAAATTGAGGCCGATTATCATTTTATTTATGTGTATACACCACTGTCGTTGAATTTATGTAGCACACAATGTGATTAATGATTGTTTACGGTTTCTCTCGACGACATAATGAGACCGTACACGGTGATCTCATTTATGTTTATATGTCGTTACTTTATGACAGATAAAATTCCCTTGACATATTATTACGCGCTCTTATTTTGGTATTATAGAGTTAGCTTTAAATCGCCTCGATGAACGAACCCAAAAACAGAGATAACTGGACTGCAATTTTAGATATAATTAGTTATGAATAAATTGGGAACCAATGCCTGTATTATTTGAATGTTTTCTTTCTATTGGGCCGATCTGAAAACTAAACATTTCTGGCATGTTTCCATACGTGGGTCAATACAAACAATAACTTATTGAGCATAAATGGTAGACAATCCGCCGATCTTTTTAAATTACGTATAGTTTTAATATAACCGACACCAACGCACTCAAAATATTGATAAATATTAAGTTTCCACGCGCCTCACGGTACGAAATGAACCTTACGATAGAATAACTGCGTTGTGTTTTTTTGGTCAGAATCAATACTTTGTTTGAAATTAAAGATAGATTAAATTAACTTGGATCCAGCAGGCTAGTGCAGCAGTCGATCTATCGCGCATTTAGTTCAACATAGGATTTACAAGATCCACTTCTAAAGAAAATTTGTTAAAAATATTACAAGGAACTATAATCGTTAAATCCAATAAAAAAAATAAGATCGGCTTACTTATTATTATCTGGTTTATAAAAATCCGACTTATTTGTGACGTAATGGCAAAAACAAAACACAGTTTCTGATATATGAATAAAAAATAAATTTCTTGACATGTTGGTCGTTGTCAATAAATATGAAAATAAAAACTGCATGTATTGCACTTAGCCAAGACACAATTTTGGAGTCGGTTTTTATAAAACAGCCTCATAATTAAAGCTCAGGAATCGCAGTGCTAAAAAACTTCAGCAATTGTAGGTGTTACCAAGTCTTGTGTTGAAGTCACTAGAGGAGTATACCCTGTAAATATGCTCGGATTGCGCATATGATAGATCGAATCCGAAATTATTGTTTCTGGCGCTGAATAGCCTTTGAATATTTTATTTTCTAACACTACACTTTGGAGATTTCAATAGAGGAGACTTGTTTCATGGCTTTCAAAAATACATAACTACCATCGCCAAGTTTAATATAAATTCTATTATCCATTATACGCATATTAGTAGCAATCCCAGGAGATTTTAATATGGAATCTTTTAGGAGCTGGTATGTCAAATCATTGTCAAAATAAGATGAGTTCAAATCAACATGTAGTGGACTCTGGCTATCATTTACATTTATTATAATTTCTTCTCCAAAGTTTCGTGAGAGCGCATCTGGCACAAGGTTATCTTTTCCTTTTCGGTACTCAATACTGAAATTGAACCCCTGCAATTTGAGACTCCAGCGAGCGAGGCGTCCAGAAAGATCCCTTTGTCCCATTAACCACTTCAAACTTGCGTGCTCCGTGATTATGGTGAAAGTGAATCCTTCTACGTATTGCCTAAATTTCTTGAGACTCAATACAGCCGCCAAACACTCGAGCTCCGTGGTACTATAGTTTCGCTGCGCTGTATTGAGTTTCTGAGAAAAGTAGGCAATGGGACGCTCTTCACCGCTGGAGCTCTTTTGGAATAAAACCCCACCGACTCCTGTACTCGAGGCGTCGCATTGGATGAAGAATGGAGACTTATAATCTGGGTTGCTTAATACTGGTGCTGTACATAAAGCAGTTTAAAGTTTATTGAATGATATTTCGGCTTCCTTAGACCATGCAAATTTTATATTTGTTCTTAAAAGTCTTGGTAACGGTTCTGCCAGCTCGGAATACCGCAAAATAAATCGCCTGTACCAACCAATTATGCCAAGGAACCTGCGAATCTTTCGTACATTGCATGGTTGTGGGTACAAAGAAATGGCAGACACTTTTTCCGGATCAACTTTTAAAACTCCATCGCCCACGATATACCCTAGGTATTTTATTTCACGTAAAAGAAACTGACTTTTTTCGATGTTGATTGATAAGTTAGCGTGCTTCAATAGTCTAGCCACCTTATGAAGTAAATCGATGTGTTCTTCAAATGTTTCACTGGTGATCAGGAGATCATTCAGGTATACAAAGATTTGAGTATGTAGTTCGTGGGGAATGACGCGATGGATCAACCTGCACATCGTTTGTGGCGCATTACACAAGCCGAATGACATGACTTTAAATTGGTACAACGGTCTTCCAGGAACAGTAAAGGCTGTCTTATCCCTTGACCCCTCCTCCAATGGGATTTGCCAAAAGGCGTCTTTTAAATCTAGACTAAATATGTATCTAGTTTTATTAAGACGCCCCAGCAATCCATCGATGATGGGTAAGGGATAAGCATCCTTCACCGTTACCTCATTTAATTTTCTTGCATCAAGGCATAGTCTTATCTTCCCATTCGGCTTGCGAACCATGGTAATCGGCGAACTCCACGAACTACTGCTCTCCTCAATGACACCTAAGGATAACATCCTGTCAACCTCTTTATTAATATCAGCTTGCACGGCTGGGGATACGGAGTAATACCGCTGTTTTATGGGTTTTGCGTTACCCACATCAATTATATGTTTAACCAAGCTGGTTTTACCCAAACCTATACCTCTGCAGACGAAGGAAACTCTTTAATAGCATGTTCCACCAGTTTCTGCCGTTCTTATGTTTTACCCAAATATTACCTTGTGACGAACCAACCGATAATTCAGATATTTCTGTCAATTGCCTACTTGGGGTGCGAGTCAAAGTCTTTCCAAAAGAGTAAACTATATTTAACAAAATAGGCGCCAGAAATCGATTCCCAGGTACAACTTTTGGCTCAAATTTGGTGATATGTGTAACGTTACGACATTAGTTTTCCCAGCAAATAATATAGGTACCTTGATATATCCTAAAATGGTCGCGGAATTTCCATTAGCAGTTTTTACCGAAGAAGGGAAGTTTATAAATTTAA
Organism: Nephrotoma appendiculata; assembly: GCA_947310385.1. Lineage (NCBI taxonomy): Eukaryota > Metazoa > Arthropoda > Insecta > Diptera > Tipulidae > Nephrotoma > Nephrotoma appendiculata. The sequence goes on along the minus strand of OX371225.1, from coordinate 240,120,021 downwards.
CTTTAGATGAATTCAAATATTGTTCTGAACCTTGGATTTCTACTTCAGCGTAGGGCCGTTCGTCCCCATTATTTGAAATGATAGACTCAGCCGCGTGTCTCTTAATTAGTTTGCGCATTTTTCAGTAACGAATACTTTGTCCGGAGTTATTAACGGTCGTTAGCGAAGGTCTTCGTTTGTGTATAGGTTGATTATTTATGATTGTTTGTTCCTCGAAATTCGGCTGTACAACTCAAGGTCCGTGTTGCTGCTCGATTCCTCTTGGAGAACATGACTCTGTGGCTTTTGTTTGGGGGTAGATAAACTGAGGTTTCGTACCCCCCTCGCCAAGTTTCCCGGATTCAAACTACATTTTCTACATTGCGGATATAACATACCAAGCGTACCACAGCCAAAACAGAAAATACGGTTTTGAGGAATTGGACATTTCTTATAAAAGTGATCGTTCTTACCACAATTCCAACAGTAAACTTCATTTTGTTCCCGAACCGTTGAAACACTGACGAGAGTGATTTTTATGCTCGCCTTTATTCAATGGTTTGTAATTCGAATGTAATGCCATGATTTCCTCATCATATCCATTTAATGCCTGAGTGCCAATATCTGCAGTTTGTAAATCAACATTGCGACTTGAAGTTTCGTCCTTACGTTCTACTTCATGAATAAATCTTCGCTGCTGACATAATAATTTCGGCACTATCCCGGTTCGGTGCCATACGTCTTCATAGGAAACGCAGCGCCTTACTAATTCATCTAATCTATCCACTTGACTTTCTAAAACTCTTTCTTGCAGACGGGCACGCATATTTCGGTGCAAGATATACATAAGCTCCGGGTCAGATATGGGACATTCAGCCTGCAATGAAATAGCCACCATTTCTTGATAAAAATCAAGAAATTTTTCACCCTGTTTTTGTTTTCGTCCATCTAATTGGCTTCGTACTAAATCGGATCGTCTGTCCTGAAACCTCTTCTTTAATTCTAACTTTAGAGTGTTCCAGTCAACATTCTGGTGTCGCTGAATAAAATTTCAATACCAGTCACAAGCGGTTGCTCTAAGAACATAACTAAAATCTCTCACTAATTCTGCTTCGTCGATACCATCTGCTTTCGCTTGGTATTCGACCATAAATAGGATTTTTTTTATATGAAGCCCGGTAGGGGAACCATCAAATGAAATTCTCCATTTTGCCATTCATTTCTGAGACTGGTAATTTTTATTTGGCGGAATTTGAATGAAAGGATGGTGCCACTTGAAAACCTGCTATCGGACCTTGCATAATCATATTCAGTGGTGGTACATCTGTGTTTACATTTATATTTGGAGGTCGCACAAAATAATTTTGAATTGATGTTGGAACGAATATGTTTGAATTATTTGGATATGGAACCAACGTCCTCACGTATGGATTTGTCACTTGCAATGTATTTTGCTGATACTCCGGCTGTTGTTGTGAGTGGATTCTAAGCTCTATTTGATTTTGCTTTATACCTGGTATATCAGATCCAGACGGAACTGGCATTGCCAAAGTAACTGATGGTGTATTTGAACGAAAAGTGCTTTCTAAATTTGGGTTTGCTAGTGGAGGTAATTGAGACGTTTGGCCCTGGTCACCTCTATGCTCAGAAATCCTCTCGTTACTGAGTTGTGAAGAGATAGACGAATCCGATTCGAATTCTTCTAAATCTTCCAATGTAAATTTGACAGCTTTAAATTTTTCCAACGATTGATTAATTTCAGGTTTATTTTCCATTGTTTTGATAACAAATTCAATTAGTTGGTCGCACTTTGAAATAGTGTCAGCAACTTCATCAGCTACTGTTTTTGAATAAGAAAGTCGCTTAAGTCGATTGAGTACATGGACTAACCTGCTGTTGAGTACAATCAATGATTCATTGTTTTTTGTCTCTATAGATTTCTGAATATCTAAATAAATCGACTTTAGTTTTGATGACACCTTTCGAATTTCATTTTTGGGATTTTTTCGTGCTGCTACGTGAGGCTTTATCGGTACCAATTGTGAATGCGACGCTTCTAATCCCAACCGTTATTTAAATTGTCTAATTTTTCAGTCATTGATTTCCCTTGAATGTCTCGCAGAACACATTCAAGTTCAAATTCGTCCACATCTAAATGTCCGGCTTCCAGATCTTCAAACCACTAAAACTTTCTCAGTGTTGCTGAACATACAAGAACAAAAATTGCACGATCGGTAGGATATTTGAATTTCTTAAATGGTATTTAATACGGTATAAGTATAACAAAACGTTCGCCTTAAATATGCGTGATTAGTGTTATCTAACTAGGAATGAATTTATTAATGAGAATGATATAGTTTAACGAATGATAAATATTTAAACTTCACAAAAAATATTTGAACAAAGTTGAAACCGCGCATAGTTTGAAATAAATCTGTGTCAACTAATACAGGATACCAGATACAAACTAAACCGCAAAGAAAATAATTTAATTTAACTGATTTCGCGAAAAAAATAAGGATAAACGAACGCGAATGCGTATACTCCATAATGACCAAACGGGCGAATTTGGGCGCCACTGTAACAATCTTGTGGGGTAATGTGAGGAAATTGGGATAGAACTATTTATTCAGATCCTGATTTCTATAAAATATACCGATTGCTATCAGAAAATGTTTATCCAACTAGAGGTTCCAGATTACGGTCGATTGCGCCGGCTACGGCTCAGAAGCTTGGGGTGGGCTTTCTGGAACATAGCAGGATCTTGAATGACCGTATATATATATATATATATATATATATATATATATATATATATATATATATATATATATATATATACGAAAGAAAATTTGGGGGAAAGGGAAAAACTGGAACCAATTATCAGTCACCATACCTACCCAATGCCCTACTCATCTCAATTTTATTTAAGGAATCTATGGAGAATAAATATTTACAGAGACCGATCGTAATAATAAACTGGAGCGACTACGAATCGTAACAAGGTTCCAAAATTACCAAAACCGGAAACTATATTACAACTTCAGAAAGGCCAATTTGAGTAATTTACAACAATATTTTGAGCAAATAAATTGGAATGCCGAGTTTAACAGTGATGACATAGATGTAAATGTGTAAAATTTTTACACACATCTATTTAAAGGAATCGATTTATTCGTTCCCGTGTCTATGAGCAAACCGAACAAATATCCTCCATGGTATGACGATCAACTTATCAGTCTTAAAAACACAAAAGACAAGGCTTAAGAAGAAAACCTCAAAGTGTGTTCCCAGGATAGTAAACAGAAACTTACTGCTTATAACCAAAATTTCGAATCTTATTTTGAACTGCGATACAGAAGCTATTTTCGCAATCTAAAGGACAAAATAAAAGGCGATCCCAGACACTTTAGGATTTTTTTTAAAACCAAACGCGAAATTTATGGTTACCCAGCCTGAATGAAATTGAATGATCAAAAGTCTTGTGTTCCACAGGTCATAACCAACATGTTTCCCGAGTTTTTTCAATCTGTTTATAAAGCGGAAGACATTGATAATTATAAAGATTCAACCTGTAGTGAATATAGTACATTCATATTTACTCCACACATCGAGCCAGAAGACATCCAGCGAGCATTAGTAGGATTCGGAGAAGCATGTGGTCCTGATGGTATTCCTGCTTCATTTTTTAAAAATTCTAAAAATTTGATTACCCCTCTAAGCATCTTGTTCAATCAGCCATTAAAATCAGCAACTTTTCCAGCAAAGCGGAAAATAACTAGTGTGACGCCTATTTTCAAAACTGGATCTAGAAATGATGTTTCTTGCTACAGAGGTATTATGTCTATGTCTGTTGTACCTAAATTATTTGAACTAGTAATATTTAACTCATTCAAAGCAGTGCTTCCACGATATTTATCACAATATCAACATGGTTTTATGCCTAAAAGATCAGTATCTACAAATCAGTATCATAGAATTTACCAGCTATTCTATTAAAGAAATTGAGAAGCACAAACAAGTTAACGTAATATACACCGACTTTGCAAAAGCTTTCGACTCCATCAACCATTGTGAAAATTTGGAACACATTTTCAAGTTCGGATTTTCCAGCCAGTTCGTAGCCTGGTTCAAATCTTATTTGAGTAATCGAATCCAATATATTGAAATAGGAGATAAAACGTCAAATAGAATACAAGCAACCTCTGGTGGCTCAAGGCTCTCACGTTAGCCCATGGATTTTCACAATCTTCATAAATGGTATTACTGAAGTGATAAAGCATCCCAATATCCTGATGTTCGCAGATGACCTCAAAATCTATAAAGCCATCGAGTCAGTCGACGATGCCAATAAACTACAAGAAGATATTGACAACCTAGCGTTATGGTGCGAGTTGAACTCTCTGAGTCTCAATTTGCTCGGTTTTGTCAAACGTTGGACGGGTGATAATTTTGATGTAGAAACAATTAAAATCCTGTATTGTGCCTATGTTCGATCCCAGGTGGAATATGCTGTAAATGTGTGGTGTCCGTTCTACGAATCTCATATCCAGAGTATTGAGAAAATTCAAAAGAAGTTTATAAGCTACTTGACCTGGAAAGACGGATGGGTTTATGCCCATGGTCTACCATACCACGTAAACATCCAGCGACAACCATATTTATTTAACCGGGTGCATATCGGGTGGTAATCTCCTACTAGGTCTAATCGACGCTGTGCTAAAGTCAATTAAAATAAAGGTTTCTGGTAGACATCGAAGAAATCATGGCCGATAACTTAGATAAACACAGAACCAACGATAATGAACCAGTGAAGATGATGTGTAAAAGTTTCAATAGAATTAACTATTTATTTGATTTTTGTTTAACTAAAGATAATTTTAAAAGTAGATCACGGCAATTTTATGCCTCTCAGTGATTTTTATTTGTTACTTTACTTTTATATTTCAAATTTTCAAATCCAATGCGGATTTATTTTGTTTTATATTTTATATTCTTAAATTAATATGTTTCAAGTCAAATGTGTAGACTTTTTTCAATTTAAATAAATAAATAAATAGATATGAGGAATAATCGATATTATGAAGATCTGAGCTTTTCAAGAGTGTCCGGCACTATATATTTTGAGAACCCTTCCCCACATCAGTGAGGTTTAAGTTATTGTTTGCTGCAATTGCACTTTTTGAATTATTCATTTTCCTTTGTCGTGTAAATCGAAATTTGCAGTTGCAGTATTTTCATTCAACCCATATTAAACCTCACTATACATCACACAAGATTAACACTCTATAAAAGTGTTAGAGGGTCGCATTAGAGCAATCCAAACAGAGAAACGTCGCACATTTATTTACCTCAAAATACTGTTCAAATGTGGTGATCTCTCTTCTGACCTATCGTACAATTTACATCAAACTCCAAAATTATAGATTTTTACTCGTATATATACAAAGTAATTCCAGCTTAGGAAATCACTAATTTTTTACCCTTGACCAATATTTAGGAAAAACCTTGAAAATCATTTTCTACGTCTCTATTATAAATAACAACAACAACCGTAATAATAAAAATAAACAACAAAAATTCCATTGAAATCGAATGTCATTTGATAAAATTGAATAATTTTATTATTTCACTTTCATTCAAATTTCATTTCTTTTGTATAAAAACGCGAGACTGTCAATCACAACACTAAATGCTTTACGTGACTTAAATTAGGTGTGCATTGTTATGGTCGTTTAATTTAATTGTCATTCCATATAGATTATTATACTGTTTAGCTGTTTACATAAATATATTTGTTGTTGTAATTGAGGAAAATGAGTATATAAATTACAATTTTTATCTCACCCCCTAGCGGGCGCGATCCATTAAATAAAGATTCTAATTTTTTAATCTTCCTAATTAATATTAAATAACCCAAAAACACAGAACTCTGTATATTACGCAATAAATTTTTATTGCATAGCAATTTTCAATTTTCCTCACTTTATTAATTTTTGTTTTTTTTTACGTTTCATTTCAGGTAAGCTCGCGCCCTCAAAATATCAGCCGATTAATGAATTTATCAGAGTTTTTGGTGGTGGAAAGTGTATTACAAAAAAAAAATGCTAAAATTGAAAATATATATTTTCTTGGCCTTGTGCCGTTAAAAGCACGCATTGAAAGCCGAAACAGCAACAGCCAATATGCGAGGGGTAAATATTCTATATTATTAAATTGGAATGTACGACTGTATACATTTCCATATTGTATACCAAAAAATTAAAATGTGAAAGGTTGGTTATAGGGTAGGGTATCTCATCTCGTCGGAGCTTAATGTAGATTTATTTGCTATAAAATGCTCTGCGAACCGAACCGAACAAAAAAAAATTATTCGTAATCTTGGTACAAAAAAAAAAAGGGAAAATTTATATTATTTTGGTGTTTTGGTGTGCGCTATGGGAAAAAATTTTGTTTTTTGTTTGGTGAACACTGTGTGTGTGCAGCACCTTTATTAGGTCATTTTTGGTTTTTTATTCATAATCTATTATTGTGCCGAATTTTACTCATGGGAATCTTTTTTACATTATTCTAATATTATTTACTTTTTTGTTGTATTTTTAAAAGCTTTTATGGAAAAATGAAAATGTTTGTCTTGATACCAAGAACTCATCAACTTTAAATTTGTTCTATATATTTTTTCTGTGTGTGACTCGTCGTTGTCGCTTACTCGAAATGATTATTTCACTGTATAATATTGTCTTTGATTTAATTTTCCAGGAGGAATATTTTTTTTTTGTTTATCTTTTTATTTATTTATTTGTTGTTGAAGAAAAATATTTAGATTGCTTTGTAGAATGAAGAGCAATTTTTTTTTGTTATTAACAATGTTTGTGTATAATACTTGATGGTTTACCTCTTTTACATTTGTTATTTGTTTGCTTTACATTTGTTTTTTTTGCCAAATAGTCTTTGTCGAGATAGGGTTTGGAATACATATTTAATATTTATAAGTTTTTTAAGAAAAGAGTAGATTATAATTGAATTCTGTTTCAAACAAATTCCAGGCGGGATTGTGTTCGTAGTTTTGGGGAAAGCTTTGAATTTCGGCAACGTGAATTGGTAATTACTTTTGCTAATGAAATCACTATACGTTTTGTTTCCAAAACTAGAGTAACACTTCCCCCACTGGTACTGAAATATTTGATCAAGCGATAACGTCCTAGTACGATTTGGTTGATCACACTTGGCTTTGGACCATCACGCCGTTTTGTTACTGTCATTGAATTCCCAATTCCTTACCAGTAACCTGACATGATCTATCTTTAATGATTGCCAATGCACCGACTTTTTCAGGATAGTCACCATTAATATGTTTACCTTTTTTGATCCTTTGTCAAAATTGATTTAAGTTTTGCTTTTCGTTTATATTACTCTTTATAACAGTGGTAGGATACGGGCAATGGCGATGGAGTCGCTCTTACCCTATACATTAGGTGGCACACAATCTTCTGCATTGCTTATCTGCATGGTTGTGCAATATTATCTGCTTCCGTTTTGAAAGTGTATGCTTGCTGTTCCATCCATTTAGCCACTTGCACATCACGTTTCTCAAACTGTATCAACTACTTGAGCTAGAATCCAGCAATATTAAAGTATTTTTCAGATGGTCGTGACCCAGTAGAACCTCAAACTAATGTATTTTGTGTACTTTTGTGATACTACCTTCCGTTTTTTCGAAAAATTCAAAACTGTATTTTCGATTTATATAGAATATAAAGGGAAATTTGATTGACTAATTTTGATAAATAATTTTAACAAGGTGATAATTCTAATCATTTTATTAAGCGATTAAAATCTAGATGTTTTGTGCACTATTCTGGCAATTTTCAAGATATAACGGGTGATTTTTTAAGAGCTTGAAAACTTTTTTTTAAAAAAAAACGCATAAAATTTGCAAAATCTCATCGGTTCTTTATTTGAAACGTTAGATTGGTCCATGACATTTACTTTTTGAAGATAATTTCATTTAAATGTTGACCGCGGCTGCGTCTTAGGTGGTCCATTCGGAAAGTCCAATTTTGGGCAACTTTTTCGAGCATTTCGGCCGGAATAGCCCGAATTTCTTCGGAAATGTTGTCTTCCAAAACTGGAATAGTTGCTGGCTTATTTCTGTAGACTTTAGACTTGACGTAGCCCCACAAAAAATAGTCTAAAGGCGTCAAATCGCATGATCTTGGTAGCCAACTTACCGGGCCATTTCTTGAGATGAATTGTTCTCCGAAGTTTTCCCTCAAAATGGCCATAGAATCGCGAGCTGTGTGGCATGTAGCGCCATCTTGTTGAAACCACATGTCAACTAAGTTCAGTTCTTCCATTTTTGGCAACAAAAAGTTTGTTAGCATCGAACGATAGCGATCGCCATTCACCGTAACGTTGCGTCCAACAGCACCTTTGAAAAAATACGGTCCAATGATTCCACCAGCGTACAAACCACACCAAACAGTGCATTTTTCGGGATGCATGGGCAGTTCTTGAACGGCTTCTGGTTGCTCTTCACTCCAAATGCGGCAATTTTGCTTATTTACGTAGCCATTCAACCAGAAATGAGCCTCATCGCTGAACAAAATTTGTCGATAAAAAAGCGGATTTTCTGCCAACTTTTCTAGGGCCCATTCACTGAAAATTCGACGTTGTGGCAGATCGTTCGGCTTCAGTTCTTGCAGGAGCTGTATTTTATACGGTTTTACACCAAGATCTTTGCGTAAAATCTTCCATGTCGTCGAATAACACAAACCCAATTGCTGCGAACGGCGACGAATCGACATTTCACGGTCTTCAGCAACACTCTCAGAAACAGACGCAATATTCTCTTCTGTACGCACTGTACGCATTCGTGTGGTTGGTTTAATGTCCAATAAAGTAAACTGAGTGCGAAACTTGGTCACAATCGCATTAATTGTTTGCTCACTTGGTCGATTATGTAGACCATAAATCGGACGTAAATCGCGAAACACTTTTCGAACCGAACACTGATTTTTGTAATATAATTCAATTATTTGCAAGCGTTGCTCGTTAGTAAGTCTATTCATTATGAAATGTCAAAGCATACTGAGCATCTTTCTCTTTGACACCTTGTCTGAAATCCCGCGTGATCTGTCAAATACTAATGCATGAAAATCCTAACCACAAAAAAATCACCCTTTAGAATAGGGAGATGCTATACGTACTAAATAATGGTATTTTCCTTTTTTTTGAAATTCCGAATGGAGTCTCGAATGGAAATTTGTTTTGTAATTTATAAAAATTTACATTAAATGTTAACCCCTAGACCAGAAAACAAGCAAGAAGGGTACTCTAGATACTACTTCGCCAAAGGGTAGTTTGGTTTTTAGAATCTCTTGGTAGCTATCATACTTATGTAAACTTTTACATTTCATCAAAGCTGCTTCGCTTTTTGCCATACGATGCCAGATATAGCCGGTTATTACGCAAAATCAATTTAGAAATTTCCGTCTATCAAAATTATACTGTTCGGTTTCGTAAAGTCTAAACAATATTAGAATAACTTTCATGCATTGACCTAATGTTCACTTTAATCCGTTCAAAATTGAGTTAACAAGCTTATACAGTATTTCTAAATAAAACATGAATTTATAATCCGTTCAAAGGCTTGTTCAAGAATTTTTATACATGCACTGCTCCAAAGCTTTGTAGGAAATATGTATTAAACATTAAAATTATCATAAAGTTTTATTTAAAATTATTTGTTAAAAAATTGGAGTGGTAAATATGTTGAGTCCAATACCCGATTTTCTTTTATCACGATTCTATACATATTCGAATGTACCACACTTGATTTCTAAAAGTAAAAATTGAATTAACCGGACTTCTGATAACATTTTCCAAATTGTTGGTTGAAAATTTAATCTTTTTAACATCAAAGAAAAAACTCAAAAACCCATTGAAGCTGCAACTTCCGGTACACAGATTTCCAGCGAATTTTGCAAGAATCTCCTAATTAATCTGAAAAGTTAGGTATGAAGTTTGATTCCGAAAAATTAATCCACCTGGGCTGTAGAAAAGCTGAAATTTGGCGAAACAAACTCTGTTTTTATCAAAACTCGTCATTTCCGGTCAAATTTAAAAAAATGATTTGAATAAATTTTATTCGAAATATAATTTACAATCTTTTCGTTTTAAACAGTTTTTTCGTAATTGCTACATACTTTTCAAAATATTTGCAAAAAACGAAAATCTTTATAAAGAAGCTTCTAGTTCCGGTGGACGAAATTCTAACAAAAAACGCTGGGGCATCCCAATTTATGGAAAAAGCTGATGAAGTTTCATCCATCCATACCGGACAAAATTTTTACTGAAAAACAGTCAAAAATCGTCATTCGTCAAATTTTGGAAAACTGAACTGGGCTGATATTATTGCTAAATTAATTTATAATCTTTTAGAATTTTTTGATCTTAGTCGTTTTTCTCATAAATAATATATGTACTTTTAAAAATATTTGCAAGAAATTAAAAAGCCCCTATGGAAGTTGACTGATTTTAACAAAAATGGGATCTCAAATTTATAGAAAAAACTTAAGTATAAAGTTTATTGCCGATCAATCAATCCCTATGGGTATAGTACAGAAGCCAAACTTTTCTTGAAAAACAGTTTTTTTTGCCAAAATCGTTATTTTCGCTTAAATTTTGAAAAACTGATCTGGATCGGTATTATAGCAAATTTAATTTTGATTCTTTTATTTCAGAATCGTTTTCCTCGTAAATGACATACATACATACTTTTCAAAATACATGTAAAATAACGAAAAAGCTCTTATTAAAGCTGCCACTTCCAGTGGGAAAACGGAAAAGCTCCTATGGAAGCTGTTGCGGTGGATCGATTTCCGTCAAAATTCACTGGTATCTCCCAATTTCTGGAAAAAGCTTAGGTATCAAGTTTTATCCCGATCAATCAGTCCATCTCGTCTGTACAGAGGCTGAATTTTTGTTTTTAAAAACGTTTTTTTTTTCTAAAATCCGCTATAATTTTGGAAAATTAATCTGGACTGGGATTCTTGTAAAAAATTTTGGAAAACTGATCTGGATCGATATTGTAGCAAATTTATTTTTGATTCTTTTAGTTCAGAATAGTTTTCCTCGTAAATGATTTACTTTTCAAAATACATGCAAAATAATTAAAAAGCTCTTATTGAAGCTGCCACTTCCAGTGGGAAAACGGAAAAGCTCCTATGGAAGCTGTCACTTGCGGTGGATCGATTTCCGTCAAAATTCACTGGTATATCCCTGTTTCTGGAAAAAGCTTAGGTATGAAGTTTCATCCCGATCAATCAGTCCAGTTGGTCTGTACAGGGGCTGAATTTTTCTTTTGAAAACTGTTTATTTCTAAAATTTGCTTAAATTTTGGAAAACTGATCTGGACCGGGTTTGTTGTTAATTTTATTTAAATTCTTTTAGTTTTTAGTCGTTTTTCGGGTTAATTGATATACATTTCAAAATATTTGCAAAAACCGAAAAAGCTCTATTGGCAATCTGCCAATCGACGTTGAGATTAACGCCAATCAGTTTATTTATAAATTATTGTTGTAAATTAATCGTTCCCACAAATGTTGTTACCGATCTTGTCTGATTTCAACACAACGTAATATCTACCACCTGAAAATTAATTCACAAGACCATACATATCTTGAGATTGAGGCTAGGGGATACCAGGACGTGAAACCTAAACTGTCGGGATCGATCGATTTTATCAATTAGGTATGATGTTTAAAAAATGACTTTTAAAAAATTTCCATGGCTATCCCTACGTTAAGATTAACATTATAGACCCGTTTGTGTAAATACCCGAATTCTTTTAATAAATACAATTCAAATTTATATTAATAGTTCCTATGGCCATAAAACATCATCACCGATCTTTCCTGATTTTGATACAATAAGTTGTGCACTTTCTTCGAAAAAAATTTCATAACCATCTATTTATTATAATATTAGCATAATACTCCTCACATGTGTATGGGACAGGAACCACAAGTGTCGTTACAATACTCAACTAATTTCAATACGACATGATATCCACTATCAAAAATAAAAGTGATAAATCCAAGGCTTCAAGAAGCGGCAATTCTAACGTAACGGTGGTTTGGATTTTTTTTTCAAATGTACTGAAATTTACGACTTGTCTGGAGATGAAACAACAAATACCATATTTTGATATGGTATGACCTTAATAAAGCATTAAGTCCAATTATTTTTAGATTTAAGTGGGAACATGACGTCGATCCTAAAATGAATTTGTCATATTCCTTGGATAGTACGCTAATGAGCTCTACATCAACAGTTTCTTCGTTGTTTGGAAAGTTATTGAAACCTGAAATTGGCTCGGCAGACAAATTGAAGTTATATTTCTTTGGGTGTTTCTATATAAAGGCATCCATCGAAATAAGTAGATCGTTAAATTAGCGGGAAGGTGTGTCGGCGATTAAAAAAAAAGACATCATCATGTACCTTAACGGTCTACAATAAACAAGACTGCAATTTGAACGGTCAATGCCAAGGTACCGCAGAGTTTAGTCAAAATATCTTTTAAATTTGTGGTGTGCAATCTCGTTGAGGTCGTATTATTGGAGGCAGCAAATAAACTATTCAAATTCTTTGAGGGCACTAAATGAGTTTTACCTAAAAATGGTATGGTTCCAAATAGTTCGGAAATACCTTCTATAGCATTTAAAAGATCTAGACCTTATGCATCATTTGTATGTGAAATTTATGATGTGTATTGGTCCTTTCAATTCTCCGAATTCAATGATTGGGCAATTAGTTAGACTCTTAAAAAATTTGCTGAACGAAGTTATATAATGAGTTGTGGTGCAATAAATTTTACGCTGTCATCCCAAATGGTATGGAACTCGAGTGAACGCTGAGTAAGATGAAATCCTTTCGTTGGTCATTTAAAGTGTATCACTCTATGAATAATAGCCCAATGAAATATAGGCTTAACACCAAAAATAAAATGTCCCAAAAAATTTATTGGGTTATTTTCACTGTATTTGGATCATTTGTCATTATGAAAAATTAACAAAATGGAAAACAGCCAAAACGTATTTTATTTTATATTTTAAACGCGTCAAATAAAAATAATAAATAACATATTTCCGGCCGTCCTAGTTAGCTATACCCTTTTTCACCCGTTGGCTTAGTATAATAATTTAAATACTGATTCTATTTCTTCAATACTCGTGTGGTGGAGCTTTAAATTATCATCTTTTCTGCTAGGGGGTTGGACACTTCTGTCAATTTTAAAAGTAATAAAATTATTGCGGAGGAATTTTAATATTTTGTTTGGAAAGATTATAGTTGACTCTATATCTGGAATTTTTCTGAAAATTCGAAATTTATTATAATAGATTTTTATGTCAAATCGATTATTGTTACGTCTAGAATATAATTTTTTACCTAATGAAATTTGGCTCTAAAAATAATAAACGATATTATTTTTAGAACCAAATTTCATTTATTTTTCATGGGCCTTAATTTCAAATGAAAAATGACCCAATAAATTTTTTTCATTTAATGTTTATTTAGAATTAGTAAATTGGGTAATATTTCATTTTGTTATTGGGCCATTCATGCCTAACACTTCACTATGCCGATAAGTCACTTTTGGGCACATTAAACTACCAATTGACCACACTCCTGCAAAGACACCATTCTATTAAGTTTTACTGTCAGGTATATTGTTGTGCAGAGCGGTTTCGGGATTGGGCATTTTAAACTAATTTTACACTGTTAATTATTATTTGTTTATTAACAATTACGAAATTTGTAAGAAATTTTTAATACAGAACAAATACGGAAGATGTTTAGTAATTATACTGTTAAACATTATTTTTAAACTAAACTTTATATGTATCAAGTTTCCACATAGTTGAATTTTTCGACAAATTCTATGATATCCGCAGAATTTATTTTAACTAAAATCTATGTGAATTGCGAAACCGAAAAATGATTCCTGTTCCGTCTTTATGGAAACCACCCTTGATTTATTTAATTGTGTCAATCTAAAGCAAACATTTCTACATAATGACATTTTCTGACAAACTCTACAATATCCAGAATTTATCTTAACTAAAACTACTCAAACCAATAAAATCGATTTGAGATAGGAGAACGAAAAATATACGCCTTCCCTTCTTTTGGAAACGACTCTTGACTCATTTGCTTATGTCGGCCTAACATTTCCACAAAGTGGAACTTTCCAACAAATTCTATAAGATATCCAGAATTAACCAAAACAAATTTTATTTAGACCAATGAAATCGATTTTAGTTATGAGAACGAAAAAAGATATCTCTCCCCTCCTTTAAGAAATGGCTCTTGCCTCATTTGCTTATGTCGACCTAACATTTTTATTGCACATAGTAGAATTTTCCGACAAACCCTATAAGATATGAAGAATTAATCAAAACAAATTTTGTTCAAACCAATAAATTCGATTTGAGTTACGAGAAAAAGATTCCTCTCCCCTCCTTTTGAAAATGGCTCTTGGCCCAATTGATTATGTCCACCTAACATTTTCAAATCCTATAAGATATCCAGAATTAATAAAAACAACTTTTATTCAGACCAATGAAATCGATTTTAGTTATGAGAACGAAAATGGATATCTCTCCCCTCCTTTTGGAAATGGCTCTTGACTCATTTGCTTATATCGACCTACCATTTCCACGTAGTGAATTTTTCCTACAATCTCTAAGATAACCAGAATTAACAGAACAAATTTTATTCAAATCAAGAAATTCGATTTGAGTTAGCAGAATGTATAACGATCTCTCCCCCTTTTGGAAATGGATCTTGATTCATTTGCTTATTACAACCTAACATTTACATATAGTTTAATTTTCCGACAAACTCCAAAATATCCAGTAATAATCAGAACAAATTTTATTCAAACCAATGAAATCGATTTTAGTTACGAGGATTAAAAAGGATATCTATCTCCTTTTGGAAATGGCTCTTGACCTATTTGATTATGTCGGCCTAACATTTCCACATAGTGGAATTTTTCGTCAATCTCTAAGATAACCAGAATTAATCAGAACAAATTTTATTCAAATCAAGAAATTCGATTTGAGTTACGAGAATAAAAAAAGATCTCTCCCCTCCTTTTGAAAATGGATCTTGACTCATTTGCTTACGTTGATCCCTAACATTTCCACATAGTGGGATTTTCCAACAAACCCTAAGATATCCAGAATTAATAAAAACAAATTTTATTCAATCCAATAAAATCGTCATCGTTTACCAGGCCACAACTAAATAGAATATAACAACTTTCTGGCAATGATGGTATTTTTTTAGTTGCTATATCCACGCAACTTAAATTTTTGATTTACCAAAGAAAAAATAATCATTAAAATAATCTCTGATGTCTAATCTAATAATCAATCAAAATGTAAATAAACACTTAATAAATAATAACAGTGAAGAATTAGTTTTAAATGCCCAATTTTCAAACCGCTCGGCACAACAACAGTATGGGTAACTGAAGAACGCTTAAAAGGGTAAAATCAACGCAAAATTATCCGAACAGAATTTTTTAATTTTTATATTTTTGCATAAAATTTTACCCAAATATAATCAAAAGTTTCTAATTTGTTAGTTAATGTTTAGCTGTAGTTAGAAGTTATATAGTTTTATGGTTCGTATAACGGTTTTTTGATTGACAGTTTGATTCAATGGCCTTCGCTTAAAAGTTTGATGAGAATGCCTATCTTCCAAACCATTGCAGTGTATTGAACCCAACATGATAGTAATCTTTTAACACTACTTAAAAAATGAGCCAAATCGCTTGTTTGAAAATTACAAAAATTTGCTGATAAAGGTAATTTTTTCCGGTCCATTCCAAATGAATTTATGTCATCATCATGTATACTAAAATGTTTTACTACGTTTGGATGTAGCGATGAAAAATATTTTTTTTTTTTTACAACTTTTGAAGTTTTACGATTTTTGACTTCACAAAGTAGTAAAATGTCGTGTAAGTACAATGTTTCTAATATAATTTTTTGTTCACAGAAACTATTATGATGGTATACTTGTTTTTTTTATGTTTTTAATATAATAATAGTAATAATAATATTGAAAAAAAAATTAATAACATCAAGGAATTTTTTTTTCTGTTTGAAAACGAAGACGACGTCGAAGAAGACAGCCTGGAAAAATAAGTATACAAAAAATATGTAATAAAATTTTCAAACAAAAACTATAATACAGCATAAATATACATAGGAAAAAATATGAGAAACTCGTAGCAACAACAAAAAAATAACGAAAAATGGGAAAATTTTTCTTTTGGAAACTTATTTTCAAAGGATAAAAAAAGAACAAAACAAAAAATCAATTTGTATGTTGTAATATATGTTTACATGCCTGGAGTCAAAATCTGTGGTTTTTCGGATATTTTTTTTGTTTGTTTGTATGTGTGTGCTGGAAAGATTTTCTCAAGATGTTATAAGCATATTACAATTTTAATGGCTCTAACTTTTTTCTTCCTATACGGTTGGTTTTATGGGATGTTCATAGACTTTTTATCATTTGGTATATAGTTTCTCGGTTTTTATCTATTATTGTTATGTATTAAGTGTATATTACACACTTCGTTTATATGTATACGAGTACAATAATTTTCAGGGGATAGAAATGACTTTTAATCCTTATACTTATATTTATGTACCTTATCAGTCATCTAAATAAACAAAAAAAAAAAAAAATTCATTGAAAATAGAAAAAAATAAAAAAGGATCATCCTACGCACGCGAATGACGTAAATTTATTGTACATGCGGAACATAATATTTATCACCAAAATACAAATGGGTTATCCCACGTACATAAGGATTTAATATAACAATTTATAATAGAATAATAGTCCTACTTGCTGTTTATCAGATAAGAACAAGAAATAGATTTAAAGGTTATTTTCATACACATAATGTGTATTCAATTGATATGAATGCCTTATATAGCAAATTTTCCAGAACACAATTTATCATTTTCTTGTTATATGTTTTATATATACGCATCCTTATAATTTTCGTGTAATATGGTTGCGATAACCCTTCTAATATTATTGTTGTGTACGATATAAGTATGTCTAATACACGCTTAAAGACGTAATCCCGCGTTGACAACGCATATTAACATTTTACAAATGACATTTACTCCTCTGTTTTTTTGTAGCAGAAAATGCGATGATGTGCACGTAAATACGCGGAATTATATTCATATACGTCATTGTCATATAATTTATTTCCATGAAGCCAAATTAATTTTTGTGAGCAATTTTTTTGGTAGGAGATTTTTTAGTTATAGCCATAATATATTAATTGAAAATCTAGAAAATTATTACTCCTTGATAAATGCAACTAATTCGCGGCATGTGTTGTAAAACTATGCCTTTTCTGAAGCGAGCTAATTAAATTTTTTGTGCCCTGCTATCCAAACATCCCGTACTCCAATAGTGAATAATATTACGAAATAATTAAAATCTAATTCTCCGGCAACTTTAACATAACGAAAACTGCATGTCCTGTGTAGTTGAGATTCCCGCCACACCAATTAATTTGTTCTGTTTCATTGTTGTTAGCTGGACTGCCATTTAAAACATAAATACAAATTGAGGATTGAGTTTAGCGTAAATACTCAATTTTGTAATTATGGCTCTCAAATCTGAAAATATTTTTTCAACAGCAGCGCTATATGCGTCGACTTTAACAAACACCCCAACCAATTTTATTTAATTTTGAATTTCCAAACTAACTATTTTTTCCCTAAAAATTTATTGAAAAACGCCAATTTATTATTTTAAAAAATCCTATGGTTCCAATTGAAAACATTTTAAAGCTTAAATTTGAAGATAATGTTCCGGTTTCAGCGCCCGTCTTAGTAAATTTTATTTTTGAAAATATCCTTTCTGCAAAATTCACTTCATCAATAAAATCCAATTCGCAAATGGCTTTGATCACAGCCGATTAAAATAAGTCATTTATTTCATTGCAGATATTGTGCACAGTGCATACACGGACCTTTTATTAGGTACATTTTTACAGTATAGCTTAAGTGTGTTAACGAATCTCTGAACATTGGAAAGATCTTTATTAATTGCTACTGGTTTTTGGATAAATATTTGGAAACTTCTTACTCTTCGATATTCTAAAAACAAGATGTTGAATCCATTGAGTGATTTTAATATTAGTATTTGTGATTTATCCTTGCTTGGATAGGTTGTCACAGGCCAGTAGTAAAGATCGCTTTGCGTAAAGTAAATTCAAACGATAATTTTTGAACTAACGACATGTTTTTGAATTATTATTTTTTTCTTATTTTGGCGCCATTTTGTTCTGCGCCTCAAACTATTGCCTTAATAGCTCACTATTAAAGCTCAGCTTGAAAACTTTCATGTTAAAAATGCAATAAGTTTGTCCGTCCGTCTGGATGTCTGTGCCTATGATATTTCTAGAACCGCTTATCCGAATCGATTTTTTTGCCAGTCTTCTTTTATTTTTAATTTGAACATTTCAACTTTCGGGATCCCTATTCCAAAGTGTTCGGGTGCAGTAAATCACCCAAAAGAAACACCACAATATTGCTTTACATTTTTCCCATATACTGGTGTAGTATGTATATCGTTTGAAAGGTCTAAAATCAGAATTATACAATATGTACTTGACGTATACATTTGAAAAAATCTTGAAGATTGTCGTAAATTTATCTAAACACCTTAATATTCAAACTACCGTTATGTCGCTGGAAGTAGTTACAAATTTTATTAATTCCATATAATCATGTGAAGTTATCATTTCAAAGGTCTTGGAAAACGCAACAATTTTGTAATTAGCGCTTTAATTCACAATTCCACCGTTTTGGCGCTGGTATTTTTCTGAAGCACCATTGTTTTTAAAACTACAGTTATAGCGCTGGAAGCAGTTACACTTGTTCTCTATCCCATATAATCATGCAACGAATCAGGTGAAAGGTTTTCAAAAAGCAACAAGAAACCAAGCTTTTGGAAAAAAGCAACAATGTTGACATAGACACACTTTGGTTCGTAGTCTCGTTCAATTGTCTTGAAATCCACTATAGAGGTCTGTTAGGTTATTTAATAGAAGAGGAGAGAGGTGTAACGTAAATGAAGTACGGTTTCATCCTCCTTTTTATCTTCGCATCCACGACAGTGTGATATCGTGGTCTATGGAATATTGCTCTGTTATAGCACCACCAACAACTGTTCTGCTATAGGTAAAATGAGATAAATAGTAGCTTGATGAGCGAGCTCACTTCCTCTTAGATTCCTTGTGATATTAAAATATTCTGGCATCTAGATCAAATGTATGTTTAACTGATCCACCTTCTCGTTCACAGATGAAAGACATTTTTCGCTATTTTCAACGTAAAGAAAATTAATTTTAGCCCTGTAATCAAATCCTGCGTTAAACCTCAACCAGTCTATAATCTCCCTTATTTCAATTAATTCATTTCATAATGTTCCAACTCTGTTATGGTCTTGAAGACGGTACAAAAGGTTTAAGTTCAATGCATTACTGAACAACCCACTCCCAAGCTTATACCAGTTATCATTCATTCATTATCATTCAGCCCTCCCTCTGGCCCTATTCTGGTAATTCCCAAGGAATAGGGAACTGGTGAAAGATTTTGCATAGCTTTTATTATTGAATTTAATACTTTGCTTGAGTATTCTGTTCAAGTCGACACTCTGTTATGTGTATGCGAACTATCAGAACCACTTCATAAAAAAAATTTTGCGATAAAGAATAATTTCAACAGGTTATGGGCCCAGATCACGGGAAACTGCAAAATAAAAGTGATAAAAGGAAAAACAGCGAATTTTCAAATAAAATTGTGCATTAATTTAGTGCGATTGCGAATGGAAAGATGCTTGTGGTATTGCGCGGAACAGCACTGCGGTCGGTCAAGCAGTCACGTTGCGTAATTCAAGTAGAATATTCAAGAACAAAAAAAAACATTAATTTCTGGATTTTTGAGGCCGGTGAGCACAATTGGAACAAAATGGAAGGTGAACGTGTCAGCATTGAAAAATTGGAGGGCGTTCAAAATTGGGCGATGTGGAAATTCCAGATGCGTCAAATCTTGGAAACAGCTGAACTTTTCGACTACCTCGATGGCACAATCGATAAACCAACTGTTGTGAGTGCAAAAGCAAGGCGGACAATTTCAACTACACGCGGAAAACAGTCAATACGGCTAATCATGGGCTGTGAGACAGCAGGTGAAATGTGGACGGCGCTCACAAGTACGTAAGAGCAAAAGTCGGAGAGTGATCCTTATTTTCTGCAACAAAAGTATTACAACTTCAAGAAGGAGCCGTCAGACGATATGGCGACTTTCATATCAAAGTTAATAGAAATTGTACATCAGTTGAGAGATCAGAAAGAGACCATATCTGACTCGATGGAAATTTTCAATACAATCATTTCAATAGCGCATGGGAGTCTGCGAGTGCAGCCAATCGAACACTTACAAATCTGAAGGCGCGTTTGATGGCGAAAGAAATGCGACTCAAGTCACAGGGGCTGTTCGAGGAGGTGGAAGCGCTGATAGCCAAGCAAACTTTTCCAAAGAAGGGCAACAACAATAGAAAGAGAAATTCGTCGAATAACAACAACAAAGCAGAGAATAAAAGCGACAAGCCGAAAGGCAAGTGCTTTAGAAGAACAGCTCGGACAAAAAGCAAGAAGACACTTCAATGGATGCTTTCATTTGTCACGTGGAAGCAAGTGGTGACAGAAACGCCTGGATTTTGGATTCAGGAGCAACGAATCACATGAGTCACTGACGTGATGGGTTTGAAAACCACGGAAATATCTGGATCGGTTCGGTGAAAATAGGCAATGGTGATAGAATCTTGGCTCGAGGCAAAGGCGACATCAGTATTCGTGCTTTCAATGGCAACGATTGGATTCACAAGCGAGTCTTAGATGTTCTATTTGTACCGGACTTGCATGTAAATTTATTTTCATCCGGAAACGTGACATGTCCATGATCTGAGCATGGACCACGAAGGAAACGAAATACTGAAAAACGGCAACGTCGTTGCAGTGGGAGTTTGCAGAAAGTTTTTTTTTTATTTTTTTTATTTTTATAAAAGGAAGTATTAATTGTCCAGTGGATTTAATCGTCGGTCAATTAATAATTATCGTAAGGTCAATTAATACCCCCCTTTCATTCACTCACAGACCACCCATTCATACAATTACAGTATACCACCTGCACATTGCAAGCTCCATGTCAACCTGTACACTGACATGGATATTGGGTCGGCGCTGAATTCTGCACTCCAACAGAGGGTCTTAGTTGTGTTTATTAACATTACCGATCGTAATCGATGACGAAAATTCGCTTTGCATCCAGCCTCTGATGGGATTCGAACCCAGTACCTCCCGGTCCAAGTGCCGAAGCTTTAACCACTGCACCATTTGCCCGGTTTGTTCCAGATGCTTTTCAAAACAGACGAATCACCACAGTTCGAGGCTACAGCAAACATAGCAATTAAAAAGACGTCACTTCAATCGTGGCACGAGCGACTGGGACATCAAAATGTCACACGAGTAAATAAGTTCCTGCAAAGTCGAAACAATGAATTTTTCAATGAGGATTTTACATGCGAAGCTTGTGTTTTCGGCAAACATCATCGAATCAGCTTCAAGAGTCACGAGGAGAAGTCGAAGTTGTACGGCGAGATAATTCACACGGACGTGTGCGGACCGTTCCAGGAAAACTCAATTTGTGGAGCCAGGTACTTCATGTTATTAAAAGACGATTATTCACATTTTCGTTTCATTTACTTCATAAAACAAAAATCTGAAGTAGCAAGTTGCATCAAGAAGTGTGTCCAGTTAATACAGAAGGACGATAAGCACAAACTTCGTATTTTTAGGTCTGACAATGGCACGAAATTTGTGAATGCAAAATTAAAGGCATTTTTCGAGGAAAACGGCATTCATCACCAACGAACTGTGCTGTACACACCTGAGAAAAATGGGTATGCTGAGCGAGAAATGCGGACGATCGTCGAATCAGCAAGAACGATGCTTCAGGTGAAGAAAATGAAAAAAAAAATTTTGGGCCGATGCGGTGAATTTGGCAGTCCATGTGCTAAATCGAACTGGAACGAGCACGATCGTCGGGAAAACACCGTATGAATTGTGGTACAACAAGGAAGCGAAGATAGACCATTTCCGAATTTTTGGTTCGGAAGTCTTTGTGCACATTCCAAAGGAAAAGCGACAGAAACCCGATGCGAAGACCACCAAATGTATCTTCGTTAGATACGACAGTCGTTCCAAGGTATATCGAGCATGGAATCCAAAGACAGGAAAAGTTCAGATATCATGCGACGTGGTATTTTTGTTGGAAGAATCCATGGCAACGCTTAATATCGGAGCTGAAGGAAAAGGTGGTGCAAATGAGGAAAAGGCGAAAGCAAGTGACGAGAGTGCAGATGGTGGAGACGCAGACGATTTGATCACACCAGAACAACGTGAAGAGCGTGGCGCGATATGCGATCTTGACAACAGAAATGTTGTCAATCGACGATTGCGCGATCGGAGCACCATTACGGTACCGAATCGTCGTAACATTTTTTGGATCGACGCAATACAGTGCAATGTTGGCAATCAGCGAAGAGCCGAGGACATACGAGCAGGTGATACGATCGAGTGATCGCAATCAGTGGGAGCGTGCAATGGACGAAGAGTACGATTCGCTCATGGTTAAGGCATCAACTGACTTTGGTTAAGGCATCAACTAACCAAAGAGTAATCGACAATCGGTGGGTCTAGAAGATCAAGAAGAAACCGGACGATCGATTATCAAGAAACGTTCAGTCCAGTGGTGAAGCTTATTTCGATCAGAGCGATCCTGGCATTGACAGCGGCGAAGCAAATGAGGTTGAAGCGTCAAAATGGCATTTCTAAATGGAGATTTAGAAGAAAATGTATACATGAGCCAGCCGATTGCATATGACGATGGAAGCGGAAACGTGTGCAAGCTATCCAAATGCTTGTATATGAACCGAAACAGGCGTTTCGCTGTTGGAACAAAAGTTTCACTGCTTTTATAAAAAGTTTTGGATTCAGAGCAAGTGAATCGGATCCGTGTGTTTTTGTCTGCGGCAGGAAAAATGGTATGTTAATCCTTGCAATTTATGTCGACGACGGTTTGATTGCAGCGGAGAGACAGGAAGACATTACGCCGGTCATCGAATATTTGAAAAAGGATTTCGAGATCAAGGTTTTTGAGTTGATTTGTTTTCGAAACTTGAAATTGATCGGCGATCGGACCGATCGATTCACATAAATCAACAAGGCTACGCAAGAAAAGTCATTGATCGTTTCAACATGACGGATTGCAATGCAGTGTCTACTCCATTGGACAATTCACAAAATCTGGGAGATTTTATTTGGCCGTCGCCACTCGGCCAGATATCAGCTTTGCAGTTTGAATTGTTAGCCGATACTTGGAAAAGCCAGCTGCAGCACATGTGGATGCAGTCAAACGCATTCTGAAGTACATTCGAGGCTCGATGGACACGGGAATTCGTTTCGAAGGCAAAAACGATCTGAACTTCTGCGGATACAGCGATGCGGACTACGCCGGTGACGCACAAACGCGACGATCGACGTCGGGCTATGTTTTTATGTTTGGAGGTAGCGTCATCAGCTGGGGATCGGAACACCAGAAATCAGTTGCGCTTTCGACGACGGAGTCGGAATATATGACAGCATCACACGCCATAAAGGAATTGGTCTGGCTACGAAACTTGCTGGGTGAACGTCAGTAAATCGAGAGCAATGTGCCCGTATTTTTCATAGACAATCAGAGCGCAATAAGACTGGTGAAGAATCCGAAGTCCCACAAGCGCACAAAACACATCGACGTGCGGTATCACTTCATTCGTGAAATATTTGAAGACGGAATTTTCGAACTGAAGAATGTGCAAACAGATGAGCTGATAGCGGACATCATGACGAAAGCGCTATCAAAACCAAAGCATCAATTTTTCTGTAAATTAATGAGTGTCATGCCAACGAATTAATGTAGTTTTTTTTCTTTATTTTGGTATCGACTTGGAACACAAAGTGAGAGTATTGAATTTAATACTTTGCTTAAGCATTCTGCTCAAGTCGATACTCTGTATGTGTATGCATAGCAATTCATATATAGTAGTACCATCATTCGAAAAAAATCTTTAGAGGGTGAAAATCCAGGTAGCGCGTTAATCGAAATTAAGTTATGCAATAATTTTACTAGTTCGCCTAAATGTTTGCAAGATTAAATACACTTACAGTACACACGGCGTATTTTTGTATACCATTAACCAGTATAGTATTGCTTCACTCTAACTTATTATACTACATATTAACACAGAATATATTTATTTCAACTCGTATTGTTTTACAATTGTCAAGGTCATGTAGAAAATGTGTTTAATAGTTTTTGTGATAAACAATAAAACAAATCATGAATACCTTACTTCAATTTTCTTTTTATAAAAAATAGCATAAATAATTTTTTTTCTATGATAGAAATGCAAAAGAATATGAATTGTTCAATCAAATAAATCCATTATTGGAAAGGAGATATGAACGATAGGATATATACATATGTATATTAATATATTGAGTACATACTTAGCTGTGTATTATTATTGTTTATTTTAAATACATCTGTTCTCACAAACACAAACGAATAAAGATTAAAAATGAAAACGATGTAGAAATCTATATAGAACAACTAAATACAATTTTTTAAAAGGATGCCGTTGATTGCACTGTTACAGTATGGTAATTTATAATTGAAAATATGAACGAGTAATTTTCTTATATATGCATACATTAAGAACAATGTATTGTTATGGAAAGGCAGATTTTCTATTTATCCAAATCTGTGTGAAAGTTCAGGGACATTGAACCCAATATTTGTTTCAAAATTAAAATAAAATTTATTAATTCGATTTTATCATAAAAAATATTACGTAAGAGAAGTACGTAAAAATAGGAAAATTGTCACTTGGACATACTACAATAGTATGTCGTTTTTCATTATTGTCTTTCAATCCAATCAACTATTTATTAAGGGATTGTTCCTCATTGGAATAGAAAAAACGAGGATGTCATTATAAAGATTATAATTTCAACCAAAGCATGTCTGACTTGATCTGTTTTGTCACAGAATCCAATGAGAGTCATGTGGTGTTTACAGTGTGCAAATCTAGAGCGTATAATTATAATCTAATTATGAGCATTTAAGGTTCGCTAACAAAACTTAAATTCATTTTTCTGTTAATCTAATCTGTTAATCTCTAATAAATTTTATTGTTTAAATTGGGGGCTGAATTAATCCATCTCAAATGAATTACATACCCCTTTTGTGTACTACTAACACAATTGTGCGGGTAAGGCTAAAGTACCATGTATATGTAGTTTTGTATGTTTTTTGAACCAATTTACACATTTGTGAATTCCTTTTTAACTTATTTTCCGTCCGAAAAAACACTATATCTATACACACAGTTGTGTTGGTTTTACTTCAAATCAAGCGAAATTTTTAATGAACAACGCCGTTACATACGTTAATTTTTAACTCACACATTTGTGTGGGTTGGACTAAAATTGAGAAGATTTTTTATTTTTCTTAGTTGAAAAAGGGATATATAAGATATATAAGAAGATATATAAGATATTTTTTTATAAATTCAATATACAAGTGAATAGCTTACGAGTTTAGGTTGCCGCTCACTATTTTGTAACTAAAACTATTTTTAAATAGTAGTTAAGCTAGAGATTGGTCAGCATTGTCTGAAAGAAAACGTTTCAGTTCTTTATGGCAGGATAAATAATGGCTTACTTTTAAGTTCCGTCTTTATTCGAACGCTAATTTTAAATTGTTTAGTTTGATGTACCATACAAATTATTTTTTTTAAATAAAAAATGCGTTGTGTATTTTATTTTGAATAAAAAAAATCAGTTTTTATTTTCCTCTAAATTGTAAAATTTTATTTTTATGTCTTAATTTAATTAATTAACCTTAATTTGTATTTAGTCTTACACCGTTTTAATACTTAATTACCTTTCCGAAACGAATATTTATTTGTGGAGACTTTAAACAGCTTTCACAATAAAACAATTTTTATTTTGCCTTAGAAGTTTGTTTGAAAATCAAACTTTAGAAAAAAATTTACTTTAGAGAAAAAATTGTCTATTGTGAGAGCTCTTTTAAGGTGATGATACATGTACAGATTTTCCCTTTAAGGCATAAAAATTATGTGCGCTTGTTGGTTAAAAGTCAGCCATCTTGAATCGCTTTGAATCAATTCGGATGATTTTGCATACTCATGAACGATGGCTACTAATAAGACAATAAGGCCTGTTTCAGCTGAACTAAGACAAGCGAACTGACCTATGTTCATCGTTCTTGGTTGTATATAAAAAACTTTTATAAGCCCCGTTTCCCACTTGAGCTAAGTATTTTGACTGATATGAGCTATGTTTTCATTTAACAGCTTCACGTTTTGGTTTCTTTCCAAAGTCAAATAAAAGAAATATTGTAGATAAATCTCAGAGTCTACCCAATCTGTAAAGCAATGTATTTAAATTTTTATTTTTGCCTTGTAGATACGAGGGTGTATCAAAAAGTCTTGCAATATCATATGAAAAAAAAGAGTGAGTGAGACAACAATATATTTTTCAAAACCATTTTTTGTCGCGATGAAACTTCTAGAAGAACATTTCGATGTAAATTTTACAGTTCGTATGTTTTTGTCAATTTAGTAACACGTGTTTTGAATTTTTCTTAAAATGAATGAAATTGAATATCGCGCCCTTATTAAATTTTTCTATAAAGATGGACGAAACGCAATTTATATATTCAACTATATATCAAAAGTTTACGGCGAATCTGCACCATCATATGCCACAGTAACAAGGTGGGTAAAATTATTCAAAAGTGGCCGGGAGTCATTTGAAGACGACAACCGCTCGGATCGGCCAGCAGATGCTATTAGCCATGAAAACGTAATTTTGGCCGAATCTATTGTATTGGAGGACCGGCGTATTTCTGTTCCGCGGTTAGCGTGGAGACTTTCTCTTTCATACGGTACCACATATACTATATTACATGACCACCTTCACATGTCGAAAGTAAGTGCGCGATGGGTTCCCCGTTTGTTGAATGCAGAACAAAAAAAAATGCGTGTTCAAACTTCAAAGGCGATTTTAGATATGTACAAAGAAGATCCAGAAAATGAAAATTTCTTGGATAACATAATAACAGGCGATGAAACAAGGCTTTATCATTGGGATCCGGAATCCAAACAAGAATCGATGCAATGGATTAAACGTAGTGAACCACCACCAAAGAAATTCAAAACTCAACCGTCTGCTGGTAAGGTTGTGGCAACAGTTTTTTGGGATGCTGAAGGAATTTTGATAATCGATTATATTGCACCGAAAACCACAATCACAGGCATATATTACGCAGAAGTTTTGCGAAAATTGAAAAAAGCGATCCGGGAAAAACGGCCAAGGAAAGTTATTAAAAAAATCTTGCTTCTTCACGACAATGCACCAGTGCACAAAGCTAATATTGCTCAAGCTGCATTAAAGGGCTGCGGCTTCGTGGAAATTCCGCATCCACCGTACAGTCCAGACTTGGCACCCAGTGACTACTTTCTGTTTCCCAATTTAAAAAAAAAACACTAAGGGGCCCGAAATTTTCCAGTGACTATGAAGTACAGTCTGTTGTAAATGAATATTTTATGGAGCAAAAGAAATCTTTTTTTTAGAGGGTTTAGGCAAGTTAATTGATCGATGTGACAAATGTATAAACCTTAAAGGAGATTATGTCGAAAAATAAAAATATTGCTGTCTCACTCACTCTTTTTTTCATATAAAATTGCAAGACTTTTTGATTTGCCCTCGTAATTAATCAGCTCACAATCAGCTATGTTTCTATCCCACAGCTTTAAATAAAGAAATTAAATAAATCGGGACGCACGAGTGTGTTGAGTTAAGCTTCGCTAATTCGGTTTCACTTATTTAGGCTTTGCAAAGTAAACCGAAAGCTGTGATCTCAAAACATGCTCACTTTGCTAAAAGAACATAGCTTAAGAGTGCAAGGGGCCTTAGCGAGAAACGCAGTTATTAGCATAGTTTGGCATCCACAGCTCATTCCACTGCACATTTGAGTTAATTACATCGCTCTCACATACATTTCAATTCAAGTAAAATGCTATTTGTCTGCCAAAATATTATTCTGCCAAAATATTATTAGAATCACATGTACACAATAATAGCAATGTATGTGTGAACGATATAGCTGACTTTTGCAATCCAAAGACAACCCGAGCTAAGTTAGTTTGTATCGCTCAAAACAGAAAAACATAGCTCGCATAGCTTAGCTCAAGCGTGCATCGTTTCATTAAAACTCTTTATTTTCAACCAAGAGCGATGAACTTAGCTGACATCGCTTAGCTTAGCTTAGCTCAAATGTGCAACGGGCCTAATGGAACGATGCACATTTGAGCTAAACTATGCGAGCTATGTTTTTCTGTTTTGAGCGATACAAACTAACTTAGCTCGGGTTGTCTTTGGATTGCAAAAGTCAGCTATATTGCTCACATTGCTATTATTATGTGTACTTATAAAATATTGAAATTTGGATGACATTTGAGTATTGTTGTGTTTGGTATTGTGGATCAAATTCAAAAAAGTGGTTGAATTCTTAAATAATATAATAAAATTAGTTAATTAATTTTTGACAGACATAGGATTTTACTTGTATTAAAATGTATGCGTGAGAGATATAATTAGCTCAAATGTGCAGCGGAATGAGCTGTGCGAGCTAAACTATGCTAATAGAAACTACGTTTCTTGTTTAGCTTAGCTGAAATGTGCAACGGGCGTTAGAATGAAATAAGTAGCCGTTTTGAACAGAACCAAAGAGCTAAATAAAAATTAAGGTTAATTAAATGGGAGCATTATTTTCATAAAAGCTCGAAAGATTTCAGTTGGGCTCTTGAAAGTTCTTGTTGCTACAATAGCTTAAATTGTTGTAATTTATTTTATCTTAAAAAACAAATTAATCTCTCATAAGATAAAACAATAATATTTTTATCTAAATTGTATTTTAAATAGGAAAGCAATCGCCAATGGTAGTTTTTAACTTGCTTATTAGAGTTTTAATCTCTTTACAATTTTCATAATACCCTTCTAAGACCCTTCTAAGTCACATAAAAATAAAATTAAAATTTAACCCATACAAAAATTTTAAAACATGTACTAGTTTTTTTATACTGAATAATACAATTTTTTATCCTTATCTGGCAAATTAAAACCTTTCTTTAATAAATGCTTGTAACATGAAGGTGATTTAAAATCAAATTCCAAATACATTTTTTGTTCAACTTGGGTCCAAGATAATTTTAATTTATGAAATATTTGTGCAAGTACAAAATGTGTTTACTTGTGGTCGATCGTCAAGTGTATTAACAATTAATATTTTTATTGTGTTTTCTTCTGTTTGCATTTTACTTTTCTGAGGGGTATTTAATATAAACCTGAGAATTTTGTTTAAAGGTTGAACGGGTTCTTTATTTTCGTCTTCAATTTGATGTTGCGGACTAGGAAATTGAGATGGTGAGATGGGACATTCATGAGGAATTTGTGGAACTTGATAATTCTTTTAATAAGTTCTTGGAGGCCCTTTTTCATATTTCAATGTTATAGGTGGGAAATCAGGTGTTTTCAATATTCTTGTTGTTTGACTCTCAGTGTTGTGTGTCTGGTTGGAAATCGTACGCGAATCTTTTGGAATCAATTTTTTTTTATTTAAAAAAAATTCGAATTTTAATAAACGCTTGCATCGTGCATCTATGTCATTGACCTTACACTTACAAACAAGATTATTAATTGGCTGGGGAAAGACAGTTTTTTAAATATTTTTTGTTCTAAAACTACTTATTTTGAAATCATTAAAATTAAAGTTCTTCATAATAGTTATGCGTTTGGAAGTAACTTTATTCTTGTCGAACACACGACGATGGTCATGCAGCACCGTAAAAAATGTTCTGGTGGATTTACAGTCATTTTTATTTAAGCAGTTTTTGTAAGCACACACCATTTTATCACGCAAATTCACAAAAGTTTTAATACACAAATTTTCAAAATGAACTTTTTATAACGTTTAAAAATAAGAAAACACAAAGCTACATGCGTTACGATTAGACGACAAGCAATAAAATTTTAAACGAACAAATTTACGAAATTAACTTGCAAACAATTTTTAAATCTTTGTAGTGTGTAGATGTATGATTTCCTCTTACATATACCTTTCGAGTTCAAGAAAAAAAAATGTTTTGGTCCAATTTCAGTTCAATATACACAATTGTGTATGTATGTAATGATAGGTTGTAATATCTTCCGTATTTTAACGGATCTTAGTTAAATCGGAATTCTTTTTGGAAACAGCATAATAATTTTTTAACAAATTAATTATATAACATATAATTTATTTATTCTTGTTAACATATTAATTATTTTATCATTATTATAGTTACTATTATTTTTCGGACGAAAACAAAATTAAGTGGTTAACACAAATATGTACACTGGTCTTCAATTACCACCTAATTCTATGTTTGACATCTTCGTTTGTTGTAATCGAAATTGACATACACAATTGTGTATGCGGGTCAGGAAAGGGATATATTGAATTGCTGAGTGTGTGCGTGTAAATAAGTATGTATATCATCGGTGGTCTATCTATATAGTTATCGAAACGAAAACCCAATAATGTGTATGTGTTGTACCTACAAAATCATTTAAAATAATCTTTAATTGGATTTAAATGTAGATCGTTTTTATGGACAATCTTCAATTATTTTAGCTTTTTATAATTTTCAACGAATATTTTAACGTTCAAAATTATTTGTCTATAATTTAGAAAACATTGTTGCAATTCAAAACAAAACCAACTTAGTTGCGATCGGTATTTTCTCTCCATCATCTTTGTTACATTTTCTCTTTACTTTTGAGCGTAAAAACTGTTTAGTCTTATAATGAGAGCGTCATTATATGAGTAATACAATGCGATTCATTACTATTTATGATAAGAAAAAAATTTAGTTCCCATTTCTGTTTGTTTTCATATAAAATTATTATTTTTATTACTATTTTATTTGTTAATTATGTATTTGTTAATTATTATTATATATGTTATTTTATTTGTCAATTTGATATGAAAAGAAACAGAAATGGGAACTAAATTTTTTTCGTATCATAAATAGTAATGAATCGCATTGTAAGTATATGTATAGAATTTTTTTTGTTTTCTGCATGTTGCATTATAAAATATTCTAGCTACATTTAGGAGAAGGTTATGCTATTTAGGCGGATAGGTAATTGCAGAAATTCTTTAAAAAGTTTAAAACGATACCAGTAGTGGTATCTAACATTTCACTCACGAACCTACCATTACATTACTATATAATGATTATACAATGGTGTATGCGAACTATCAGAGCCACTTCATAAATAAATTCTTTCTAAGTAGGACGTGAAAATTCGTTCACAAAAAAATAGTTTAAGCGTTTTGTTTTATTTTTTATTTTTTGCTGCGAAAATATTTTTGCGATAAAGAATAATTTCAGCATTTATCTATAAATCAGTTTTTTCTGGCCTACTGAGAAAAAAAAAATTTATGTAAATATTTGTAAATTGGGAATAATTTTTCCATAGCGAAGTTTCCAGGAAAAATTATTCTCAATTTTATTTTGTTTTCAAAAAAATTACCACTATCTTTTTACCTTATTATCATTATGCCAGAAAATTTGTTTAAATAGAATTTATATGTAAGCTCTTTCTCCAATTGCCTATTTCCGGGGAATTACCAGAATAGGGCCACTGGTGGGTATATCAGTTATAAACACCTCTCTTCAACAGATGGTGGCGGAACATCGAAGTCGTAGTTTTTTTGAGATGACTTTGTTATTTAAGATAGATCCTTTGTTTATATAGGTCCACATGCAGATGAAATTGTTTACCTAGGTCATCTAGTGGTGCGAGATGAAAGAGAATCTCTAGTGCTTGGATTAGCGTGCTCCTGAGTGAACCACTGATGCACAAAATAGCATTTTATTGCACTTTTGTCAAAGACTTCAGGTTCGCCTGAACATTTAAAGCCGGTTATCAGAAAGTAATCCTATACAGGGTGTCCCGAAAGTGACTAACACGAATGTACCGTTAGATACCTTGATAAAAACGAAAGTGAGGTTACTTGTATCTCCTCGCAAGTTAAAGCTCCTTCTAACATAGCACCTTGTATTAAAGAGACATCATAATATCCGCACAAATGACCATTTTTATTTTCAAGTCCTACAAATTTCATTAAAAAGCTGATAAAATACTCTTTTAAATAAGGAAAAATAACTATGACTATTTAGTTAAAAACTATTTCAAATTTAAACAAAACATTTACAATTAATTTTTTTTTAAGAATTTTTTTTGTTTCTGTTCCATTTTTAACACTTAACAATAACTCTACGTCAGTAAATATTTTTTAGTGAAAATATTGTTCAGACTCTTAGAATTCAGAAAAGCTAACTATTTGCCCTATTTGCTATATTAATTAATCTAAAAAAATTAAAAGTTCACAAGAAAAATTTGTTGCTTTATTCGATAGACACAAATGTTGCTGCCGATATTTATTACCATTAAAAAATATTATTTACAATTTTTGTTGAGAATTTAATTTTTTTTTTTAGATAACTTAAATAAATAGCTCAAATAGTTAGCTTTTCTGAATTCTAAGAGTCTGAACTATATTTTCGTCAAAAAATATTTACTGGCGTAGAGTTATTGTTAAGTGTTAAAAATGGAACAGAAACAAAAAAAATTCTTTAAAAAAAATTAATCGTAAATGTTGTGTTTAAATTTGAAATAGTTTTTAACTAAAATAGTCATAATTATTTTTACTTATTTAAAAGAGAATTTTATCAGCTTTTTAATGAAATTAGTACGACTTGAAAATAAAAATTGTTATTTCTTAAGATATTTAAGTTTCTTTGGGGGGGGGGGGGTCTTTAACATTCGTTTTGATTAAGGAGTCCAACGGTACCATTCTTATTAGCTACTTTCGGGCCACCCTGTATATTATAATTATAAAATTAAAAAAGCACCGTGCATTATAGATACTAATGGCGTCATTACTTTAAAAAGTTTGTTATTTGACGTTATTGTATGTCGACAGTTCCAACCTTTGGCTGTAGGTGACAGTATAATTCAAATAATTATTCAATTGTTTGTATCTTTTTTCGCGAAAAATTAATCATACTAATGTACGGTGTGGGTCTTAAAACCCATTGGAACGTAAGCTAAGCGCACTTTGCATGTGTTCACTTATCGTGTTAGGATATTTAACGGGGATGCCAATAGCAACATCAATCGTATATGTGGCAACCAAATCGCAGTAACATGTTCTTAATGACCAAGTTCCAAAGAAAGGATTAACATCCCACCTTGTGGTTACAAGTCTGAGGGATCCATCCAGTTTAGCCATAACGATCCTTGGTTTTCAGCATCCGATGTTCATGCATATCAAATGAATGACTCGCCCAAGTAATGCTCCAGTTTCTGGTTATTACTATCTTGGTCTTTATTCAGAAAGGTTAAGATGGGGAAATCCTTATACTTAAGCAATTGCCCAATATTACAAATAAGGAAGTGGGAAGCAGTTTTATCAGATTTCTCTTACCGTACATGTGCTGCGATATCGGTAGTTTATTCGGCTCGATTGAGCATACGATCTGAGCATCTATTCGTCTTTCCAAATTGTTTAGGAAAAAGTGGGCTTATAGGTCTAAGGTCTTCGGGATCGCAATGAAAGCTTTTCTCTTATTATGTATAAATATAACCATTACTTCAGTCCATTTGCTTGGAATGTGACAAAGGTAAAGGCCAAGTGGGGTAAAGCCAAGTGACTGGCACACTTACAGGGATGGTAATATCCGGTAGTACGACCTGTTCATCTTCCTTCTGTTAATTATTTTCCCCCAGAAGTTAATTAGTTAATTAGTGTTAATTAGTTTCCCCCAGCGGCCGTTTCCTGATTGAGAGCCGATCTTTTCATTTATGTATCTAATTTTAAGATGCATATCAAGTCCCACGAGTAGCGGAGAAAAGTATGTCCATGAGTGATGAGTTAAGATAAATCTGCTTGATCCAGAAGACACCAGGTATCGGGATACACGCCATGCTGGTCGGTTATGAGCGATTATCGGTACGATTCAAATCTTAAACCAGTTTAGTTACTGATTGAGTTTATTGTTCCCCAGTGGCCATATTCTGGCTTTCTCTCGGAATAAGAAATTGGGAAAAATATTTTCATAGCATTGCATTTTTGTTAAGACTATACTTTTCTGGCCTACTGAAAGAATAAGTTTAGTGCAAAATTTTTCAAAACAAAGTGATTTGGGAAACTTTTGTACCACAAAATTTTTGTAAGGAAAAATATTCTTTGCCGTTTAACTTTGTTTCGAAAATATTAACATCAATCATGTTTCCTTCAGTAGGCCAGAAAAATACAATTTAGACAAAAATGCTATGAAAATATTTTTCCCAATCTCTATTCCCAATTTCGTAAAATGCGATCCGCATTTTCCTTTCTTTCGATTTTTCAATTAGCATTTTCCGATATCTGAAAAATTCCATAATAGGCCCCCAGAGAGCTCCGACGAATCTCGGTCTGCTGTTCCTCATGTTAGATGGAATTTCGCCAGCTAGTAGTATCGGATATGGATTCAAAAGTGGGTGTTCGTATCCCATTATTATGAAATTTGATTTTTAACATTGAATTTAGACAGAAACCAGAATTGTAGCCCGAATCTGCCCATGCTATGCGATCAAAATGTATTGTTTTCCTTTAATAGTAAAATTTGGTTCATATTGTAATTCTAGTATGCATGTAGAGTGAGGTTCTGAAATGGAGTTCATAATGAGTGCTACTCGGCCACTTCTTTACAAGTAAATATAACATTTTGTGTGTAGGGGTTGGATTGGGAACTTTTGGATGTAAAATTTAAGGAGGCTTATATTGTTTAAAATTCGCTTATTAATTTAATGAGTTTTTCCGGCCAAATAAATTCTTTCCAGACTTTGGCCAGCATCTCAAAATTTCTCACAAGAAACGATTATTGCGTAAAGAAAGGGCGGAACCTCATAAAAATTCGAATAATTTCTTATCCCGAGTTAATTGACTTCGGAGGTCACATTTTTAAGAATTTTCAAACTCACAAGGATAAGTAGCGCCCCAATTGAGATTGCACCCCATACACACTCCCCCTTTTCTGGCATGATGGCCAACCAAAAATTGTTCATCTTTGCGAATGTCATGAAAATAGTAATTATAGCCATCATCTAGACGGATCTAAGTTAATTTTTTTTTCTGCGGATGCACATCCCAAGTCATGCGCTGCTTGGCGAATTCCAATGTTTGTTGCTTTCCTACAGGGGATAGTGGTTATTTTTTAATTTTCAAAACAAAGCACTTAAAATGGCTCTATGAGCTGTTGATTTGCTAGCATTAAACCCACCTGCCGTTCTGATTTTGTTGGTGGAAAGGACTGAATTGGACGCTAGCATATACATTTTTCTTGTATGTTGCGGCATCAGAACTGCCGACCTTCCTTGATTGTTGCTTCCACATGATGCACTGTCTTTTATAAATAATTTCGCACAGCATGGTCACTACAATTTACTCAGAAATACTTAAATTTTACAATGCGTCTAAAAACAGACAGACAAATACAAATTTTGCGGAAACAGTATTTTATTTCAAAATTACAAATAAATGCTTTCGATATAAAATATTTTACATTTAAACTATTCTTCAAAGGAACCCATTTTAAATTACGGCTCAAACCAGTTCATATTGTCTTATCCCTATATCGTTCACGGTACATTAACGAATTGGTTATTCACCTATAAATATGCGTTACCATATTATTGATCATTCAAGGCAATTAATCATATAATTGCGGCATATTTTCCCGATGAACGTTTTCGTAAATAACCCTACACAAACACGAAAATTTCCGTTTGTTGATTTTCTGTTGTCAGTGGTATTCACTCTTGTTTACCCAAATAAAAACAAAACAAAAATTTATTATTTTTATTTTTATCATTTTTCTGCCGCCGCGTATTTTAGTGAAATTATAGTAAAAATAACATAAAATTTCCCGATTTCTCTGAATCGTATATACTCGCATCATGTCTGTTCATTTATGCGTTTTTACAAAAAAACAATATGCGCTAATATGACCGCTAATTCGCATATACTCGTATACTCGTATGAAGTGGGTGGAAAATCAAAATATATTTGATGCGACAATAAAATATCTGGAGCAACAGCAGCGACGCAGCAACAGGATGAGGAAGATATATACCATATCTACATACATGAGTGGCTGATACACATATGACAAAGAAAACTGTATAGTTATTCGATTTTATTGTTTTTTTATGTAATAGTCGGATCGAGATATGGATTCCATCGCGTTATAATAGGAAAACTATATGAGTGTGTGTGTGTGTTGTAATAAACCAGTCTAGCAACAACAACAACAACAGTAATAAAATTAAATATTGTAGGCGGAAAATGGATTGTTAATATCATTACCATGATTACGAACATTTGACTTTTCTGCTTATTGTTATTGTTGTTGTATTTAGTCTCTAATTTACGAGTATCGTTTTTTTTTGTTATCAGTTTGGGAGACTTACACGAAAGAGAAAAACATTTTTCCATAAATGCCACCACCCACACTGGCGTTCTCGTTAATAATAATGCATCACCGTCGCCTTTTATTGTGTGTCGTTTTTATCGCATTATTTGGTTCAAGTAAATACCGAGAGGTTGAAATCATGAACTAAATATTTTTTTTTCTAAAGCGTAATTTAATTTTAGGTGATTGTGTGTGACGTATGTGTTGAAAATGACATATCACATTTTTGTTTATTTACTTTTTCTTCTGCAATAAAAGATGATACAGTCATATTTAAAATATTTAGCTGATTTAATTTACACCCGGGGACTGACGAAATATGTGTGCTGTATTAATAGTATTTTGGCGCGCAATTGTGTCTTTCGGATTCTGGCCCATTGATTTTAGAATTTAGCGGAAACATTATTCTGATTGATTATAACACCCATCATTACCGCATCTGTCCTATTCAATTATTTATTCACGCCGAATAAACTTTTACGTTTGAAATGTATGTGATACAAGTCGAGTGTGACCGCGTACTTTATAAATCTTTTCAAAACAACATTGTTGCAAAAATGCAATAGTTTGGCAGACATATATTATATAATATTTTAATTGTGCGCCATCAGCAGCATACTCAGACGCAAACGATTCACCTGTTATGAAAATCGGTGAAAAATCACTGATGTATCCGACATACATAGATATATATATTTACAAAGAGCTTAGCATCTAAAAACTAATTTGTTTATTTATTTTTATTTTTAAACATACAACTAAATTGTATTTAACAAATTTACATCTCTCTAACCTAATTAACATGAGTTATTTTATGTCAAAAAATTATGTCACATCATATACAAATACAACAGAAACAAGCAACAACATAAGTTTCATAATTATTATACTTAAGAAGAAATGGAAAAATAAGTAGCTTCATGAATTATTAAAACACAGTTTTTTTGTAATTAATTTTTCATCATGTTTTTGTTAAATTTGTAATTAAATCTTAAAATTACTTTAAAAATTTAATAATACACATTCGAGGAGAGTACAAGGATTTTATATTTTTCTCGTGGCCGTATGATAGTCGGAAAATATTTATTTGACATCCACTTGGTGGAAATTTTGGGTGAGTGTAGATTCTGGGAAAAGTTAAAAAGAAGTTAAAAGCCAAGATCCTTACAAGATCACGGCTGTCAAATTCGGCTAGCCCTACAACCCTATTAAAATTCATAACAAATTAGGGGCAAACTAAGACAGGGTTGGTTCTGTTAAGAAATTAAACATGGTTTTTGTGTTTGGTCTGATTGGACTCTACTGTTTCTTAACCCACTATGATAAAATTCGGTGTACATTAAAATTGAATTATACATTTTTGATAGGAGATTCAAGACCTCATTTCTTAACCGCGAATTTTTTCCTGACTGAAAATCTGACCTCAAATCTGACTAATGTACCAATAATGGAATTTAGCTATATCTAGAATATGCTTGCGATGTCAGATTTTTTCGTAAAAACCGGTATTTAGGACAGGTTCGTTATTTCTTCGTGGATTTATTGATGCAATTCTTGAACATCGCCATACTGAATTTCCATGAAAAACATGCAATAGTAAGTTTTAAGGGAAGATTATGTTTTGGAATTTGTCAAACTTTTGAGTTCAACAAGAATTTCGGCCACTCTTTAAAAAGTCGGAAAAGTTACGTAGAACACAATTGTTTTTCAACCGCCTAAGGTCGAATTCGGTAATAGGATAAAATTGGGATTATAACATAAATTATTAATGTTCTGAAATTTGACCATTCAGAATGAATTTTGAAAATTTTCATCCAATTTTGTTCAAATTTGAATTATAGGATCACGTTGTTTTTTTACTTGGCTTTCCAATTGGATTGGAATTCTAACAACAATTGTGGATAACGATGGAAACTATACTTGTGATGTAAGAGAGAATTAGTGTTTGGCCTTATTCCATAAACTATGTTGGTTCTTAACTAATTATGGTCAAAAACCATAACCAAATGGTTAATAAGGTTCTGAAGTCTTCTTATGGTAAATGAAACTCACTTTATTTTCTTTTAACATGAATAGTAGCGGCTGAAACCTTTCACTGGATGAAGCGCCAGTAAAAAAACTGATGAACTCAGCAATTGTAGAGTCTACAATTAGAACACGAAAAGAAAAAAAATTGATATAGAAGCATTCAAATACTTGCTAAAGTCCGTTGCAAAGGCATCAAACTGCTTACCGACTTTCCGGAGTATAAATTGTATGCTTTTCGAATTTAATTAGATTAGATTAGATTATTATGATTGTCTTCAAAGACTCACATAGACCGATCGGAAGCCAACCCACATCGATTCTTCTCTACTCATTGAAACCACCCAGAGTTTTCATCAAAGCGTAAAACTGTATTGACGTTCATCCCACAGAGATCCGTAATTGCACTCACAACGACACTGTTATGACGCCTTCGCAGAGATATCAGCTACCTGGCAAGAGGTCCAAGTTTCGTTCGTTAGTATGCAGCTCCCTCCTGTAATATTAGTTTGTTTGTGGAGAGGAGCGATTTATTTCCAATTCTGAACTACTTTCGACTTAAGGATTTGAATTAGTTTAGCACTTTTATCAGAGCTTGACTGTCCGGATATCCCGTCCAAATATTACTTTGTTGCTGAACCTGTATATGACCTATCTTATCGCGATTACTTCAGCTTGAAAGCTTGTTGCAGTGGTCGGAAAGATGGGAAGTTAAAATTTTGTTTATTGCATCTCAAAACGCCATAATTCAAACTTACCACCCACTTTGGATCACCCGTCAAGATCAGAGCAGCTTCTCTCACACAACCCCTTCTAGTAGGAATATTAGTTCTGAATCTATCCGGAAGGGATGGTTATTACGGTTTGTAGCAATCATAAATCTGTTAACGGACCGACTAGTCTTCACGATCCTGTTTTTCAACTTGCCCAGACGTTGTAAAGGTCTCCACTTATCATGAGAATTTCTTATAATCAAGAGATTTCTGAATTTGGTAAATGTTGGAGTGAAGAGCAGTTTACCCATAGATTTCTCTTTTTTATCATCTAATTAGGCTCGATCAAGCATCTGATGTGAGCTTCTTTTCGTCTTTCCAAAAATTTTAGGAGAAAATGGATGGGTTTACTATATAAATCAATAATCTAATTGGAATAACTAAACGTACCTGTCTGCGACGATGGATAGAAGCGAGCAACAAAAAAATGGGGTCCCATTTGAAATGCGATATTTTAAAACGCGATTTTTCAAAACGCGATATTTCAAAACGTGATATGGTACAAAACGCGATATGGTACAAAACGAGATATTTCCAAACGCGATATGGTACAAAATGCGATACGGTACAAAACGCGATATTTCAAAACGTGATATTTCAAAATGCGATACGGCACAAAACGTGATATTTTTTATCATTAAATCGAATTACTGATATGTATTGAACAAAAGTGTTCGTGTCCAATAAAGGGTAATTTATTAAAGATTAGACGAAAATTTTCAAAGTGTCCAAGTTACATTATAAAGAGGTTGTCAATATACAGAATATTTTTACCATTTTTGTAAAAATATATATATGAAATTTCAAGAGACTGAATGAAAGTGTCCACGATACAGAAATGCCCAACATTGAAGGTTTTAATAAAATTCAATAAGATTTTTTAATAAGATTTTTTTTTTCATTCAATTTGCACCTGATATCAATTGACGGCCGAAAATTTTAACTGCGTGGTTATACTTCCGAATAGGTCATATACCTCCAAAACTTCTGAAAACGGTATACTAAGGTACTTTAGTAGAATGATTATGAATATGGATGGCCATGAAAATATCCAAAAACGACCCCAAGTAGCTCTCAATGATCCCAAGTGGCCCTAAATGCCCCAAATGGTCTTAAAAGACAACCCAAACTCGAAAAAATATTGTCTTTTTTCGAAGCACAAATGCTTTTATGAT
Organism: Nephrotoma appendiculata; assembly: GCA_947310385.1. Classification (NCBI taxonomy): domain Eukaryota; kingdom Metazoa; phylum Arthropoda; class Insecta; order Diptera; family Tipulidae; genus Nephrotoma; species Nephrotoma appendiculata. The sequence goes on along the minus strand of OX371225.1, from coordinate 240,079,196 downwards.
TATTTTAAATCATTTTATACCTTAAGATTGAGGACTACCGCCCCAAATCCCAACTTTTATACAAATAAAAAAATTTACTGTTAGTTCAATTATTTTATTTCAATTTTTTTTATAATCCACATAGGGGACATTTAATTTTAGTTTAAAGGAATTTAAAAATCGATAGGAGTGGCAGTTTAGGATTGGGTTATATCAGGCGGGTCGGCTCCGGTCGCTTCGCAACGTACATTCTGGAAAACGGGAAATTTAATTTCAGTTTATAGGAATTTAAAAACCCATATTAGCAGGAGTATAGGATTGGGGTTATATCAGGTGAGCGCTTCGCTCCCTAGTTAGAAAAGAAAAAACTTCAGTTTATAGGAATTTAAAAATCAATAAGAGCGGGAGTATAGGACCGGGTTATATCAGACGAATCGCTGCGCTTTCGTCACTTCGCAATGTGCATTCTGGAAAAGGGGAAATTTAATTTCAGTTTATAGGAATTTAAAAATCGATAGAAGAGAGAGTTTAGGATCGGATTATATTAGGAGGGTGAAGGGGAAATTAAATTTCAGTTTATAAAAATTTAAAAATGGATAGGAGCGGAAATATAGGATCGGGTCACATCAGGCGAGTGGCTGCACTCCCGTCGCTTCACAATCTACATTCTGGAGAAGGGTCAATTTACATTCAGTTTATAAGAATTGAAAAGTCGATAGGAGCGGGAGTTTAGGATCGGGTTAAATCAGGCGGGTGATGAGGAAATTTAATTTCAGTTTATAGGAATTTAAAAATCGATAGGAGTGGGAGTTTAGGATCGGGTTATATCAAGTGAGCACTTCGCTCCTTAGTTATAAAGAAAAACTTCAGCAGTTCGGGAGTACAGCAACGAAATATACCAGGCGGGTCGCTGCGCTCCTTAGTTCGAAAAAATTTCAGTTTATAAGAATTTAAAAATCGATTAAAGCGGGAGTATAGGACCGGGTGATATCAGGCGGGCAGCTGCGCTCCTGTCGCTTCGCAATGCACATTCTTCTGTACCATATCGCGTTTTGTACCATATCGCATTTTATACCATATCGCGTTTTGAAATATCGCGTTTTGAAATATCGTGTTTTGTACCATATCGCGTTTTGAAATATCGCGTTTTGAAATATCGTGTTTTGTACCATATCGCGTTTTGTACCATATCGCGTTTTGAAATATCGCATTTTGAAATATCGCATTTTGTACCTTTTCTCGTTTTGTCATATCTCGTTTCGAAATATCGCGTTTTGAAATATCGCGTTTCGAGCGGATCCGAAAAAAATGTTGTATTCTCATGTTTTTGTAGAACATCTCTCGACTGGTATGGAATAAGGGCTTAACTCGACATAAGTGAAATATGAGATTTTAATATACATTTCATTAGAATTGAAACGGGTTAGCCTCTTACCTATTGAGGCCAGCCCGGTTTCACAGAATTTGCCACTACCCATGTTCGCACTCCTTGCGGCATTTATTCCCGCAGCTCAGTCTTTTAGAGGAAAATGGCGTGGGTATTGGAGTGCATGGATAGCGGCCTTGCTAGCCGCAGAAGAAAGAGGGAACAGTTGAGTGGGGTAACGGACCCCTACATAGTGGCAGTGTCGTCGACCCGTTATGCGGATCGAGTCGACCGAGGTTGTATATTATGGTGTTTACACCACCATATTAGATCAATTAATATGGAAACAAAAATATATTGGCCTCTGGCCCACAACAGAATTTAGTAAGTATTTTTTTTTTTGGTACCACGGCGGTTTTGGCAGAAGAGGAAAGAGTGCCTATGTCACAACATTCCCGTCCCGAGAGACAGCCAAAAGAATACCCTGTTACCTGGGCCGTAAGAATTAGTATGGTGAGCCCTGTATACTTACCAATTTACCGCTTTGTTCTTCACAAAAACCGCCAAAAAAAAAACACACAATATTTTAATTAACACAGAAAACTTTTATTCATTAAACAAAAAAAACCAACCAAAAACAAAAAAAAACTATGTATTTAGCTTAATTATCCGCCGAGCTGAGCTACTACACGGATAATTAATGGTCACTGACTGCCTCTAACCAAGAAAATTTCGCGGTATTTATTCCAAAACTTAATTACTTGTTGAGAGAGAGAATTTACATTTTAACCCAGTGATTAAAATTGTTCTCTCAATCAACTTACATTTTATTTTTGATGACAATCCAGAAAACTTTTAGAAACCGCGCATGTTGTGAATTTCCGGCTCGTATTTGCTACTAGCGGAAGTTTGTACAACAACAAATACAGATGGTTTTGATTTTCACATAGGTTGACGTATTCGTAAATATGTCAACGCTATACATAAATAAACCACTTGCATTTATCGTGTACTTGAAAAATGTAGAGATGTCGAATTGCATAAACTATTTACGCTTACCCCACAGAAACTCATTAAAAAAAAATTCTAACATGAATTAATTAAATGGCCTTGTAGTAAATAAACGCAAAAAGAAAATGTGAAAACGTAGCATGACTGGTACATAAGTTAGATATAGTTAGAGAATTATCTCCAAGGTCATGCAGATAAGAAAATTATTAGTTCTTTTGTTTGGGATAGGTTAGTAACGGAATTAAATAGAATTCCGTTACAGCGTGGGGAAAACCCAATCCCTGAGAATGAAAAGAGATCTCATGCTCTGTTTAGGGGGACGTGGTTTAATGAGTCAGTCTGTAGGTACTTGAAGTAGCCCAACGTGGCGGACGCCCCACACCCTGAGAAAGTCTCAAAGCCGGGCACTAAAACTTATTATTAAAATCTAACTATTATTTACTAAAATACTTATTTACATTAATAACTTTTCTTAAATAACTTAGACTAAGCCAAATGTTTTTAACAGCCAAATGAATTTAAATTATGTATATATAAATTTAGCGAGCTATTTGTGTATGCTAGATATTTTAAATAATCCAGAATTTTGAGAAAACCATCTGCTGTAATTGTAAAATAAAACTATTGCACTTATAAAAATTTTTTGATGGTAATTTCAATTAATCTATACAGTAAAATTTACAAAAACTGAACAAAATAAACAAAAATGATTAAAGATAATTGGGCTCTATAGTATGGTATTGTAATGGTCCGGGATGCCGTTTTGTTTCATTATGCTGAGCACTGAGTAAAGAACAGAAACGTCGACATCTTTGCTACTGCCAACTTGCTGCTTCCTTCTGCTTGATAATCTCGCGTACTGGATGTGAAGCACTGCTTTCTTAATTTCCGGCTTGGTTTATTCGGCTGCTATTACCGTTACTGTAAATCCACGAACCAATTATCGTTGGGTGAATCTCATATATGATGTACAGAATTCGCTCATCTGACTCGTTGGTAAGCCGTGTTCAGTACCGGCTGATTCTCGAAACCTATAGGTTCCAGAGTTATTTTTACAACATTCTAGTCATAGCAAACCATGTTTCATTTTGCAATTTCATAGTCATTCGGTAAGCGGTTGGTCACTAACATGTATGTCCATTCCTTTCAGTGCTGGAATCGTTGACAAATGCGTGTTTCCCTCAGTTCTGTTCTTCAGGTATTGTCTCTGATTAGACGGCTGTATTCATTTGTACCCCATGGTTTAACTGTGGCTTGATTTGTGATACCCGCGGCTTCCATTTTTTTTTTTTTTGTAGACAAAGTCTTCTGGCTATTGGGTTATCTTTATGGATAGCGATTTGTGATGCTTTTGCTATTTTGTAACACGAATGATACTATGTGCTTATTTATGACTAATTTATTGAAGGTGTAATTCGATGTTGTTATAAGGGCTTTAACAAAGATCTCATTGTTTATGGTACTTCCTTTAATCTCGATGGAGGTTTGAGTTTACGGATAACCAGATGGCAGAACTGCAGAGATATGCGCTGACGGTGCCATTTGAACAACTTCGCTTCCTGCAAAAATGTAACGTGCGAAACTGTTCCCACTCGTGCTAAGCATTGAAAGAATATTCCATTGTTTCTGCTGATATTGTACCCTTTATGCTGTTCTACCCCGCACCACATTATCTTTAACATTTTTGTACTAACCTTATCGACTTAGACTAATTTAGATTAAATATTCATTTTATATTTGAAGCCTCTATCTATAACATTTAAATTTTGAATATTTTTGTAACCTTTAACTTAACCTACCACTATCTATTATAATAGATGGCGCTACCCCAATCCCACTCTGCTGAACCATGTGCATGGAATGTGATTGGATTAACCTCATCTTTTCCTTATTTACTAATTTACTAATTTATTAAACTTAATCTTATATTTCCCTAATCTTAATGTCTTAACTAATGACGCTGGTATATTTCTAATATCGCGCACGATATACCAGCCTTCACTTTACCATTACATCATCTATGTAGATGGCCAACTAAACATAGATGGTCTAATGGGAAAGTGGATGATGCATGTGACCGCGTTTTTTACGGCGACGTTTCCAATTCCGGTATTTACGAGCATCTCTACACAGGGCGCGATGCCTGTGAAATAATTTAAAAATTGAGTGGATAGCATACAATGTGCTTTGTGTAATTCTTACGTTGTTGAGATGAAAAGATTTACAAAGATTTATTGCACTATCAACCTGTTGGATTACAAACTGCTCTGTTTTGTGTGCAGTTTTAAATTGCCTCTTGTGAGGACTGCATAGCAAGATACCACTCTTATTCTTACTGCGAGGCTGACTCTTTTTGCTTTTGTAAGAGGTTGTGATAACTTTATTTCCAAAATTGCTAAGTAATGAGTCACCATTTAATCCAGCTATCTTGTTACTGGATTGTGATACTAGACCTGTTGAGTGATTTGTTGGTAGCGGCGTATCATAACACAACCTACTGTCTTCAAGGTTCTTATTACAACTCAGGTTCATCTCTTGTTCCGCATAACTGAGATCTACTTCATTATCACAACTAGTTTCTTGCGGTGATCTTGGACCTAAAGCAACGTGTGGCATCGTTTCAAGAAATGGTATAGCTTGTTCATCATTAACTACACCACACGAAGGATTTTTATCGACTTCTAAGGTACAGGTTGACGATAGTCTTTTGGATGCTTTGTCAACAGAACCGCATAAGCCATTTGAATTTAACGCTGATAGTACTATTGTTTGCGATATTTGTGGCGGTGGTTTATTGCTAACTTTGTTTTGAACTACCTGATTATTATGTAATTCTTGCGAGCGGCTCGAAAATGATCTACCTGGTATCATTTTAACTGAACTATATGAATCGTTTAACTGGGATGTTCGTGGTGCTGGCGGTGGAATCATGATTGATTTCTGTGACAGGCATTGCTCATTGATCACTTTTAGCAATAGCCTGAGTTCAGCTAACGTACCACATGGTGGAAGCAGCGGATTCATTTGCTGATCTTGCGCATCATCGGTAATTCTCAGGAGTACTCTGGTTTGGTATGACCCCACTACTAATATGTTTAATGCATTGTCGAATTCTCGCAGTGTCATCTCATGCCGTATTATGGACCACCCGATATCCCTTAGTTTGTTCCAGGTTTGTTTCATCTCGACAACTACATCACCAAGTATCACGAAATTGGAGCTACGATCGATTCGACCTAACACATGACGCAACTTGGTAAATAAAACTAATTTTAGTTCATCCACGGTGAAACCACCCCATAGCCGAGTTCTCAGCAGATTCTTAATATACCCCAACTTTTTAAAGCAAACTTGCGCTTCTTGAAATGGACAATCTTGAGCTGCCCTATGCGCGAATCGCGGTGCACAAATAAAACCACTTCGCTCTCGTTTAAGAGCTTCTTCTAGCACAATTATCGCTTGTCGTCGAGCCTCATAGCGAATTCTCCTTATGTCACATTCTACCATTAGTTCGTCTGTAGACAATAGTACCAGCTCCATTATTATTACTTAAATAAAATTTATTATCCTAAAAGAACTAAACTAAATATAAAAACATAAACAAAAAAAAAAAATTATCCAATGAATACAACCACGGTTTATTCCGACCCCCACCATGGGTCGACAATAAGAATACCACTATTATTGGGTCAAACAAGGAAAAGGAAAAGGAACAGATTTATAATTTTGATCAGCTTGCTAATCTACCTTCAATTATGCAGTGGGCGTCCCAACTACTTACGAGTGATCCTCACTGCCATGTTGGTTAGACTAACGAAACTGATTAAAGTATCTGCTTGATCATGTCATCAGCCTTACCCTCGTTCCACAATCCAGATTCCTATCCTACATTTGGAGACAATGGATCGTGTGAGTGATAAGTCAGAACTGGCACGCAATAGTCCGATATCTACGAGGCCAAATGCTCAGCTCTCGCGGCCAGATTATTGTTTTATCAAGAAGGAACGATAACTCGCCGGCTATCGCTAAGGTTTCCACAACGTGTCCCATAACCTACTTGTAACTTATGTCCAAAATTTGGAGTCATATAACCGTCCACAATCAGAACACAAGATTGAACAGCTACAAGTGCTATGCCCTGGACGTACTTAATCTAAAAAGGAGGACTGGCGAACCCATCCCTAAGGATGCAAATTTAAGATTGAATTGACGAGGTGAAATACAGCGAAACCTAACTAACGTTGTGGGTGGAAATCTACTTTTTAGCCAAATTTATCCTCACTTGGCGTAACTTCTTACTACAAGCTGGGTTATTAACTACTGAGGAAAAATTGAGGGGGCAATCTTTACCATCTGACCGGGATATGGAATGATGTTTCAAATTTAACTGGGAATGTGCAGCCCTTTATACCCCCGGTATCTTCCCCGGCCGAGAAAGAGATATGCACATTGCTCCAGGGATCACACCATTCACCCTTGCCTGTACAGAATTGAAAGATTGTTAGTTGTACCAGGTACCGAAAACCGTACAACTCGATAATTAATTCTTGAGAAATGGTTGGTGTTGCTACTACCGAAAATTTTTTTCTTTCTTTAACATATCGACAACATTTGAGACAGTGGTTCATTAAATGCACGCATTTAAACGCCATATGAAACAGTGATGCCTATATATCAACAATTTATTTACATTGGAAACAGATGTTGTGTTCCAGTTTATGACAATCCTAAATACATAAATTTTAAATTCCAAATGCTATCACGAATGTTGGTTTATCCCCCAGAGTGTGGGTTGGGACATGCCACGGATAAACCAAGAATTCGAAAATCCAGCAATGCAACTTAAAAGTTTTAGATTCACCCCGGTACGCTTATGACCCACCACTGAATCTGGTCAGGCATGCCTCTAGAGCATGACCGCTGCCATACTCATACCGGTCAGAATCTCATATCTGTATTGACAAAAACTTATAAATAAATCATTTAAATAAATTGTTAAAGACAGGGAACAGATGTTGTGCCCCCTGGTTTGGGCGCCACTTGAAAAAGTGGTGCCTACATAAATAATTTTAATAAATTGTGGAACAGATGTTGTGCTCCCCGTTTTGGGCGCCACTGGAAACGGGTTAGCCTCTTACCTATTGAGGCCAGCCCGGTTTCACAGAATTTGCCACTACCCATGTTCGCACTCCTTGCGGCATTTATTCCCGCAGCTCAGTCTTTTAGAGGAAAATGGCGTGGGTATTGGAGTGCATGGATAGCGGCCTTGCTAGCCGCAGAAGAAAGAGGGAACAGTTGAGTGGGGTAACGGACCCCTACATAGTGGCAGTGTCGTCGACCCGTTATGCGGATCGAGTCGACCGAGGTTGTATATTATGGTGTTTACACCACCATATTAGATCAATTAATATGGAAACAAAAATATATTGGCCTCTGGCCCACAACAGAATTTAGTAAGTATTTTTTTTTTTGGTACCACGGTGGTTTTGGCAGAAGAGGAAAGAGTGCCTATGTCACAACATTCCCGTCCCGAGAGACAGCCAAAACAACACCCTGTTACCTGGGCCGTAAGAATTAGTATGGTGAGCCCTGTATACTTACCAATTTACCGCTTTGTTCTTCACAAAAACCCCCAAAAAAAAAACACACAATATTTTAATTAACACAGAAAACTTTTATTCATTAAACAAAAAAAACCAACCAAAAACAAAAAAAAACTATGTATTTAGCTTAATTATCCGCCGAGCTGAGCTACTACACGGATAATTAATGGTCACTGACTGCCTCTAACCAAGAAAATTTCGCGGTATTTATTCCAAAACTTAATTACTTGTTGAGAGAGAGAATTTACATTTTAACCCAGTGATTAAAATTGTTCTCTCAATCAACTTACATTTTATTTTTGATGACAATCCAGAAAACTTTTAGAAACCGCGCATGTTGTGAATTTCCGGCTCGTATTTGCTACTAGCGGAAGTTTGTACAACAACAAATACAGATGGTTTTGATTTTCACATAGGTTGACGTATTCGTAAATATGTCAACGCTATACATAAATAAACCACTTGCATTTATCGTGTACTTGAAAAATGTAGAGATGTCGAATTGCATAAACTATTTACGCTTACCCCACAGAAACTCATTAAAAAAAAATTCTAACATGAATTAATTAAATGGCCTTGTAGTAAATAAACGTAAAAAGAAAATGTGAAAACGTAGCATGACTGGTACATAAGTTAGATATAGTTAGAGAATTATCTCCAAGGTCATGCAGATAAGAAAATTATTAGTTTTTTTGTTTGGGATAGGTTAGTAACGGAATTAAATAGAATTCCGTTACAGAATTTCATATTTGGCTTATGTCGAGTTAAGCCCTTATTCATGCCTCGAGTGTTACTAATTACTTAGTTACGTACCATCTCAAAACTACATTCGCTATTTCCGGCCCAGGAAGGTTTTGGAAGTTATAGACGAATTTCATATAAATTTATATAGGGCCATATCGAAGCTGTAAGATTGTGCCAATCCTAACATACGGCTGGCACTGGGGTACTCACCATAGTTTGCCCTTATCATTACCAACTGAAAACATAAAGAACCATTTCCGGCCTAGGAAGTTCTTAAGAGATACAAATTTTTATTTAACTTAATCTAGGATTTTGGAACTTGGCCGTTTCCTCAAATTTGAACATACGGCTGGTGCTGGCCACTTGGTTAGCAATTACTTAGTTACGTACTATCTCAAAACATCATTCGTTATTTCCGGCCCAGGAAGATTTTGAAAATTATAAACAATTTTCATATAAATTTATATGGGGCCATATCGAAGCTGTAAGATTGTGCCAATCCTAACATACGGTTGTCACTGGGGTACTCACCATAGTTTGCCCTTATCATTACCAACTGAAAACATAAAGAACCATTTCCGGCCTAGGAAGTTCTTAAGAGATACAAATTTTTATTTAACTTAATCTAGGATTTTGGAACTTGGCCGTTTCCTCAAATTTGAACATACGGCTGGTGCTGGCTACTTGGTTAGCAATTACTTAGTTACGTACCATCTCAAAACATCATTCGTTATTTCCGGCCCAGGAAGATTTTGAAAATTATAAACAATTTTCATATAAATTTATATGGGGCCATATCGAAGCTAGAAGATTGTGCCAATCCTAACATACGGCTGGCACTAGAGAGTTCACCATAGTTTTCCCTTATCATTACCAACTCAAAACATAAAGAACCATTTCCGGCCTAGGAATTTCTTACGAGATACAAATTTTTATTTAACTTAATCTAGGATTTTTGAACTTGGCCATTTGAACATACGGCTGGTGCTGGCCACTTGGTCAGTAATTACTTAATTATGTATCATCTCAAAACATCATTTGCTATTTCCGGCCCAGGAAGATTTTGGAAGTTATAAACGATTTTCATATAAATTTATATGGGGCCATATCGAAGCTGGAAGATTGTGCCAATCCTAACATACGGCTGGCACTAGAGAGCTCGTTATAAGTTACCCTTTATATTTTAAACTTATAATATGGCGTACTATTATTTCGAACTTATTACTATTGCCAAAACTCAATTCATTATTTTCAAGTATGTACATATTTGTTTTACATGAGCAACAAATAAACGAAAAAAAACTGGGATGGGATATTTTGTTGTTGTGTTTATAATTTAAATCGTCTTATAGAGGTATAAAATGAAAAAACTGGGATGGAATATAATAGTTTCGTGTAAATAATAATAAAAAAAATCCTGGGATGAAAAACTGGGATAACTTCACATGCTTATTAAATTCGTACTGACCTTAATACTGATTTTAATACAAGCATGACTTGATAAGCCCAATCGATACACTTAACAAGTATAAATAATAATAAATAAATAGTTGGGCAATTCCGAACGAGCCTGTAGCGCCAACTTGGGATTTTTAGAGTGAGCAGGAAATCTATATCAACTGGCTCTTATTCTGGAGCTCATGGTTCCTAGGAACCTTTAATTAAAACTGTCTATAATATAGTGGGCCATACACGATTCACACATGTGATTAGTGATCATCTTTACAAGTCGATACCGCTTGGCCTATATGTCCTAAATGCGTATGGCCCAGTATATTTTAGACAGTTTTTTATTCATGGTTCCCAGGGACCATGCGTTCTGGAAATCGAACCAGTTGGTATCGGCCATAATGGTTAGTGCTTATCCTAAAAATCCCAAGTTGATCCGCTAGTGTAATTTGACGCTATAGCCTCTTATCTGTATGGCCAGGAACCACGAGTTCCGGACACTGAACCAAGCGGTATCGACTTCTAGTAATGACTTGGAATCGACTTGTCTTAATGCTTAGCTTAAAAATCCCAAGTTGATCCATTTGTTGAGATTGGCACTATAGCTTCTTATCTACATGGCCCAAGTATGACAGATTTTAATTTATTTTACCCAGGAAAAACGAGGGCGGAAACCGGAACAGTGGAAATAAAATAAATAAATAAAAATTTTAATATTAACAATAAATAAATAATAACAAAATTTAGAACTCTAACTGAATTTGTCAGTACTGTCAATCAAAAATTTGTATTTGATTATAAAATATATTTGTGAAGTTTTAAAATTATGGTTGCTTTACGCACATTTTCAGTTTCTTAAATTTATGGCCCGATTCTGAAAATGTCAAAATTGTATAGCTGCAACTTTATAGTGATTGCTTACAGAGAAAAAGATACAGTGTTCTAAAATATGATATTCTCAAACTGTAGACATTTCGCCGCTGTAACCAAATTATACTTTATTTTAAAATATTCTATCAAATTCGATGGCGGCACTTGAATATTGACATAAATTCGCGTTATAAATAGAATTTGCTATGTTTGTGTATCATATAATATTGAATTTTACGTAAATTAATTAAGAACTAAATTAAAATAAAAATGTATTGTGCAGTTGTCAAACAACAAATTAGTACAGTTGGTGTCATTCGTTTGTATACCTTAAGAACAATATTCTTGCTGTGTATATCACAGACAAACTATTTGTTTCGATTGTACGTATATTTATCCCACTATCAACAAATAGGCGTATATAATAAAAACTTTAAATCTTAAACAAATAAATTTTATCTAAAAGCACAAAAACTACACTTGTCATTAACTTCAACTTTTAATGGTTTAGAGATGCTCATGGTAACAACATATATATGCTGTTGAACGTCAAGCGTCTTCATCACAGTCAAATTTAGGGTACACATCAGATGAATTGAACAGCTGCTGAAAATATACAGTGACTCACAGCTTATTTGATCCAGTCGCATTTTATGAACACAATTGTAAATATTTCACGATATCTTATTTTGATGGTTTTTCTTTTTTTTCTTGTTTTTTGTTTTTTTTTTTACACGGAACTAATCAACAAATACAAATTTAGAAAATATAGGAACTTCGATTGCAGGGTGTAATCGCATTAGAGTGTAATCGCATTATTGTGTTACCTCGCAAGATCTTTGTAGCATCAAAGTCGTTTGTGTATGACTAGGAATATGATGGAGGTTCACACAACAATTTCGATAAATTGGAAGCATCGACTACCTATATCACCATTAGTACATTTAGCGACGGATGCTCAGACACTTTCCTTGCACACTGTATGCAATTTGTTTAACTGTATCGTGAAACCAAAATTTGTTATTTTTGTTGTACTCGTAGTGGAAATATTTTTCGTGGTTTTTATTTTTGTTTTGTTTTACTACGTTTTGTTTCCTATGCATTATATCGATACCAACAACAATAATGCCAAATGCCATAAAAACGCAATACTAACAAAAGTAATTTGACGAAATTTGATGGTATTAGTATGTTTGTGGCAGTGGATCATTTAAGCTGTGAGTTGGTTTTGGGTTGAAATAATGAACTTTTTAATGTAATTTTGATATGCATTAGAATTTTTATTTTATTTTTTGTGTTTTATAATAAAAATAAATATAGCTTTCATATTACGTTTAGTTTTTTTCAAAAAAATAAGACATCGCGAGATATTTACAATTTTGTTCATAAAATGCGACTGGATCAAATAAGCTGTGAGTCACTGTACATCTGAAAATAAATGTTATTATGAAATTTGATTATTTGTTGCATTGCATGCATAATTATGTATAATTTTGCTTACGATCATGTGAATCCGATTTGTTTTATTAAAAATAATAATAGATTAGAACTTAAAATAAGAAACAATATTGTACTAAAAAATTGTATTGAAAGGTGGTGATGCTCCATTCGAGATGTCACAATTTAAAATATTGGTACAAAAATCAATTAGAAGAATCGTTCATTTCAGTGACAAGACAGATTTGCGAAAACATTTTTTCGATAAAAACCCCAAGTAAAATATATAAAATTAAAGTTAAAGATTTTTGTGTGTCAATTAATTTATAATTGAAGAGTATATTTTTGAACCCTCGCCTGCTTCTCGTCCCACTCACAACATGCAAAAACCGTTTCAGAAAATGATATTTTTTTTTAAGTTATGCGCTATTGAAATCGTGATATGTGGCTTTACGTCATCAAATTTGGTGCTGCAACGTTACAGCAAAAAACTTAGAGCCTAGTTCCATTTTATGAATGCCATTTTAGTACATATCGAAAATTTTACAGTTACAGAGCGTACGTACAGTTGGGGAATTAGGCCACTAGTTTGGTTACAACATAAACTTGCATTATATGAAAATGTTGGGCTAGTGTCATGAAGGTAACTAGCCCCCCGATTCTGACGTACAGTTACAGACGTATTTTCTGTCTTTCCGAAAACTTGTCTTAACGCGAAGACTGTAGACTTTTAATTCGTATTCTGCACGTAGTCTTATCTATCAGCAGTCTTATTATGTCTTCGTTAGCATCGGCAAAATAGATAGTCTTACGAAGTATTATTTTGACATTTCGCTTATAAAGTGACGTTCTACAGGGGTAATAATTTTATTTGACATAATATGTAAATAGAAAACCAGAAATATGAAAATTTTTGTGTATTTATTACATTAAAAAAATGGGAGGAGTGCATAACAATATTTTTAGTACATAATGAATAACATGTTTTGCAGCCAGTTTAAATTGATATAATTGATATTGACAGGTGTTTCAATTCCAGTTGCTGGCAGGCTTTGTACTTGTTGCTCATACTCGTCGTGGAATTCCCACCTGAAATTTAAATACATATTATACAACCCCAAATTATGTACATTCACTACTAAAACTACAGTGGGTCACATCTAAAATGATGCACTCTCTTTGTTTTGAAAATAGCGATACGTTTCCTACACAAAACAATAATTTCAATGAAAACAATTTTGAGTATCAGTTTTAAGCAACCTTTTGTGCGTCTCCCTTTTGCCTTTTGGCAATATATTCAAATAAGTGAAATTTTGTAATAATTGAAAAAAATTTCACAAGTTATGAAACGCGTGAATAAGTTATTAAACACTTTACAGATGGCAAAACTTACAGAAAAATTGCAGAAATAGTGAAAACAAATTCTTTTACTATTCAGCATATTATCGAACGCTTCATTTATCAACACCGTGTTGAAAATAAGCCTAGAAAAATTAAAGAAAACCCCAAATTAAGTGCTCTTAAGTCGGCCGAGGAGACTGAAATTATTTACATAAAAAATATCATCCAGAAACAATACGTAAAATTATAAGAGGACCAAATTTTCATGGTAGAACAATGCGGAAAAAGCCGTACATCAGTGATGTTAATCGTAAGGCCAGAATTAAATTTGCCCAAGACCATAAAAGCAAAGATGAAACATTCTGGAACACAGTTTTTTTTGCTGATGAAAGCAAATTTAACCTTTTTAGATCAGACGGAAGAAACTACGTATGGAGAAAGACTAATATGGAGCTGGCAGCAAAAAATTTACGAAGCACTGTTAAACACGGTGGAGGTCATATTATGTTACGGACTTATATGGCGTCTTCCGGATTTGGTAATTTAGAGTTTATCGAAGGCAATTTGAACAAAAATGCATATTTAGACATACCAAAACGAAATACGGAGGAAAGTGCTGAAAAGTTAAATATTAAGGATCATTTTCGGTTCTACCAGGACAGTAATCCGAAACACAAATCTCGAATTGTTCAAAGTTGGCTTATTTGGAATACTCCACTCCACATGTCATGAAAACGCCTGCCCAATCGTCAGACATCAATGTTATTGAAAACTTATGGTCTAAACTTGAAAGCGAAATCAGAAAATATGAGATTAATAATGTAGCGGACTTATAAAAGGCATTGTTAGAAGAGTGGCGTAAAATAACTCCAGAGTACACGATAAAACTCGTAGATTCGATGCCAAAAAGACTCAAAGCGGTTCTAAAACAAAATGGATATTTTGTTACAATTGAAAAAACTAAAATAAAAATGACTTGCATCATTTTGGCTGTGACCCACTGTATGTATTTTCACTGTATACATTTTATGTATATTTTACTCACATCATTAAATACTTACATTTTTATATAATATAATAAATTCTTATACATTTTATTATATAAGTTAAAATTATAAATCAATACCAAAATGGGAAACGTTATGTGCCAAATTCGATTTTGACAGCTCTACAAAAGTCTTTGGATAGTTTCTAATGTATTATTTAAGACTACTGCGTTCAGAATTTCAATGAAGACTTTAGTCTATAAAAAAATTCTTAGCTAAGATGGTGGCTTAGTGGTCTTATCGTCAGAATCGGGGTGTTGAAATATTACGAGATTCATTCCATTTTATAAACTGTCAGACAGTGGTCGACGTAATACGTTTTGAATACGTTTCTTTAATAAAATAGGTTAGCATTAAACTTTACGCTTAACCCTTAGCACTACAAAACTTAGCACTACGAAAATAATAAGTGTAGAAATGACATGTTGAATAAAAAATAAATTTTTCGGCAAAAAAGCCTTTTAATTCTGATCATAGTCTCCTTTGCTTTAAGCTTGATTCATTTACACGGCTTCTCCACCTGCTATCTAAATGCTATTGCAATCTACTTTCTCTTTCTATCAAAATTTGCCAAGATGGATCCTGGTGTAGTAAACTTGCTATAATTTGACGTTTAGAAATCATTCTTTTGTCGATAGTCTAGACTACTATAGTCATTTGAATAAATACTTGAAATGTCAGTAGACGCCATAATGAAATAGAATAAACGCCAAAATATGCATGCTATGAACATGCTATCTAGTTCTGTCGACATAGCATACAGATAGCATATAAATATTATTGCGAGTTTCCACTTGCTATTTGATCGAAATTTTCTGGCATAACTAGATAGCAATAGCAGTTGGAGAGTCCTTGTTAGCCCAGTATTTTTCTACTTGTTTATTCCTACCAAATAATAGGTTTTCGCAAGGCCCTGAAAATAGGCGTTTGTTTCAGTGATGACCTCTTCGTTAGATCCAAATCTCTTACCGCCCAGCCATTTCTTTCTAAATCTGGGTAGGGAGTGCATTACCGTTTATCGATTTACCGTATAAAATATATTTCCGATTTATCGGTAAATTTTTATAAATTTACTGATTTTTTCGGTAAAAATATATTTATAATTAATAGGGCGCATTTCATTTTAAAAAATGGAGAGCATGTTTTAATCGAACGAAGGATTTATATAAGGTATAGAATTTTCTCTCTCTCTTTCTGGCACTATATCCCATCAAGGGATCTGGTCGCCTCAAATGAGGTTTCATAATCATATTTTCATCTCGGATAATGAGTGATTAATTCATCAGTTATAAAACTCTCTCAGTGAATATTTTGAAGAAGAATGTAGGTATACTGAAGATTTATATAATGAATTTTACTTAATGAAATGAAATGAACTTTTACAGGGTGCTTGGAGCGTGGAGCGAACATTTTTTGGCAGGTTGGGGAGCTGGTCATTTGGAAGCTTTCATCTCATTCAACTGATGTTCTAATTGGCACGTTAACGGAGATATGATAATTTTAAGTTTTTTTTTTAAATTACCGAAAACCTCGCCTTTAAATGGTTTGTTTGTAGTTAGTCGTAAAGGCACGAAATAACTTTTATTGTATTCTGCAATGTAATATAATTTATTTTAGAAAAATGAATTATGGGCTTCCAAATCCTAAAAAATGTGTAAGATTTATGAAAAACGTCACCATCTTGAAATTAGTTAGAAGCTACCTGATATAGTCTTACCAACTTTGCTGATTGTTTTTGTGCTGACTATTTTTGAAAATGACGGCTGTCCGGCACATAACCAATGAACGGTAGGAGAATACTTAGATGATTCATTCAGATGGTGACATTTTTCGTACTACTATAAATTTGTTAGGATTTGGAAGCCCATAAGTCATTTTTCTTAAACCAATTGTATTACAATAAAATTTATGTCGTTCCGTTACAACTACAAACAAAAAAGTTATGAAAATTTAAAGGCGAGATTTTGGGTAATTTAGAAAATTAAAATTATCATTTCTCAGTTAACGTGGCACTTAGAACATCAATTTCATGGGATGAAAGCTTCCAAATGATCCCCCTAATCTCCCAAAAAAATTTGTCGGTCCACACGCCAAACACCCTGTATATAAACAATTATTTTGTGATATAATGAATTTATTCATTATTTTATTTTCAAAAGTACATTAATTTGTTTCAGGCAGTGGTTTTAGGTTTAATACCTAAGGCATAGTATTGTTTCAAATTATTATTTAAATTCAATTTACCGGTAAATTTTCGATAAATTACCGACCTTATAAAAAATGTACCGTTTACCGGTAAATTGAAAAATCGGCAAATTTGCACTCTCTAATCTAGAGAATATGCTGGATGGGGTAGCAGATCGCAGCCCAATTTATGGATTTTTGCCATGGTGACTACACACGTATGTATCCGTGCATTGTATGATCCGTGCATTGTATGATCTGCATTGTGCTGTTCCACTTTTTTCTTTGCTAAATACGGTCGTTTTTGCTTTACATCAATATCGAATCTGCCTACAAGCTCTGAAAAATATTGGCCGATGATCGTTTTATTCTTTTCAAGGTAATCCATGTAAATGACATCACGTGCATCCCAAAAAACTGTTCTTTCGTCTTTGGTGTGTTGTGATGGATTTAAGTTTCGTCCACGGTTACGAAATGGCGCAAAAGCTCGTTCGGATTGCGGCTGAACATCGCCAAACACTCTTTTGTACTGGTCACACGATTGTGCTTTTGGTCAAGTGTGAACAATCGTTGCACCGATCACACGGATAGCTTTTGTCGAAATCTTCATTTAAATATAATGTACCCGATCCGTTGAGATGCCTCAGCCACCTTACGCTCTTTCATTCCCCAATCGTCCAATGGATTTTATCTAATATTTGTGGCATGTGACCTCTTTTGGGTGACCTAAATGTTCGGCATCACTTATGCTGGTATAACCACAACGGAACTCAGTAAACCACTCCTTTACCATTGAAATTAATGGTACAGAGTTCCCATAAAAATTTATCAAGCTTTTCGTTGGTTTCGGTGATGAATTTTTACGCAACAATTAATGCTTAATCAGCACACGAAATTGTCATTTTCGTTAAAATTCACGAGATTGTTTGCTAAAAAATGGCTGTCAAACATAAACTAAATGGCGCACCTGGCGAAAATTTGATAGTCTATTAATAGATGGCATTTGACGGGAGCAGTGTTGCATTTAAAGTTACTTCGTGGAAAATTAAAAACTGCTCTCGTATCATACCATTATTAGTAAAACAATGACCAAGTTCCATCCAACATGGCCAAAATCCAAAGCTTCAGCCAATGATTGGCTAGGAAATGGCCAAGTTCTATTTAGAACGGTCTAATTCCAGAAATTCACATTAAATCTACGTTAAACCCCTAATCCAGTTGTACGTACCAAATTTGACCATAATTTATGACCTAGTTACATTCAACATGGCCAAATTTCAAAAATTCTTGAAAAATTTATGTTAAAGTGGAAATCACATCCCATTATTAAACCAAGATCAATCAAAAAATGGCTGAGTTCTTAATAAAAATGTAGAAAAAAAAATATTTTAAAATGTCTTTAAAAAAATCCCGCTTTTTGGCGAGATTTTTTTATGATTTCGATTTTGAAAGGTCGAGATTTTAGTAGTTCGGGATTTTATAGCTCTTATACCCTCTTCTACCTCTCGCTCGTTTGCCCTCTTCCTCTGTGCTGTGCGATAAAAAACGGTCAGCATAATGCACGCTTGCATGAATAAAGGGCTAATAAGTTCCACTCGTGCATTTGGGAAATCACCCATGTTTTAATTTATTTTTTGGCTTTATATTTAATGCATATCGCGGAGAGAGTTTTTCATGTCCAAATATTCTTGTGATGTACCCGTTTAGCTGAGATGCACAGCCTCAGCCGCTTCACGCACTTTCATTTTCCGAGAGTCCCCATAGTATTTATCAAGCCTTTCCTTGTTTTCGGTGATGGCTTTTTTACTTAAACAATAATGCTTAATCAGCACCCGAAATTCACTTTTTTCTGTTTTCGTTAAAATTCACGACGTTGTCTGATTTCAATGGGTGTGAAACACAAACTAAACGACGCAGCTTGCTCAAAATTTGACAGTAGTCTATTAATAGATGATGATTCACGATTCTATTTTAGTTGGTGACATTAACATACCTGTTAATAAAAATTTTACCTTAATCTCAGAATAAACGCAACTGTGCTCTCTCATGGAATGATTGTTACAAATACTTTCTTTACTACACCTGTGAGCCGTAATATTTTAGACCACTCTGTAAGTAGTTTTCATAATATTGAGCAAGTTTGGAATTTTACCATTGAAGCCGACATAAATGATCATAGTTTTGTACTCTCAAAATTTCGCTTCAAGCCTAAATATTTTACTCGGACACTAACGAAAAGACACGTTACTTACAAAAAGGTTAATCAGTCCTTTGAATATTTTTTAATGATTACCGTATTTGATGTCAGAAATCCTGAATCTACTCTTGAACGGATTTTTGATATGTATAATAAACTTATTTTACAGTTTTCCGTATTGAAGGAAGTAAATGTAAAAATTAAAAATGCTAATGTTTGTCCTTGGATGATTCTTGACCTCTGGGATTTAATTAAACTTAAAAACCGTACATTGAAACGTTTTAAAAGGAAGAGTATTAATTTAGCACTGAATCATGAATTAGATTTGCTAAATAGGAAGATCAAAAAACGGAAAATATTTTGCAAAGAAGCGATATTTTAACAATTTATTTAATAATTTGAGCCAAAAAAAAAAATCTGGAAACAGTTAAATCATTTCATGGAAAATAACTCTAATAATAGGATCGACTCCGTTATTTCTAATGATGTTGAGTATCATGATCTTGTTGCTATTGTTAATATAGTTAATTGCAGTTTTGTTAACTTTGTTGATTCTTCTGTACCAGCAAATAGTTCTAGCTAGCCCAGACTCAGATGATTTAAATAAATTTCACACTATGGAGCCTAGTATTAATTCATGTTTCTTTTCGCCCACTTCCTGCACCGAAATATCGAATTTAATTTCAACTCTCAGTAAGACAAAGGGTGGTGGTTACGATAACATTCGTAATGTGGTTCTAAAGAATTATTCGCCAATTTTTTCACAATTACTAGCTGATCTATTTAATGTAGTTTTGGAAACCGGTGTTTACCCCGATTGCCTTAAAATTGCTAAAGTGGCGCCAATCTTTAAGTCTGGAAATTCCAAAATAGTTAATAATAATCGTCCAATTTCAGTTTTGTCGGTATTTGACAAAAGTATAGGAAAAATTATTGCTAACCGGATGATCGATTTTCTAAATAAATCTATTTTTTTCTAATTCTCGTCAGTATGGGTTTCGACTAGGTTCTGGTACAGATTTGGGCCTAACAGACATTACTGATTTGATCTATCGTAATTTTGGCAGGCAAAACTATATATCTGGCGTATTTCTTGATCTTCGTAAAGCTTTTGATTGTATAGATCACAGTTTACTTCTTCAGGAATTACAAATTTATGGCTTCCGTGGCCTGTCACACAAACTTTTAGAAAACTACCTTAATAATCGAAAACAGTTTGTGATTTTAAATGGTGTAAAAAGCTCCACTTTAGGTGTGAACTGTGGTGTTCCTCAAGGGAGTGTCCTTTGTCCTTTGCTATTCTTAATCTACGTAAATGATATGGCCAATTTACCGCTCACGGGTGATATTAGAATGTTTGCTGATGATACGGCCCTCTTTTATGAATCCAGGGATTGTCAGATAGCAATGTTACAAATGAGGGATGATATTATTTTACTTTTAGATTTTCTGAATCTGAACAAAATATCAGTAAATTTTAACAAAACGAAATATATAATTTTTCACTCCCCACGCCTACGGCGAGTAGACAAATTCAAGTACCTTGGCGTAACACTCGACAAGCATATGACGTGGGATGACCATATTAATTCTATTTGTATTAAAGTTTACCCTTTTATGTGCTTGATTAGAAAACTGGCTGAGTTTGTTCCAGAACATGTGTTAAAAAAAATTATTTCTCATTTATTCATACTCGATTCTCATACACCTCTTCTACCTTTGGCTCAGCCGTTAAAGAAAAACTGAATAAATTGCAGATTTTACAAAATAGGTGCTGTAAAGCAATGTTTAAACTGCCTCACCTGTTTCCTACTGTAGAGCTCTATCGAACTGTTGCTATAGGCATTCTTCCAATTAAAGCAATTTTTGAGATGTATGCGTCGATCTACATGTTTAAGTGTCTGCACATCCCATCTTTACTTGCGTCTATACCAGTGATTCTTAACCTTTTTTTAATCGCGACCTACCAAATAATTTAATTTTTTTTTTGTGGCCCCCGTTTTTTCAGAGAGGTTTCATTTTGATATTAAAAAACGAGTATTTTTTAAGAGAAATCAATGAATGTGACGAAGGTATGTCATTAACATTTGAAAACGATATCAGCCAAATGGTCGCCACGGCTACGCTTGTAGCACCATATGCTTTCATGAAATTTTCCATGACCAATTCGCACATTTGCGGCTGTATTTATTTATTTATTTAAAGAAATCTATTTTGAAATTTACATGTATGATTTCAGATTATTTACAATAGTTTAAACAAAAATTAGATCAAAACAGAAAATTCAACCAAAAAACTTTAAAACAAAAAAAAGTATTAACCAAATTTTGGTTTAACAATTAAAAATTTAAAAAATAGTCCTTCAGGATATTTTTAAAGTTGTCCTTTGATAAATTATTGTCAAATAGATCGTCGATTATATTGAATGATTTAGACATCCTATTAATGGGGTTGTTTTCTCCATAGTTAGTAGAATAGTGTTCAAGTGCTAAAAGTTCATGGTTTCGAAATGTTTTATATGGCAGTATGTATGTCCTCGATAACTTCACGTATTGCATCTTTAAGGTCTTGAATCGATTGTGGAGCATTGGCATAGACCATCTCGCTGGCCAATTATGATCACCTCTTCGAGAAATAACAAGGTCAGGAAGGTTTCTTGCAAAATACCGATTGTTTCGTTGCTTGTGTGGCACGTAGCGCCATCTTGCTGAAAATAAATGACGTCCACATCAACATCATCCAATTCCGGCCATAAAAAATCATTAATCATAGCGCGGTAGCGCAATCCATTCTCCGTAACAGTCGCACCAGCCTCATTTTCGAATAAGTAAAGCCCAATCACATTGCCAGTCCAAAAACAACAGTGATACGTTGAAGATTAAGTGGCTTTTCAACAATCATTCTTTGATTTTCTGAGCCCCAAATGCGACAATTCTGCTTATTAAGGACTCAATCAGCGAATATACGACGTTTATGGTGATTGATCGGCTTGAGTTCTTGTGTTAAATGAACTTTAAAAGCCTTAAGACCTAAATCTTTATGCAAAATACGGTGTAATATGGTTTGTGGAATGTCTAATTCAAAAGATCGACGAGGAACCTACAAAGTTGGGTTTTCGGGCTACTCACTACGGGCTACAGCAGCAATATTCTCAGTTGCTCTTGAGCGACGCACACGGTTTCGATTCTTCAAATCACTAACTTGTTCGAACAGATCAAGCTTGTCCACCAGTTTCATTACTGCCGGCCGAGAAGGTGCTTCACGACGACCCAAAAGTGCTTTAGTTTTGCGAACTGTGAGTGCAAAATTTTCACCATTTTTGCGTGTATCGTACCATTTTTAGTAATGGGGTAGTTTTTACTTGTCACATGTCAAAAGATGACAGCTTCAAAATTAACAGCTGCCCAAATAGCAAGCTATTCAAAACGAAACCTCTTATTGACAATTTGAGGATCACGAGTAGCATGTAGCGAAATAATTTAAAACTAAACGAGATATGCCAATTTGAAAATACGCGTGATTTTTGTTATTACGAAATGTCATTGAAGGGTAGCTAATTTAATTTTTATTTTTGCCGCTAGCTTGATTTTCCAACTTTTATAATCGCCAATTTTAAAACGCTTTATAATATAATAAATATAAAAAATAACTTTATTATTTCATCTATTTTTACTTTCATATTAGATTGGGGAAATATATTTCCATTAATTTTTCACTAGATGGCTTTAGTGGCATATATCTCGTGATGTATTTGTTGCAGTGGACCATACTTATACTCGTTGGAAAGGAGCACTAAAACGTACTTTCACGTACTAAAAATATTATTTCGTCACTGTTTTGATTGATCGATTCAGTTGTGAGTTATAGCGTGTCAACGATGGAGGTAATCAAAGAGAAAAATCGTAGTATTTTACTATTTTGCTCCGATAAAGACGTAAACGCAAGCCAGGCGGCCGAAATTGTGAATGGTATCTATGGTACCGATACTATAACAGCCAATCTTGTGCAATAACGTCCGAAAATTTGGATATAAAGCTCAAAACAGAACAAGAGCGAAGGCGGCGAGCGAAATCGCCTGTCATATTAGAAAACACCGAAATCATGCAAAACAAACACAACCATCAACGCAGGCGACGACGATTTTTTCGTTGAAAAAAATTTAGAGTCTATAGCTCAAAACAGAACAAGAGCGAAGGCGGCGAGCGAAATCGCCTGTCATATTAGAAAACACCGAAATCATGCAAAACAAACACAACCATCAATGCAGGCGACGACGATTTTTTCGTTGAAAAAAATTTAGAGTCTATTTCTATTTTTGTTGCCGACGAAACAATGTTGCCAACTGTTTTTTATATATGTATAAGTTGGCATATATATATATATATATATATATATACATATATAAATACACGTTATATAAATACGTTATATATATACATATATAAAAAAACAGTTGGCAACATTGTTTCGTCGGCAACAAAAATAGAAATAGACTCTAAATTTTTTTCAACGAAAAAATCGTCGTCGCTTGCGTTGATGGTTGTGTTTGTTTTGCATGATTTCGGTGTTTTCTAATATGACAGGCGATTTCGCTCGCCGCCTTCGCTCTTGTTCTGTTTTGAGCTTTAAAGATGCACCACGCACTGAAAAACCTATCGTCGAAAATGTCAATAAATTCCTAAAAATTATCGAAGTAGACCGCAAGCGAGCTGTCGTAGCATCGCCCAAGAGCTTATTGGATTTATTGGACACAATGTAGCTCATAATTTTTTATTTTTTTTTTATAATTAGGTTGGTCATCTGCAAATATTTTGATTAACATTAAAAATATTTGATCTATTATGGGTGGAATTTGATTGGTGGAAAAGTGTGATTCTAAATATTTGCACAAAAAATCGCACTCGAACAGTCGCAATCGCACTCGAATAGTCGCCTGGAAGATTGACCACAAATCAGTTCAAACCATTTGCATAAAGCAGGCTTCAAAAATAACCTCGATGTTTAGGTGCCCTACGAGTTGACTCAAAAAAACTAGATGGACAGTATTTCTATCTGAGAATCCTTGGCCAAACGGAACGAAATCGAGCCATTTGTAAAGCGGATGGTAGCTGGTGACAAGAAATGGGTCACACACGACATTGTCAAGCGGAAACAATCATGATTGAAGGGCGGTGAAGAGGCCCAAACGGTGGCTAAACCAGGATTGGCATCCAGGAAGGTTAAGCTGTATGTTTGATGAGATTGGGAGGGAATGTCCAATGACCAAAAGCTTAAATTGGACCTCTACTGCCAGAAATTGGACCGATTAAAGGTAGCAATCGACTAGAAGCGGCCAGAGTTAGGCAATATAGAGGCGCCGTGTTTTGCCAGGACAACACACGTTTATGATGGCCCACCAAAAGCTCCGCAGGCTTTGTTTCACGTTTCACCTTATAGTCCAGAGTTGGTACCAAACGATTTTCATCTCTTTTTATCCATGGCAACCGCTCTTGGTGGTCCTTAGAGAGGCTTGTGAAAACTGGTTATCTCAGTTTTTTGCTAATAGGAACAAGGCGTTTCGGGATAGCGGTAAAATCAGTTGCCTTCTAAATGTCAACGAGTTATCGAAAAAACGGCGCATATTTGAGCCAAAACGAATGATAGTAACCATGTTAAACAAAGCCCCGAAATTAACATAAAATGTTGGAAATATATTTTCCCAATCTAATATTTCACAATTTGGGGTTACGGCTAGCATATTTGCATTTATTTCGTTTGTACAAAGTTCTATGTCGGAAGAAGTAAGAAATAAATAAAAAAAAAACTAAAAAGAAAACTTTATCTTTCTTATTTCACTTTTCAATACGATATTCGATTATACATCAATTTTCTTTTTATTATATTCTGAAAGAAATTTTGCAAACTTTGGCGGCCCCTCGGCAAACTTCTTACGGACCCCCAGAGGGCCGGGGCCCTCCTGTTAAGAATCACTGGTCTATACAATTCGAATTTCGGGGTCATGGCTATTCAACCAGAGGTTCTTGTCAGTTGAAGTGCCCCCAAATTAAAACGGAATATGGCCGAAAATCATTAACATTTATTGGGCCATATATTTATATTAAATTACCTGAAAATATTAGGAACGCTGTACATATTTTTATGTTTAAACGAATGATTAAATCTCATCTGCTATCATCAGTCAAAGATTATTTGTGATTAATAGAACCAATCATAATTAATTAATTAAATTTAATTATATTGTTATATATTTGTATTTTATTGTTTATTATGCGTAATGTAGTTTTAGTCACTATGACACTATATGCTGTATATGTTTTGTACCATACATAAGTGTGAATGACGAACTTTTAAAGGACATTAAATCACTAGTTGTCATTTACACTTTTATGATTAATGTTATGAGTTTAAGATAAAATAAAAATTAAAATAAAAAAAAAAAAAAATTGATGGCAGTTGACGGAAGCTACTGCGTGGGAAATTCAAAAGTTCACTAACTTATAAAACGTCCCTCGTATCAAATTCAGCACGCTGCTTTTTGGCTTTGCTTAAAATGCTTATCTTGAAATTTTAAATATGTACATTTTCCTAAGATAACAATATTATTAAGGCTTTCTGTCTTGATTTTAGCGAAATTGCGTATCAAAATGGACTGCATCGACTACACCGTTTTTTCGTTTTAGATTGCCAATATGGATGAAATGAAACATTACACGTGTTTTATTAAATACGTCTAATTCAATATAATAAACTATGCGAGCAACCCATTTAAATTTAACGGTATTTATTACTTAGCAAACACGTATTTGGCCTACCGACCACCCAGACAAAAGAGAAATTATTTCATTCACATAACCAAAATATGAATGAACCCACATATTTACAAAAACTCAACATAGTAATCCAAATGGACCAACAAAAAATCATTTCACTCTGATGCATCATTTGTATACACATGCACGCACACACACACACATAGTACTCAAACAAATATTTGTGTGTGCCCTACAAAATCCGACAAGGAATTCAAAAAAAACACACAAATTCTTTTCTTTCATCAATTTTTTCTCAAATAATTACGTTACATTGATCATTCCAATTCAACGAAGAGATTCATCACAAAGCACAGCATAACGAGATGAAAAATGTTATAGGAAACTTGGTTATGTTATTGTGTTCGTGGGTAAGAGCAATGCGCTTACAAAGAATTTCACCAGAAAAGGACAGAAGACATTGGTGAATAATAAATCTGGAGAAGAAAAATTTACAACAACAAAAATGTAAATACCAAGAAATGCGCGGCAAAATAATATTCTGACTGAGAAACTTCATCCACTTTACTTTTATGTCTTGTTCTCATTGCTTTTTGTTTTGTTTACATGATGCAGCAGACATTTATTTCTTGTTAGTTTCTTTCATTCAATTGGGATGTATGTAGTGAATTCTTATTATTATTATTATTATTGTTTTGCTTTTTAGTTTTCATTTTTAGTGTTTTTTTCTATATATATATATATATATACATAATATATACAGATGCTGAAGGCAATGGACCAACCAACGTGTTTAAATAACAAAAACAAAAAATTAAATAAGAAAACATAGTGGTGGGAATTTCAGTTTCTGTTTCTTCAATTCTTTGAATAAGAAATAAATAAGAAAAATAATAAAAACTAAAAATAAATAAATAATCTGATTTATTGGCGTTATCTTTAATGTTTGAATAAATTAGTTTTTTGTTGTTGTTGTTGTGTGTTCGTTTGTTTTGTTACATTAAAAACAAAATTGGAGGATAGGAAAGATCAAACACTATTTAGAGAGCCATATCGAATGTAACGTATATTGTGTAGTGTGTACCTTCAATTTTCGACGCCTTCCTTCGTATGTATATGGCGTCTATTTGAAGGTAGACTAAATCCAATACTGTGTTACTTGATGTGTACCAGATAATCCGATGCTCTTTTGCAACAAACGATTAAAACTGATGTTCTTATGAAAAAGATAACTTTTCAGAACTACTTTGTTTCAAACAAGTGCTAATGTAACGGAACCTAAACTAAAAAGAGCGGGAATCAGACCCCCCTTTATCAGACCACAATCCGCATAGTTGGATTAAAATTTAGGGAATAATAAAATAATCTCAAATCTCAGTACACATCTGAAAAATTGCAAAACCTATATAGAAATAGAAATTATTAAAGAATGAAAATATTTACGGCGCCACTGGAAATTTATTTGACAACCTACTTTTAAAACGAACGATGAGCAGAAATTTATGTTTAAGAAAAGCGTAAAACATGCGGAATTTTTTCCAATCAATTTGTTCGAGTAAACTTAATCAATCTGTGGTTTATTGGAAATTTTAAAAAAAGCACCGCCGTGTGAATTTTTGTATTTTTAATTGTTAATGTGCGCCTTGCTTGCGCAAAGAAAGCTTGTCCGATTTCAACCCGGTTCTAATTGTAGCATAATATATCCTAAATAGCGATATTTCTATGACAAGCAAATCACCAGAACAATAAGTTACCGAAAACGATGGTTACATTTTTTTTTTACAATTTGCTTTATTTATTGAATCTTACAAACATGAAAATAACAATAAGTTTTCAAATCTTAATAACTAAGGCAATTATGTAAATCTGCGGGAGCAGAATCTACTTCTTATCAATGAGTATAAACTTAATAATTTTATAATTTATGTTATTACAGTCATCGTTTTCTTCTTTAATCGCGAAGACGTAGGTATATCTTGTAGGTTTCGCGCCAGCAAATTCGGATGAGATACCAGTTTCCCTGCATAGCTGATCCGCATCTTTTTCAATTCGTCTTTGGCGAAAGGATGCTAAGGTCCTTATGTATATTTTTGTTTTTAACGAACCAACGTGCTCCTGTAATCATTCTAAGAATTTTTGACTGTGTTCGTTGGACAATGTCGATATTCGAATTTGAGGTTGATTGCCATAATTGGCACCCATATGACCAAATTGGTTTAATCCAAGTATTACACAGAAGAAGTTTGTATTCTAGGTCAATAGTTGAATATTTCCCCATCAACCAAAGAGTTTTATCAATTTTTAATTTGATATGGTCTCGTTTCATTTCAATATATTTTCGCCAAGTTAACCGTCGCCTAGATATTTTGCTCCATTTGATTGGGGGATTGGTGTTCCGTTCATTGTGACAGTGTCCGCCTGTAAGCTTATTTAAAGTGAATGTTAGTTAGGTGGGTCGATTTCTCTTCATTGACCTTTATCTGATGTTGTTGCAGAATTTCCGACGCCGTTTCTGGATTTTTATGGCTACATACGATTGCCGTATCTGCGAAAGTAGACGTAAGAATTTTTGAAGACGTTGGTGGTAGCACACTACCTTGAGGTACTCCAGCCAGAATGTTTTTCTCGTTCGATTTAGAGGTGTTGTATTTGACATAATATTCGCGAATGAACAAATACGACTTCATAAGTTGGTAAATTTCTGGCAATCTAAGATTTATTTTATGAAGCAGACCTTCGTGTCTGACTTTATCGAATGCTTGGGCAACATCCAAGAATACGGCGGAGCAGTATTTTTTATCTTCGTATGCTGACCTTATTTTTGTAGCTACTCTGTGCACTTGCTCAATGGTTCCATACTCAGCAGCTCTGAAACCAAATTGATGACTAGGGATGATACTTCATAGTTCCGGTTTAATATTTTAATAATAATAGTTTTTTCGAATACTTTCGAGACGATTGGTAGTAGGGTTATTGGTCTATATGATGAGACTTTGGTAGGATCCTTGCCAGGCATCGGGATCATTTTTATAGTTGATAATTTCCAGCACTCAGGTATATATCCTGATTCGTAAATTGGATTGAATATTTGAGCCAGTCATCCAAAGGCACACTCAGGTAGTTGTTTAAGCATTTCACCTGTAATTCGATCATACCCAGGGGCTTTCTTTAATTGAATTTGATGTGCAATAATAAACTTTATCAGTGGTTTCTTTATCTTAAATTTTCTCACAGGTCTGATTGCAATATTTTCTGTTTGTCATCACTTCTAGCCTATTCACCGTTTGAAAGACGAATTGGCGGATTTGGTTGCTGAGGTCGTTTAAGGTATTTAGTGGTCTTCCATAATGAATAGTTTGTGTCCGAATGGGGAGATAATTCTTTAAGATAATTTTGCATATAATCCATCTTGTTTTTTTGCAGTAGACTTTGTAGTTTTCTTTTTGCCTGATTAAAGTTATGTTTAGCATCTGGTGATCGATTAATTTGCCAGATACGTCTTAAGCGACGTTTCTCTGTTAACATTTTTTCTATTTCAGCGGATGTTATGGTGTGTCTTGTATGTTTGATCTTTGGTTTAGGCGAAGCCGAAATAGGTGCGTTGACTAGTAGATCATTAAAGTTTTCCATAGCAATGTTTATATCGTTCGTCGTCTGCAGTTTAGACGTTAGGTCGATATGTGAACTGATGTACATCTTGAATTTCAACCAGTTAGTGAAGGTGTTCGTTAGATAATTATTTATAGAACATGGCTTTTGGTCGGTCCAGTAATGTAGTAAGACCAGAGAGTGGTCAGAAGATAATTCTAAAAGTGGTTTAGCTTGGATTATTTCTCGATTTATTTTACTTGTGGCTGCAAAATCTAGGACGTCAGGAATTTTTCGACGATCAGTAGGCCAATAAGTTGGATGACCACACGGCGCAACATCGTAGTGGTTTTCTTGAATAACATTCATTAATTACGTCCCCTTGGAGTAGTTAATCTTGAACCCCAGTAGGTATGCTTGGCATTAAAGTCGCCGGCGACCATAAAACGTTGACCCAGGGTTGCAAAAAATCGTTTGTAGATATCTGCCGAAACGTTATTATTTGGAGGGCAATATTTTAAAGCGATTACTAAGCTTTCTTTGTCAAGGTCAACACACACAGAGGTTGCTTGAATTTCCTCAGTGCTATATTCATTTAGAACATAATGGCAAATCTGCTTTTTATAATTATAGCAGTTCCTCCTCGACTTCTGCCCAAGGGATGTTTTGTATCATAAACTTCGTAACCGGGCGAGAGGCTTAGCAACGAGTGACTTTTAAGGCTTCCACCGAAAAATGAAGGATTTATGGTCTGGGGATGCTTTTCTGGAAATGAAACCGGTCGATTGTGCTTCCTTAGTTCGAACATTACAGCAGCTGTTCATCTGCAGGTCCTACACAACGAATTTGAGCATTCTGTGTTAAAGCTTTTTGGCGAGACTTGCAAATTTATTTTTCAACAGGACAACGCTCCGTGCCATACCGCCAAAGTTTTGCGTTATTAAATTTGAACTGTAGATAGAAAAATTGGCTTTCAGATAAACATAAATAATTTCTTAAAAACTTGTTTTTTTTCTTATCTCTTCATTTAAAGGAAGAAAAAGTACTTCGTAGAAAGAAGTATCGATGTGTTGAGTTGGCCCCCGTATAGTCCAGACTTAAATCCCATTGAAAATATTTGGTCTATAATGAAGCTAGAAGTAGCAAGAAAGCGCTCAGAATCGATTCAAGTTTTGAAAAGTTTGTTGATGACGATTTGGGAATCCAGACCTCCTACGACTCTGAAAAATTTGTCAAATTCAATGAATCGGAGGTGTATCGCTGTAATAAAAGCAAATGGCGGTCCGCCAAAATATTAATATTAAAGATCAATAAATTAAAACCAAAAATATTAAAGATCAATAAAAAACAAAAAATAAATAAAAAATAGGTGGTTTTTTCAAAAAATTACGTCATACATGTATTTAAAATGAAACAATAAGCAAATTGCGTTTAAAAGTTTTGTAATTTTACCAAAAAAGACTACAATTTGCAATAAAATATGTTTTCCCAATTTTTTTTCCTAGCACTGTATATCTCTAAAACACTAACATTTTAATTTTCCGAATTTGAATCATACGAAGACTTCCGTAGCTGCAAATTAATTTTACTCTTTTTAAGTTCTAATTGGGATTTTCCAACTTTTTCTAGCCGATACTGCTTTTTATTTTGTCAGGCTTCGTTTTTCAATTTTAGCCTTTCCGCACCCTAATGAAATTAATTATTTTTATGTGAAAATTTAAATTAATCATTTTTTATTAAATTTAAATTAATTAATTAATTTTTATTAATTAAAATTTTATAAGTTTAAATTACTAATTTATTTTTACTAACAAACTTTTTTTATTTCTCAACACTTAACACTTGTCTTTTATGTACTCGACACCTCAAGAGCTGTCGTAAAATAGTCGACGTTATCTAATAAACAACGCGTCGAGTATTTTATAATACAAAAATTCGACGTCGAAAAAAACGCTGTCGAAAATTTCATAATAGATACCCAGTTTTCCATATTGCGCTTGGTTTCTGTTTGAGTTTTTTTTTTTTTTTTTTTTTTTGATGACCTAAAACTTTAAAAAATAATGATATTTTTAAGAACTATTTTCCATAGTATAGTATTGAACCGCAAATTTCAATAACAAATTAATGACATAACCTAAAGAATTTTACTTTTACTATTTTAAAATGGTGTTTGCTATATTATAATTAAAAATACACGTTACTTTATAGCAAAAATTGAAGATTTTGTATATTAAAATTGTGTACTTACATTTTAACACCACAACTTAAGGCGAAATTGCTTGTCATCGAAAATGAACGCGTTCGTTTTTTATAGTACAAAATTATTTTACATTTACGCCTAAAAGCGTTCTTTTTACGATTATCGCTTTTTATAGTAGGAAAATTGAAAAAGCGAATCAGCAACGAACGCCGGCGTAGTCTGTGGTAAGGCCCCAGTATTATTTTTTTTGTTGGTCCTTGACTGTGCATCCCCACTATTTAAAATACTAATGACCTATACACGTGAATCAGTTAATACATTACTAACCAGGGTTTTTTAAGGAATCCAAATTCATACGTTAGTAAAGTAAATTTTATCCATGTGAAGCTCATTAAATTTTTAAATTTTTGAGAGGGTGGGTGGCCTCTCATAAATTCACACTCATTAGTTAACCAAGTGAGGCTTATTATAGCTGTTTAATGGTTGGGAGGGCGGACAGTACTAATTTAGGCCTTTCAAAATAATTATTGTGTCATTGGTGATAAACGTTCAAAATATCAATATAAGAAAAGAAAATCCTATCCCGCTTGCCATTAACACCCTTAATTTTAATGCTTCAGCTCGTGATATCGTTCTCTGTGATTAGGAGCAGCCATAGCTTTGTAAACGAAACTCCGGCATGACGAGAACTCGACCAGCAAATCCTGGATGTATTTCAACAATCCTACTGAGCAACTATTTTGATGGTGCCACAATTCTGTCTTTGATGGGAGCCATTTGACAGATCACAATATTATTAGTTGGAGGCATGTAGCGTTGCTGGAAAAATTTAGACAATACCTTTTCATTTCGAGTGATGTATGTTCAGGTGTCGCTATTGGCCATTCTCCGATCAAGAAGTGACTTGGGGTGTAGATCATGCAGTCGTCTGGATTGTTCGACATTTGACACAGCGGCCGCGAATACCAACACTCAATTTGATATATAAGCATCCTGAAGGTTCATACCTTTGGTGCATGACTCTTTAGGATGTATTTTCGGATGCTTCCTTGTAAATTCGATTTATTGAGCTGTCCTCTGACGCGTATTATACCGTTACTGATGGCGACAGGATCCAATGCTCGACGTGGGATTTGTTTAATAATTGTTCTTTAGATTGGCATCGAGATACCTCGACAGTGTGTGATATAGAGGTGATTCAACGGTTTGAATAATTTACACTGGCTAGGCGAGCTGCATATCTAATCAAGAACCACTTTCAAGTTGGTCCATGCGTATATTTGAACTTGTGGCACGTTGAGTGGTTGAACGACAGAGAGCTTAAGCTTGGCGAGGAGTACAATGCCCGAAACGTGATAAGGTGAGTCTTCAGTGACGCAACCTATGTTTTTAACACTAGGATATAGATTTTGACAAACCATACCACTTCGTATAAGCTTATTCGATAACTGCTTCAATATTGTTCGTATTGTTGGTGTATTAAATATCCGATGTCGAGTTGAAGTTAAACCCGAGAAAATCGGCCGAGGAAGACCAATGCAGTCCAACCGTTTCCACCGACCCACCCTATTTAGCTCGAGTTGGCTTTCATGCTTGTGGACGTCTTTCGGTATCTCGTTTTTGGAGCTAACACATTGGAGTAAGGCAATTGTTTGCCACAGCGGATAGGCTTAAACTGTTTGTCGTGGGATTTTTTTTTTTTTTTGTTGGATCGCTACGAGTTTCTGTGTTCGAATGCCATCAGAATCTGCCAATATATTTGGTTGATATTAACAAAGATCCTGTATTGTAGCTTACGGGCTTCCTGGTTTAGCCAAACACGTTGGTTTATGCGACATATAACACCATGGTGAGGTGGGTCACAGATTCGGTTAGGCGGCTTGCTGATTTCAAGCGATTCTGACATAGAACCCGATTTCAAATAGTCTAAACGGATTTGACAACTCTCGGAAAACCATATGATGTAATCGAAAGATTAAAACCTTTGCGTATTCTTCACGGATACGTTGTGATAATGTATCGATTTATAATGCTGCTGACATTTTAATTCTTGTGTTGTTTCTCGAAATGAAATTTTTTTCTCAATTTTCTAAAATGATTTGGATCAATTTTTGAAGGTGTCATAATTTTCGATAGTGAATGTCAGATTCGACAGTTGATTACCTTGCACTGCATTTTGCCAAACAGGATATATCCGAGTTTTGTGTTTTGGGAGTGCTACCTTATGCGTGTCGATGAGTTAGGATGCCACCGATGTAGAAAGTGTTATATTGATCAAATTCGAAAATGATCGATGGCAAGCCACATCCTTCGCGGTGGAACATAGTGCATGGTGATTTGATTTGGTGAAGATGATTCAACGGGTGAGGATTCGATGAATAACGATTGGGATTCGACTTCGGAATCAGCAGTAGCTTGTGTGGTGTCCTATTGCTTACTAAGCATTTAAAACATAACCTCTTTTCGCAAACGAGGTTTAACTTTTGATCGAACATAAGAAGATTGAATTGACACGTGAATGTGTTATAGTCCGAAATGATGACTGGACGAACAGACGTCTGTCAGGTTTGCAATGCGTTTGCAAGATGAAACCTTTTTGTATATGGTTGTGTCAATTTAGAATTAGTTAGAGTCGGGGAAATCATCTCTAATGCTTGATCATCGGGCATTCAGGAAACCGATGAAATATTGCTACTATCGATATTGACATAGGATGTTGATTCCATGTGGTGATTAAAAAAGTTACGAACTAAAAACAGTCAGCAATATGCAAACAAAAATGGCGATGCTATAATTTTTTTGTATGTCCCATAAGTTTTGACAGTTCAAACAGCTTGCGTTTAATACCGGGTTTCCATCGTCATAGTATACAAGTATAATAGTATTATAATATTAAAGTATTACGATGGAAAACCAAAGTTGATAGTATAATAGTTTATTAAAATATTTCAGTATACTAGCTATCAAAATATAATACGTAGCAAATATTATTTTTAACGTTATAAATTTAACAGTGTAAAACTAAATTTAATTTTCGTAGCTTATCCATTACCATTTTTAATATTTTCTCGCCGCAATGAGAAATAATTTGTTGGCTGATTATCGTTATATATTATTCTTATATAGTATGTGTCAAATAAATTAATAATATCCTTTTTATCAAATGATCAATTCGAGCAGGCTTAATCCAAACCGTACGATGGAAAACCAGCTAGGCTTGATAGTATAATAGTATTATACTATTACTTAATAAAGACATTTTTATTAATCACTTGTTTTTTGTTTCGCAGTTATTTTGAATAATTTTCAAAAAGTTTAAAAAATCACTCTTGCAGTAATCGACTTTTGTGAGCACGGGAGTGATTTTTTAAACTTTTTGAAAATTATTCAAAATAACTGCGAAACAAAAAACAAGTGATTAATAAAAATGTCTTTATTAAGTATTAGTGTGTTTCGCCAAGTGCCTACGGCCAATAGCGTAAAAAGTATTATACTATTATTCTATTATGCTATCGACGATGGAAACCTGGTATAAATTAGAACAAAATCGAATTGCAAAATAAAATAATTTTAAATTACTTACCGCCTATGTTTGCTCTGATTGTTTGAATAATGATTATGGTTACTTGATGTTTATGTGAAACTTTTTTGAATTTTTTTATTTAACTGCTATAAAAATACTCGTAGAAACAATGTTTTATGGCAACATTCTAAATTTTATGCCAACATTTGCTCAAATTAAAAAGAAAAAATCCAATTTTATTTTATTGGAATATGTATCGTGTCCTCGCAAACGAACATCGTAATATAATCGTAATATACTTAACCCTTCATTTTTTACTGGAAAAAGAAATTCGAACATGTAAATCGGACGTCCATAAGTTGTGGATATTTTGTCGGAAAAGTAAGTTAAAATTAGGTTAGAGCGTATTACATTATACCTAGTCGCCTATAGTAAAAAACTGTTTGCAAAAATCATTTGAAAATGCATATTCTATCGCTCATTCCAAATTTGACTTTAATCGCTTAAAATTGCCAAGTTCTGTTGAGCATTCGCCTCAACTATTAGGACTACAAATTAATTCGGTCCGTTTTCAAAAAGTGGCTCTGACTATAATAAATTTTTAATAGTGACAGCTGATTTCCGTTGTTTCACACAGATTAGACATCTGCCATTAACATTCAGTTTGTATTGCTTTGAGTTTCATACAAAACATGTTTTTTACGGTGTTATGAGAATATGTCGGATTTTGTGATAAAGTGGTAATTTTTTTTTTTTTTGCTTGTGGAAGTATACGGTGACAATGCTCTAACTTAGTACAGCCAAAAAAATCGTAGACGATGAATTAGAGGCATTGAATATGGGGAAATGCATGATAAAGTTATTCTTCTGCATGACAACGCTCGGCTGGGAAACTGGGATTCGAAAATTGCCCGAGAGGTGGGAAAAAGTCGCATTCATCGATGGACAATATTTTAATTAATCTAAGTCTTAAAATAAGTTTTTAAAATTAAAAAAACGGACCGAATTAATTGCCAATAGTTTAAATTATGATGAAGTCACAAATAGCCATAAATCAAGAAAATGCTTCAGAGCTGGTGCATGGTATCCCTGTCGATCCTGAAACCTCACTAATCTGGAGGTAATACTAAATTTCGAACCTGCAACCCTTTGAATGAGTACTCTTGCTAATGTACTCCTTAACCGCTCGATCATCAGGTGGTATTATGATTATGGAAATGCATGCAGTGATATAACAATATACGAGGGTGTATCAAAAAGTCTTGCAATATCATATGAAAAAAAAGAGTGAGTGAGACAACAATATATTTTTAAAAACCATTTTTTGTCGCGATGAAACTTCTAGAAGAACATTTCGATGTAAATTTTACAGTTCGTATGTTTTTGTCAATTTAGTAACACATGTTTTGAATTTTTCTTAAAATGAATGAAATTGAATATCGCGCCCTTATTAAATTTTTCTATAAAGATGGACGAAATGCAATTTATATATTCAACTATATATCAAAAGTTTACGGCGAATCTGCACCATCATATGCCACAGTAACAAGGTGGGTAAAATTATTCAAAAGTGGCCGGGAGTCATTTGAAGACGACAACCGCTCGGATCGGCCAGCAGATGCTATTAGCCATGAAAACGTAATTTTGGCCGAATCTATTGTATTGGAGGACCGGCGTATTTCTGTTCCGCGGTTAGCGTGGAGACTTTCTCTTTCATACGGTACCACATATACTATATTACATGACCACCTTCACATGTCGAAAGTAAGTGCGCGATGGGTTCCCCGTTTGTTGAATGCAGAACAAAAAAAAATGCGTGTTCAAACTTCAAAGACGATTTTAGATATGTACAAAGAAGATCCAGAAAATTTCTTGGATAACATAATAACAGGCGATGAAACATGGCTTTATCATTGGGATCCGGAATCCAAACAAGAATCGATGCAATGGATTAAACGTAGTGACCCACCACCAAAGAAATTCAAAACTCAACTGTCTGCTGGTAAGGTTGTGGCAACAGTTTTTTGGGATGCTGAAGGAATTTTGATAATCGATTATATTGCACCGAAAACCACAATCACAGTCATATATTACGCAGAAGTTTTGCGAAAATTGAAAAAAGCGATCCGGGAAAAACGGCCAAGGAAAGTTATTAAAAAAATCTTGCTTCTTCACGACAATGCACCAGTGCACAAGGCTAATATTGCTCAAGCTGCATTAAAGGGCTGCGGCTTCGTGGAAATTCCGCATCCACCGTACAGTCCAGACTTGGCACCCAGTGACTACTTTCTGTTTCCCAATTTAAAAAAAACACTAAGGGGCCCGAAATTTTCCACTGATTATGAAGTACAGTCTGTTGTAAATGAATATTTTATGGAGCAAAAGAAATCTTTTTTTTAGAGGGTTTAGGAAAGTTAATTGTTCGATGTGACTAATGTATAAACCTTAAAGGAGATTATGTCGAAAAATAAAAATATTGCTGTCTCACTCACTCTTTTTTTTCATATAAAATTGCAAGACTTTTTGATTTGCCCTCGTAACTGAGTGATTGATCCAAAAAAAAAAAAATTATTATTTGAACCGCTTTACGAAAACATAAAATTTGGTCAAAGTTCTAGTGTTTGTGTAAACATTGAATACAATTTAATTGGTCATGAAAATAGTAGCCGCAGATGCTTATGTACATTGCAAAATAAATATGTATGTTGTACCCGTTTAGAATTCAATTTAGTACATTTTTATCACATCGATCTATACACGGCAATAAAAAACACTAAATCTTGACATGTTGCCAATCATAATCGCATCAAAAATTAAAACCCTATTGTTCGAACGAAATGATTTATTACCTGTGAAGCTCACTCATCACACACCACCCATTTATATATTTATATGTACAGGTCCTGTACATAAACAAATTCTATAAATAAAAAAAATCCTTATTTTACGAGAACGTTTTGTTAGATTTTTTTATGCGATGAGCATAAAACAAAACCATGCTAAATTTAACCAGAATTGAACCTGTTTACCATATCATCCATAACAAACATATTTTTTTGTATAAATATTTTTTATGATTATTTTCCACAACCAAAAATAGCAACAATAAATCACATTAATATTCTATATCAAATCAACCAATCAACCCTAAATACAAAGAGTATACGGCAAAAAAAAAGTTATGCTTTGGAAAATAATTTTCCTACCTTACAACAATTTTATTATACGTTTTAGATGCCTATCATAAAACAAAATCACAACATAAACGTAATATACGTAACCCTTTTTTTTAGCTTGAAAGCTATTTTTATGTAACAACAAAACAAATTTGCATTCCGCATGTCGAAAAATTAATACTCCACGCCGCTTATAGCCAATAATTGTCTTTAAAAAAAAAACAACCAAACCATAAAAATCGTAGAGTACTCCTATACTAAAAAAAATATCCTTGAACGGGGCCATAAACCTCTCTCGTATACAATGCACAAGATTAAAATCATAACATTTTATTTATTAAATTGTTGAGTTAGAAGAGAACGCGATCAACAATCAAAAGAAAACTATATAAGAATTTACGTTAAGAAAACCAAAAAAAAAAAATATACGAGGCAGGTGTAATATACGTCTTATGTGTTTATTCCACTTACGCGCGTACTCAACTACTCACACATACCATGACATTTTGATTAAGTCGGAAGTCAATGGCATTAGTTTATTCTTATATACCATACCTCTCCTTCGGTACAAGAGTACGCAATAGACGTAATGCTTTACATACGAGTGTGTGTATATGTGTTTCTTCCGTCCACGAAAAACATATCTTGATGCACAACATGTCGTATACGATACATATAAGGTCATGATGATTTTAATTCTTTATTATGTTTAAGGATACTTGATATGTCTGGACCTTTTTAAAAAAAATTTATTCGTTTTATTTTAATTGACTACGTCTACGTTATACGGTTACGTTATGCCGAGACGAGAGAAAGCAATATTGAAATTTTCATAATTCAAATGCTGTTCTCTTCTCCGTAGGTCTTAAATTAAATTCACGGGTGCACATTAACGGGAGCTAATAGGATATTTTCAGGTTTCGATAATAGTGAAGTTTGGGGAACAAATTATGATAAAATTAGTTGATCCTGTTGAAAATATTACTTTGAAATACTATTACATAGACAATTTTGCCTTACCCTTAATCCTTAAATTGATATAAATATTGTTACGAAGTAACCCTATCAAACTCGGTTCGTATCACTGGATTGTAAATAGAGTTGTCAATTTTCCTTTTTTACACCACTAATGCTCGCAATTTCAACCAGTTCCGGAATATTCCTGAATATAACGAAAATAATCTGTCAAATACTTTCACCATTTCCGCAATTCTTACATCACTACTGGAATATTCCCGAAAATATCAAAAATATTCCCACGATAATTTTCTCTTTATTAACCAACAACGCTAAAATACAACAACTAATAATTTGCACAATTATTTATTAATTCATTTTTCACCATTTGCAATTATTTTTATTCACACCACATGTAATTTTCCCTTTTAAATTATCGCGAACTAGGTGTTCACTAAGCTAACTCAAAGCTTTTTTCGCACCCGGATTTATGTCTCCTGAATATTCCAGATACGAATAATCTGATTCTGTTCCAGACTAAACTACTACGAGCAAACATCTTTAAAACTTCTTCCAATGTTCAAACCTAGATGTCACCAACTTTGTAAATGTTATTAAACTCTTAACCCTTGCTAGTGACAAATCCACGCCGAATTGATGTTTAGTTACGTTATGCAGTTCAATCAGCACAGCGCCAAAAATCCAAGTTCTCTCCTGCCACCGCATCCTCGATTCCAATTCGCTCTACCACTGCTGGTGCCGCACGCGTCTCTACCATACCATCCATAATGTTATCTTAGAAAAGAACCAGCATCCCCATTTCCAACGCCCTCTTTGTTTTGGCGATGTTAGACCTAGCCCGTACCACAGAATAAGAGACATTGCCTACAAATTTTTTTCCTACTTTACATTTGTTATAGGAAACATAACTTTTAAATATGAATATTAATAAGAATTATTAAAGTCGTCCGTGAATTTAATTTGTTTTAAGATTTTTTCGGCTTTTCGGACAAAATATCATTTTAATGGACACCCATACAATGTTTACGACAATTTTTGTCGTAGAAAACAAAGAGGCCATTTATTAACAATATTTCTACCACAAAAGTAGAAAAAATGCACTCCCCTCCCCCACGTTTAACCCCAGGGCACTTGTGTACAAGCAAGAGTTGAATTTTTGCAGTTTGGTCGGTGCAACCTGATGAGTTGACCAACTATTTATCAGTACGAAACCAAGCTGCCAAGAAGCTACCTAAGGGAGTTCTCATTTTTGTAAGGGTTTGTATATCTTTGTGTTCACAAGTGCCCTGGGGTTAAACGTGGGGGAGGGGAGTGCATTTTCTCTACTTTTGTGGTAGAAATATTGTTAATAAATGGCCTCTTTGTTTTCTGCGACAAAAATTGTAAACATTGTATGGGTGTCCATTAAAATGATATTTTGTCCGAAAAGCCGAAAAAATCTTAAAACAAATGAATATTAATGATTTTATGTTAACTAACTATTTTTTGTTGAAAAATGCCGTCAAAGCTTCATTGTGAGTCCATAATTGATTATTTGAAATAAAAATATTCAAAAATAACGAATTTTTCCTACCTTATCGCGAACCCAGATCAAAAAAATGAGTCCAAATTTTTCCATAGTAAAATATCGTTACGTCTATTCTGCCTCTATCACTAAAGAGAATTAATGTGACTAAAGAAAATTAATTTTCTTCACTAAAGATAATTAATTTTATTATGTAATTACCAGCGGAAATTTTTCATTCATTATGTACCACTTTTTTCACTAAATAAAACATCTCAGCGGAATATAATATTAAAAGTGATCCATAAAATGGCAAATTGATTGATCTCCGAAGTAAAGGAACTCGGTATATGAAATCTTGAAATTTAACAATACTCCGTATTTCCGGCATTTCTTCCACTAGTAACCAATAATTTCGGTTGTTTTTCTAATAGCTTAGGTCATACTGAGACTATATGAAAATTTGAGGAAAATTCATGGACTAGAATTTTCACTAGAATTTTTTGATTTTCTGCGGCCAAGAAAGTTATTTTCAGTTTTTGGCCAATATCTATATGGCCGCAGAAAATCAATGACCTAGGCTATTAGAAAAACAACCGAACGTATTGGTTACTAGTTTAAGTTTTTGAGATATTGGCCAAAAACTGAAAACAACTTATTTGGCCGCAGAAAACCAAAAGATTCTAGTGAAAATTCTAGTCCATGAATTTTCCCCAAATTTCCCGTATAGTCTCAGTATAACCTAAGATATTAGAAAAACAACCGAAAGTATTGGTAACTAGTGGAAGTTTTTGAGATATTTTCCAAAAACTGAAAATAACTTATATGACCCCAGAAAATCAAAAAATTCTAGTGAAAATTCTAGTACATGAATTTTCCCCAAACTTTCCATATAGTCTGTAGCGGCTCGGTGTCTCGAGTGCCACAAAACATACCATAATAGTTAACACAACAGAATGCACCCTTTGTGCATTATGGATAACCTAAAGTTTCTTCCGTACAGAACTTAGCTTCTTCTAGTTCCCAACAAACTTCGAATTCCACTTTAGAAAAAATCGAGGCTAGACTCATCTAGGTTTTCACGACTTTCGAGAGAACGCAACCGATCCCCAAGACCATCTAGCAAATCACGTCAATTTTATGGAAGACCACGAAGCGGAAGCAGACGTCGTTTAATAGACAATGAAGGAGTCTGCTATCACCACCATAAATTCGGAAATGCTGCAAGAAAATGTTATTTACCTTGCAAATTAAATGGACGATAAATATCTACGAAATCACCTTCTGAAACAAAAAACAAGTAAATCCGTTTAGTAGCGCGGCAAATAATCGGATCGTACATAATCGCCGTCTTTTTATTAGAGACGATACCAATAACACACTATTTCTCGTAAATACAGGCGCCGACATATCCGTTCTACCTGTAAAGTTTTTCCGTGGAAACTCATCTCTCAAAGATAATAACTTGGTCCTTTCTGCCGCCAACGGTTCGGTGATCCATACTTATGGTACTAAATTGTTGAACGTGGACGTTGGCTTACAATTTCCACATATCTTCACAATCGCGTCAGTAGACAGACCGTTTATCGGGGCTGACTTTCTGACGAAATACGGTCTTCTCGTCGACTTACGTGGAAGACGGCTACTTGATCCTACGACCAGTTTATCGATAAGTGCAATGACAGCCAATGTAAAAACTCCAACACCAATTCGTCCGACTCCTAAAAATGGTTATGGTGAACTTTTAAAGAGGTTTCCCTCTTTAACCGAAGATCCAGATTATAATCGTCCAACAAAACACAGTGTGGTTCATCATATTTACACAAAAGGTCGTTTTCATTTCTCAAAACCACGTCGCTTGGACCCGATTAGACATAAAACCGCGCTTGCCGAATTCCAGCATATGGTACAATTGGGCATATGCCGACCGTCCTCTTCTGCGGTAGCATCTCCCCTTCACATGGTAAAAAAGAAAAACGGAACAGATTGGAGACCATGTAGAGATTATCGAGGTCTAAATGCCGTTACAGAGCCGGATCGATACCCGATCCCACATATACAAAATTTTTCTTCACACCTCGAAGGATGTAAAGTATTTTCCAAAATTGATTTGGTAAGAGCATACCACTTATTTCCCATTGCGCCCGAGGACGTGCCAAAGACGGCAATCACCACCTCGTTTGGACTATTTGAGTTCACAAGAATGCCTTTTGGACTTCGGAATACCGCCCAGACATTTCAGAGGTTCATGAACGAGGTAGTCAATGGTTTATATTTTATATACGTATACATAGACGATAGGCCAGCAAAAATGAGGAAGAGCATAAATCTCATCTCAACCAACTATTTGAGAGATTAGTTGAATTTGGCATAAATATTCAAATTTCTAAATGTGAATTCGGTTTATCTGCACTCGACTTCCTCAGCCACCAAATTTCCGAAGATGGCATATTACCTTCACCAAGACTAGTAGAAGCCATCACAGAGTTTCCAGCTCCAACATCTATAAGGCAAATCCAGCGATTCATGGGAATGGTTAACTATTACCATAGGTTCGTTCCTTAGTTAGCCGAATTGCTGTCGCCAATTCACGAACACCTGACAAATCTGAACAAGATGACAAAGAACTCTAGAAACTTCTCTTGGCCTGATGTATGTGATGTTGCATTTGTCCAAATCAAAGAAGTACTCGCTCACGCAACTTTATTGGCCCACCCTCAGTGTAACGCTAATTTTAGTATAGCCACGGATGCCTCAAATGTTGCCATTGGAGCAGTATTACAACAGTGGCATAATGGATATTGGCAACCGTTGGGATTCTTTTCTCGCAAATTATCGTAGGCAGAAAGTAAATATACAGCGTTTGATAGAGAGCTACTTGCTATTTATTTAACAATAAAGCATTTTAGGTACTTCGTGGAAGGTAGACAATTTACCGTCTACACCGATCAGAAACCCCTTACAACGACAAACTCGACATCTAGATTTTATCGCTCAGTTCACGACGGATGTGCGACATATATCCGGCAAGAACAATGTGGTCGCTGACACTTTGTCACGACCGACCGATCACGTCGATACCATTGACGAAATATCAAAGCTAAATTTTAAAACTCTAGCTAGATCGCAAGAATCTGACGATGAATTGAAAGAACTTCTTGAAAATTCATCTCGCTCAACGAATTCTAAATTTAAATTAGATTTACCATCCTTGCGGATTTAAAACTATATTGCGAAACATCTACGGGGGTTCATCAACCATTTGTTCCGATGTCACAGAGATCATTAGTATTTAGAACACTACATGGTCTATCTCATCCAAGCATGCGTGCCACAAGGAAATTAATTGCTAATAGGTATTTCTGGCCGAACATGAACTACGACATTACGAAATGGGTTCGAGATTGCATTGGATGCCAATTAAGCAAGGTCAATCGACACACAAAATCAGAACCAGAACATTTTGCTCTACCGTCA
The DNA here is from genome assembly GCA_947310385.1 of Nephrotoma appendiculata. Lineage (NCBI taxonomy): Eukaryota > Metazoa > Arthropoda > Insecta > Diptera > Tipulidae > Nephrotoma > Nephrotoma appendiculata. The sequence continues at coordinate 240,034,753 of OX371225.1, read as the reverse complement.
GCAAGATTTGAACATATACACATGAACGTGGGCCCTCTCCCACCGTCCGATGGTAATGTGTATATCCTCACGATAGTTGATAGATTCACCCGATGGCCTGAGGCATATCCCATTCGAGAAAGCATCGCTGCCACGATTGCTAAACCGTTTGTTGAACAATACGTTTCAAGATTTGTAATACCCCTTGAAACAACAACTTACCAAGGCAGCCCATTTGAGTCAACACTCTTTTCTAAGCTCACGCGTTTACTAGGCGCCCATAGAATACGTACCACCGCATACCACCCGCAGGCGAATGGTATGGTGGAACGTTTTCACCGACAGCTGAAAGCGTCACTCAAAGCTCGTGGAAATACGGTCCATTGGAGCTCTGAGCTACCACTTGTCTTGTTAGGAATAAGAGCAGCTATCAAAGACGATATTAAATGTTCCCCAGCAGAACTAGTGTATGGACAAGCTCTCAAGCTTCCAGGAGAATTTTTCTCCAGTGTTCAAAATTCAAGTTCAAATCCGACCTACTTTGTAGGCAAACTGCGCGCAAACATGCGCCAAGTAATCCCAGTTGACACACGCAAGTCAAATTCCACGCCAATTTTCGTACCAAAATCGTTAGAAAATTGCGAGTATGTATTTGTTCGGGTTGACAAAGTGCGGACTGGCCTAGCAAATCCTTACGAAGGACCGTACAAAATCAAACGTCGATTTAGGAAACATTTTATTATAGACCAAAATGGTCGCAATACAAATGTTTCAATTGACAGACTGAAGCCGGCGCACGGCATACAAATTTCTTCGCGCGTAGCAAATATTAACCAAACACATCCTAGAAAAACTGTTCGTTTCCAAATTCCTAATATTCCCGAGTCTATATCGTATACATGATACAAAATGTAGGACAAAATTCCGTAACCAATTAAAACCACAATCCTACAAGTCTCAATATGACCTAAGCTATTAGAAAAACAACCGAAAGTATTGGTTACTAGTGGAAGAAACGGCGGATAGACGGATTATTGTTAAATTTCAAGAGTTCATATACCGAGTTCCTTTACTTCGGAGATCAATCAATTTGTCATTTTAAGGATCACTTAATATTTTATTCCGCTGAGATATTTTGTTTAGCGAAAAAAGTGGTACATAATGAATGAAAAATTTCCGCTGGTAATTACATATTAAAATTAATTCTCTTTGGTGATAGTGCTGCCACTTGCGGCGAGTAACGTAATCTCTTATTTTCCGCTGTCAAAATTCCGCTATCTTAAACAGCATATTTAATATCGCTGTCAATTCTACTAATTCTTCCTCGTTTGGGCCCTCCAAACGGCTTTTGTTCGCATATTTTCCATTTGGCGGTATTCGTCTGTATTCAACAACCATGTTAACCCTTCGTGATGGTTGTACGTGATCCTCTTTGGATGTTTGCAACTTTTGCACAAATCGCCCTTTTGTCCACGGCCCGTTGCAATACAAACACCGCCCACACTGGTTAATTGCCAATCGCTAACCACCGCTTCCGATTACTCTTGCTGCACTATCAGTTATAGCTGGTGAACTACTCGCAATCTCGACTCGTCTTGGGCAGTATTTGCTCTAGATACTTTTCAACTCATCCTAAGTGGACTACACCACCAGTCTCAATTTATTCTGGATGGCATTTGTTCGTGTTATGATTTCCTATCTCTTCCAAAGGTAGCTGCCACAATTGCTTTTCGGCTCTAATTGCATCGCCACACCTGCAACGAGTTTGTTATTTTTGTAAAGCCACATTTGCAGATGTCAACTGCACGTTGCAATCCTAGTTCGATTTTATTCGCCCACATAGTTCACTATGATACGTCGATTCTACGTTTAGCAGCCAAATACAGCTAAGTTAGTTTCCTTCTTCTTGTACTGAGGCAATATCCCGGTTGAATTTGTATGATTCTCTCCACACTTTACATTAACTTTTAATTTATTTCATGCTTGAAATCTTTATTTTGTTGAATTATTACAGCCAATAAATGCTCCACCGAAAGTCTTTGGTGGCCCGAGAACAACTGCCTCCGCTACCTCACATTTATCATCTAGTTTTTCCTGTATTACCTCTTCAAACTTATAATTATCCGAGTCTAACCCTTGATTCCCCATAGTTGCAAATAGTCGTAATATTACATCCGTTGATACGGGTGAGAAATTACAGAAAAACTCTAACGGATTCTTTATTTTCTGATTTTTGTCAAAAAGTTAGATAAGAAGTTAGAGATGGTCAGTATTTTTAGGAGGAATTTATTTTAATATGAATATTCGAATCACAGAACATTCCTAAATAAGGAATTTGCGCGTCACAAAGATCCAACACAAATGTTTCAACGTTCATTTTCATTATATTTGTGTTTTTGGATGAATTATATATTTGTATGAATTTTCGCGTCATGTTCTTTTTAAATGGGTATTTTAGAAGTCATTTTAAAGTTAAGTTATTTACATTTGTTAAGTTTAGTTCATACGAAATTTTTGGGAATTTTCAGTTATTTATTTTTAGATGAATTGTTCGGAAGCAAAATTTAACCACAAAACAAACAGTTTATTATGATTGACAGAATGTTTGGGTCACCACTTTATTAGCTCTCTGTTAAGTGACGTCCACTTACTAGCAGAATACGAACAAAAGATAAATGTATTTAGATTAATAGTAGGAGATAGTTATTGTAAATAAATCAATATGTGCAAGCTAAGATATTACAAAAAAAAAAAATAGAATGAATATTAATCGAGATGAACGTTTATTACCGCTGCCTTCTACATTTGTGGTAGAACCACCCACTTTAGAAAAATAGTAGTATGGTGGGAATAATCGATGTTTTGCCGGTATTTCAGATAATTACAATTCCTTTCATATTCTGCATATTGAATCAAATTTGAAAATTTTTCTGATAGTAAAAACAGGAATAATATTTGCAAAACTCTCGTAGTATTTAATTTGTCTACCAAATGATATTAAATACTAATTATGAAAAAAATCGTTCTATCAAAAAGTAACTGTAACGATGCAAGAGTTGATCGTGAGTTGTTAGTTAGAAATTGTGACATTCGGACATGCTCTCTTAATGTTTCACTTACTCCACGATACTCAATTCAATTTAAAATAACTAGTCAAAAAAATTTCCGAAAGTCGTATGAACCGTGTAAGAGAATATAAATTAGTTGTAGGAATCGGTGAATCTTTTCAAAAGCGCAAAAAAATGTGATGAGCAGTGAAAAATATAAACTATTGGAATTACTAAAACTGGGTATTTTTAAACCTGTTTTAAGAGCATCTTTCGAAATGTTGGACTTTCCGTAATCTAAACTTAATCTCTTTCTTAAATTCCATATGGACACTCATTTTGCCAATTTTGTTGCGATTTCATGGTGTAAACATTTTCGAAACAAAGTAAAACGAGAAAAAAAAATTCACAATAAAAGTTTTTTTGCATAAAAGTTTCCCGTTCAACTTTGCTTCTAAAATATTTACATGAAACTGATTCTGAAAGATGCAATTCAGACTAAAATGCTGTCGAAATATTTTTCCACAATTCCTTTTTTCCAATAAAAGCCAGAATAGTGCTACAGAAAAAAAACTTGACCGAACTTTCAATTTAACTTTGCATCATTTTCTACTCAGAAACCACTTCAAATTTATGAAATTGTTTTTACTATTTTTTCTTCTAAAGCCCAAAATTCCGGTTAAACTTGATGCTGTTTCTTCTATGGGTCAAAACCTCAGTTTCACCTACTCATAAGTATTACAATGGGAACCTACAGCTCCTTCTAGTTCTTGGAAAAATATACCGGTTTCCGGAAAAACAATTTTTATGTTGTTGTAAGAGAAAAATATTATTTCTGATCCATAAAAACGGCCCAAACTGCAAAGCATGGATTCTATTAGGTGCACAAGTAAGTTCCCGCTGTTTTTCGAAAGATGGCTCCAGCAGTAAGTGCTGGTCGATTGTGACCTATCCAAAACGTCATGAATCAAGCTTAGATACATGGTAAAAAAACCGCTTGACACATTAGATATTTTGCTTTTGCGTCTTATACTTTTGATTGTGTGAAAATGTCTGATTTTGTGCCAAATAATCATCATTTGCGGGAAGTGTTGCTTTTCTTCTTTCATTCGAAGAAAATGGCGGCTGAAGCGCATCGAGAACTAATAAAAGTTTACGGAGATGCTGCTCTAAGTGAAACAACGTGCCGTGATTGGTTCCGTCGCTTCAAAGACGGTGATTTCAATGTTGACGACCGTTCGCGTGCAGGAAGGCCAAAAATCTTCGAAGATGCTGAATTGGAGGCATTGCTCGATCAGGATCCATGCCAAACGGAAGAAGAGCTTGCTTCAGCATTAGGAATTACCCATCAAGCCATTTCCAAGCGATTGCATGCGTTGCGAATGCATTAAAAGCAAGGAACTTGGGTTCCTTATGATTTGAAGCCAAGAGCGTCGTTTTTTTGCCTGTGAACAACTGCTCCAGCGGCAAAAAAGGAAGGGTTTTCTTCATCGCATCGTTACAGGTGATGAAAAATGGATTCATTACAGCAACCCAAAGAGAAGAAAATCATGGGGACAGCCCGATCATGCTTCTACGTCGTCAGCTCGGCCGAATATTCATGCTGCGAAGGTTATGCTGTGTATTTGGTGGGACCAGTGTCGTGTTATTTATTACGAGCTGTTGAAACCGAACGAAACCATCACTGGGGAACGGTATCGAACTCAATTGATGCGATTGAGCAGAGCATTGCGTGAAAAGCGGCCACAATACAAGCAGAGGCACGAAAAAGTAATTTTACAGCATGACAACGCTCGGCCTCCCATTGCCAAACCCGTTAAAACGTACTTGGAAACGCTCAAATGAGAAGTCCTACCCCACCCGTCATATTCCTCAGATATTACGCCATCCGATTATTACTTGTTCCGTTCGATGGCATATGGTCTGGCTGATCAGCAGTTCCGCTCATATGAACCATCTCAAAATGGCTTAATTCGTGGATAGCCTCAAAAGTCGAACACTTCTACCGTCAAAGTATTCGAGCTCTGCCAGAAAGATGGGAAAAAGTTGTCGCTAGCGATGGGCAATACTTTGAATGATTTATTTGTAACCATTTTTTCACAATAAAGTTGCATTTTCATAAAAAAAAAACAGCGAGAACTTAGTTGCGCACCTAATACTAAAATCCACAACTGGTTTACTGGCAAACTGGATTAGTTTAAACCAAGAAGTGGATGACAATTGATTTTTAGGAATGTAACTTGAATTAAATTTGACCAACATAATTATGGCTAGAAATCATTAATTCAATGAGTATTATCAACATTTCGGAGAATAAGACCCGGAAAATAAATCACCGGGTTCTGGGTTGAGTAATTTAAAGGCAAAATTACTATCCATATAATAATAGTTCTGATATACAGCAACACATTTAATTGATAAGAGGTTTATACTCCCTAATATGTTTCGTATCAACTACTGGATTGTTGATCGATGATTTCGCATGATTATTTAAATCATTTAAATTGGCAAAGAATATCGTAACCGTATATCTAAGATGGCAAAATGTTCTAAGTCCTAAACGCGAGCCGCCACAGCAAACGATTTTCACCTTAGACAGTTCATACAGGAAATGTGGAGGTATCCAAACATCTGGAAACGGATTTCCCACCATGATTTATTTTGGATGGCGAAGCTAGAGGATTGCATCGGAGGACGGTGCTAGAAATTCCTCACATATATTGTAATCGATAAATACCAGAGCAAGCTGAGTTTGGAAGCGGTGACCTTAGCTGGTGAACAAAAAAAAAACAACGAATGGTGTCGAACAGTGCTAGCTTATATACAATATGTTCTAAGTCATTTAGTCTCACACAAGGTGTTGAACCCTTAAATTAATTTTCTGCCAAAAAAATTGTTTCAATTTTGTCAACGGCTTTTGTGATCGTTATATCATAAAACTACAATAAGTTCCACCAATTGATGCTGCTGAAAACCTGGCATAAAATTCATAAACCTATTTATTTAGCTGCGCGAAAATCTTTCCAAAATGTTAAATCATGTTGAATGAAATGAAAGTAAGGAATCTTTTCTACATGTTTTTTGTCAAAATTACTAAATTTTGCTTAGATAACTAACATAGGATGAATTATTTTTAGTAATCTACAAAACAGACACATCCTTATTCCAAAATAACAAATTCTAAGACTAATCAAACTGGTGCCAAAAGATTATACAACTAAGATTCATTAGTTTGTCATTAAACTTATTGGAATTGCATATAAGGTAAAATATACCGATAAAAATTATACAGTCACATTAAATCGCCATTAAAACTTTGAAACATCCATTAATTCGAATGAAACCAATATTTATTACATTCGGCGACAATAAAATTAAATTTGAAAAATGTATAAAACACAATTCCTAGACAAATACACCATAAAGGGAGTAGAATACAATTTCCTTAAAATGTACATTATACCATCTTAAATCTTTTCTCTAGATATTTTATCTAAAAAATACAATCAAACCAAAAAATTTGGCGCGAAAACCATTTTTCCATTCCAAATCAAATAAGAAGAAATAGAATTCAAGCACATCTGAAGCCAACAAAACAATCGACTAAGAGATACAGAGTGGTACAACACAAGATAAAAATCATCATCATCATCATCATCATCATCTCAGGCAGTCTACATAGATGTATGTATACCAGGCCTAAATACGATTTTTTTATGTCTTTTCCCCGAAAAAAGAATTTTTACAGTAAATAAAGTATCCTTTTATGATTTTCAATTTCCAAAAAAAAAAAAAAAAAATTGAACGACCGACCAAACTAAAAACCGAAATTTGTTCTCAACATAAAGTTTACGACTTTCTACAATATATATCGGCTCGATATAATATCATATATAAATTATACGATACGAGTATGTATAACATAATACAACATATATAACAAAATAGCATAGCTTCTTTTTGAACCAGAAGACGCGGAAAACAAAAAAGAAGAAGATCATTAAAATTAAAAAAAAAAAAAAAATTCTGAGGGCAATAAACTCCTTTATTTTTCTTAGATCAATGCACCACCGCGCGTTGCGTTAAGGTTACACACAAATATTTTTTAGATTCATGTATCTTTTATGCGTCTCTTATGCTGCCTAAATCGATATAAATGTATAAATCGGCGTGCATCCAATGCTGAGGATATTCCCTTTTTTGTAGTGTGTGTGTGTGTGTGTGTGTGGTACCTCCGACCAATTTTTTTTTTAAATATGTGTCTACACGTAAGATGCGCGAGTCAAGCTATACACGATGCCTATATACACAGGAGAATTAAAACGATGAAATGTGTTTTCGGGTTTAATATCCTTTAACATATTTTATTCAGTGATGATGATGAAAAATAAATTTCAAAATGAAATTAGAAAAAATGTTAGACATGATAAAGATAATTAAACGCGCGGGAAAATAAAGAAGAGAGAGAGAGATGATTTAGTATTCTGAGAAGTGGTTAAATTTCTTTATTTTTTACTTGGTGTTACTATTATCATTTTAAGATTGTTCGTCTTTGTATATACGAGATACGAGATAAGTAGGAGGTGGGTTATATGAACAACACGTTTTATTTTGTCGGTTTGGCGGGAAAAAAAATTCTCGTCAACAAGAAGGGATTTGTTTGAGTTCGATAATTAAATGAATTATTTATGTTTCGGATGTGTGGAAGTGATATTAGACGACATCTTAAATATACGCTGAGCCCGGGCTTAGCTATATACATTTTTAATAATGGGATATTTGGATCAATATGTGAACTAGTAGGGAAACTTGATTTCTGAAAGATTACCAATTATCGGTTAAAGTTCATTACTAGCCGTTTCTGAATCGGCCGAAATAGAAGAGTGTGAAAAATAAGGTCAACGCAGATACTCACCATTCGCCATTGGAAGTCTATAAAATAAAGATGTGGAATATTACTAATTACCCTAGCGATTTAGCAATATCTTAGCATAATTACTATGCTTTACTGCTTTGGTAAGTTGTAATTTTTCTTCTTCTAATAATGAGCCCGATTCGTTGTACTTTGCTCCCCCACTCTTTGCCCCATTGAGTTTTCTCAATAAAAATATTAGAATAGACCAAAATATGAAAAAAGGTTACATTGAATTGAAGTCATAGTCTAGAAAAATATTAAGTTACTAATCCTGGTTGTAAGCTGAACGAAACTACCATTTATCAATTGAACTTCTCTTATCTGCCTTGGAAAAAATTCTCTGACGGTGATCCCTAGTAGATCCTACAAGAGGGAACCTTTTCTAATATTGGCAGGTGGTTCATGCATAATATAACCTTCAAGGCCGACTTTTCAGCATTCAACTCCGTTAATGAGGATAATTTTAGAATTGTTAAGAAGGACTCGAGAATATATTTCTGTTTGTTGAAGGTATGACTACCTTCAGTTGGTTTCAGTCTACTCTTCCTCCTTTTTGTGAGTAATTTGGCGTCAGGCCACTTTTGCTAACTCTTTAAGACATTAACATTAGCTTGTGCGTTCGGAAGTAACTGGCTCATCTATGTTTTTTGTACGTCAGCATTATGTATTGTTTTGTGTAAATTTCAGGTCTGATATTTTATATTGTGGAAAATGTTGCCCATATTGCGCAGCAACATATTCCTCCGATTAAGCGATGATTCGCTTAAAGTCCATTGTCAGCTTGTATATATTTGTGTCGTAAAGAACAACGTTGAGTGATTTGGATGCCAATGCTTGTGGTTTAAGTGTCTCACGATTTTCTCCATTAACTGGTGGTATTAAGGTATAATAGCTGGATGTTCCAGTGAATACTGGATAACGAGAATCTGTTCATCCTTTCTCAACTGCTATATGATGAATGATGATTTCTTCTTGCGACGTCCTTCAATGAATCGGATGCAGTTCGCTAATACCTTCGCAATTTTGGTAATTAGCATCGTTTTGTTCTTATAGCAATTGTATACCCTATTGGAATCTCGTTGTAACTGAGCCATTTAGTTTGTGACATCTTTAAAAACTCAGGACCATTTAACCAAATTGTATGTTTTTTTGTAATCAGCTGGATTGAGATTATTAGGTACATGATGCCAGTGATTGCTCGGTAATTAGTCGATCATAAAGCTCGTACGATTATGCTACGAAACAATTCCATTTCCTTAGGATATTTGAAAGCCATGATAGAATAATGCTCGTATCAGTCCCTGCATATAATGAGCCTCTGGGGGTACAATGGGTATAATGGAGTACTGAATGATATTTATTGGTGGTTGCGTTAGTAGCAGTAAGACTGGACAACTCATTGCGGATTGAACACCAAGTTAGATTTACGCCTTCTGGAAGTGAATCATCCCATTCTATCTTTGTCAACCGGAGATATTGCAACAAATTTTTGAAGTTGATTTAATACTGTCGTCAGAAAACCCGATGATAATCCAACCGAATAGGCTGTCTATTACATGAAGATTGTGGTGAATGGATATTCTTCTCTCCTCGACAATTTCATAAAAAACGTCGATTCCGAGGATCAGCTCTATAGATTTCGATTCGTTAAAGTTAGGATAATTTACGAGACAATTTCGTTGAGAGATGCTCGTACAAAATAACTGTTTGTGGTGGTAAGCTAGTTGTTAGTTTCAATGCATTAACGAAGACAAACTTGGAGCAATCGAATATTGACGATAATTTTAAATTAACCATACCTCTTGTTTGACCTGGTGCAATTGCAGACACACCGTTTACAGTGACAAAGGCATGTTTACGCTTCAGTCCTAATTTCTTGGTAAGATGTTCGGTGATGAAGGTGGATTCTGATCCTGAATCCGGTAATGCTCGTATATGGTAAATTTTGTCTTTCGAATCGGTGGTTGTAATTACAACTGTGGGTAGTATTGACTGCTTATTGTCATGCGATGGCTTTTTCGTCGTGAACGAGATTGAAGTGGAACTATCTGGGTGAGACTCTTGTGTCTTAGTTGCGCATATACTAGCTACGTTATTGTTGGTCTCCTTAGTGCATGAAGGATGCTTGACTGGATCTTGTAAAATGGTGTGAGGTTTAGCTTCAAACAAGTCTTTAAAGGATGGCCACTGTGTATATTTGCCATCGAACGGTGGAATATTTCTTGTAGGACGTTTAACATCACAATTTTGATCAATAATTTGATTGAACGTATCGAAAAATGCTTTTGTTGATAATACATATTTGAATTTTTGACTTATAGGTGGCTAATGTGTAAGAATCACAACAATCAGTTTCGAACAGACGAGACTAATGATTTGAAAAAATCAGTCTTCTCATCAGATCACGACGACTGATGTTGTTTTATTACATTGAAATATTGTCTATATATACGGGTTATCCAATTCGAGGTTGATAAAGTAGAAATCTGGATACCGACATCTGTCAAAGATAAACGTCAAGTTCGCTGTCATTTATTTAGTTGACATTCTGCCATTTAAGAATATGGAGCATTTAACAATCGCAAATTGGGTGTTGGAAAAACAGGCCGTCGATGCTGATTTTTCGAACAAAATTTTCTTCAGTGATGAAGCTCATTTTTCGCTTGGTGGATACGTTAATAAGCAAAACTGTAGAATTTGGGGCTCAGAAAATCCACAATTGATTGTAGAGAAGCCATTACACCCGGAAAAAGTCACTGTTTGGTGCGCATTGTGGTCTGGTGGTGTGATTGGGCCGTATTTTTTTGAGAACAACCATGGACGAACCGTTACCGTCAATTCTGAGCGCTATGGCCGCATGTTAACCGATTATTTTTTTACGAAAATCGAAGATTATGATCTTGACGATATGTGGTTCCAGCAGGATGGAGCAACCAGTCACGTAACACGAGCAAATCGAGATCTTTTGCAAGAGAAATTTCCTGGACGTTTGATTTCGCGATTGGCTGATGTCAATTGGCCTCCAAGATCCTGTGATTTAACGCCTTTGGATTTCTTTTTGTGGGGCTACGCGAAAGATCGTGTTTACGCAAACAATCCTCAAACTCTTGACGAATTGAAAACTAATATTCGTAAGGTAATGGCCGAGATACCGCCCGAAATGTGCCGAAAAGTCATTGAAAATTACCTCAAAAGAATCAAGGCCTGTAAGAAGTCCCGTGGAGGACATTTGAATAATATCTTGTTTAACTAAAAATGGCAAGGATCAATCTGTAAAATGAAATAAAAATTACAATACATTCCGAATATTTTGTGTGTTTTTTTAAGTTTACTTTATCAAGCTTGAATTGGATAACCCTTTATATAGAGCAATACCATGTAGTTGTACTACTAGCGAATTACTGCGTAGCGTACGAAATTTTGATTCTTTCACATTTCCATCTATATTCTATTTTAACAATTAACTTTTCGAATTCACGAATTTTCATATTTTTTTTTTTTTTTTACTTTTGGTTTTTATCAATTGTAATGGTGTATTGTGATTGTTCCGTATATTGGTCTGTTTCAGCACTCTCGAATTAATTACACAACCGTTACACCATTTCAATTGATAAAAACCAAAAGTAAAAAAAAAAAAAAAAAGAAAATACATATTGCTTACGGTGTCGTTCAGATCGGTGGCAGGCATGTTTAGCTCGGCAGAATTTCGTCTTTTAATCTCTCGTGCCATTGCACGTTTAGTTTTGAAACATTTTTCTATATTATAAAATGATTTCCACCATGATTTTACCTTAAGGAGCCTAGCTTGAATATCTTCATTTCGTCGTCTACGTTTTCGATAAAGGAAGCCGCCTTTGTTAACAATTCGAGAAGGCGCCCATGTTTTTGTATAAGCGAAGAAGCATCCATTTTGTTTGATAAAATATAACGCGTTGAATTAGGATGGAATTACACGAATCAATGTCACTTTATTCACACCATTATTTTTATTAAACTGATCACTGTTTACTGTTAATAATGTAAAGTTCACTGTTAAAGCACTGATATATTGTTCGTAAAAATCGAAAACTTACAGTTTGTGTACTACTTATATGATTTACTTGTAGTTTGATGTAACGGAGGGTAGCATGTACTGGATATCCAAATAATTGACTCGCTCGTGACGCACTCGTCCTTATCCGGCTCAAAGGACTATGTTTTTTTTATGTTATCCTGTTGTGCAGCAACAATCTGATTTAACATTCTCTTTACCACCATGTCGAGAAAATTCGTCCGCTCGTTGACATCGAACAACCAACATTACTCTTATCAAAAGCAATCTGAAATACGTTTGAAAAATTATGTACTCTCTTCCGGCCCAGGAAGATTTTGGAAGTTATAAACGATTTTCATATAAATTTATATGGGGCCATATCGAAGCTGGAAGATTGTGCCAATCCTAACATACGGCTGGCACTTGGGAGTTCACCATAGTTTGCCCTTATCATTACCAACTCAAAACATAAAGAACCATTTCCGGCCTAGGAAGTTCTTAAGAGATACACATTTTTATTTAATTTAATCTAGGATTTTGGAACTTGGCCATTTCCTCAAATTTGAACATACGGCTGGTGCTGGCCACTTGGTCAGTAACTACTTAATTATCTACCATCTCAAAACATCATTCGCTATTTCCGGCCCAGGAAGATTTTGGAAGTTATAAACGATTTTCATATAAATTTATATGGGGCCATATCGAAGCTGGAAGATTGTGCCAATCCTAACATACGGCTGGCACTGGGGAGTTCACCATAGTTTGCCCATATCATTCCCAACTCAAAACATAAAGAACCATTTCCGGCCTAGCAAGTTCTTAAGAGATACAAATTTTTATTTAATTTAATCTAGGATTTTGGAACTTGGCCATTTCCTCAAATTTGAACATACGGCTGGTGCTGGCCACTTGGTCAGTAACTACTTAATTATGTATTATCTCAAAACATCATTCGCTATTTCCGGCCCAGGAAGATTTTGGAAGTTATAAACGATTTTCATATAAATTTATATGGGGCCATATCGAAGCTGGAAGATTGTGCCAATCCTAACATACGGCTGGCACTTGGGAGTTCACCATAGTTTGCCCTTATCATTACCAACTCAAAACATAAAGAACCATTTCCGGCCTAGGAAGTTCTTAAGAGATACACATTTTTATTTAATTTAATCTAGGATTTTGGAACTTGGCCATTTCCTCAAATTTGAACATACGGCTGGTGCTGGCCACTTGGTCAGTAACTACTTAATTATGTACCATCTCAAAACATCATTCGCTATTTCCGGCCCAGGAAGATTTTGGAAGTTATAAACGATTTTCATATAAATTTATATGGGGCCATATCGAAGCTGGAAGATTGTGCCAATCCTAACATACGGCTGGCACTGGGGAGTTCACCATAGTTTGCCCATATCATTCCCAACTCAAAACATAAAGAACCATTTCCGGCCTAGCAAGTTCTTAAGAGATACAAATTTTTATTTAATTTAATCTAGGATTTTGGAACTTGGCCATTTCCTCAAATTTGAACATACGGCTGGTGCTGGCCACTTGGTCAGTAACTACTTAATTATGTATTATCTCAAAACATCATTCGCTATTTCCGGCCCAGGAAGATTTTGGAAGTTATAAACGATTTTCATATAAATTTATATGGGGCCATATCGAAGCTGGAAGATTGTGCCAATCCTAACATACGGCTGGCACTGGGGAGTTCACCATAGTTTGCCCTTATCATTACCAACTGAAAACATAAAGAACCATTTCCGGCCTAGCAAGTTCTTAAGAGATACAAATTTTTATTTAATTTAATCTAGGATTTTGGAACTTGGCCATTTCCTCAAATTTGAACATACGGCTGGTGCTGGCCACTTGGTCAGTAACTACTTAATTATGTACCATCTCAAAACATCATTCGCTATTTCCGACCCAGGAAGATTTTGGAAGTTATAAACGATTTTCATATAAATTTATATGGGGCCATATCGAAGCTGGAAGATTGTGCCAATCCTAACATACGGCTGGCACTGGGGAGTTCACCATAGTTTGCCCTTATCATTACCAACTGAAAACATAAAGAACCATTTCCGGCCTAGCAAGTTCTTAAGAGATACAAATTTTTATTTAATTTAATCTAGGATTTTGGAACTTGGCCATTTCCTCAAATTTGAACATACGGCTGGTGCTGGCCACTTGGTCAGTAACTACTTAATTATGTACCATCTCAAAACATCATTCGCTATTTCCGACCCAGGAAGATTTTGGAAGTTATAAACGATTTTCATATAAATTTATATGGGGCCATATCGAAGCTGGAAGATTGTGCCAATCCTAACATACGGCTGCCACTAGGGAGCTCATTTTAGGCTTCCCTTTATATTTTAAACGTATAAATACTATTATTTCGACCTTAAAATATATAGTATTATTATTGCCAAAACTCAACACAATATTTTCAAGTATTTGTTTTACATGAGCAACTAATAAACGAAAAAAAACTGGGATGGGATATTTTGTTGTTGTGTTTATAATTTAAATCGTCTTATAGAGGTATAAAATGAAAAAACTGGGATGGAATATAATAGTTTCGTGTAAATAATAATAAAAAAAAATCCTGGGATTAGAAACTGGGATAACTTCACATGCTTTTATAAAACTACTTTTACTGTTACTACTTAAACCTAGATGTCACTAATTTCACAAAAAAATGTCACTAAACCAATTTTCTCCAAATTAACCAGCCCTAGTGACAAAATTGTGACAATATGTTTTCTTTTCTATTTGAATAGAAAAAGAAAATTTGAATAGAAGTGTTCGGCCTTGAATAGTATAATATTAGTGTGTGATTCATTTACGGGAATTATACCTCATCACGTATCTTTCAATCAGTACGGATTCTTACCTGGGGATCAACAACAACTAATCTTATGGAATAACATCACTATGAAATTTATCGAAAAATACGAGCAAATTGATACTATTCGCACGGACTTTCAAAAGGCGTTTGATTTCATTGATCACAAACGGGTAGTATCGAATCTTGATTACTTTGGTTTCTGCTCACCATTTGTTATATGGTTTCACTCTTATCTTATTGAAAGACAGCAGTTTCTTGAAATAGGTGGGGGGAAATCGACACCCATCCTGGTATCATGTGGAGTTCCTCAGTGATCTAATAATGCCTACTGGCCAGGCATTTTGTACGCTATTCTATTGAGAATTCTCATAGTGTAAGTGATGTAATACTAATCAGCTCCCATTAAATATTAACCCATCGCCACATTAATTTATACTACATTTACGTATCACCATTATTTTGATTACATTTTTTTATTCATTTGTGTCTTTTCAGGTAAGGATTTTGAACACATGCCGAATTTCATGGACGTTAAAAAATTAAACGTATGTAAATCGAAGCTATCTTAGGTAACCTAACGACTAATACTTTAGTTCAAATAATCAAGTACTTGCCAACTAACTCGTAGTTGTCCTTCCTGAGTCAGAACGTATATAAAGACTTTCGGCAGAAATTAGTAGTATAAGTATTAGGAGATCACAATACTAAGAAAAATTAACACGTTGTTTAACAAAATAATTGTTACAGTAATACACATTTAATGTTTCAGCTAGTACCTAGCTGATACTTTGTTCTCGGAAACAGATGTTTGATTGGACAGCAAATGGTTCTATTTTCAGCTTCACGTAAAAAAAAAAAATAAAATATAAATTTTCAATTTGACTTTGACTGAGTGTTTCAAGCTCGCGCCTAGCCAATGAAGGCTGTATTAAATCTATTTGGTACTTGGTCTCAAAATCAAGATTAGTGAAGTTTATATGTTTCAAAATTATTTTATAAATTATGAAATATTTTCAAATTTGTTAATTCATGAAATAATTTTAAAACATAATATGTTTTTGGCAAAAATCTATTTAAAATTGAAAATATTGAGAAACACTATTAAGCTCAAACTTGACCAATTATCAGAGATTTGGGTAAGATTCTACTATATAGAAACAGGATCTTATCAGTAAGGATCATCTTGCATAGAAAGATTTTTCCGAAAGTTTGTTATAAGCAAATTTTCAAATCTCTGACAATGGTATGTTATTTTCTTGTTATTGGCCTGTCTATATATAGTAAAACTTTGTATTCGAAAACGAAAAACAACTGATGCTTACCATACAACAATATTATTCTGATCATCTTATCTAGAAAAGATTTAAATAAATAATTAATTTAGTTTGATTTAATTACCCACGTACGTATTTATTTAGGAAATATAATTCCGTGTCGATTATTTGTGTTGAAAAGTCGAGTGTTGATTACAAACTGGATTTGGTTACAATTACCGTACTACCAAGAGATCATCCCAAAATACGGACACACGCGTTCGTATTACAAACAGTTTCATTATTTCCTAGCCGATAAAGGGCTCGATAAAGTCCATAATGGGACAGTTTTCAGAAAAAACATATTTGGTAAGATGATGTCTCGAAGAATCCCGTGACCACGGGAACAAGTTTAGTGTCAATGTTAACAATCTTATTGAATTGATTTGGACCAAACGTACCAACAATTCTGGGATATAAAATCAAGTCCAAACTCTCAGTCACTATTATCACCGGAAGAGACAATGTGCGAAAATCATGTATCCGATAATATTAGGAGTTTCAAAAAAGGCACTCAACTGATTAAGAAATATTATGTACTTTACTTGACGCTTGCTTGTCAAAGAGGCCGATTATGCAATCCACTCTATACTCTATTTAATTTTAAGATTTCGAAAATTTCAGATTGTCATAACTGTCGCGTTTTAAAAATATGACGGCAGATAAATATCGCAAGTGAAGATATGCTGATTTTCAAAAATTAGTTTGTTGTAACCATCTAACCGAACCCATTCGTCACTTTCGTTTGAATACTATTACCTATGGACTGACTGCAACCTTATTTCTGACTACCAATGTCCTCTAAAACATTGTCCATGTTATCAGTATTTCCTGTTGGTGCGGGCCATAACATATACGTCGTTGATGTAATGACTGGGGCCCGCAGCGAATCTGAAGTCATGAAATAAATGACAATTTCCGCATGCTGTTATCTCCTTACATGACCTACCTCAAATTTGCAAGAAATCAATTGCACCATGCGCCAACCACGACGATCGAGAGATTTCATTGAAGGAGTTTTGCAAATATTTAGAGAGCTGCCATTTATTATATAGAACAATTGACGAAGATGGAGAAATTTATAGCACGTTGATGTCATCGAAAACAAACGGCCCAATGTAGCAATAAATAGCTATTACAATTGTTGGATTCAATTCAAATCCTCGCAACTGGCCAACTCCTTTGCAAATCATACGTCACATATATCGAATTTATTCAGTCAAACTGATATCGCTTCGAAAAGGACCATGGTGAAGAAAATGGTAAACTTTTGCTAGTTTCATTAATTGTGTTTATGCTATTGATATTACCTGGATAAGACGGAACATTATCGAAAATTAGTTTTCTTTGATGAACTCATTATATCCTTTAAAATAATGGAGGGAAGTATATGTTGGGGCCAATAGATTTCAAATATACCCCTCTTGGTTTCTAAAGTGAAAAATTAAACTTATTGGAATTTTCGAGAAAACTAAGCTTAATCAAAAATCATTATTCCTGTTCAATTTTCAGAAAACTAGAAAAATCAATCCTTATTGAAAATTTAAACCATAAATTTATTTGAATCTTTTCACTCTTTGTAGTTTTTTGTAAATAATAATGTGTTCAACAAAATGCTGAATGAAAAACTACCATGGAAGCTGCTACTTTCGGTACACAGATTTCCACCAAATTTAGCAAGGAACTCCCAATTAATGGAAAAATTCTTTCCGCCTGGACTGGTATCTCTACCGAATTTTGTTGAAATCGTTTTTTTTTATGAATTTTGATCGAAATTAAATTCGGTATTTTTTTTGTATTTAATTGTTTTTTCGTATATTCTATAGACTTTTCAAAATATTTGCAAAAATCGAAAGCGCTCCTGTGGAAGCTGCCATTTCCGGTGGACCAATTCGATCAAAACCCACGGGGATGTCACAAATTATGAAAAATGCTTAAATCGTAATCAGAAAAATCTGGGCCTGGGCTGTATAGAGGACACAGACATTTAGTCTGCACACACAAACAGAGATTTTTTTAAAACCCATTTTTTTGACTTCGGCTATATAGCGACAGGGACATCTGCAAATATTTCGAGGTCGAATATTTTCAAGATTACTATACTTTATTTTAATACATAAAAGTTTTATTTCGACTAGTTACATGAATGTTAAGTTTTTCTTAAAGATAGATATTTAGACGTTTATATTGCCCTACTAGTTATTGAACTTTTTGTACAAATTGGACTAAATTGAGAGAATGCAATGCGAATAATTTAAAAGGTATTTGTTGATTTGATTAATGGCTAGAACAAAAGGTTGCAATTACCGCTAAGGGGACGTATGTGAAGTTATCCCACGATTCTATCCCAGAAAATAAAAAAAACTAATCAGGCAACACTAATCAATAAAAACACCATTTGCTCTTGTGTGAAGTTAGCCCAGCCCAGAATTTAATAAAAATCATGTTAAAAACAAAAATAAAATTCGTTACTTTTAAATTATACGAAATTTAGCCAGTTTTAAACGTTATATCAATAGAACATGTATTTGTACAAAATAAAATTACATTAGACATGATAAAGGTACTTAGCACGTTAAAAGTATAAATTTGTCGGATTAGGGCTATGTGGTTCTCAGATCGTCACACTCCTGCCACGGAAAAAAATTGCCACGGAACGATTTTTTTCTAACTTTTCTAAAAGTAAGGCAGGAGTGTGACGATCTCAGAACCACATAGCCCTAATCCGACAAATTCATACTTTTAACGTGCCGAATTTAAATTTAATTTTTGTTCACATACAACTTGTATGGATATATCTGGCCCAGAGCCCAATTGCACAAAGTTGCCACGGAATGATTTTTTTCTAACTTTTCCCAAAGTAAGGCAGGAGTGTCACGATCTCAGAACCACATAGCCCTAATCCGACAAATTTATACTTTTAACGTGCCGAATTTAAATTTAATTTTTGTTCACATACAACTTGTATGGATATATCTGGCCCAGGGCCCAATTTCACAAAGTTGCCACGGAACGATTTTTTCTAACTTTCCTCAAAGTAAGGCAGGAGTGTCACGATCTCAGAACCTCATAGCCCTAATCCGACAAATTTATACTTTTAACGTGCCGAATTAAAATTTAATTTTTGTTTACATACAATTTGTATGGATATATCTGGCCCAGGGCCCAATTTCACAAAGTTGCCACGGAATGATTTTTTTCTAACTTTTCCCAAAGTAAGGCAGGAGTGTCACGATCTCAGAACCACATAGCCCTAATCCGACAAATTTATACTTTTAACGTGCGGAATTTAAATTTCATTTTTGTTCACATACAACTTGTATGGATATATCTGGCCCAGGGCCCAATTTCACAAAGTTGCCACGGAATGATTTTTTTCTAACTTTTCCCAAAGTAAGGCAGGAGCAATTTCACAAAGTTGCCACGGAACGATTTTTTCTAACTTTCCTCAAAGTAAGGCAGGAGTGTCACGATCTCAGAACCACATAGCCCTAATCCGACAAATTTATACTTTTAACGTGCGGAATTTAAATTTAATTTTTGTTCACATACAACTTGTATGGATATATCTGGCCCAGGGCCCAATTTCACAAAGTTGCCACGGAATGATTTTTTTCTAACTTTTCCCAAAGTAAGGCAGGAGTATCACGATCTCAGAACCACATAGCCCTAATCCGACAAATTTATACTTTTAACGTGCGGAATTTAAATTTAATTTTTGTTTACATACAACTTGTATGGATATATCTGGCCCAGGGCCCAGTTTCACAAAGTTGCCACGGAATGATTTTTTTCTAACTTTTCCCCAAAGTAAGGCAGGAGTGTCACGATCTCAGAACCACATAGCCCTAATCCGACAAATTTATACTTTTAACGTGCGGAATTTAAATTTAGTTTTTGTTCACATACAACTTGTATGGATATATCTGGCCCAGGGCCCAATTTCACAAAGTTGCCACAGAACGATTTTTTTCTAACTTTCCTCAAAGTAAGGCAGGAGTGTCACGATCTCAGAACCACATAGTCCTAATTCGACAAATTTATACTTTTAACTTGCCGAATTTAAATTTAATTTTTGTTCACATACAACTTATATGGATATATCTGGCCCAGGGCCCAATTTCACAAAGTTGCCACGGAACGATTTTTTCTAACTTTCCTCAAAGTAAGGCAGGAGTGTCACGATCTCAGAACCACATAGCCCTAATCCGACAAATTTATACTTTTAACGTGCCGAATTAAAATTTAATTTTTGTTTACATACAACTTGTATGGATATATCTGGCCCAGGGCTCAATTTCACAAAGTTGCCACGGAATGATTTTTTTCTAACTTTTCCCAAAGTAAGGCAGGAGTGTCACGATCTCAGAACCACATAGCCCTAATCCGACAAATTTATACTTTTATCGTGCGGAATTTAAATTTAATTTTTGTTCACATACAACTTGTATGGATATATCTGGCCCAGGGCCCAATTTCACAAAGTTGCCACGGAACGATTTTTTCCTAATTTTCCTCAAAGTACGGCAGGAGTATCACGATCTCAGAACCACATAGCCCTTATCCGACAAATTTATACTTTTTACGTGCTAAGTACCTCTTATGTAATTTTCACGTCTTATGTAATTTTATCACGTCTTATGTAATTTTATTTTGTACAAATACATGTTCTATTGATATAACGTTTAAAACTGGATAAAATTCGCATAATTTAAAAGTAACGAATTTTATTTTTGTTTTAACATGATTTTTAATAAATTCTGGGCTGGGCTAACTTCACCAATTTCTTTTTATTATTAATCAATTTTAACAAATTCTGGGCTGGGCTAACTTGACACAAGAGCAAATGGTATTTTCATTGATTAGGGTTGCCTGATGATTTTTTTTCTGGGATAGAATCGTGGGATAACTGCACATACATGCTAAGGGGTAGATATTCTATTCAGACAACAAACCAAATCGTGTTCATAATTCCAAGCGACAAAGTATGCTATTTAGTAGAAGAAAGTATTTTTTAAGAATTCCTCAGATATATGGGGTGGAGTGTTAGATTGGGACCATATCGATTAGAAAAACATTCTGGAGCTTCACAACCAGACTGATGTGTTAGTTGGCGATCATGTCAGTTAAAGAAAATAATCAGGAGCCCTCCATCCAAGGACTGCGGACAATTTAAAGAATTTTGTGTTATGACCAAATAATAATAAAATTTCTGCTTCTCTTTCTTTCTGAGATATTCCTAGAAATCGTAACCCAACTGGGCTGGGATAACTTCACAGAAGAGCAAATTGATTATTGATATGTTAGTGTTGCCTGATTAAATATTTTTATTTTCTGGGATATAACTCTGGGATAACATATACGTTAATTTGGTCAACTAACACGCCATATACCTGACTGAGTTTGTGGTTAGATCTCTATCGATATTTTATTTGGCCGGAGTCTTGTTATATTTCGTAAGAATGCAAGCTGAATAGGAAACTGGCCTAAGCATTCTTATTACATTTGGTCATAATACAAAATTCTAAAAATTGAGTTGAAGTGTAAAGCTAAACAGCTGCAAGCTTCTTTGAGCGCATCGTTATGCGGTGTATATTAGCTTTGATTCGCGTTTTAAAGGGTGTTTCATTTCGAGGTATAAAACTTTAAGTTGGCAACACTTTTTTGAAAGACGGCTGATTCGACAGGTGACAGTTGATTTTTAGGTAGTTTTGTTTTCCATTTCATAATGGATAGCAAGCAACCTTTGCAAATTGTTCAAATTTAGAGAGAATTAAAAAGCATTAAGACCTATCAAACGGTTATAGGGCATTAACTTATAATTAGGTTAACTTAGAGCGGCGAATCTTTAATTGAAATTGCAAGAACTTGAACTATGAGTTCTTCTGCTTGTCAAACTGCACTTCCTTTTCCCCACTAGAATTAACAGGCATTAAAACCTTAAAAATCGCTAATTTGTCATAAATGCGAATTCAGGGTATCCTAGAGCACTGAATAATTCAGTGAATTCACAAGATATTGATCTATCGAAATCGTATCAAATAACGGCGCCATATCTCCCAGAAGGCTATCAAATTATCATGGTAACATCAATGTGGATTCAGGATAACCTAGAGCGTCGGGCCGATACAATGAATTTGCATGAAATTTATAACTACCGAAATTTTGTCAATTTGCATTCTATTTTCTCATCAGAGTCTCTCCACAATTGGGCTAGAATTAACAGGCATTAAGGTCAGAGGGGCATCAATACGGGTTTAGATTATCCGGCATTTTGTCGTTATGGACGCAGACCGAAAGTGGGATCATTGTTACGATACGACATATATATATATATATATATATATATATATATATATATATATATATATATATATATATATATATATATATATATATATATATATATATATATATATATATATATATATAAAGCACGTCAGCCTGTCCTAAGATAGTAATCTGCGTCACCAGAGAAAACGGAGAATGCGGAAGTAAAAAAAGATAAGATAAATATTTAAAAGAGTATCGGCATAATTGTTTGTATTCCTTTGTGCAAATGTAAAGAAATATGTAGATAAGACCAAATTTTATATCTTGCGAGATAAGTTTGTTCTATTTCTATTTACCATAAATGCTTTACATCACGACAGTGTGATCTTTATTGTGATTGATTCATTGTAGTGTAGGACCAAGTACTGGACAAGTGTCCCGAGTAACCCTGGGCCTATTCCTAAGGCCTTTTTACATATAACAATAGAGACGGATAGGTAAACTGAAGATTTCGTGCCAATTATGCAAAGCTAATAATGTTCGGCACCTGTTTAACCAAAACTGCTCCGAGCCACTGAAATTTCCACTAATTCATTTGAATGTTGTCAAAACTTAGTTAGTTGGTCTAAGAGTTTGATCTAAGATTTTTTATTATACTATAGCTGACCCGGTGAACTTTGTTTCGCCCCAAATTACTTCGCCCGAGCAAACACTTTTGTCCTGCACAAAAATTGATTTTGATGAGAGAAAAAATCAAACAACTCTACTCAATTCTCAATAGTCGATTGATTTGAGTGGCCATTCCATTCACATTTTCATCGAATTCAACACTAAAGGCAGGTTTATGGTTGCGTTCGTTCGGTCATTTGTTCGACCAACTTTTGAGCATTATGATTGGTAGACAAAATTGTCAGAACGAGCGCATTCATAAAGGCGGCCTAATGTATTTTAAAGTGAATAAAATGTCGATTCAAACTTAGACATCTATCGAAAATTTAGTTGTTTTTTGCAAATTAACTTTGTGATTTGTTAATCATATAGCGAACGCCAAACGAATGGGGAACTGAATGCACTTGTAGTCGAACGGAATGTCAGTTAGAATCAGAGGAATTCTCGGAATTAGAACATCCTCTCCTTTGAATTTGAAACAAAAAAAAAGCCTTGACTTTCATGTCAGCTCGACGTGTTTTTATTTTTTCAATTTGAAAATTTTATATTTTTTATTTAATTATTTACATCTATTTTAATTGTGTTCCTATTGGAGGGCCCTTGGGATCAATTGCTGCTTATTGTAAATAGTCACAATTGTAAGGGTTATTGTAAATAGATGTGGGGAAGAGCTAAGATGGTTGAGGAGAACCCAAAGCCCGTGTCTGATATAAGCATAAACTAGCTACCGGCCTTATAAATTTCTCCATAAGAAGGTAATTAGTCAAATGCCGTGCCGTATATTAGCAGACAGCTCTCGCTATAACCGTTAAATGAAGGAAATGGCTGTATTTGGAATTTTATTAAACCGCACATTTAACAACAAATGAGCTTGAAAGCTCAACGTTACGTGTATGGTTCTATTCTAAATTATAATGTAAATAAATAAATAAAATAAATAAATAAATAAATTTTCCCTTGATGATCATCGCTTGAATCACGTGATTCATCAGTTCCTTCACAGCTAATCGCGTTCCATTTCAAAATCTCAGATGGTTCAGATTGCGCAGCATGATTATTACAGATCCGAGCTAAATCATCAAGTTATGCGGTGGTATTCCCGACAAATCAAGCGCATTCAAAACCTCTTTCGGATAGTTATTTGCCTAGTCTTGATTGGTCACAAAATCAACGGATTTCTAACAATGCATTTCCCCAATCCCCAAGGATTTGGTTTTGAATCAAGTAATTCAGACATGTCTTCCTTGTTCTTCGTTGCTAAAATCGCTCGTTCGCTGTGCCGATCGCGATTCATATAATTTCGGTGGTTGTCCGGAAACACTTTCGTGATAAGCTCTTATTTCGGCGTCGTGAACATGCATAAATTCGAGGGAAACGAAATCAATCCTGTCGAAACATCAACGCGAATTTGACTAAGCGCCAACAGTTGTTTGGAAAAATCGAGTCGTTCTGTAACGTGACTCTCATGTTCGTGGTCAACTATTACTTCTTCTTTCTTCTGTTACATAGCGTCACGGACTCGATGATTTCGATCATGCGCTGAGTTCATCTGCAGTTGTCGATCTCGGAATGACAGGTAGCATTTGACGAAAATCGGCGGCCAGCAGAATCATCGCTAACCAAAATGTCTTAAGTCACTGCGTAAATCCTTCATCGTTGAACGCTTCCAATAAACGTTGATGTTTGCTTTTGTGCACTCGTCCCATATAATGATTTTGCATTCTTGCAATAACTTGGCCATCGTCGAGTTTTCAGCAGCAATTGAGCACACTGCTTGTCAATCGTGTGGATATTCATCGTAAACTTCAAAGCAGAATGTGCCGTCCGGCCACCGTCAAGCAATGTGGCTGTAATTCCCGTTGATATAACAACTAACGCCATTCGAGATCTCGAATTGTGGCCAAAAGCAATAAAATCCGAAAGGTTTTGCCTGTTCCACCAAAAGCATGGACTAAGAATATTCCTCCGTTTCCTTCGTCAACTGCCTTCATCAATGCGTTGCACACGTTCCTTTGCTCTGCATTTAAAAGCGGAATATTCGTTCGTACTATTTGGCTCTAAAATTTTGTCAGGCATCTCGACTTTTTATTTGTTCCACAATTCCAATGCGTTCGATGAATGACATGTCGCTATGATGATCGCGACGAATGTACGAATTTGATTTGCCGGGCCAGAAACAGTGGCATCCGCGATTGTTGAGTCCCAATGCCAGTTGTTTTCCAGCAAATTCAGGCGTTGGCAAGCCTCTCGATAAGTGGCATACACCATCTATATTACAAAGCGATTCGAACGAAGTAGAACCAGGAACATGGAACAAAAGTCAACGAAGATAGAAGAATTCGTCTTGTCGTGGATGAACGATGTCCACACGGCCAAACGCATCAGTCGAATACACATCGATATATCCTGCAACAGGTTGACCGTTCATTCGTCTTTGAAACTTCTTCGTCGAATAGATCCAAGTATAATAGCGTTGCATTTTCCAGTAAAGCAATATTCGTGCAAACGGATCACTTTCACAAATGATGAACAGTTTGTTGACGTTCGTGTATTGCAAATGAGGAAATATGCCAAATCGCCTCATTGCAACTGACATAACGGCTCAACTGGAACCCTGACACTTCGTCATTTGCATTTACAGTCGCTACCTACCAACATATGTCGCTGTGAGAATTGTCAATTGGCCGACGTTGGTTGCATCTCCTTCCAAAATGATGGAATCTCGTAGATGAATGTACTGCTTGGAACGTAGTTTTGATTGATTGAAGCGAATTAAATTTAAACGTTCCGTTTCGATCTTGCCTTACATATTGACGTAATACTGTTGAAGCAATCGACGATATCTCAAATATGATGCACGCCTTGTCACATCATCAACCAATAAGTATAAAAATGCATGGAACTGAACTTTTTATTCGTTTCTTCATCTGAAAGTACAATTGACAGCTCAATAACTAACCGGTCAGCGGATTGACCATCTTTATCTGGAAGTGCTAGCTATCCTCTCTCTGACAAAACATCAATAGATATTAAAGTGCGTCATTAGATCGATGTCGGTTTATCACAATATCACGCGATTCCACATTTTTGCCAACGATCACAACTGCGACTTTGTCAATAGTGGGAGCATTATACTGACGTACATGGCCTCCGGTTGGTTTTTTGTCTGCTCTGGTGATTATTTGGTGATCATTGGAAGTCATTGTCTCCAAAGTAGTTTTAAACAAACGAACCAGTGCATTGTGCTCATGCAAAAAACATTGAAGTTCTCCGATTATCTCTCGTTTTGTCGCATTGAAACACGCAATACGATATCTAAGTTCGGATTCGGAATTTCAAACGAAATAAATTTGAAGGAACTTATAATAAAATAAATTTTTTGAAAAAATCATCGAAATCATAAAAATCACACCGAACTTCATCATAAAACAAATTCCTATAGAAAACGCAATTTTCTATTTTCCGATTTTTTTGATTTTTCGGTTTTCCTTTGGGTTTTTGCGAATTTTCTTCGATTTTCCAATTTGTTCGAGTTGCCGGATTTTCCTTTGGGTTTTTCCGAGTTTTCTTTTTTCCTAAGCCGCCACTGTATTGAGACGAAGAAAGCAAAAAAATACGGCAATTGATTTTTATATAGATAGATAGAGAAAATAAATAGATAAAATAATAGATTGGACCAAAAACAAAATACATATTTTTGCATGCAGCCTCCGGTGGGATTCGAACCCAGTACAACCCAAGCGCCGAAGCTTTAACCACTGCACCACCTGTCTCATAAAAAATATTTGAGTTTTTCAGTGGATTTTTCAAAATTTTCTTTCGTAAGAACCATCTCCTGACAATTGCGAACACAACAAAAACAAATTCAGCCAAATCGACTCAGCCGTTCTCAACACATACATTTTTACGTTACTTATATATATATAGATTTAGTCAGAATCTCAAATACTGCATTAAGAGGAATTTCCTGCCTTTGAAACACGTTATTTTTTTTTTTATTACCGCTATCAATTTTTGTCCAAGATTGAGTTATCAGCTCTCATTTGATTTCAATAATTCATCCTAATTTTAGTTCAGATGGTTTACTAATCTGCCTCGGATACAGTTTTTTCAGTTAATTTTTTAGCTTTTATTAGGCCCAATAGAAGTGAACTTAAAATTTATTTGGCTTTTTAAAATTAACTATCGATAATTTAAAAGAATGTTAATAAAATAAAAGTTACAATGAATTCTGCTTTATACAGGACTAATTTTGAATTTCAGCAGCGTATTCACTATGATGACAAGGACTGGTATCCGCATAAATTGATGAAGTTTCTAAGAAAGTTGTTCATAATACACTAATTAATTGCAATATTGATTAAAGACAGGATATAGATTACAAATTCTAGAGCGTGATCTTGAAATAAGGGAAAAAAATACAATTAGTATGCAATTTCAAATTCATTCGTCAGCTTTACAGTAATCGCACGAATTTGTAAGGTTTTTTGAAACACCAGATGAAATCGGTAGAATTGTTGCTGCTTTATAAAAATTCACTACCGTTTTAAAGTTCTGTGCCGCGTTTATGATCCCGCCCTTGTGGGTTAAGATCGTTCTTTACCAAATTAAATTTGTTGTTGATCCTAACATAAAAAGACACATTTTAATGTGTCTATATATAAATTTTTTCTTTACCATTCGGAACCAAAAATTTCGTATTTGCCGACCAAACAATCCCTTCAATATTATGAAAAAAAATTGTTGTATTTTCCGATCGAGCTTTTGCAACCTTTCGAAGTTTGAGAGCTGATAACAACATATTAAAAGCAATTTCGAGAAAAAACCATGAGTTTTCCATAATAGCTATTGAATATCAAAAAACTAGAAAAAAATTTGCTCACAGATGCTGATTGAACCTGCAGAATTTACTCTTACTTTAGTAAAGAACACTCAACGATATTTTCAAGCCGAGATCAATTAGAGGAATTTTAAAGGAATTAAAGAGGAATTAAAACAAAGATACCTTCAACATAAATGTTTTCTTCCACATCGTGAAGTTTCCGGATACCATTAATCGATCTTTTAGATTTTTTTTTTAATATGAATTCTTTAGAAGTTGCGGATCTGGCAGGAAGTATTAAACTGGTCCTTGTCGCAACAAGCTTTTGGACCGCGAATCAAGCAATCCAATAGCAAAATTCTAATGTTTTCCAATATTCAGTAAAATACGCGATACGATTTAAAAACCATATTTAAAACTATCGTTTTCTTCATCATTATTATTCTCGATTACAGTTTCCACCAATAAAGTATGTGACATATTTCGCCAAGAACATAAAACCCATTTTCTTTAAAAAAAACACCATACCAATAACATAAAAAAATTGTTCAAGTAGATATATGAAAATAAATTGTCCCTATCATTTACATTTGTAGAGCATCTCACCACAACCCTTCAAATTCCTCTACTCGTCCTATATAGCATTTAGTTGTTGTAATAATAAAAAATAACGTGATTGTACTTTTACTTTTATTGAAAAACGGAAAAAATTCAGAACCCTTTTTATGATCCTTCGACTCAGTGTACAAAGTACATCGTAATAAAATTAAATAAGAGCCAACGAAACGGGAGCAAAAAGGATGAAATTTGAATTTTTATTTTATTTTTTGTTTGTGAACATTAAATACTCCCATTTAATTTTATTTAAATAAAAAATGTTAAAAAAGAAGGAATTTTATTTCCTTATTTATAATTTACGAAGACTTTTCTGTTGTTGTCAATTTTGGTTGTGACAGCACGAGCTTTTTTGCACTGTGTGCGTTTGTTTTGTTAACGTTTTCCCGGTGTTCTTACTAATGTATGCGCGAGATAAGATCGCGGTTTAAAATTTCGTTTTGTGTTAATGATAACATTATTATTATTATTATTATGAGTATAATGATAAAAATAACAAGCACTTTTAATTGTGGTGATAATTGTTTTGTATGCATGAAATAGAATTTGAATGGAAGTGGTACGGTATCAGCTTCAGCACGATTAAATGAGCTTGATGGGATGAAATTTTATTCAAATTTGTTTTTTTTTACCGCAGATAAAGTATATTTTTTATGTTTATGGTTTGTTTACGTACTAAATGGGTTGAAGGATTATCATTTTATGGTATCCGTTTTTATGCTGCAAATTAACTGACTAACAAATGATTAGAATCTACAAGCGCACGGTATCATTGTATGCGATCGATGTATGCGCTTTAAACACCAAGGCCAGTTGTTTATGAGGCCAATGAACGTTCATCATCACCTAATAAGGTGGTAACATAAAAAGCACCAAAAGGCAAAAATAAAATCGTTCAACATCAAACAAAAACCTAATGCAACGAATCATAGTCCATAAATTTTTCACATCCCAAATAATAACCATACACATTGTTAATCTCATGCAGCACATATTATATTTCCAAGAAATCAGTGTTCAATGCCCGGTGAAGCACACACCCAAAATCAAAATACGAAACAAATAAAATCGCAAGAGAATGAAACAAACCATGATTAATTATAAAAAACCTAATCAGGCGCCGGCATAACACAATCAATCGATCTTAATTAAAAAGCCAAACAACCGATAAAGTTTCCAAAACTATTAATTATATTCCGCACCAGGCGAAAAACCAAAAATATGTGTATATATATACCGAAAATAACATACATGCATCTTTTGTGCAAGCGAGAACAACCAAACTAAGAAAACACAGAATTCCAATTAAGAGAGATGGGCAAAACACAACAGCGATCGCCACACACAAGACCGCATCCCAAAACCCCATATAAAGCAAACATTTTACATCAACATTCATCATTATCCACTTCACTCGATTCTTTTATTTTTTTGCTTTTACGTTTCCTCGTGCAATTCTTCTTGATGTTAAGCCTAAGAATATAATAAGAACTTAAAATAATAAAATCTTTTTATAGTTTTCTTAAAAAAAAAATGAATTTCCCAAACCCTCCAACTAAATGAAAACAAAAAGTTCTAAATTGGATTTTGGTTGTATATTTAGTGTTGTTGTTGTGTATAATACAGCATACATAAAAAATAAAAATTATTATTAAATTTTCGGTTAAATTTAAAAGAATAATTTCTTATACAAATTCTTTTCTGTTCTTGGTATTATTTTTGCGCGAAACTTTAAATGTAATGATAATAAAAATATAAAGCAACAACAATTAAATGTAAACAAGCTCATAAAAAATGTAAAAAACAAAAAGTTTCGAAAAAAAAGAAAAACTTTAAATTGGAATAAATTTAATTTTTTTTATGTGGAAAATGCGGAAAAGATTATTTATATATAAATAAATTTACTATAGGGCTAAATTAATTATTTGGGTTTAAAAAGTAAAAAAAGAAGATTTTCATAAAGTTTTCTTGGTTCTTAAAAATCTCAAAGTTTTAAGTATTTTATTATGAATGCAACAATGTTATCATTTTATTTTTTATTAAATAAGATTGTTGTATAATCCGATCAGGAAACTATCAACTTTGTATTTACATAAATGTAGTCATCACTTTGTAGCCAATGGGTTTAGTGTCATTCACCTACTTAGTACTGTGTAACTCGGTTACCAAATTATTTGATACGTGCAAGGATACGCGGGAGAAATTTTCCTCTTTTAGCATTGGTTGCTTACGGATACGTCGGGCCTACCGTACACCCTTTTACACATAACAAAATGGAGGGATCAGAAAGGTTGTTAAATATGATACACTTGACTAGGTTACAGGTTTACATGCGCTTCCCCCTAAAAATAACAAAACTACACATAAGCTTCCCAAGTGGTCACCCATCTAAGTACTAACTATGCCCAATGTCGCTTGTCTCGAAAACATTTAAATATCGCCTACTCCATGCAATAAAACGATAAGTACTACTTATCGCATTATTGCATGATTACATTTTCTTATGGTTCAGAGAAAGTCGTATATTTCAGTTTAAGTCATTTTTTAAAATGGGTCCTCCTCCTGATGTTGTATCAGTTCCCAATAATACGATAAGTAAATTTTTGTGTTTTGTTCCCGTTAATAATACTCTAACTTGACTTATACGAGTAGTTTTCTTGGTTGTAACAAATCGCGTTCTCAATATCGTATTTCCCATTATCGTTTTCTTAGCAGGCAAATAGTTTTTAACTACAACTGTAAGAGTAATTTATCGCACTTTACGTAGCAAATAATCTTACGTTTTGATAACTATAAGTACTATCTACAAAACTTTTTCATAGGAAAATATTTGAAAGTAGGCATCGTAATTCTTGTTGTAGGTTTCTTGCTTGTTTTGCATGACAACTATTGTTTTTTCACGAAAAATTTTAAAATTTAAAATTTTATAATTCTGGTAAAGTTTTTCCAAAATAAAATTTATATATTGTTAAAAAATTATAAACCAAGCAAATGATTCAGGTATGTAATTTTAAATTTATTATGGCCATGGAATTTGACAGAAATGCAAATACGAGTAAATAGCTTTCTGAAAAATTACATAAATGTATGAGCATTGTTAGCTTACCGGGTGGCACGCCGATTTAACAGAATTCCTATTAGAGTATTAGGTGATATACTCCATATGGGAAAAGTTTTCGCCAGTGTAATGTCCAAATACATGTATTCACGCCATTAAAACAAGTTTCAATCGGTAATTAAGATAAAAGCTAATACAATTTATTTTGCATTCCTAGATCCGTTTGCCTGCTACGGCACTGATTCTAGTTACGAATTATTAGAATCAAACCCATCTGGTTCCTCTCAACTTACACCTTCGTCAAAAAATAACGTCATAACCAGAACACGTTAAAAAAATTTAAATAACTGGCAAAGGGTAGCAACGAAGCGCCTTAAGAATACTGGCAACCAATATAAAACCGCAACCGGACGAATAATACCTGCGAAAGTAACGAAAGGTGGGCGTTCATCAAAATGCCGCCTTAAGTGTCATGAACGAGTATCGCACCAAATTAGGATGAACGTTTTCAACCATTACTATAAATTAGCTAATAAAGAACGTCAGTGGGATTTTGTAACTCAAGGAGTTAATGTAGTGGATAAAAAAATTACCAAAATTTCTTAGGGCGATAGCCGAAGAAAATCATCTCGCCTATATTATCTTAATTATCGTGTGAACGATAAAGACGAAACTACAAGGGTATGCCTAAAAATGTTTTTCGATACACTTTCTATCTCGAACCAGGTAGTTGACTTTCAAAATCTGCAGTTTGTGGAATTGATCAACGGGGTAAGTTGTTAATTCTTATATTAAACTGGTCATAATCTATAAATTCTTAATCCTCTAATAGGTAAATATATTCGTCTGGTAAATGAAGTTAAACAAACTTCCAAACAATATGTTTTAGAGCATATATCTGCTTTTCCCAACGTCGAATCGCATTATACGAGAGCGCATTCTTCTAAACGTTTTTTAGATAACGATCTATCAATTTCCAAAATGTTTCAACTGTAAATAAAATGGATGGAAGAGAAGCAAATTAGGCCCCAGGTTGTTACCGAATGGCAGTATCGGGACATTTATAATTATAATTTTAATTTAGGTTTTTGTAAGCCAAAAAAATATCAGTGCACAAGTTACGCCAACATGTCCTCTTCAGAGAAAGAAAAATATAAGTTAAATTACGAAAAACACATACAAATGAAGAATGAAGCTCGACGGATCAAAAATATCGACAAAGCGGCTGCTACTGTACACAAAAATATAGTGTTTGCCTGTTTTGATTTTCAAAAAATTTTACAGTGGCCTTTCGTGAAACAAGCATTTTCTTTTACAAAAGAAAATTAAATTTACATAATTTTAGTATATGGGGAATTCTTTTTAAAAACAGCCATCCCCTCTTCCCATTTCAATTTTAGGGAAAACAAAATTTTGAGCACATGAAAAAATTTGTCAAGAAGTCTAGTTTTTGATACCGTTAGTTGTTTAAGAAAGAAAAAAATCTAACCTCAAAAAAACTATCTAAAGTGAGGTATCTCGCAATAAAAAGCCATTTTTTAGTCAAACATGTTCGAAAAAATTATAATTTCTCAATAATTTTGACCAAATTACTCATTAAAAGTATTTTGGGGGTCGCTGACTAAGAATCCGATATCAGTTTCTACATTTTCCGACACCATTTCGGGAGATGATTATGATAAAATATTAGTCCACCATTT
The DNA here is from genome assembly GCA_947310385.1 of Nephrotoma appendiculata. Taxonomy (NCBI): domain Eukaryota; kingdom Metazoa; phylum Arthropoda; class Insecta; order Diptera; family Tipulidae; genus Nephrotoma; species Nephrotoma appendiculata. Next base: position 240,001,472 of record OX371225.1, on the reverse strand, counting down.
TGGAACAGCAATCTGAAATTTGAAATTAAGGTTCGCCATCTTGCATTTGCCATTTTGAATTTAAATTCTGATATCGGATTCTTGTTCAGCGACCCCCAAAATATTTTTAATGAGTAATTTGGTCAAAATTATTGAGAAATTATAATTTTTTCGATAATTTTCGACTAAAAAATGGCTTTTTATTGCGAGATACCCCACTTTAGATAGTTTTTTTGAGGTTAGAATTTTTTTTCTTTTTTAAACACCTAACGGTATCAAAAACTAGACTTCTTGAGGAATTTTTGGTGTGCTCAAAATTTTTTTTCCCCAAAATTGAAATGGGCAGAGGGGGTGGGGTGGCCGGTTTGAAAAAGAATTCCCTATATACAAATTGGTTAACCGTCAGGGATATTGTTATTTATGGGATGAGACCATTGCTGGACAAGGTGCGTCTGAAGTGTCCAGTTGCTTATACAAATTCATTTTGGAAGAAAAAAGCAAAAATAATGCGAATAAATTTATAATTTGTTCAGATAATTGTCCGGGACAAAATAAAAATAAGATTTTATATTCTTTTTAGGCATGGGTATATCCAGAAAACTAAATATCGATATATACATCATAAATATTTAGTAAAGGGCATACCCAAAATGAAGGGGATTCTATGCATTTAATGATAGAAAAGTGTCGCAAAAACAAAACTATATTCCAGCGCAGTATTACAGCCTTATACGAAATACAAAAGTAAGCGGATCTTCTTATGTTGTCCATGAAGTAGTATACAGAAATATACTTTTGATTATAAAAATGTATCAGATTCCTATTTTTTCGCTAAAAATACAAAAAAATGAAGCATTTCTGACAAGCATACTTAGAGAAGTATATGCGTCTAAAGACGAGCCAAATAAATTATATTATAAATACGAGAAATTATTTTATATTATGAAGAATCGTTGACCACAAAACACTGGGGCAAGAAACGAAAAAGGATTGACCGTGACAATGTTGATCAGTTATATAATCAACGTGAACCAATTTTCTAAACTAAAATATCAAGATTTTATATTTTTGTGCAAAAATAAATACATCCAAGGTTTTTACCATCAATTTTTTGAAAGTTTACTTCATTCGTTGAAATAATATATAATATTTAATCATTTTACTCTTTATTTGATAAATATGTATTTGTGATGAACCCAACAAGAGTTTTGAAAATATGAATAATAATACTGATATAGAAAACATTAACAGTTGGTTTAAATTTCGTTTCTGTGAACCCCCATCCGAACTAATTTGAAGAAAACTATAACTAGCACATACAATATTGGTTTAATAAACTTGTACACGATGAATAGCGAGCAAACCCGCATTTTGCCTAAATTTTTTAAATTAGTTCCGATATGGTTAGAAAAAATGAATCACTTAAAATAAAGAATATTTGTAATTAAGCAAGTGTCTAAAAATAACTAGCTGAAAACCCCAAAAAAGTTTCTTCTGAAAAACTACTATTTTGACTTATCGTTTTATTGCGCGCAGTGAGCGATATATTCCTTTGCATAATGGGTTGTTGCTGAGATTTCTTTACAATGTTTCTTTGGAAACCTAAACGGGAAGCTGTAAAATGAAGACATAGCTCACATCTCTCAAAAACACAGATCAAATGAGCAACCAACGGGCCTAATATTTCTACCGAAAAACCATTCCATACACTTCCAACCACATTTACTAATGTTTTATAATAGTTAACAATTTTATTTCATCCTCAAAATTCAAGTTGAAAGGAAAATAAAATATGTTCCCAATGAATGGATCTATGTATTCTTATCTGTGCCTATTAGTGATTTTTAAGAAAAGAGCATTTGATAAAATTTGAAATATGAAAACTAAACAACTGTAGTTGTTGGCGAGTTTACATTTCCAATCATTTTCAATAATTAAATAAATTACACAATTACAAACTAATCTTCATCCTCGTGAATAACAGCCTACATTACATGCTTATCGAATAATTTGCTATTATCTGATCGTTTTGAAAAAAAGTAATGTTTGTTAGTTTAGTTGCTTTTTAAATTTGTGTACTACTTTCTGAATAATATTATAGAATCTGTCTTTGCCGAACGGAAGGAACTCATCCTTTTTTCAAACAACTAGTAAACAATTTTACTTGAGTAAGGTTTTATTACGGGAATCTAACAAGCATTTTAGATGAAGTGCTAAACTTTGTCCATGTTGGCGGGATTTCTGAAATTCGGCTGTGCTGGATAGAACTCGACTATTTCTTAACCGATAACCCTAAAAATGCTTAGAAGGTTTATATTGTAATTTTAGGTACGTAGGGTTACATTCGGATTTTGAATTAGTAACTTACGAATCTGCAAGAAACATCTATCGTTTAGAATTCGGTTTATAATTTTTCGATTTTTTACGGCCATATAAGTAGTTTTCAAGTTCTGACCAATATGTCATAAACTTGACCTAGAAGATGCCTGGAAAATTCTAAAAAAGCTCGACGAGATTCCGTTGGCATAGAGAACGAATAATGATTTCGAAACGCTCGCTTATAAAAACATAATATGGAACCTAACAGGATGGTTCATTTGAAGGTTCTACGTCCAAGCTTCAGATAACTCTGAAGGAGTCGTAATTCTAGTCGCCATCTACCTCACAACAGTGAGCGAAAACACTGGCCGTATAGACAGTGAAGTTAACGGTCCTGACCGACCAACAGTTACTGTCCCAGTACAAAAAGCATGTAGACAATTTAGGTAAAGTTAGGCCCCGCGCAAAGCTCGAATTCATAATCAGTAAGGAGGATATTATCTGTAGGCCAAAGGCATGGTGTTGAAGAACTTAGTGCTCATAGTTAAAATATTTGAAATGATACAAAACAGCAATCCTGGTCTACCCAAACTTCCAAATGAAAGATTGTCAAATTGGAAGAGAAAATGGCTGATCATAGTTTAGCTATACTACTGTATTAAACAAAGAATCGCTGGCTGCACTAAATATGTAAAATATTATTTGCATTAGAAAAACAACGGCGTCATCAAAAATGGGCTCAGTAAAATCATGCTGAAGTTATTTAAGAAGGATAAAGTTGATAAATTGGAGCTCCCCGGTACCTGGAGAAGTACCAGTCGTTCAAAATGATGGTCAGCTGAAGAATAGCGAAAAACTTAAAACACTTCGACTAACTCGAAGATGTCTATAGGGTAATGGGATCATTTACTAGTCTTCAGCAGAACTACGACTTTGAATCTGATTAGCCATTAGCTAATGTAACTGCTCAAATTCCTACAACCTTTTATATATAGAATAAATGCAGAAAAAATGACATTGCATTATTATAAAAAAAATTTGGAGACGGATACTTGAATTTGAAACTTTACACTGCTAAATGCAAAGAATGCAGGTAAATTCATTCTTGTATTCTGTCTAAAAAGGACCTAAATATATTTTTGTTAACTAACTGCAGCGATGTTGACGTAACTGTGGCTAGCATTGAGATGGATTGTCCAAATCCCTCTTTTAGTATTAAAAAAAATTTAGTAAGAAAATTCGTAAGATTGGACATTTAGCCACTAACTAAAATTAATACTCTGTAAATTTATTTTACTTAATCTATCCAAAAAAATATAGGGCTGCATATGTTGCCCCCAGTGACTTAAATAAACCAATTTTGATCTCTAAAGTGAAAAATTAAACTTACCGGAAGTTTGGTAAAACTGTTTGTTTCGTTATTCCTGCTTAAATTTCAGAAAACCATCCCATATCGATAATTCTTTTTTTAATTTTATGTGAATCTTTTAATTCTTTGTCGTTTTTTGTAAATGATAAACTTTTCAGCGTGGTTGCAAATATTGAGAAGGTTCTCGTGGAAGCTTCCACTTCCAGTACACATATTGCTTACAAATTTCGCAAGGATCTCCCAACTAATAGAAAACATTTCATTCCGAATGGTTAAGCCGCCTGAACTTAAGAGATGGTGAATTTTTGTGAAATGAAAGTTTTTTCTCCAAATTCGTCATTTCCGGTAAAATTTAATAGATTGTCTGATTATTTTATGATTTCGGGATCTTATGATTTATGGAAAATTGACTGTGGGATCTCATGATTTACGGGAAAAGCTTAAGTATGAATTTTCAGTACAATCAGTCACTTTGTTTGAGCTGTACAGAAGTCAGGCTTTGTTGTCAAAAATGACCTTTCCGCTTAAGTTTTGAAAAATTGATCTGAACCGATAACAATAAGCAAATTTAATTTAGAATCTCCTAGTTCATAGTCGATTTTCACAGAATTGATATACTTATGAAAATATTTGCAAACACGGAAAAGTCCTTTATAGAAGTTTCACTTTAGTAACCCGAATTCGGCCAAAAATCCCTGCAATCTCGTTATTTCATCTATCGTTATTTCATCTATCAAATGATACACTTCTCAAAATACATGCAAAAAAACGAGAAAGTTTCTATTGTAGCTGTTACTTCCTCTGGAAAAACGAAAAGCTCCGGCGGACGCTGTCACTTTCCGCTGCCGAATTTTTGTTGAAAATCTGCTGATCGGTATTGTGGCAAAATTAAATTAGAATTTTGTAGTTTATATTCGTTTTTCTTGTAAATGTTTTCTTATAAAAGCTCCTATGGAAGATGTCGCTTCCGGAGAACCGCTTTTGGCCAAAAATCACTGGGATCTCCCAATTTTTGAAAAATGCTTTCGTACTGTCACTTCTACATTGGTAACTAAAATAAGGCCAAGGCTGTGCAAGCGCTTTACGAGTTATAACGCGTAACATCATTGATTTTTCTGGCGTAATCATTAGATGAACTGAAAGTAGCTGAAACACGGAATGTATATTACATAAATACGTACGACCTCTTAAACTGACTGCCAGTGTTCGAATGAATGGTGTGAAATACTTCAACGTCACAAAAATTCGAATTCCTCAAATATTCAGCTATTTGTTGTGAAGCACCTTTACTCAACGGTTTTAGAAGGACGAGTTTTTTTAAATGATCAACCTCTATCAATATCACGGGTTTCCTTTGATTAGACCTCGGGTTTGGCCCTAATAAGTCTATATAAGACTTCCTTATTGGTGGGCGTGTTAAGTGATTTGGCAGCATAGTGGTCTTGCAAACAATGCACGTAAAGTAAACCGTCTAAGGTACTCCAAAGTTTTTGCTATGGCACCGTGTGCAGCCATTGGATCGTTGTGGTGTTCGTTTATTAAAGTTTAGGGGAACCCGAATGAAATCTACATTTTCAATATAGATAAATCGGACAAGTCATCCGCTCTCCTCGGTTCAACTTTTAAGATTTTCATGTGCAATTTCTGAAATTTCTGGATATTTTTGTTGACTGATCAAACTTGTTCCAGAAATGAATACCTAAATACAAGGATCATTTCAATGTGGGAACAATACAGAAGTTAAAGTCTTCTGTTTTATTTTATACTAGACTTATTAAAAAATTCTAAAGAAGAAAAAACGCTGACAGGCTCCTGTATCTAAATGCTCATACATTTGTTTGGCAGCGATAGTTACGAACGCTTGTAATCGAGGATCATTATAGGTAATAGATGTTAAGATAGAGGAAACACAGTGCTTAAGTAAGGGTCGTCTTTGTTTAATATATTTAATTGCGCTATGGGTATTTTAGAGGGCAATCGACTCAACTGCCCACTCGGATCTCGATTCTTCATCTGTACGATTGACATCGCCGCGAGTGTGAGGACGATATTTTTCCGAAGAGCGATATTGGCATATTTTTTCGTTTGCCTTAGACTTGCTAAACAAGCGGTTGCAGTCTGTTTTAAGATTTTCATTTAAATTTCGATTTTTTTTTTATGTAATATAACTTTTTGGAGGTTGAAACTTTTCTTACTAAACGATTAAACGATCGTGAATAATTCACCAAGCATAGGCCGATTGATCAGAAGCATCTAGAAAAATACAAAAATTTGATATGAAATTACTACAATGTCGAGATGTCTAATCATTTAGGGCCTTAAATGCTCCTATCGTTGGTTCTTTTTCATGTACCACTAATGTGACAGACAATGACGGAGTGTACTTCGATTTGCTTCCTATCGTATTTCTAGGAACTTCATTGGCAATTTCAATGTTAATACCAATTTCATCTAGAAACTTCCCTCTTAAGGTTGTGATTTGAAATTGTCTAGTTTTGTAAACAGTTAGATCGCACATAGCTTCCTACCTTTAACACAATATTTGCAGTGCATTTAAAAGAACCAGCCGAAATTAAAATTCACCACGGTTCGTAAGTATGTAGAAAAGAAAATTACCAAGGCACGTAATATTTATTTATTTTTTATTTGTCATCGATGTTTAAAATGCCTATAGACCTTTCCTTCGACGACACCAGCGAGTCTCCAAGACGTCCAGAAGCCAATTTATTTAAACTAGGAATTGAAATTTTAATATACACGTAAAATACGGTATAACGCTTTAAATAATTACCGTTAATAAAAACTATCGTCCTAATGATTTCTGAACTGTTATATATCTATAAAAAATAATAACCAAAACTTTTGTACTGGAGCTACGTGGTTTGGAAAATTTAATTTTCCTCACGATAAATAACCGTGGTGAGTTTTGATTCAGAGTGGTGAATAAAATGTAACTAGTGAAGGAGGCTTTATTATATAGACCTTTTCATCGACACCCTCATCGACGACCTCATACCCCCTACTAAAAGTCAATTTGTTTTATTTAGCAATTTTGAGGACCTCAAGCCTTATTTAAAATACGATAAACGTGTTTTAATAATTGCCGTCAAATAAAACTACTGACCTGTTAGTTATCGTTGGACGATTCTACATCGATAAAAACCAAATTCAACGAATTAGGAGTTGAGGCTACGTTATTCGGGCAATTTTATTTTATTTATAGTGAATAACTGTGGTGAGTTTTGAATAAACGCGGTGAATAAAATTCGATATTTTTAGGAGCCTTCATGTCCAGACCTTTCCACTGAAACCACCGAGTCTCTAACACATATACATAGGAGTTAGAATGATTTAATTCAGAAATTTTAAGTGTCGTCATAACCTTGATATTTTATATATGGCTTGTTTTTTTATTATATCGGAGAGATCAGAGAAATAAAAAGAAAGCCTTTTCCGATTTTTTATTCGATCCGATACATTTTTTTCGGTTTTTTTTTCTCAGATCGTCATTTTTCCACCTGAAGTTTTTTTTTTCAGATAGTTCATAAAACATATTTGAAATATTTTGACAGAAAATATGGGGGACGCTATGAAAAATGGTAATAATAAATTAATTTGTAATTTTTTTTATTAAATTACTTGTAAAATTAATCATACGCTAATTTATTATTTTTTCGTGGTAGATACCCAAATTACATATTTTCAGTATACAACTCGGTAAAAAGCCTTTTCAAATAAACTGATTTTTCAGATAAATTATCTCTCTGATTTATCTGATATAAAAATAAATCTGATATAACTTTTAAAATAATTACCGTTAAATAAAAATATTGCCCCTCCAATAATTGCTGAACATCGAAAAAAATAAGGAAAAATTTTGTACGAGGATTTGGGTAATTTTTTTCTTTATTAGAAACAACGGCGCCAATCGCTTCACTAATTATGTACTGCGCCTTTATTATTGTGTTGATGGTATTTTAAACAATCAGGTTAATTTTAAACGGCTACTAAAATTTTTAGTGTCAATGATTTTGAAAGAAAACATAAGGACCTATAAATGGCAAAGGAGATTATTAAACAAAAGAGCACTAACTCATATATCTGATTCAACTATATATGAGTATGTATGTATTTTGTTGTGGTGTTTAAAAATTTTACAACGTATATTTATTAAGGGAAAGGAGTTGCGAATTTTTGTTGGTTAATTTGAAGCAATAATGGAACTCGGAATAGCATAAAACCGCATAAAACCGCAACAGAATAGTTAGTTTCTGTTATTAGCCAAGAGTCTGGCTTCCTTCAGGCTTACTTCATAAACATAGACAACCGTGGTGAATTATAAAAGGGGGTGAAATATTACCAATTTTTACTCATCGACACCTCCACTGAGAAACCTGGAACAAGTCAATTTATTTAAATTAGAAATTTTGAATGAAGTGAGAAGCTTATAAAGCTTATTTATATAATCCGGTATAATTATTTAAAATATTTACCGTCAAATAGGATGATTTCCCTGTCATTTTCTTTTGATAGATGATTTTTATGGACGATTCTGCGTCGAAAAAATATAAAAAGTGTGGAGGGGTGAAATTGTTGTGTCCAGTGCCCGATTTTCTGATACTATTCTGTTACTTTCGTATAAATATTTAAATTGGCCATTTAAATATTTATACGCAAGATAAATTTTTCAACGGAATAAAATATATTTAATCAAGCTTGCGTTGATTTCGAAAACAGGGTGGTCATTTTATGGTGATTATATCACGAATTTATATCACTATTGGAGACTTTTTTTGTGATATCGTTAAACGAAAAAAATCTACAAACGCAACCCTGCCATTTGAAGTTTGAGGGGAAATAATGAATTTAAAATCATAATTTGACGTTTTCGTAATAGTTATATGAAGTTTTTTTTTAAATATTTTTTATTTAGTAATAACCTCGGAAATTTGTTAAAGTTAAAAGTTTAAGTTAAAAAAAAAATGAATGAATTGTGTATAAAAAATAACCAATTTGATTCTTGATAAATTTTAACGTCCAGAAAATATTTTTTTTGTGTGGAAACATGATGAAATTCCGATATTGCGGTCTTTTTCATTCGGATCAATTTACGACGTGGCGTTGTTCATCGAATCCATTTGAAGTAAGCTACGACAATTTCTTTATATCACACTTTGTATCACGAAATGTGGTTTAACCACCATAAAATTACAACCCTGATTTCATATAAAATATTTAACTGGCGCATAGCTAAGCATCTGTTAGTCATTTTTCTGTGCAACCGGCCATTAGTGATTTAAGTTGGGCTTGATTTGTCCGGAAACCTTATTTCGTTCGTTTTTGGAACAAAATGATACACAATTATGTTCGCAGTTTGGTTCGATTTCGGCTTAATCACTCCCTGATAAAATTTTCTCAAATCTTAAACATTCTTTGCTGCCTAAAATACCTAGTCTTCCAGTAGTACACTATCGCTCAATCAATCAACGCTCAATCTTTTTTACGTTTGGGAGGATCATTACTTGTTCAAATTTAATGATACGGCTGGTACTGGCTAGTAGGTCAGGATTAACCCGTGCATGTACCAGAAAGTTCTTAGAAGTTAACGCCCTTTAAGGCTTCCAATTATTCAAAGCAGTTGAATGGCGTATTTCAGTAGAATTTGATCTTTCCTTGCTGCAAGAGCAGATAAAAATAAGAAATGTCTATAGGAGGAATTTTGACAAAATTAAAATTTATCCAGTTTTAGTTAAAATATTTCGGATTAAATACAGAATCACTACTATATTTTTCGAAATAGTGTTTGTAAATACAAATTAATAGTTAGTTAGTTATTTTAAATTAAATAAAGTAATTCTCCAATAGTTTGGTTTAAAGTTTTTTTTTTCGAGTATTCAATTTGAGTAGTAAGAATTCAATAATGTGGTTTTTCTTAATCATCAAACATTCAACTTTAGTCATCAAATAACGTCATGTACAATTATTTTATTCAAATAATTCATACTCTATATTCATCAACTGTCATTTCTTCCATTTGTGTTAATTGGTGTGTTTTCATCAAGACGATTCTACAGACACAACGGACTACTGAAAAGTCCAAGTGTAAGAAAGGGCTGTGTAATATATATTAACCTATAATTAACACCGCAAAATAGCTTAATTCCAATGTGGAATATGTAAAGAATATTCAAATGCGAGGGAGATATCTATAACTCACCTTATTATGAAAGGGTTCCACCTCAATTGCCCCGTTTAGAATATATTAACCATTATACGTTCGTGTAGGTGAATAACATTTTACCAAAACTTGGTGATAGACATGTACATTGTTTCACCTTCATTGTAACGATTTGCCACAATTTCGCAGAAATAAAAAGTTTTAATTTGTGGTTTCTGTTTCATATACGAGTATAATAAATTTATCAATTTGTATTAACCAACCATATGAGGGTTGATTTTACGTTTTAAAAATAAGAGACCGTCTATACATACGCCGGTCAATGAACTATTTAATTTAATTAAAATTAAATAAAATATAAGAGGGACGACTTTTTTATCCACATATAAACTACATATTACATACATAATATTGAGAAAGGGTTTATGATTATTATTATTGCAAATGTTCTCATTCCAAACTAAATGAGTTATAGTAAAACTTTACAACAAGAAAATCGAGTCGGTATAAATTCAAAGAATTACACCATAAACCTATATAATCGATTCAGATACATACAATGTATGCAGAGTACATTATAAAATTGGAAAGTATCTCTATATCCGATTAATTGGACGGTGTATATTTGGACTCGTATAAATTATGTGTTGTATATCTTATACAAGTAAAAGATAAATCAAATCGAATTGTAAAATTAAAATTCAAACAAAACTTTTTATTATTTCTTGTGTAGCTTTGTAACTTATTTATAAAAAAAAAATACAATATAAATGTTTTTTGTTACAATAACCCGGTATTTAAGCAGCTAATAAAATTTAGTTCACGTAATTTCTTGATTAATTCTTAATCTAAAACCACATAACATATACAGTAGAGTATATATATATATATATATATATATATATATATATATATATATATATATATATATATATATATATATATATATATATATATATTTATAAATAAAAAATACATGTGTGTATATTTGGTGTGTATAGATAGTTAAATGAATCGGATGACGAATAATCTGAAGAAGAAGTTGAAAAATAAATAAAATTGGTATTAAGAAAACTTTGAATCGGAAATTAATAAAATCACGTGTGAAAATCAAATAAAACGTTTTTAAGATAAAGTTAAGACATGACAGCGATGTCCATCCGTGTTTGTTTCTTAATACTGTTTTTTATATTGATTTAAAAAGATATCGACTCTTACTTTTGGTACAAATTAAAATTTGAGGAGTCAAGTTCTTTTTTATTTTAATGGGTGGCCCATAACTTTGTTCAAAAGTTGTTTTTGCAAAAAAATATAGAAAAATAAAAATTTTGAAAAATCCAAAATAAATTTTGAAATGATAACCTTGAGCATACGAAGCCAAACAATTCGATATGGATATAGTCATTTGAATATCGCCTTACAAACGATTCACAAGCACTTCACTTATACAAAACGATTCGTTAAAATCTTGACTACAAAACTAGAATATTTCCTGAAAAATCCTTACGGGATACAGCTGATTGAATGTCGTCTCACAGGCGATTCACGAGCACTTGTCATATATAGCCGGATTCGTTGAAGTTTTGACTACAAACTAAGAAATTTGCAGAAAAATTCTACCAGGAATTATCTAGATATAGTCGTTTGAATCTCAACTCGCAGGCGATTCACTTGGCGTATACCAGCGGATTCGTTGAAGTTTTTACTACAAATTAAGAGATTTGCAGAAAAATTCTGTTTAGAATTATCTGGATATAGTCGTTTGAATATTGTCACGCAGGCGATTGGCATATATCGCCAGAAAAAATTGTGCTCGTGAATTGCCTCTGAGACGAGATTCAAACGTCTTTATTCCGGTTATTTTCGATAGATTTTTTTTGGGAATCTCAGTTTTTAGGCAAAACTTCAAACGACTGTATCCATAAACAACAAATTAAAATTTCTAACTGAAAGTTCTTGCTAGATTCATAGTGTTCAATCGTGTTTTCAGGTTAGGTTTGGGCTGTCTAGGTTTCCAAACAATTGAAGGGATAATTAAAAAATACGTAAAAGTTATATATATATATATGATTTCGGGCTGAATGCTCTAAATGTCAAAACAGATTACCATGACACATTATAGTGTCGCGATAGTGATATTTTTTCGGCCTGGGATATACAACTTTCTCGATAGTTATAGTTTAGTATTATTAACGGGCTTTTTGGTCTAATTATCGGGCTAGCTTCATTTAAATGAAGAGTTTAGATCTTACTAGGTTTCCAAGCAATAGTAATATATCTTAAAAATTCATAAAAGTAATTTTAAAATTTCGGGATGAATGTTATAAATGTCATGATATTGTTTACTGTCGCGATAGTGACATTTTTTCGGGCTGGGATAGTAAACTCTCACGATAGTGGGCTAGCTTCATTTACATGTCTGACCAGGTTAATTGTAACTCTTGCTGTTTGGCAAGGTCTACCTTCTTGTTGAAACTCTGATCGCTCAACTTGTTCTCCGAATTCTGACAAGAAATAATTTTGAATCATTTCCATATATCGGGAGATATTAACTGCAACTGATATCCTTCTTCCTCAAAAAATGAGGCCCAATAATTTTGTGGGAAGAAATTGCACATGAGTAACTTTTAGTGGATTTACCAAAGATCCACAAGATGCTTTGTGGATTACTAGAATCTCAGTCACGCGAATTTTGTTTATTTATAGATGTAAATGGACCTCGTCACTTATCCTTGAATCATATAAGGATACATATGAATTTCTTGCTTCAAAATTCGCTGTAGTGGTGTACGTCAAATTCTCATCTGGGTAGCTATTCTTGAAATCGGTGGATATTTCCGTCGACGGATTATAATTTGCATTAAAATTCTTTATATTAATCGAATTTTTCGCCGGCTACTTTAATCGTTTTTTTAAATTTGCTTGCAAGTCTTTTATTATTTGTTTCACTACTAAACAAAAATCGGTGGAAATTTTCGCCTGAGTAAATGAGTAAAATCTCCTCTCTCTTGTGATGTTTGAAATTTATATTTTATAAAACTTCTGAGAAAACAATATTAATCTGTGAAGGTTTTCATTCGGAAATTTTTCGTTGCCTAGAACCATCAACAACTTGAATTTTTAAACAATAGCCGTGTGTTGCTCTTAAACAGACAGTATGGAAGTGACCGTGACCGAAACATGGTTCTTCACGTGGTGGAAGCGACTATTTGAAAATTCCACGGGAAAATTTATCATTCAGCCTGTATCATTTTTATTGCAATAAATTGCATTTGGTGAAAAATTCCTGAAATCACAAATTTGGTATATGGAACCGGAAGTCGTGTTTAAATTTTTTACTTTTTATGTTTTGAATGTGTAGTAATTGTTAAAAAAAAAACTGTAGAACAAAATTTTTTTTTATAGTTGTTGTTAAAGTTACAGGGTGTCAAATTTTGATAAAAATGATGAACATGATGTTGTGTATATGGCTATAAAAAGAAAACTAACTATCCGAAACTTATAAACAAGCGCTCATTTTAAAGATAAATGAATAGGGATTCTAAAAAAATTATAAAATTGGTACCATGTTTCAACTCTTCCTATTCAAAATGTCCGCCAAAATAGTATTTTCTCAAAATCCTATTTTTTTTTTTTAATTTTTCCTCATTTAATTCTATTGAACACACCAAAAAATTGTACTTGTGTTATTTGTTGTTTTCTTGGAAAAGACGTTTGAGTATGAAGATCTACCCATTTTTTTGTATTTAAAATCAAAGTCAATGTGATATTTTTTATTTTCAACTATTTTTACGATCAACTTGATAAAGTAACTGTTTAGAATTATTCAGTTCACAAATCGTTCATAAATTACATCACCCTAGGTTTGATCATTTTTAACTTCCTTTCAGCGTTTTGCGTCTACGCGTGTTTATTTAGCAAAATTATTCCATTTGATTAACATTTTTTGCGATTTTCAACGCTATCTTGTTCAAATGATGGAACAATAGCTTCTGATTGCAAATTGTTATATTGAATGTTTATCTTATCAAAGTGGCTGCTGTAATTATAATTAGACACGTTGTCACGTGACGTCACGTCACAATCTGTCATTTTATAAAACTTTTCCTCCTCCAGCGACACACGTCACAACAATCGATACTCCTTCCCCCATAAAAATGTGAGATAGTTTATGGATAGCCCCTAAAGCAATTAGTAGAACAATAAAATTTTGCCATGACTCATTTATTTTGTTAGGTTTAATCACTATTTTCTGTACCTGAATATAACTTTTTGGATTGAATTTTTAAAAATTTATTTGTATTCCTGAAATAATTTTTTTGAGATTCTATAGAAGGGGGAGTAGGCCTGTAAAATAACATAACCAGTGGCTTTTGTTAACGTTTTTGTATAAATTAGAGTTTAAAATATTATTTCAGTTAGTTTAACTTGTGAAGTTCTATTTGAATCATTTGCTTGTTTAAATAACAAAAAATTAATTTAAAGTAGTTCAATTAATAAGTGTAATAATGTCTGGGCTTCAAAAGTGTTGTAAGCCGTTTCCTGAGACGAAATGTTCGAAAAATTTAAGAAATGTTTCTGATTATATTAAAAGTCATTTGCTGCGCTCGACTGAAGTTAATGAAGATTCATCGATTTGTACAAAGTGTTACCTGGTATCTTCTGAACGTCAGGAAATTGAAAGCGAAGTGTCACCCGTTACTGATTCATCAAATCCACCTGTTACCCCGGAGATATTATCAACAAGCAGTGACGAGAATATTTCAAGTAGGAGTGAAAGTGAGGAGTGCCAAATAAAAAGTGCTATCGCTCGTGAAAAACTTAATAAAATATTACCAGACATTGGCATGTCTCCTATATATCCGTGTAAGTTGTAATCCAGGCAATATCATGAGCAGCAAAAATTACTAAATTTAACTACCTCACTGACGCCATCATCGACATCTTCGATATCTGGTATTGAGCCTCTTTTGACTCACTCAGCGGAAAATCATCATAAGGCACACCTTTATGATGAATTCATGGATCAACTAAAACCCAAATTTCAACAGTTGGAGAAAAATTGTGATAAAATACAGTTACTGTCTACATTGCCGAAATCATTGCATCATTGAGAAACGCATTTTTGCGCAATGATTGTCTGCATGCTGAACTCAGTCAGTGGGTTTCAACTGACCGATGCAATTTGGAAAAGTTTTCAAAACCATTAGATGATTTTCTGGATTACTTCATAATAAAGCTGAAAAATCTGATTCCCCATTGCTTTATAACACTGCAAGAATCTGGTTTCATCAAAAATAAAAAGTTAACTCTGGAGCCCACAGAGGTACTGGTTTCGTGTGACTTTGCAGAAAGTTATGCGTTTATAATGCAAAATGCAGCACAGGGTTTTCATTGGAACAACAAACAAACGACAACAAACAACAACGTTTTGTCTCCATCATGACGCCGTAGCAGTTTACGTGTTCATAGAAAAATTATTGCAGTTTTTGAAAACAAAAATTCCGGATTTATCTAAAGTTTATTATGTTACTGATGGTGCAGTAACACATTATAAAAACAAAAAAAAATTTATGAATATAACTAAACACAAAGAGGATTTTGGAGTCGATTGTGAGTGGCATTTTCATGCAACTGCTCATGGAAAGGGACCATGCGATGGACTAGGAGGTACTATTAAGAGAATGGTGTCCAGAGCCAGTCTCACCAAAGAATATGATGATACCATAACTAATGCTGAAGAATTTTTCAAATGGGCTCAAACTTTGAAAACTGATATGATTTTTGAATTTTGCTCAGATGCTGAATATAAGTTTATAACAAATTCAACTGGAGACTAGACTAGGAGATTTGAAAACAATAAAAGGAACCCGCGATTTTCACGCAATTATACCTTCAGGAGAAGGCAAGTTAAAATGTAAAAAATATTCAAATAGTGAACATTATGTAACATGTAAATTTTGATTGTGTAAATACTTTTAAATTTCTTTATTTATTTTGTAATACATTTATTAAAATAATAAAAATAATAATAATAAAAATATATATACTAAAAAATTGGACTTGGGTTATTTTGTTTCCTTGCAAAAATAAAAAAATACCACATTAAAATTTGATTTTAAATACAAAAATAGGTAGATGTCTTTACTTAAATGCCTTTTGCAAGAAAACAAAAAATAACACAAATACAATTTTTTGGTGTGTTCAATAGAATTAAATGAGGAAAAATTTAAAAAAAAAAAAAAAAAATAGGTTTTTGAGAAAATTCTATAATACTATTTTGGCGGCCATTTTGAATAGGAAGAGTTGAAACATGGTACCAATTTTATAATTTTTTTAGAATCCCTATTCATCTTTAAAATGAGCTCAGGTTTATAGGTATCGGATAGTTAGTTTTCTTTTTATAGCCATATATACAACATCATGTTCATCATTTTTATCAAAATTTGACATCCTGTACCTTTAACAACAACAACAACAAAAAAATTCCACAAACTTTTTTTTTTTAATCAAGACTATACATTGAAAATATAAAAAACATGAAATTCAAACATGACTTCCAAAAATTTGTGATTTCAGGAATTTTTCACCATTTATGTTTTGACTGTTCCTTGAAGTTTTTGCAAAACATTTTCATTAATATAACGTACATGCTCATTTTTAGCAAATGTAAATTTAGCACCAAAACTATAATCTATCGACTAGGTAGTGCTGTAGAAATATATCGTTGTGGTATTTTAATAGAATTCCCACGTGTTTGAGGCAAGTGTTCAAAATTTTCATTACCAAGTTTTAAATCCATTTCGAAAATTCTAAATCTTCCGAAGACCTCATAACTATTAGTGAAAAATGTCTGGAATGTGTCCATAAAATATTTTTCTTTATTGTGGACGTAACAATTTTGCCTCTAGATCCTATATTTATTACAGGTAAAATCTGTGTAAAATCACTACCCATTACAATAACCTTCCCCCAAATGGAATATTTTTGTTTCCCGTGATGTGTTTTAACATTAGGTTCACAGTTATTGCTGTCCCGAGTGCCATTGGTGCTTCATCCCAAATAAATAGATCTATGCTTTGAGAATTATTGTTTTTTTTATTGAATTGCCGTTCTTTAATCAATTGCGTCTCAATCTCTGACAAACACATACTTATTGCTGTTTCTGTATCTTAACCTTGACGTATAAAATCTTTGGATAAAAATTGCTTCGCATAGTGTAAGTGGGTCTATGGGGTTATTATGCGGCTATTTTTGAATTTCCAATGAAGTTGTTGTTGGATTATGTCGCATCTTAAGGTAGAGAGCTCCTTGCAATCTGCTTCCAATTCGATCTGACAATTCCATCTTGTCAGTGGCCACTCGGAGGTTAGGTTGTAATCGCGAAAGGTAATCCGTGTGCCATTTCTTCCAAAATATCAGATTCCATCTTGTTGTGATCTGGGTATCTTCGAAGTCAGGCTGAGGCATTGCTATGATGGATCTCTCTGTTAGGAAATGCGCTGGACTTAAGAAACCATCATCATCTGGGTCATTTGAAAGTGGAGCTAGTGGCCTAGAATTCCAGCACGTCTCTATTTGTTCTAGAAGTGTTGAAAGTTCCTCAAAAGTTAAAGTGTGACTTCTGATTATTTTGCAGAGATGTTGTGTTGTCGATTTTACTCCGGCTTCCCATAACCCTGCGAAGTGAGATTTTTTCGGGAGCACAAAATTCCAAGTAGTGCCCATTTGTGCTGTTTTGCACCTAATTTCATCTTCATGTTGCTTAGCTTGCTTTTGTAGTTGTTTGTCTGCTCCGGCAAAGTTTGTGCCACAATCACTGAATATTTTCAGACAAATTCCTCGTCTTGATATGAATCGTTTGTAAGCGGGTAGGAAGGCATCTGTTGATAGGTCACTCACGAGTTCGATGTGAATTGTCTTTGTAGCTAAAAACATGAATATAGCAAAGCAACCCTTTGTTGTTTTGTTGCAGCAGCCTTTCCACAATTTTATGCTGATTGGACCTGCATAGTCTACTCCGCTATTTGTGAATGGTGCTGCAGGGTTTACCCGTTCTTTTGGTAATATTTCTATTAGTTATGATTCGATGCCAACTTTCTTGACCTAATATTTCTGTATATATTGACGAATTGTGTTTTAAGCATTTATTATCTAATATCGCGCTCTCTGGTGTCCTAATGTTGCTTGATTGCCACCATATAATGTTTTAAGTGAGCATCTTTGATGATTAATTTTGATATTTTGTGACTTCTCGGCAGTATTGTTGGATGCTTTTCTTCATATGAAAGCTCCGAATTTGACAGTCTCCCTCCGACTCTAAGTATATCATTTTCGTCGATGAGTGGAGTGAGAGTTATGATTGCGCTTCCCTTTTGTAGATTTTGATTTGTTTTAGTCGTTTTAATTCTGTTTCAAAAACTTCTCGTTGGGCGATTCTGATTATGGCCCTTAACGATAAGTTTAGTTCTTCTGGTGTGAAATTTGAGACGTGTCTGGTGTTGACCTCATATTAGATGGAAATTGTAGACAGTATTATGCAAGAGTTTTATTGGCGAGAATCGATTGAATTGAAACACTTGGTTTTTCACTGTTGTTGTTAATGTTCATATTAATGTTCTTCCATGCTACTTATACTTGTTCCATCTCTTGACTATCAATTTTGGTTGTTGGATCGCTAAAACCCTTCAGCCATGTTGGCCCTTTCCACCAAATAATGTGGGTTAATAATTGGACTGGGTTTAATCCTCAAGATGCACAATACGCAGGATTGTTATTGGACACTACGTGATACCATTGGCCAGGATTGGTATTGGATTGAATTTCTGTTATTCTATTTGCCACAAATGATTTTGGAAATTTTCCTTTTATCCAACCTAGTACTGCTATATAATCACTCCAGCAAAATTTCGTTATGTTATTGTTTATATTTAACGCTTGTAAGACGTTTTGAAGCAGCTTTGATAGTAGCAATGCAGCATTCACCTCTAACCTTGCTACCAATATTGTCTAGTTTAACGGTGCAACCCTCGTTTTAGCAGCAATTAGTGTAATTTTATTATTTATTGTGCTGTATACGCTTGATTTGGTTCGTCACAGAAGTCGTGTAATTCAATTTTGGCTTGGCTGGTGTAGTGTATCGATCAATTAAATCTAATTTGCTCTAGTCTGAATTACCACGGGTGCTAACCATCCCACCAGATCAAAAAGCCTAGATGCTTCCGATAGGATTGTTCGTTTGGATATTGCTAGTTTAGGTCCCTGCAAAGAGGTTTTAAATTGAAACGTATCTATTGCAGAGTTCCAAAGCAGTCAAATTTTACCGTGTGTAGACCAGAGTCTTTAAGGCTCTCTGCAAGTTCTTCTAAATTGTCTTTCTGTTGCTGGCCCATTTTCTGAGGTTGAAACCTCCTAGTGAGAGAAGTTCTTGTAGCTCTCTCTGCGCAGTTTTTTCTCTGTTATTGTGTTGGCCCCAGATAATAGATCATCCACATAGAAATTAATTTTTAAGAGTTGAATGCGAGTTTGGACCCAATCGGATATTTTGATGCTTCTTTTTTGTGGCCAGATAAGTTTCAGAGCCCACCTCTGAGGACTTTTGTTAATCTGTATAGACTTTCATTGGCATATTTGGTTTTGTTCGCCAGAGAATTCGTTGAAAGGCTTTATCTTCGCTGGTTACTTGTATTTGCCTGAACATTTTCTCAATGTTCGATGCAATAACATAACGATGTTTCTTCCATCTGATCAATATTGTTGTTAAATTGTCTTGTAAGGTTGGGCCAACATGCATCATTTCGTTTATAGAAGTGCCCGTTGTTGTTTTGCAGGAAGCATCGAATACTACTCTTATTTTCGTCGTTGTGCTATCTTCTTTTAAAATGCCGTGATGTGGCATGTAGTATACTCGGGAAGGAACCGTGCCGGAAACATTTTTAATTAGTTCCATATGGTTGAGCTGGATATACTCGTCGAAGAGCTTGTGGTATTCCCTTTTGAGGCTGTCATCTTTCATGAATTTTTTTTTCGATTTGAATTAATCTTACTGCTGATTTGCCTTTAGTTTCTCCTAATCCCACTTGTTTTAGTGTGTCATTTTTGAGTGGTTTATAAACCTCGCCTAACGCCAATTTTTCAACCCCTTGTGTGTGTTTTTATAATGCTCTTCACACTCCATTTCATCCGTAGATAAAGATCTTAGAGAATGCTACACTATACAGTTATTCTGTTATTGTTCCATTCATCACTATCATTAATTAACCCATGAGCCCTGGCAACATCTCGGTATGTTCTGTAAGTATAAATCTCAAACCCTAATAGTTTTTCAAATGATGTATCATCGTTTCCTTTTACTGGTATAAGCAGTAAACAATGTTGATAATTCGTCAGAAATGTGAATTGGCGTCGTCTCTTCTATTTTTTATTTTCTAATTTATAATGTATACTGGTATATCTTGATAATAAAATTCGTGAGCAGTCGGATCATTACAATTGAGCTCAAAATAAGCAGTAAGCGAAGTCGATGATGTGTTTGCTCTACGCAAACACTACATCTTTCCTCTTCCTCATTTTCGAGGAAATATATTGCTTGACCTTGTTTTAAATGAACTGCGAATTGGAAAATCGTGTGTGAATGATCATGAATCTTATAATCAGGTAGGGTAGTTCTTATAATCCTTTCGTTATGTATTTGTGAAGAGCATAACTAAATATGTATTTACATGAGCGTCATATTTCATACTAAGACATGAGTTGTATGCCACTACCCAACGATTGTCTACTGCCCCGTTCTATTGTGAAAGGGTTTTGGAAAATCGTGTATGTGTAATTTAGTGAAGCGTGTATATGTAATTTAGTTTAACATTAAACCATGAATATTTTGTCTCATTATCTCTTCATAAAGATATGGCTCTGATATGTTTTTGGTATCTCAGCACAATTTTATCAAGACCATCCGAAGTTTTATTTTTGTCAGCTTGCGATAGCGTAAATGCACAAGGGACATGAGGTAACCCACGTTTTTGGTACTCTATATTACATACAAATATGCAAGTACATTGCCAAAAAATATTTTTCGTTACAAAATTGATTTAGTTTGGCACTCAGGTTACCAAATCAGGTCTATGAGATTACATGTGAATGTAATAAAGTCTCGTCATTGATACAAATAATTTGAAAACCGTGGGCTGCCATGATTATTGCAAGAATAATACGAAAACCATTGAATCAACTTGTTTGGAGAGGGCAAATCGCAAAATCTATAATGCCCGGTAAGTTTCCATCCCGATCCATCACATATACTGCTCCAATATCATGCATTGTAGTTGGAACAACAACAGCAACAAGTTTTTCGATCATCGTTAGTGTTTCGCTTCACATCACCATTTGTCATAATTCTTTCTGTATCATATTGGCAACGAATATTTTTACAATGAGCATCATAAGGCGAAACAGTTTGAATATCTTCAGAAATTAGACCCATAATTTCACGTGTACATGTTGAGTTTAATTGATTACTCATTCGATCGATGTACGAGGGTCAGATCAATAAGCACCCGTGCTTGAAAATAGATGGCGTTGCTGAGCGAAGTTGACATTACCATCGTGTACTGTTATCTGTCAAACACCACCATACTAAATTTCAGTATCGCGGCCAAATTTCATGAACTGCGCTGCGCATTACAGCTGTACCCACCGTACTCACCCGACCTGGCTCCCTGCGATTTTTTTCTATTCCCTAACACGAAAACATGGGTTTGGGGGAAAAAAATCAGCTCAAGGCATTTTGGAAAGCTTGTTAAATCGTATTTTTTGGATCGGTTAAACAAACGGCAGAAACGTTGAGAAAAGGTATATTGACCTAAAAAGAGATTACGTTGAAAAATAAAAATTTGAATAACTTGCATCTTCATTCCCAACACGGGTACTTATTGATCGACCTTCGTATAGGAACAGACCCGAATTTAAAACACGATTACTTTTTTTAACTTTCGATTTAATGCTGATCACGTCAAATTTATCAAATCAGGATTTAAGGGAAAATAATAATGAAAGAAACTATGGTTCAACAGAAGCGCCATCACCACATCCTCTAGAGCCAGATCCATGAAGCAGCGATGGCCAGCTATAGAAACCAATTCCAAATTATAGTATTAGGCTTACCCTTATTTAAAGTCAATGATACCGTTGGTTTGATATAAGTAGGTTGTTAAGGTAATGTCGCGGACAAAATGATTTTTTTTATTGTATTTGAAATGATACCACTTTAGTGTTCTGGACAAAAGTTCTTGCACAACTAAATTATTGGGATAGGCAAACTAACAACAAGCTTATAACTTTAAAGCATTGGGATGAGACCTCCCCAATACAAATTAGTTAAGTCAATTTAATATTTTTTTTTTAATATTTAATATTTTTTCACCCAAATATTTCACGAAGATTTTGAACTTTATTTAGTTGGTTTTACTCGAATTTTAATACATTTTCTATGTCACGTTAGGCTGGTAGACAAAACTAGCTTGGTAAAATCTCGTAATTAGATTTCTCATCGCGAAATGTATGCTCAGTGAAATATTACACTGAAAAGCTTTCATAAGAATTAGCTTCAAAAATATGTGGATAACTAATTTATACAAAGCTCATTTATTTAAGGGTTTGCGGCCGAGTCTTACTAAATATGGATTATTAACACACACACACACACACATGGCACATAATCTAATTTTAAAATTGAGTTTTGGAAGTGGATAATAATCGTAGCTATGTTCATTAGCACACCGATAGTAGTGCATAATCGTATACGCAAATACCAGCGCATTGATGACATTGCCATTTGCTCAGAAATTATTTCTGCGCCACTCTTGTTAGTGTAAATTAACGATTGGTCTTATTTTGGAACATATTCAAAAAATTTGAAAATGAAACATACAGTTCTGCACGCGAATAGGAAGAGGGACCGCTTATAAAGAAATTATGTTATTTATTATTTACCCAAATGTTAAATCGCGGAAGTCAGTTGGCTCTGGTGGCATTGTAAGAGAAAACAGCGTTTGAAAGGTCACTTTAATATTATTTTCTCTGTTTCGGTGACAACTTAATTCCCAAAATTACTGGAACACAATACACATAACAACATCGAAACAATATTATACATAATTCACTTTATGTACTTTGTGTATGATTTTAATCCGCAGCCAATGAAAAGACATTAAAACGACAGATGAAATGCTATTTTGCTGTTTTATGTTGAAAGCGGAAAATTTGTTTTTGGTACATTTTAGTTATTTGGTTTGGGTTGAGATAATATATATAAGATGAAACCAAAAAATACTCTACACATCTGAGACTATATCAAGTGTCCTGTTCACCAAAAAAAAAAAAATGAAACGATGTCTGTCTATTTCGGGTTTGTGTATTTAATAGAAAATGATGCATCTTCATAAACTGTATTATTATGGTTGTACTGCAAAAGGAGGGAAATACATAAAATGTATAAGAAACTCTAAACATCATTAAAGATGCAAACGAAGAAGTCGATGAAGATGAACTATACACCATAATAATAATAATAATAATAATATAATAACAACAAAACAACAATAATAATAAGAATAAGAAATAAGATTGGAATGTTGTAATAGTGCAACGACCACACGATATATATAATACTTACCACATAAGAATGAAATCGTAGCATCGCGCATATATTTTTATCTTATACGAATCTTATATTTAGTTGGAATTTTTCGTTTATAGCGCAAAAAAAATAACTCTCAAAGAAGAAGGAATCTAACTAACAAGTAAATGTTGTGAAAATGTGTTTTTCAATAATATTCTCGGTTTTGTTTTGTTCTTGATGTATATGCGCGCGGTTTCTTCGTTAATTCAATTAGATGCGGATTGCGATGTTCTGTATGAGTTGAGATGTTGATCTAAATTGAGAATAAATCTAGAGGAATTTTTGTGTAATTCTTTATTATTTTAAAAACATTATTTACGATGAAATGAATGCACTATGGTAGACTTGACGAGTTTGAAATAAAACAAACATTTAAAAGGTTTTAGAAAATAGTTTTTTTGTAACGGAAATGTTAGAAATTTTTTAACGTCTGCTAATTTTGTACTGAACTCTACTCAAATGCATATTCGTATTACGAGTATAAAGTTCATTCGATGTTTAATGGTTCTTAAGAACCTTTATTTGTTTTGAGCAGGTTTTCGTAATGATTTATAAATGGACCGAATTTTTTTCAAACAAGGCTTAGAAATGTATATAGGAAGCAATGACACAAAAGCGCTACGTTGGGAGTCTGCCATCTAATTGCTTTTAAATTAAACCACTTTCGAAGTATCCCGATTCCCTGTATAAAGATTCTGTTACGGAAATAGTCCTCATTAATATTTAATATATGCAATCCTATCTTAGCATGCTAATGCATTCCTTACTCATTAAAGGTAACAATGGCACACTATTTGTGTTTGCTTTCCTTTCATACATATTTTTTCGGCGATCGGATTTTTTTGAAAATCTTCAGACCGTACAATTTAACAGAAACCACTCAAAATAGCACAAAAGAATTTTCGTTATTCGATTTTTAGGCGGTTTCTTACCGTTTGATAGTAGCAAGGCTCCGTAAGTATGAAATGGAAAAAATAGAATATCGTTGCTATACTTCAAGCATCAAGTTTAGGGATTTTGTCAGGCTTTAATACTTTATCGGTCCTAGCAGTTCGCTTTCCTTTGTCTTCGTTTATTGCTGCTACTTCACAGGTTGAAATGCAGTCCTTATGCATTTCACTCACTAACACATTTGCCTTTGTTCTTAATAACAGTTTGGAATTCTAAATGAGTAATGTAGTTAGCTTGCGTAAAATCTCGATTTTCTCATTCCATCGCTCCTCTATTTTTATTTATTCTTCCGCCTTCTAGACATTGCCACATCATGGCATTCATAACTGGAGGTAACTAGTTCTCAGTCACTTCGTACAATGCCTACTGTCTTTTAATTACCTTCCATTAGAAGTAGAAATTTTTTCCAGACGTTCACAAATTTTAGCATGGTGGTTGAAGTTGTTGCGAATAGAGATTTTTACAATTTCAGTTTTATGTATGGATGGTAATTTTTGTTTATTTTTTGATTCGCTTTAAGCTGCGATCTGCTTTTCGCAACCACTCTGTACACACCCTTTAGCAGAATAATCTGCAATAGGCTTCGGATTTCGGTATCTTTTTCACTAGCGTAACACATGCGAATTATCGTCAATTTCATTTCTGATAAATCCAGACACTTTCCAGCTAAATTGTTGGAATGCCCATTGCCGCAAGCATAAATGGTAGTCCTGATTTCATGTACAGTGAGGTAATTGCTTGACCTCACTTCACAATAGTTAATATTCAGTTGTACCAAAATCATAAATAAAGTGTTTTTTTGTAATTCCTTGTGGCATTTTAGGCGTTTTAATTATTCGTATAATATATTGACACATTCTCACATCTGTAGTCGAGGCATTTCTTTCATTGTACTGATCATTCTTTATAGATTCGCGGATGTGTTTAACATTCACCGAGAGATAATTAATACCAGGGTCCTACTCCACCTTACTCGCATAGTGTGTTCGCATACAAAATAGCAGTTTTCGCTTTAATAACACTGTGCTTGAATTGCAAACTTTTTTTTCGTGGCAAGCGGGGCACCCGGGGGGTAAACCAAATTCGAGTATGTTGAATTCAACGGTGCTAGTCCCATTTTAAAGTTAGTCTCCATTTTTGAGATATCGCGTTCGACATGTTTTGGCTCTGCGTCAAAATACAGTGAAACCTCTTTTATCCGGAACGACTGGGCAAACAATTCCGGATAAAAGATTTTTCCGGCTAAAAGATTTTTTTTAATAACAGCATATTTTAATATTTTTTAAACTGCAGTGTCATTTATTAAGATTTTAAATTTATTTTAGTTAATTACATAGTAAAAAAATTATTTCATTTTTGGAAAATAAGGTAAATAAAAAAGAAAATGAAAGAATACGAAAAAAACTTTTACCGGATATTAGATGTTTTTCCGGATAATAGATTTCCGGAAAAAAAAGGTTTGTATGTATGATTATGAAACCTCATTTCCGGATAAAAGAGGTTTGTATGTATGTATTCCGGATAAAAGAGGTTTGTATGTATACCCTCATTTTCACGTTGATAGCTCTTAAACAATTAAGATTTTCGTTATACTTTCTTCAGCAAAGTTGTTGCGCAGGTCAAGACCAACAACTTTAACGAACATATCAAAACCAAAAAACCACATCTATTTTTTTTTTGCTTTTCATTTCGACGAAAAACACTGTTTTTATCATTTTTAATCATTTTGTTTAATTTAAATCGAGTATAATCGATCGAATTAACATCGCATCGACAAATATAGATACATAGAAACTATTTAAAAGAAAGCTAAATCGATTCAGTTGATTTTATGGTGATTTTTCCTAAAAAAAAAAAATCCTAAAAAATTAACATTTTTCTTCTTTTTGACAAAACAATGGCGTGCCGTTGCGATAGTGAATAAAAATCCTGGATTTTTCCATTCCATCGTTTTAACCAATTATATCACGTAAATTATCACTTTGGGCGGCAGGCCAAACGAGTGACGTAAGCACCTACTGTGCTGGAAGTCGAACTCGTATATATACAGTACTGGGAAAAAAAATTGGGCAAACGTATTTTATTGCAAATTGGAGTCTTTTTTGCTAAAATTACAAAACTTTTGATCGCAATTGGCTTATTATTTCATTTTAAATACATGTATGACGTAATTTGTTGAAAAAAAATGTACCTGCAATTTAGGGGAAAAACCCCGAAAAATGCAAAATATTCAAAATACGGTGATTGGAGTTAAAGTAATGGAATAAATTAAACACTTACTTTTTAATTTTTTTTTTTTTGTTTTTTATTGATTTATAGAAGTTCTATCTTTTATATTAATATTTTGGTGCACCGCCATTTGCTCTTATTACAGCGATACACTTCCGATTCATTGAATTTGACAAATTTTTCAAAGTTGTAGGAGGTATGGATTCCCAAATCGTCATCACCAAACTTTTTAAAGATTGAATCGATTCTGGGCGCATTCTTGCTACTTCAAGCTTCATTATAGACCAAATATTTTCAATGGGATTTAAGTCTGGACTATACGAGGGCCAGCTCAACACATCGATACTTCTTTCTTCGAAGTACTTTTTACTTTTAAATGAAAATATAAGAAAAAAAAACAAGTTTTTAACAAATTATTTATGTTTATCTGAAAGCCAATTTTTCTATCTACAGTTCAAATTTAATAACGCAAAACTTTGGCGGTATGGCACGTAAATTTGTCCTGTTGAAAAATAAATTTGCAAGTCTCGCCAAAAAGCTTTAACATAGAAGGCTCAAATTCGTTGTGTAGGACCTGCAGATGAACAGCTGCTATAATGTTGGAACTAAGGAAGCACAATCGACCGGTTTCATTTCCACAAAAGCATCTCCAGACCATAACTCCTTCATTTTTCGGTAAAACTCTTAAAAGGCATTCGTTGCCAAGCCTCTCGCTCGGTTTTTTTCGTACGAGAATTTTTCAATTTCCAACATACAGCTTGAATTTTGATTCATCGGGGAAAATTACATCATTCCACATCTCTGAAGCCCAAGAAACATGCTCCTGAGCCCATAGCAAATGTTGTTTTTTCACTAGTAATGTGAACTCAGACTTCTTGACTGGTTTAAGTGCTCTCGAACCAGCTTTAACAAGTCTTTTTCTCACTAATCTGGCTGAAATTTCTTTTCCTGTTGCTCGCTCAACATCCCGTCGTATGTCCGATGAAGTTTTAAAACGGTTCCGACGACATTGTAATATTATGAAAGGATCTTCCACTGGCGTTGTCTTTTTGGGCCTTCCAGAGCCTTTCTTTCTTTGTGTACTGCCCATCTCTCGCAATTTTTAATATTCCACGCGACAGTACTTTTAGGAATATTTAATCTTTTTGCTTTTTTTTTTTTGCTGTACGCGTGGTTAAATTTTCACGCGCTCAAACCAACATACTGCTTTTACACTGCACACTAACTTTTCCCATTTTTTTAAACTAAAATTGCACTTTATTCTTTATTTGACTAGGATCACTTACAAAATAACTTAATCTTACAAAATATGCACTATTTATGCTCAAAACATAAATTACAGGCAATAAAACATCTGCACGCTAATGTCGGCCAAGAACGATCGGCTTAAAATAAAATAATTGCTTGACCAATTTTTTTGCACATCAGTTGCGGGGTTGTACCGGTGTAATAAAAACAAAAGGCAGTCCACCAAAATATTAATATTAAAGATAGAACTTCTATAAATCAATAAAAAACAAAAAAAAAATTAAAAAGTAAGTGTTTAATTTATTCCATTACTTTAACTCCAATCACCGTATTTTGAATATTTTGGCATTTTTCGGGGTTTTTCCCCTAAATTGCAGGTACATTTTTTTGCAGGTACAAATGACGTCATACATGTATTTAAAATGAAATAATAAGCCAATTGCGTTCAAAAGTTTTGTAATTTTAGCAAAAAAGACTCCAATTTGCAATAAAATACGTTGGCCCAATTTTTTTTCCCAGTACTGTATATATACGAGTTCGACTTCCAGCACAGTAGGTGCTTACGTCACTCGTTTGGCCTGCCGCCCAAAGTGATAATTTACGTGATATAATTGGTTAAAACGATGGAATGGAAAAATCCAGGATTTTTATCCACTATCGCAACGGCACGCCATTGTTTTGTCAAAGAGAAGAAAAATGTTAATTTTTTAGGAATTTTTTTTTTTTTAGGAAAAATCACCATAAAATCAACTGAATCGATTAAGCTTTCTTTTAAATAGTTTCTATGTATTTATAGATACTCGATTTAAATTCAACAAAATGATAAAAAATGATAAAAACAGTGTTTTTCGTCGAAATGAAAAGCAAAAAAAAATTAGATGTGGTTTTTCGGTCTTGATATGTTCGGCAAAGTTGTTTGTCTTGGCTTGCGCCACAACTTTGCTGAAGATAATATAACGAAAATCTTAATTGTTTTGGAGCTATTAACGTGAAAATGAGGGTATCAGAGCAAAAACATGTCGAATGCGATATCTCAAAAATGGTTACTAACTTTGAAATGGGACTAGCACCATTGAATTCAGCGTACTCGAATTAGGTTTACCCCCCAAGTGCCCAGCTTGTCACATTTTTGAACTAGCACAGTGTACACACACATCTATAGACAAGTATATCTCAACTTTCTTCCATGCTCCTCTTTTGGTTGTTTTCGTTGATAGTCTTCTGCTCGATTCATTCTCTCACTGCAGTTCGAGTTATCTTTAAATCATTTTGAGTAATATTCTGTGGACAACTTTTTACTTCGTGCGATTCCTCTAATTATGTAACTTACTTAAAAGCTTTTGCCACCTCCATTTTGTTCCTAGATTTCAACTGCGTTTTCCATATCGTTAATAAATGGTTCAGTTTGCACGTTGCTAAATCATACAGTGTGTAAATGATGATAATGATCCTTTTAATTTGACTATATACATTGCTTCTAAGCTAAACAAACTAGGCGAGTTTTAGAATTTTTATTCCAAGTCGGTTCAATGCGATACCCGCACCATGTTACCTCAGAGAAGGATAAAAAGTTATCTTCAATAGGCAATTTTTGAACGTTGCCGCTCTTTCTAAATGGATTTTTGGTGTGCTACATCTTCCATCCATAATTTTACCGGTTCCTTCTTCCACATCCCTTGTACACATCAGCCTAGTCTTTTCGATAGATTGCCTTGCTTCTCCGAGAGATTGTTTGTTAGTGTATGTAAGTGTGTTGTGTGCTCAACTGTGTGTACCATTTGTGTGGGTGTGTCAGTGAACGTGCGATTTCTCTAACTAACTTTCTTTGGGTATTCGTGCTAAAACAGTAGTGACCACCCCATGCACCATAGAATTATTTAGCTGGATTGCCAACTAGGTAGAATCATAAACACAGGGCTTCATCCATATCTCGTAGAGATAGTCGGAACCAATTATAGGATGATGAGGAGGTTAAAACAGTTTCACCAAGCTGCGACTTTGGTGGTTCATGTTAGCGAATCCATCTCGGCTGTTCCAATACTTGGTATTCGCATTTATCTGCATCCTTTTTATATTCGTTATACTGAATATTTATTTCGAAATATTTGAATAACTTTGTCGATTAATAAAAATTATAAGGTCCTATGTTCAAGGAACCATTTTTATTTCAGGATATACCTAAATTGAGAATAAATGAATTTAAAAGAACAAAACAACTTGGATTAATAAATTTTTTTTACTTGAATGGGTGGATTAAAGCGGTCGAGAGTGGAAATAATAGATTGGATATCGCGACGAAAGTGTTTTTGGCGTTGAATGAGAATATAACATCGAGAAAGCTCTTCAAGTTGTTTTAAATGCTGCTTAGCACCCGAAGACGTCTGTCTAAGTTCAGGAAGGTTGACAAATCCAACTACAAATTAAAAAGTTATTTTTATTATGCATCGTGTCTAAGGATTGCAATCCCGGACCGTTTTATTAATCCCGGGAATACGGGATACATAAATTTCTAATCCCGGGATCCTGGAATTTGAAATTTGTATGAAAAACCACAAATAATTCAGAAAAAAACAAAAGTGTTAAATAAAAAACATATAATTCATTTCATTCATGTTTATTGGCTAAAATTACTTAAAAATAAAAATTCATTAAAAGAAATTAAAAAATATACCATAATAAAAATCTTTCTTACATTTTCGAATTATTTAAAAAACATGATTTTAAAAAACATAAGACGTTAATCGATTTATGGTCCAGCTTGGTTATTAATTTAGAAATAATATTTCCGGAAGCGGTGGAATGGTCAATAAATCAGTATAAACTCGCTGCAAATGTGGTCCTCTGTGACCGCTTTGTTCAAAGATTCTCATTTCTCTCCCAATCACGGTTACCAGTTTTATATTTCTAATTATTGTATTATTTGCAAAACGGTTTAGAATGGATATTAAGCTAGAATTAATACTACGTTGCAGTTCATCTTCCAAGTTCTCTTCCTCGACTAAATCGATTGAAATCTTCATTGGTTTTTTCGTTGTAATAATCCTTGCTCCTCGATGATGCAACATTTTCATCCGTTTCAATTTCCGCGTCTGCTGCTCCATGTAAAAAAAAAAAAAAAAAAAAAAAAACTTGGGACAGTAAATATGTCTGTATCATGTCATCAAAAGCAGCGTCGCCGTTCTGGAGATATTTTAATATTCCGGATGTTTCTGCTCTTCTCTCCTTTATGCGGGTTATTAAAGAATTTGTCAACTTGCGAGCTATTGGCTTGCTTTGATATTGTAATTTACTCAGCACAAACTGAAGAGCGGCATCGCATGTGATTGGATTTGCATCTCTCTGGCAAATTGCTTCAACAGTTAATTTAAGGTGCCGAAAACTTATAGGAAACTTGAGGCCTGCTCAAATTCGTTCTTGATGGATATATTAATGTTCGGGTGTATATCATCAAAGATTTTTGAATTCATGATTTCTGATCAACAATCGTTCAATCATATATTATCTTGCTTTCCACATTCTCTGACATACTTTTGCAAAACACTGTCATTTTTATTGGAGAACATCGAAAAACTCGAACTATTTAGCGTATTTTTTCGATTATTGGTTTAATATCTTTTGATTCGTCAAAATCAGAAGATATGTGGGTTTTATCATCATCGCTTGAAGAATTATTTAGTTCAATATCATTTTCATTATCATCTTAATTCTCATCTTCCACTTATAGAAGGTTGGCTTAACCGTTGATATTTTTATAAAGCACATCATTATAATAGCCAGCTGAATTCCGTGAGCGGAACAAAGCTGATGATAATTTGTTACTAACGACCCAACCTTTACCATAACACTTGCCCCATCCGTAGTCATGCACAAAAAACACAACGTCATTTTCTAAAAAAAATGCCAAATTCGTCTAGCTTATCTTTAAGAATGGCTACACATATTTCTGCAGGCATCCTTCAAAAAATTCTTACCATACCTAAATTGGAAACTTGGGATTCGCATTAGTTTCACTAACTGAATTGTTATGAATATTTACATTCATATAACGACGATTGTGTTTCGGCGTCCATTGATCAAATGTAATACTAACTCCTTCTGCTTTCCTAATACTTTTGAACTCAGCTTTTACGTGGTCCTTTATTTGTGCGTAATATCCCAAAACTAAAATTCTTATAGTGTTTGGCGATTTTTGTATATTTTCAAACCCACGTGCTTTAAGACATTCCCTTAAATCCCTTGATGTGCAAAACGCTTTGATGTTGTTTTCGAATCTGTTTGTATTAGCTATGTATTTTATAATGCTGAGTTCCTGTTCATAGTCATGTTTAGACATTGGTACGTTTTTCAATCTGTTTATCATATCTGTTGATCATCACAATTCAAAATGACAACTCAAAGCACCCATTTGAAATATACAGAAAACCCACACAAACAGATTACACAATAAATAATTTCTCTCATCATCCTTATCAGCATAAAATATCAGCTTACAACCATATGATTCAGTAGATAGTTTAAGCCTGCAAGCTTGCCAAATTTAAGATCCCGTAATCAATCAAAGAAAATCTCGGGATTACGAGATCAAAAAATTTGCTGGGATTCGGGATCCCGGGATTGCAATCCCTAATCATGTCCTATCGAAAATTTAGAACGAATATATATTTTTCTGTTTCCTTTATTGACTTAACACATAAATTGTCAATATTTTCAGTGCTTTGAATTTGGTAGTAGAAGGAGAAACATTCAAGTTTTTTTGTTTTGAAAGCATAACAGTTGTTTCTTAAGGGGACATAGCACCTTCAAAATTGAAAAAAAAAAGTTTTTCAATAATTTTTTTTAATGGAATAAAAAGAGATATCTTTTGAAAAAACTTTCCATTGACATTTTATTTAACTGAAAGTATAAAAACAATTTTTTTAGATTTTTTTTAGTCCAAGGTCGTCTGCTACAAGGGTTTTCCAAAAACACTGAACATTCGCGGCGTGCATCATACTCCTTACTCCTTAAATCACTCTTGGAATGAACTAAAAGAAAAAAAATGGTTGAAAAATAAAAAAATGGCTCAATTTTTTCGAAAATGCAGCTTTTTTGTTGCCCCCCCTCCCCCCCCCCCCCCCCCCCCCCCAATTAATTGTAACTGAAAAAATTGAAAGCCGATTTTTCCTTCCATAGTTCATTTTGAGCAGAAATATATGTAGATCAACGTGTTAAAATTTTAGAACGATTGGATAAGTAGTTTTTTCTCAATCTGGCACGCCAACTTGAAAAATGTCATTTCGAGATAACCGCTTTTAAAGTTCGTCATTTCGAGATAACCGCTTAAAAAACGACTTTGGCGCGCTTCGCAATAAATAAAATAATTTTTTTTTGAGTTTTTCATGTTTATATCATTAAAAACATGTTTTTAAACTTTCATTCTAACATAATCTATCATAAAAAAAATTTCGATTTTTTGAAAATTTGAAGGTGCTATATCGCCTTAAGACATTTCCCGCAATCTTCGAACCGACTTCGACTGAAATTGTCTTCAAATGTTGTTGGTTTTGCGGGGGGAAGGGAATCACGGTGTAATCGCCATTGCGTCTCTGCAACAGTTACTAATTTGGTTCCATTCAGAATTTGTAATTTTCTCTCTAAATCTTCATGTGTGAACTACTTTTAATCACGTCCGAAATATTTTTTGTCATGTCTTTATTTGTCATGTCCTTCGCAAGCAAATTTCCGGATTGCTCCACCACGTCTGTTAGAGCGTCACCCGTTTTACTTTCGGTAGAAAAATCAAATGCGTCCAAAAATGCACTCTGACCTTCAGTGGTTTGCAGCAGAGTGATTACATTTTTGAGTTGTTTGTCGTATTTTTTCATCCGTCAATCAGCACCAATGAGAGGGTTCCTATAATTGGCTTGTTTCTGTACTTCAACTAAAAATGTTTTACGTGTTGGGGGTTTGTATTGTATGATGGACGTATATCGTTTAGAAATTGCCGAAAATCGTCAGATTATCTACACTAAACGGTATGTTGCAACCGAAAAAAGCTTCCGTAAACTAAGATTTAATTTGTCGCGTTTTGCTGATGACCATCCAAAGCTTGTTAAAAATCAATTGATTATATTTTCAATGGTGATTTTTGTTTCTTTGTTAAATGACCGTAGATCTATTGATAGAAAATGCAAAATGTTATGCAAATGATTATTTAATTAAATAGAATATAAATATTAGAGAGTAGAAGTTTCAGTGGTGAATTTTTCAGTTCATCAATGATCTAATGATTTATTTCGCTTTGGGAAGCACAAATATTCCTAAAAATAAAATGAAATTGGTTAATTTGTATATATTTTCGTGATTGAATAAACAATATAAATTTCGATCACAAAAACCTTCCCGATGTTAATTATTTAATTAAGTAAATATTTTAATAAGTATAAAGTTTAATTTAAAAATAAATTTGCGAAGTCGCAGGGCGGCGACACTGAAATAAATTTAGGATTATGAGAAAAATAAAAAATCTGACATTTGATGTTGATAGTAGCGTATCCTAAATTTACTTTATTTCTACAAGTTTTCTAGCTAAGATAAGTATTTGTTACGTGTAACGCAATGCGTTTGTTATATCAAGGCGTAAACGAATGAAACACTTGCGGTTGTAACTAATAGCTGTTTTTAAGCTCAACTTTTTTTTAAATTGTAATTGGATAAATTGGTATTGTCATTTGAAAAACATGAGCGCCAATTATAATGAAGATTTCTTCCTGAATTGGTAAGTAATAAACATTCGATGTCAATAATTGACAAGAAACAAAATAATTGATCCCAGTGCCAAATAGGCAAATTAGATGCAGCTCTGAAAGAAGTGGAAAAGGACGAACTGAAATGAATCGGTTATGGCTACTGCCATCCTGCAGTTTATCACTAAGCGCATGCAGAGGCCTCCACGGTGATTTTTGCCAGCTACGTTCTCAGGGAGAAGTGCTAAGGTCATGGGGTTTGAGGCTTGCATGACGCTCCTGGCTTACACCGTGATCATACAGAAAGTTGGGGGGGGGGGACGCAAATAATAATAATAAACCCGGAGTTCCGCCGAAACTCGTCGGCCGGGACCTGAGGAACGAACAACGAAATAATCATAATCAAATATAATCAAATAATCAAACAGGGCTAAGCCCTGGTTACGAAATTGGATGCGGGCACCAAGGGACCGCAATCAACACTACACCGACACAGAGGGAGTCCCCGCTCCCATCACACCATTTCCGAAAATTAATAGTTCATTTCATTTACAGAGAAAAAAAAACAAAAAAAACGAAAGGAAATAACTTCCCCCTCCACCCGCACCACGATAAGAGAGAACGAGAGAGAGAGCAATGCGCATCGAGCGTGCACCCGCTGTGCGGCGCTCGATTACAAAAAATCAAAATTTAAATTTAAAAATAAAAATGTAAAAAAAAAAGTATAAAATAAAATGAATAATAATAAAAATAAATATTAAAAAAATCGTACCTTAAATACTAAAAAATTAATGTTGCGGCCTTGGTGCCGTTACCGTTGCGGCAGACCACCGATAAAAACACAATAGCCGGTTGGCTACCGTTCCGTTGCGGCAGACCACCGATAAAATAAAAAAAAACAATAGCCGGTTGGCTACCGTTCCGTTGCGGCAGACCACCGATAAATAAAAAAAAAACAATAGCCGGTTGGCTACCCGTCGTTGCGGGGCCTCTCCCCGATACCAATAACGATAATGTACAACTGGCCGGCTGGCCACCTGCACGTTGCGGTGCTTTTCACCGATACCAAATCAATCGCGGCTGGCCTCAACTGGCCGCCGAATCCGCACCCCGCCGTGTGACCTCACCTGGTCACCCAAAATGTGTGGGGCGTTGGCTCTCCAAAAAAAATTACCGTAGAATGAATGACCTTGATAAGCCGCCGCCAAAATAGTTGCACCGCAATAGACCGTCAAAGTAAGTTCGGCGTTATATCGTGTTCTTTGCCTTCAATCGATAATCACGGTTTGGGCGTTGGCTTCGCCAAAACCGTCACTTCAAATTTAATTACACAAATTTCGTCGTTTAAATATACAAACGCCCGTATGCAAATTTCGTCGCCAATCTCGAATATACCAAAACAATTCCTTTCGACCTTGATAGTCCACCACAAGCGTTAGCTCGTATGGCATATATTTGCCACCGAATTAAATAAAACTGAGGTAGACCAAAATGGCAGACTCTTTACACTCAAACCCAAAAAGAATTTTTTTTTTCACAAAATTAAATTTTCCCGATGAACCAAAACACACTTATACTTTTAATTTTTTTTCTTTTCTTTATTTTTCATATAGGTAGTCTTTCCACAATCACAGTCTTTTTCTTAACTTGACTTTATAACACTCGACTTAAAAGTAAAAACTAACATATCAGATTTTCCAAATCAAAACACGAGCCTATATTAATTTATTACAATCAAGACTCTCTTAATGATATTCTAAAAACTGGCTTGTGTTTTTATAAAATTTCCAACCAGACTATCTCAATACAAATCAAAAACTCGACTCTTTCACAACCAAAACTCGAAACTCTCAAATAAGAATTCTCTCACCGAATAACGCGCAAAACGTTCTAGAAAAATTGTCTTTCTTCTCTGTTTCTCGTTTATATCAATTCGCATTGATATAAACGAGAAGCATATAAGAAAAATATTTTTCTAAAACGTTTTACTTTGCACACACCCGATGCGCATTGCTCTCGCCTCTCATCATTCAACGTTGTTATTATAAAAATAAATAAAACGTAACAAAGCCGCGCACACTATCGTTAAAGGGCAAAGACACACACCAAAAAGAATACGCAAACATTTACCAGAGGTGGGGGTATACTCAATAAAAGGGCTATTCATACTACAAAGAAAATTTTAATTGTTGACGACAATACAGTCGTAACAAATGTGGTGAGCCTTCCATAAAACTTAGCGATGCGGAATCCTTCCATATGGATTGAAAAATTCCAGAACGCACCGATTTCTGAAAATTACTTTTAATGCATGTATGCCTATTGAACAAAGAGCATCGGGTCTGCAAGAAGAACATCCTTAAATTTGTTGATCTGCTAGAAAGAATAGATTGGATACTGCGACGACAGTGTTTTTGGAGTCCGATAATAATATAACATCGAGAAAGGCTGTTCATACTTTTTTCAATATGCTGATCAGATTCAACATGTTATCGAAAAATAATAAATAGTTGGATTGATATCAGCTAAATGGCTTTTGTAATATAACCCAATGGCTTCCGTGTAATTTCGGGAAGGTTGACAATTCCAACTACGAATTAAAAAGTAATTTTGAAGCTTCGTGTCCGATCGAAAATATAGAACGAATATATATTTTTCTGTTTCTTTTGTTAACTTAATACGCTACTAGAAGGAGAAAACGGTGGTTTCTGAAATCTACAAACTCTTGTATGTACGTTGAACTTGTGCATGAAGCAAATAACATTCGAAGATCAAGCAAAAACGATGGACGTACGAACCTTTGAAGGAGGTTATTCGTATAGCCATTAAACCTTTAAATATTCCTTAGTTCCTTCGCTTGATCGTTCGCACAAAGTAAATTAAAATTCACGGGGAACAGATTTTTCTGTGTCGTTGAAAAGTTCATCCCCGAAATGAAAAGCAGGAGAACAATTATTAAATTTTCCATATTCCTGTAAAACGTCATATTATTTTTCCAACGATGTACGACAAACATTTGTGATCACTGATCAGCCATCTACTATTTAAATTACAAATTCAAAAACTGTGTTTGCCAATACACAGTGACGATAAAAAGTCAGAATAATTTTTTTAGTTTTTGTTTTTTGTAATTTTAGAACAAATTCTCGGGAATTCAAAAGCTTAAATTTTGAAAAAATTATAGTTTAAAGAGGTTATTAGCCTATTAGTGAATTTTATTTAATAATAATTTCCAACGACCAATTATTTCTTCGTAACCCCTGTGAAGAGTCATCATCTATTCAGCACAGTTCAACTTCTTCCAACTCGCGAACAAACAACCACACTTGTAGTTTCAACCAGCCTCAATTACAAACTTCATTTCTTAATAGATATTCGCTAGATCGATTATATTTGTAAATCTACTAGCGACATTTATATAGATATCATACAAACATCGATTCATAATGGAACGCAAATAGTTAAAATGATTTTAAACATTTCGCATTCATAAAAAACTTGAACCATAAAACACATTTTTTTAATTTATTCTGCGTTAAGAACGATTTTTGTTCCTGCAATTTCTAAAAAAATTCAGGAGTAACTCAGCTCTTGGTTTTTGAAACAATTGAAAACAATTCATTTGATATGTTCCACTCTCTCTTTAAAACTCTCACCCGAATGTTATACTTCCTCACTCATAGATCAATAATCCCTTCTCAATTTATATGGTTGTCTCAAGTTATATTGCTTTCCAAATGCATCAGCCTTGTCAAAAAAAACTGAAACTTTCGATGTCGACCCTCGGTCCTTCACTAGTTTCAATCGTTACAAAATCCCTAGAGTTTAATTATATGATACTATACTGAGGTTCAGGTTACGTGTAAGCAGTTGACGAGTCAATTTTAATAACTAGGCCTACAATTTATAATTCGTGGGACACAAAAAAAATTTATGGGCCACCAGTTTAACGATTTAGTTTCAAGCATGATTAGAAATCATTAAGCTGTTAAAACTTTAAAATTTTAAAATAATTAAAAATAGAGAAGTTTGGTTGTTAACAAAAGAAAGGATA
This sequence comes from Nephrotoma appendiculata, assembly GCA_947310385.1. Classification (NCBI taxonomy): domain Eukaryota; kingdom Metazoa; phylum Arthropoda; class Insecta; order Diptera; family Tipulidae; genus Nephrotoma; species Nephrotoma appendiculata. The sequence continues at coordinate 239,962,742 of OX371225.1, read as the reverse complement.
CATTAGTGCAGCATCATGAATGACGTTAAAAATTTAAATATTATTCAGAATTTTATAAAGAAATCTAAACAATAAAATAAGAAATTAAAAGCAAAAGTAAATCCGTACAAATACGAATTTTTAAGTTTATTTATTCGGTTGAAATTTTTAATACTCTGGACAAACTGTCCAGAGTCCTGATTAGTAAGACCGATTTAGCAAAATTTCATTAATGTTGAATTATTTTCAAATAAAGTCATTCTCTCAGATCAAACACATGGCAGTCCCGTTTCAAAGCATAATTCAAAATTATCGCAATGCCACTGAATTCGACATAAATTTCGAATTTTTCATAACATGTCAAAAGGAATTAAATTTTATTACCTTGCGTATTTGATCGAGTGTTGCTAAATCGGTTTCTCGGGCTTCGTAGTGTGTTCGGGCTATAGAGTGACTATAAAATCATAAATTAAAGTGCGTTCGTTTATACTATTAAGTCATTGTAATTGCTTTCGTTCAAGCAGCATTCTTGGCTATGGGCTCGTTCTGTCACAGTGATTTCTATGGTTGAAAGTCAAGTAACGTCCTTCGGAACTGTTACTTAAAATCGCAATTCATTCAAACAGACAGAGTGGCAATAGATCCCAATAGTTACACTATTTTGGTAATTAATTCCTTGGAGATGATAATTGTAGAGTTTCTGCATGAATAAGTTTTTTATGGCATACTAAGATAGAAAGATAGTGGTAACTTTTTTGAAAACAAGATTTAATTGAAAATAATGTTCCTAGCCAGTTCCGATATAAAAATTTAAATCAAACTGTTTTCCTTAATAGGCCAGAGACAAATAATTTAACAAGAAACTATTTGTAAATCTTTCCCCGATTTCCTTTCCCCAGGGCAATACAAGCATAGCGCCACCGATTATAACTAGTGAATGAAAGTCACATTTCCAACTATTCGACGATTAGTGAATAGTTTCCACTCTAGAAAAATCTACAATTTTTTGCCTAGTCTCCATTTTTCTATTTGTGTATGGACATCTTGATAAAGGGACAAAGCTTATTTTGCATATTTCACGCCTAACGAAGATTGTGTAAAAGAATTACGAACAGTGTGGGACGCATGCCATATCATCTATAAAATCCAAACAAAAAAGTTGCTGCTAATAATTCCAAGTTGGTTCTTAAATGCACTCAACTGTGAAATTCTTTTTCGTGTCTCTCTAGTAGTTCGCAGTTGACCCTAGATTTAAATTGTTCCAGAAATGTTCATATCATCGTCGAATACAGAGATACTGAAAGTTTTGATCACATATTCCACAATATGATTTAAGCCAATGGATGCTTTAAACTTTTTTATAACTTTTTTATATCCCAAACGTTTACCTAAAACGAGCTTAATAAGATTTTTGAAACTGTGTACTCCTCAAAATCATGGGTATTCAGACTTTTTTAATTTTAGGTAACTTACCAAAAACGTTTAGGGTTGGGAATCATTTCGGCTTACATAAGTCTCGTCGATAAATTATTTAATTTCAAGTACGGTGAAATAAGAAAAAAAAATATCAAACATTTTTTTTAACTAGATCTACATGTTTTATCTAGTACACGTGTCATTCAATGATAGCTGTTTACAATTAAAATTTCAAAAACAAAATCCAAATTAAAATCTTATTCCATCACACCCGCTCGTCGAATGAGTTAATTATAAAATCAAATAAAAACGCCTACAAAATCACACCAAAAATACCAAAATGTCATTATGAATCATCTAATTTAAAATAACAAACATTATTTGGTTTCTTTGGCCTATAATGTTTATGTCACCGAACGTGATTTAATTTACTAAACCTCTTCCCCATGGGATTCATTCATAAAATAATGTAATTAAAGTGTTTTATATCATAAGCAATATAATTTAGAGTGCGCGGGGTACTCGAAAAAAATAGAACTAAATAATAATTCCTGAAATCTAGCGTCCTATCTTATGTAAACAAATTCCAATTGTCCGCGCACACGATTAGTACATAGGAAGTGGGAAAAACAATAAAAATTTTATGATCGCTTAGTGCCTACACACAAAATCAAGTCGTTCTACGTGCATATTGCATGAATGAATTGAGCTATACGATGATGACGACAACCCGGAGAATAAAAACATAAAATCAACATCAACATAATTTTTGATTTTATGCTTTCTTGCATGTTTTCTATTTTTAGGTTTATGTGGTATTAAATTGGTGTTTGTCCCCATTTAGTGTGATGTAAACCAATTTTATGCGTCATATGCCCATAAACGGACACCATCTTCTCGTCTTAGTCTCCTTGCTCTCGATATATTCGCGTTTAGGTTTGAATCAATACATAAGTATATTTAATCTTAATCAATACCGCGGCAAGAAAGTTGATGCCATTGATTATTATGAATAATTGTTAGACATGTCTTCACACTTGTTTCAGTATATACTTCCCACAGATTATACACGTTGGTTTTGAATAATAATTCAATGCCTCTGCACGTTATGTTGTCAATCAAAGAAAGTTAATTGTTCTACGTGACTAGGTTTTTATTTACTATAGTGTGTAGAACAGTGCTTTTTGTAAAGATGGGATGCAAAAAAGAAATATTTTCGCACATAATTCAAAAATAATTTATTGTATTGTTGTGTTTGGTGGGAATCGAAATCTCATTTACACTGGAAGCCCGTATTCACGTACATTTCTATGTGTACTTACAATTTAAAAACGGTCAGTTGTTGTGCTATATACTCGAATAAAACTAACCGAAAGTCACGTAGACGGTTTATTCGTAGTCTTACGCAAAATCAAATATCCAACAAACGGATCATTGACCGTTTAATTAAAACATGTCTAGTGAACCCTTATATCAGTATATCCAAAAAATAACCCTTTATTCATTTTTAAGTTACACCTAAAATATTATTGAGAACGTAATATATACTTATCGCCGTTTTTCTGCGAAATTACACATTAATTTAGAGGAACATAACAACAACAACACTAACCTCACTAAAAACGGCAATCATAACATAACTGTCTGTCTTGTATACATATATACACTACATAAAAAGCGAACATAAAAAAAAATTCCTTTTGTCATAAAAAACAACATAAAAAACTTTGTTTTATGTTGTGTGCTTTCCTTTTGATTTTTTTCCGCCAAATTTTTTTTTATCGTAATCGGATTCTTGAAATCTAATTATAATTAATGTTTTAATTATTTTCTGCTTTCATGTTTCTGTTGCTTTATATGTCGTTTGAACATTGGATGCGGGAAGCATACTGTTTTTAAGGATTTTTGTTCGGTCACTTAGTTTATGTAGTGGAAGAAGGGTGAAATTTTACAATTTATCTTTAGCTCTGCAATCCAATCCGAGAATATAAGTATATAATATACACTGTATATGATACAATATAATTTTAACCCGAGCCCTTAATGAAATATTTTAGTTCGTTAAATAAAACTTTGACTCGGTATGTGATTTTTAACGAGACGAGGTTCCATTCCGAGTTCATTAAAAATATTTCAAATTTAATTTTTTTCTTATTGGTAATGTGGTTTTCAAAGTGCCATAAAAGCTGTTCATGTAGAATTTGTGTTGAAATTTTAATCAGCCCATATTTCTATCTCAACTCAGATGATACTGAGGCTAAAAAATTTGCATTTCATTTTCAGGCCCAATTGTTCTGCCGTTTGCACAGTTTGTAAATCTCAATTCGGGTTGAGGACAGTGTAGTGTAATAAGCTAATATTAAACTTATCTGGGTTCGGATCCCACCAGCATTACCATCTGTTTTGGAATGCAAAACTCGTCATGAACCCATCGTTTAGGCTGACAAAATCTTTGCAAAGTTCATGTGGATGTACTGTAATTGTTTGAGGGAGAGGTGAATGGGTGGTGTGTGGCTAAATAAAGAACGGAGCATCTTGGAGGGGTGACCAGCAGCCGACTTTCTTTTACCAAGAATGTATACATAGATATACATCTCTGGCACATCTGTCCTTATAATTAATATTCATTATTGATGAAAATATTTTAACTTTTCAACATCAATATAAAAATAGAAACAACCAAAAAGAAAGCTGCCATGTAAGGATCTCCCAATTTATGAAAAAAATTTAGGTTTGAAGTTTTATTTCGAATAGAACCTTTATCAAAACGTTTATCAAAACTCCTCATTTCCAGCAAAGTCTAAAAACATGATCTGAAATTATTTTGTTTGCAACTTAATTTATAATTTTTTGGTTTTAATCATTTTTTCCCTAAGTGCTACTAGGTTGTTCAGTAAGTTTTGTTGTTCGATAAGAGATGGCGCTATTAGGTCCGTTGTTTTATTTTTCTAAAAATGGTACTATTAGAACAGTAGAATTTTATCACTGCACGATCCTCAATTTTTTCAATTGTAAAAAATGCTGTGACACGGTGACTTTGGACAGCTGTTAATAATCGAATGAGTTGTCAGATCTACATGAAATTCCACACGTCTTCATAAAAAAGAGATTTAGTGTCAGTTTATCGTAGAATAATTTATCGTGGAAACAATTTATCGTGGAACAATTTATCGTAGAACAGTTTATCGTGTGGACAGTTTATCGTATATCACAATAAGTGTCTTGTATGTGAAGTAAACAAAAAAAAATTCCAATATGTTTTTCGTATAAGTATTCGGCGATTTCTTAACCATCGTGATGAAATAGACTACGTTGGATGGAAATAGGATTCTTCAATAATTTTTGGAAGATGTTCTGGAATATGGCCACCTGGGGCGGAACTTGGTAATTTCTTAACCAATTATGATGGGAGTGGATATGTTGGATGAAAATGGGACTCTTTAATGATTTTTGGAAGAAGTTCTGGAAAATTTGCCACCTGGAACGGATCTCGACCATTGCTTAGCCGCATCTTGAATTAACGAAAGTCGATGATAAATTGCTGTATTTCGTGTTCAATGAAAAGGCAGTGAAAGAAAAGAAGAATGAACAGAGTTAAAAAAGAATAAAAATTAATTTTTTTTTTAATTTCTAGTAAAATATGTAACCATCGGTTGAGTTACGTATTAAACTCCCAGACCATCTTGTAGTATAACCTCGTTCAGAGTGCAAGTTTCCGTTTGGTTTGAAAGGTTTTGGAGATCTCAAGTCTTAAAAGGCTTAGTATGTTCCATATTCCCGTGTACATTTTCTGAGGTCGTTCTTATTGTCAAAACGATAAATATATCCGAGGCCTTTAAATAGATTTTATAACCAAATTTTTCTGAGGGCAGGTAGTTGGGTTGGCACGTGTGTGGGTTACGGACTAGTGATATATATCGCAGCAAGCTAATTGCTAGAAGACAGACGCCCACTTTGGCCACTCACAGCCTCGAGAACATACGCTTATGTGGTATTGGATTTGTGGCGCCCATAACTCATCCTGCCATGTCGTGTCAAAGGCTATTAAACAAAATTTATCATGCATCGCTTTCTCTTCACGTCCAAGAGTACTATTTTAACTGCAAACATTTCGATAATATTAATACAGCTATATTTCTTGAGTTCGTCGATGATCAGTGAAAAATTATGACAACATTTAAAACCACAAACAAAAAATTACTGGATGGATGAAGAATTAACCAAAGCGTTTAGGGAGAAAAATCACACACGTCAGGGAAATTTGTCCCAAAACACAAAATAACTTCACTAAGATTGCTTGACTGTGAACAGATTTTCTAATCGATTGCCCAGGCGGAAAAAGTGAGAATGACACAATTAAGAAGCGCTTCACATCGAAAATGTGAACATTGTATTTCGAGGACGAACAAAATCATCATGGATAATAATAATAAATCCACGACTATTTCATTCATCCTCGAAATATGGCGAAATAATTTTTCAACACTTTTCAGCAGACATGTGACTGACTAAACGAACGTTATTTCTTCAGTTCGATATTAATATTGAGATGGCTGCTCCATTATATGACGAAGTGACTACATGACATTGTTGTGAAGTATGTATACTGACTGATTTGGAACGAGCAGCAACTAACGCATTTCAAATCGTTTTCCCGGATATTGCTGTCCGTGTTTGTTACTTTCATTTTGAACAATGCTTATACAGACAAATTCAAAGTCAGGGTCTAAAATCTGATTACGATCTAGATCCAGAATTTTCAAAAGGAATACGGTAGCTGAAATAGCATATGTGAAAGAAGATGTTAAAGAATTGTTTATTACTTTACCACCCACAATGCCACAAAATTGTGAAGGATTTCTCGAATAATATGGAAAACAATTTAATGGATATACGGGTTACCATCAAAGAGGGTTTGTTTCCAATAAAAGTGTGTAACATGTTCAACAGTTTCGATTTCCCCAAAACTAACAACCATATCGAAGGCTAGCATCAAGGATTTGCAGAGTTGGTACACCAACATCATCCATCAATATGGAAAGTTATAAATGCACTTAAAAACGAGCAAAGCAAAAATGAAATAAATAATCACCAATTTTTGATAAATAAGTTTCTGTCCTATATTGTCAATCTTGATCTAGGTTTTTAACTCTTTGCGGTGCTGGCTGGGTAGCTCTAAACGAATAAGGAAGTCGAGAGAAAGTGACGTCGAGACCACATCAGCGTATATTCTCCAGGCTAGGGTGGCTGAATTAGTCGTCCGTCTGGAACTTCTTCCAAAGATCATTAAAGAATCCCATTTCCATGCAATATACTCAATCCCATCATAATCGGTTAAAAAATTACCGAGTTCCGTCGAAGATGGCCATATTCCAGAACTTCTTCCAAAAATCATTAAAGAATCCTATTTCCATCCAATATATCCAATCCCATCACAATCGGTTAGGAAACTACCGATTTCCATCCCAGGTGGCCATATTCCAGAACTACTTCCAAAAATCATTTAAGAATCCCATTTTCATCCAACATATCCAATCCCATCGTAATCGGTTAAGAAACTACCGAGTTCCGTCCCAAAATCCCATTTTAATTTATTAAAATGGGAATGCCCGAATTCAATAAAAATTTTATAAACCGAAGACATTTTACTTTTTATTTACAAATCATTTTGTTATATGGTCAAATTTACAAACTACGAGAAACTGACATACGATAAATTGTCTTCACTATAAATTATGTCCACGGTAAATTGTGTCTACGATAAACTGTTTTACGGTTAAATGTTCACATTAATTTGAAACACGATAAATTGTTTACGATAAAGAGACCATCACCCAAAAAATAGTATCATTTTTAGAAAAATAAAACGACGAACTTAATAGCGCTATCTCTTATCGAATGACAAAACTTACTGAAAAACCTAGTATGTATATTGTTTTTTGCAAAAAACGAAAAAGCTACCATTCCCGGCTGATTTCGGCACAACATTACATGGGACCTCGAAATTTATGGAAATAGCTTAAGTATGAAGTTTCATCCAGATCAGTCAATGGCCCAGATACCGTACAGAGGTTGAATTATTGTTGAAAAACGGATTTTTATCAAAAAATCTCATGAAATTTTGTAAAACTGATTGGACCGGTATTATTGCAAAATTTGTTTAGAATTTTTTTAGTTCATAACCGTTTCTTTTCGTTTTACAAAAACGAAATGAGGACCTCCCAATTTATGGAAAAATCATATTCGGGAAACATTATTAAAATATTTATTTGCGTGATTAAATGAGTTTTGGTTACCGGTGTGAAGTTTTTAACGAAAAGTGTAGCTACACTAATTAACAAAAAGTGTCGCAATTAAAAGTGTAAATAACACACCTCAAAAAAAAAAAAATGACCTGGAAAAATTTAACTACCTGAGAAATTTTAATAAAATTAATTACAAGGAGAAAATTAAAAGACCTGGGGTTGTTTCACGGCAATTTATGTATCGGTAAATTTAATGAATATTCTAATATTGGTCAAAATACCTGCTACACTATGGCCGATTCCAAAAAACTCAGAGATGTTATCAAGTGTGGGCATATATTTTCGAAAAGTGGATGAACCGTCCTGTTCGAAACAGTTAACCACATCAAAATAAAAAGACCTGGGGTTGCTTCACGACATCTTATATATCGGTAAATTTAATGGATATTCTAATATTCATCGAAATACCTGCTACACTATGGCCGATTCCAACAAACTCAGAGATATTATCGGTTAGCATTTAATCGAGTTCCGTCTCAGGTGGCCATATTTCAGAAATTCATCTAAAAATCATTTAAGATTGCCATTTACATCCAGCATACCCGATCCCATCATAATTGGTTAACGATTGATCGAGCTCCCCAGGTCTTTTAATTTTCTCCTTGTATTTAATTTTTTTTAATTTCTCAGGTAATTAAATTTTTCCAGGTCATTTTTTTTAAGGTGTGTTATTTACACTTTTAATTGCTACACTTTTCGTTAATTAGTGTAGCTACACTTTTCATTAATTAGTGTAGCTACACTTTTCGTTAAAAACTTCACACCGGTGTTTTGGTTTCAAATCCTATTAGGACCGCATGATGATTGAAAAAAAAAGAAATGGAAAAAAAAAAATTTAAAACATAAAAAGTTCGCTAAAAATTGGCTTATTATGGGAAAATAATAAAATAGGTATACTATTTCGTCAGGAGTAAAGTTTTTTTTTTTAATTTTTATTATTACGGATGCGAGTTCAGCTTGATGAAAAGCCTAATCAAAAACTATAACAAACCATATATCACAAAAATTGTAGGCACGCGTCGGTTCGACCGCCCATTTTTAAAAAAATCTATCTTTTTCTGAGATCCCCATGGTTTTTTTGACGATTGGAGCATTTTGTAAATGTATAGCATGACTATAATAAATAACATATTTATGTGTATTACCTGGAATTTATGGTGAAGGTACTGTCCGGAGGAGTAATATGCTGCGGGGTGATATCCGGTGTAGTAAAGTCCTAGACCTATCTTGAATGCATGTCTTAACGCGCAATTAGAATTGTCCACACAGTATTAAAGGTTGGTTGATTCAACTTTACCGGATCGTTCCCATTAAGCATCTCGATTATGACATGTTGGAGATGGAGCAGATTTGAAATCCGCAAACGATTTCCGTCTATTATTCTTCGAATGCGATGCCTCATTGCTTTCTATAAACCACAAGACTATAGTGAAGCGAATGAATTGAACATTGAACTATTTCTATCTTAGTTTAGTTATTCGGCTCTTTCAGTATTAGTTAAAATCTTTGGTGCTACATTGAGAAAGAAATGTTCCTCTGCAACATTTATTTCTCAACGAAGAGATGGTGTTTTTATAAATTTCTTGCTGAGGACCATTTGAACGTGGCGAAAAATGCATTTGTAGATGCTGTTTTAGTTAGATGCAGCCCTTTGGCTTGTTGCTACCGAAATCTCTTACTACCGAACGGAACCAGAAGCATCCAAAGGCTGAGCAGCGACATGGTAACGGATGGGTCCCGTTGAGATGTTGTTGAAAACCCACTTAATAGATTTCGAACATTTTTTGTTTCGGTGATTTCTCGAGTGACTTTAACTGTTAACTTTTTCTACCTGTCGTCTTTTAGAAATTAATTCTGGGACTAGATCATCCCGTAAAAGAACCGACACTCGTTCTTACTGAAACATAATTTTTATTATGACTAAACTTGACCGAAACCACCCGATTGTGATATTTTCGACAACATTATGGGATGGATCGGTTAGTTGAAACTCGCTTGGAGATGTGGCATGTTGGTATTGCAGTTCTGTGTTAGAGGAATATTTGTTTTTAAATTTCAAGGAATAACTATTTCAAAATAAAGAACTCACTTTATAGGTATTTAAGAATTATTCCTTAAAATAAAATTCATTTTTAAGATTACGCGTGTCTGCAATAGTGGAACCAGTGAATTGCAATAATTGCTTTAAGGCGACTTGATGTTACGCTGCGTGAGTTTTTTTTTCGGGCAAATTTGACTGAGAGTATTGACAGAGAGTAAAACCAAAACTCTCTTTACTACTAGCCTATTGGCTAAAACAAGGGCGTAACACTATGTCGACAGTTGGTGGTCTCTGTTAATCGATCGAAGGAGGGTTATGTTCATTTTCATTATAAATTTTGCTTTAATCGTGGATTTTACTTATCTCTTCTTCTGGACACATTAACTCAATTTTCAGAGAATAAACCCGAGGAGTTATTTGTGTTGTTTTATTAACCTTTATCCATTCATACGGTACAATTGTAACTTTTGCGTTTTAAAATTGCGTCAACTTTTTTTTTTATAAAGCTAAGATTGTTCTCCATGACATCTGTATATTTTGGGAATAGATTATTTTAGCATAATTTTTCAAAAAAATAATTTCGCGTTTCCCAGTGAAAATGGCTTATGTGCTTCTTACAACACATTTCGGCTGGATAGGTACAATTGTACCTCTATGTAATTTTTATGAATTTACCACTGAGTATTATACTCATTGAAAATACTGCGAATGGAGATAAAATAAAAATTATGTGTCAATCATAATTTCAATGTATATTTGTTATTCTTATTTATTATAAAAAGGATATTGCTATGTATAAGGTGATTTTTAGGCTGCTGGTTGCAGTGAAGACATGTAGTCTTAGGAATGCTGTGCACATGTTGGTTTTAGACAATAAACGCACATTTTTCTGATTTACGATGTTTTTTGCTGTGGGCTTTAACTGCAGGCAAACATAATTCATATGCCTGATCTTTTAAGAATTTTCGACGGCAATTCTTCGCTCTAAACCTTGAATTGTGTTGCCGATGAATTAGATATCCTGCCACGTTGACCATGTTGAAAAAAATGGAAAAGGCCATCGTTGCGTTTTGCGTTTCACGGTGTATTCACTCGGCAACTAATCCATCGTGTCGACCCGATCTTTAGTTCTATTATTTGACGATTTCCCGTTTTAGATTGTGGGGTTCATTTAATCTTACTTCTTGCATGCATCGATGACAGAAGTATCATGGATTTGTTCTTCTTTGGAACACTATTGCATCTTTGTTGAATGCAAAATTCGTTGAACCAGGTACTCTTAGTGGAGCCTACGAAGGCTACATCTTAGCCGATGAAAATGTTTTAATTCTTCGAACTGTTCCTACTAGCGTCATCTTCCAACAGCTCAACGTTTTAGCCAACTGCAAACATGTAAAAAAGTTATCGGTTGTAATATACCTTCCAGAGCCTTTGTATAGGGGAACCAAATCTAAAATAGTGCGCTCACCGATATTTGTTGGACGAGGACCATCGGCTGACTTTCCAGTGTAGTGCTGATCTTGCAGAGGGTAAGCATTTGGTGAGTTACAAACCCAAAAAACTTTTATTCCGTACTTTGCTGGTAGAAAGGAATATACTGTGTAAATCCTGTATGTCCGCTGAAAGGGACCAACTGTCCCTCTACAGTTATAAATTCGGATGGCGTGTATCCCTTTTCGTGGTTTTTATTCATCATCAATCAAATTACTCTAATTTGACCAGCTTTATCGGTTTCAAGATGTTCTCTTTGTGTGTTTTGGTTTTTGAATCTATTAAATCGGAGCAATGTTGTGTTCGCGATAGCTTTTTTCAAATTTGTCCAATTTAAAAATAGAAATTTAATATTTTATAAATTTAAAAAGCTAGATTTAATGGTCATCTAAGTATAACATAAAAAATCCATTATAAAAGTTCTGTAGTGTTCTTGTAATATCGTTGCTCTGTATAGTTCTACACTACTCCGATTTTATGTAGAGTTATACAGAACAACGATGTTACAAGAAAACCATTCAACTTTTAGAATGGATTTTTTCTGCTATACTTAGATTGCCGTTAAATCTAGCTTTCTTATTTTAAAAAACATTGAATTTCTATTCTTAAATTGGACAAATTTTGAAAAAGGTATCGCGAACACAACCCGACTGTTTTTCAAAAAAACGCTGCAAGTTTCAATTTATCATGAGACATAGCTGCTCTAATAGGTGGTAAAGAGTGTAAGGCCCACATTTCGTCGATATTCTCCTTATTGTTTCTATGAACTCCAGCGACAATCAATATTCCCAAAAATGTTTCAATATCACAGTTGTTATTTATTTTTAACGAATAAAAATTGGTAAACAAAATATATTTTTATTCTATATGGAATTTTATACAACATAAAATTATAAATTAATATCATTTTCCACATATAAATTATATAAAGGTACAATTGTGCCTATGTGTTGATTTTTTCTTCAGCCAGACAAAGATTAAAAACAATATACCACTGGCCAGTAGTAAAAATGGCTTAGGAAAAAATAACCACCCAAAACCTTTTAATTGGTAAACAAACTTCGCCTTTATATTTCGTTTCTCCTCAGTTTATTTCATTTCAAAGTACGGTAAATTTTTCCGGACAGTTTTGACGCAGTTAAAAAAATCCAAATCCACTATGTTTGTTGGTCAGCCCTATCAAATATGAATTTCATTTAGTAGTTTCAGGATTTCCTATACGAACTGTGAAAGGATTGTAAATCACAACTCATTCGTTTCGGGCCATATTACTCTTGCCAAAACTATGCAAATATTCTGAAAATCATCATAGACTAAACTGGAAAACATAACGAGATTGATAAGAACTGGGCATAATATTATAGATAATCATTTGAATTGTAAAAACATTGTAAATCAAAACTCATTCGTTTCTGAGTCATACTTGCTCATGCCAAAAAGGACTGTGACACAATCAAATCATCAAGGACATTGGCATTTCATAGAACTATAACTCGAAAATATAACGGAATTAAAAAACACAAAATCTTAATTAGTTATCATAAGAATTGCAAAAATTTGGTAAGTCACAACTAACACGTTTCGGAGTCATATTTGCCCATGCAAAAAAAAATCAAAATTCCTAAAAATTCCAAATATAACAATTGGTAGAATTTATAGCAAATGAAAGAATATGGGAAGACTTTATGGTCAATTCGAACAGATTGAAACTTTCGAGTATTTTTTTTTTCACTGGCGTTGCATCCTATTGAGGGATTTGGCCGCCTCATATGAGATTGCTATGATCAGTTTTTAATTCGAATTATTCAGTCCATTGAATCCTAGCCATCTCTCGTATCTGACTGAGGCATACTGGTATGCCATGGTAGTAGGTGTTTTCATTTCATTCAGTTTAGCGTAGTCTTCCATGCGATCCCATGCGGTCTGTCTTTTCTTTCAGTGCTACTCATCCTCAATAAAAAACGATCACCTGTATTCTTATTTAGATCCATTTCGACTGTTAAATTGTATAAAAAATGTTTGGTCTCATTCTCAACGTGACCTGATTTGCCTGCCTCGTTGCTAACGATAGTAACATGATCCGGAAATAATTACTGATCCAAGAGTAATATCGAAAACTTCAACTTGCCCCAAGTATAACGTTGTCAGTATTCGAAAAAAATTGTGTTGTACAGTTCAGAAAATCTAATTTCGTATGCTGAAATGAAAATGTATGCTTTCAAAAAATAAAAGTTCTCCTGAAAATTTTTATCCTATTCCTAAAAAATGGGAGGGCCATTGCAGACTCAATTGATTGCAGTCAATTCAGTCACTGAATTAGGTCACAGGCTTGTTAAATTTTCTGATTGTTTAAGTGATAATCGAATACGATGCTCTCGATATGTATTTCCACCGGCGCTGGAAGAATGAGTCCAACTTGCAATATAATTTTAAACTGCGCTCGAACATGGATATACATTCTGTACTAACGCTACAATTTTCAAAGAAAAAAACAGAACACTTTTACCTAATAACCTCTCTTAACTAGCTCTTAATCGTATTTGGTCTCAAAATTTCTTATCTGATGATGGTTAATGGCTTTATATTTTTGTAGTCGTATAATAAAAAATATCGCGTCGCAAGCAATACAACTTTTTGTCGCGCGTGTGCACACACACATCTAACCAATAACCAAAATATCAACAAGCGAGCTCGCAGTAAACAGGCCTAATAAGATGGGGGGAATGAGTAACTTCGACACTGTTAAAAAAACCGTTTTCTATTTGTCGGTTTTATGTGACATTTGCCCCGTTCCGTGTCATTTACTCGATTTTGAACTTCGATATAATAAAACATAAAAATTGTAACATCGAACGTTGGTTGTTCTTTTCTTCGTGCCCACATGTACGCATTTTCATCATTTTCTTTGTACTCTCTTTTATGTTTGTTTGTTTGTTTGTTTATTTTCAATTTCGTATTTGATTTTTCGTTATACGTAACCACACCGCTGTGGCGTTATAAGAACGTGATAAATTTCATGTATATACCATAAAGTGTTTGTTTATGTTTTATGCTTCATATTTTTCAATTACAAAAACACTATATACATATACGCTTTATATAGTTTATGAGGTTGTTCTAGTTTATGTAATGTGTAAGTTGCAGCTCGTTTTGTTATTGTTTTGAATATGGTGTAAATATTGTTGGGAAATTATGTGCTAGTTGTTGAGTTGGCGATGCGGAATGTTATAAATTTTCGTACGGGCGCGGCATGGCCTTATACTTACTATACTCAAGTTCAGTTATGTATTACGCATTTAATAACTTTGAGATTACGGTTTTTTTTAAATTTAAATTGCGTATTCGAGTGATTAAGTAAGGCCCCAGTCAAGTTATAGTGGAAAATTAGTGCTTTCAGAAAATTTAGAATCTTGCTTGCGGTTTTGTATTTATCCTGAATAGTGTATGTGTATAACTTTGTATCGTTCTGAATACATAGTCGGTTATATCCACGATCATTTTTGTAGACGATCCAAATAAAAAAGAAAATTGTAACAGTCCCCTCAACAGGAAAAATGTACTATGCACCACCTCATTTATTTTTGTATGAACCTCACAATACCCACATTAATAATCTACTATCATTATTGAATTGAATGATTTCTATTATGACACTTTTTCGGAGACGTGGAATAGCACACGTGCTATCGTTGATGAACTATCCCGTTTGGTCACACAATTACGCGGGATATAATAGTCCGGTCGGCTGAAGGTTTTTGGATTGACAGGTCTATTATTCTGTATTTCTCACTAAACTTACTATAACTGTCTAATAACTCGGGCGAAATATAGAGACGCCGTTTAATACGTCTCGCGTAGTAAATTTAGTGAAGTGAGTGTTCTTCACACTCGGATTCCTCGGACTACAGCGGATTACAGGATGGTGAGAGGTTCTCAATTATCCACCACCTTTCAATGCTTTGCCAGAAAATATTTATGCCAATACGGTGATTGTTGAACTGGAAAGCGATGAAACGACATTGGGGCCAATTTCGTGAAAGTGGCTTATACCTGTTCGTCGTGCTAATTTAAAACATAAAGGAAAGTGTTTTGGTCATACTATTTATTTGCGAACCGGAATCGTACATTGCGCTCCTTACAATAAGTTGTCTATTTTTTATTGGTAACAACAACTAACATTATTAGTTTTGCTGATTGCTATGCCTTCCGCGACTTTGTAAAAGAGAGAACGGTCGGGAAATTGCAATGTTGGCAGTGAAGGCCACTGGGCATGTATCTTCTTCGTGCTCAGTTCGTAAACAATTATAGCATAATTTGGAGCTAGTTACAAAATTTTGGCATTGATGAAATGGCGTGAGTAGACGCCAGTGTTGTGCCGTATTGTCAACTCAATATTTATATGGGTCTTGGAAACTCAGCAGGCAGTGTACGCCACCTTTTTTGCTTTAGAAATGGATTATGTAGGTGACAGATGAAAGGAGAATTCCGTTCATAGCCGCGTACTTAGCGTCGTACGGCGTTATGTTTAGAGATGTAACGACATTTTTTTGGTCTCGTTAAAATATATTTTGATGAACTCGATTCCGACTATAATTGAAAAAATTTTTTTTTTTATAGCAGCGCTGAATGCAGAAAAATTCTTTGAAAATGTTCCTATTTTAGTGGATTGCATCGGCGAACTTAGACAATGTATCTACTCTAAAATTATTATAGATATTTTCCCTGGCGACCGAGAAGTACCACTTTTATAGCCGGCAACAAATTTAATCACATCAACGATGCGTATTTGAGCTTAATGCAGGTGCATTTTCAATGGACAGAAACAAATTTTAGTATACAGTAGTCTAAGAAAATTTCATTCAATATTTAGCTTCCATTGATCTAAGCAAAGTAGTTGCTTTTCAGGCATGCTTGATAAGTTTCCACATACTAGCCAGTCTTGTAGAGTAAGCTTTATTTCCAGTTGACAGCGTCAAGCATAACGACTAAAATTACGAAAAAAAAAAATTCTGTGCTGCTCTAATTTTAATTTTGGTGACTGAATCGCAAAAAAAACGAAAACCAAAGTAAATATGGATGAAGGAATGGCTTGAAAAACGACCTAGGGTTGTACATGACAACCGCCTCAACAAGCTACAGTTATATGCACTTACAGATTTTCCAAATTGTTTGCTTATGGAGTACGAGTTTTGAAGACTTCAAACTCATTACGGACGGTCATATCTCATGTGATGCTTTGATATCACTGATACGAGGAAAGATTTGAGTATGTAAAAATTTTGGTAAACAAATTTTAACGTAAAATTCTTTATTTTAGTTGATTAAATGTTATTTCTTTAATTTTAATTTCATTAAATGTGGTGATTTTATTCGGTACTCGTATAATTGGAAAAATATCCAACACAAGTTCTTAACGTGGCATTGACGTATAAGTCTCAAATGAATTTGGGGTTGAACTTGACCGCGGAGATGATAAATTAGACTCATTTATTTTTACACTATTACTGCTATTCCAGTTTGTTCAGTATCGTTCTTATGGCTGTGGTAAATCGAAATTATGATTTCATAATGAGAGCTTAGAATGATACAGTGCTTGTAAACACAAGTTTTAGACAACTGTGAAATAAAAAACATCTAAATATTCCTAAATCCGAAAAAATTTGAAATGACAATTCAACAATGCCGTACGTTTTTGTTTCGGACGACGTTTTTCGCTTTCGAGACATAATGGAGCCTTATTTGTCAAGAGAATTAACTAAAAGAGCTCTAGTTATAGATTATCTCCAGCTCGCCGAATTGCAGAAAACGATTTCGTAATTCCAGCAGGCATATTCCGAAGCCTTTAAACTATCATGATCTGAAAAAGCATTAAAAGTAGTAATAACATGTAGCCACTTACATATTTACTTACGTAGGAAGAAGGGGCCTATTTAGAAAAGGTTCAGATATGGAAGATTTTTCTGGTCAAATTGATCAATGTATAGCTGTAGGTTAAAAGCACAATTGTTTGGATTGAAACGTTCAAGAAAGCAAAATTGTCGATGTATATAGCCATAATTCCATGGAAAAAATTTACTGACAGTAATTTTTTTTACTGATAATACGCAAAAAAAAAAAAAAAAAAAAAGTAAAACTTTATTGTTTCATATTTTGGCATAACCAAATATTTTCGTACAATTCGATTTTTTTTTATATGTACCACAAAAAACCACTAACGTTAGCAAATTTCAACACGAAAAAAATAACAAATCGACATTTGACTATAAAAATGGCGAATGACTTATTTTATATGAGTGTGAGAAAAATTTCTTATCTTTACATACATTTTTTTGTAGATGTGTGAAAAATACTGCCATAAAAAATACTCCAGTTTACATTTTTTATAGCAGTATTATGGCAGTAAACTAACACCATCACAACGAGTCTCTCAGTAAAATTTTACTGACAACATGTCTTGTTTCGTACACAACCAGTAAAATCTAAATTTTTTTTCTCGCTTTTATTTTTACTAGCAGCAGATTTTGTCCATGAAATAGTCATTTTAATTTCAAATACCGAAAGTAGGTAACTCTGGTGGTTTATTATCTGTCAGTACCTACTTCAGTCTTTTGCAGGTGGCAGATGTCACTTTGGCAATTTCAAAATAAACGTGGGCTGGGATGTTATACCATCACTATTTTCGACTTTCGACTCATTTTATGTCTCATTTTTCCCGTGTAAAATCGCAGCCTATTTTACTTCGAAAATCACGCATTTTCTAATGTGTTCTCAACTTGCTCGAGTAAAACGTTAGTCTTTTTCTTTTCTACGATATCTAAGACTACTAGATTAATCGACTCTATTTATTACCAAACAATTTTTTCGTGATACGTTCATCCAAATGTAGAAAAGAGAGAAAGCTTATAATTATATCAAGAGGTTGAAATCGCGATATAAAGGTGGATTTACATATCCGTCGATTTTTCGGCGCGGCTGCTTGCCGTAGGAAAATCGGCGAACGCGTATTTTCGATGATTCACATATTCGACGGCACAGTTTTTCACACATCCATACATAAACAATAGTTTGACACATAATTTAAAAAAAATGATGAAGTTAAAAAAAATTATTCTATGTGTGCTGTGTCGTTGCGCCGAAAATTTAAATTTTGTTCATGTCTTCGCCGTGCCGAAAATTCGGCGAAGAATTCCTTTCTGATTGGTTAAATGTGCCACGTGATGTTCGGCGCAGATAAATGGTTGGATATGTAAATCCACCTTAAAACTTTTAATTATTTATGAGAAACAGAATGATAATTGATTCCTGATAATTGAGACATAAGAAAAAGTGACATCAAAAAATTGAAAAATATCTTAAATTATTTTAAACATATACTATTACCATACCATCTATTTGTAAAAATTGAAATATAAAAAACAATATTGGAAATTCGTAATTTGAACTGAAAAAGTATGAGATGATACTTTCAATTAAAAACCAGTGGGGAAAATTGCAATAAAAAGCAGTAACCTACATTGCCCACCAATATTCTATATACTCTACGGTTTTTCGACATTGTCTACAAAAAAATGAATTATCTACGCTATTTTCGACACCAACATATCGAAAATTCCAGATTACACGTAGACGCACAACACTGGTAGAAACTAATGACATCGAACAACCATATGTCCATTATTTTGACAGTGCACACAATAAAATGTTAATGGCTCAGCAATGTTGCTGCCGGACGGTTAATGCGAGGTGGGAGTTTGACGACTGGTTTTCAAGCTGTTGAACCTATCAAAATTGGTTCGCTATAGTTCGAGTCAAAATTGGTTCGCTATATAAGCAATGATCTGTAGCATTCAGAAAGTAACACAAATCGTGAACCATTGTCACCGCCGTTTGAGCGCCCCAAATAGAGATTCAATTAATTTACAGCCTCATACGAAAAATGTCGAATCTACAGTTGCTTCAGCACTAGCGGCAATTCCGAGTCACTTTATGGTATCGAAACTTAGTGTGCGTTCACTTAAGGGCGGATTATTGTGCATAATGGCTTCATATCTGCAATAAGTGCGTTCCTCTCAATTATAAACCACCAAACTCGGGAAGGTCAATTATTGGAAGCTTGACGCAAATAGTGACTGGTAGCGAATCTATCGGTTTGTATCAGCGGACTGAGCATTACTTCGCGTTTCTTTAAGCTCTCTCAATTTCTCATTAAGTTCGGAAACAATTGAAATATATTTTTTTTTATTGTTAACTATGCGATCTGTTTTGGGGCTCAAGGCTCAACCTGCTCTTTCGCGGTTATGCTTTTTGCGTCCTTACTTTACGCCTCCTGGCCAATCTAGGACTTAAGGCTATAGGACCGAATTAACACCATCTGCACATTGCAAACTCCATGCCAGCCTATACTGGCATGTAAGATGGGGTGGCCCATGAAAAATATATGATTGCTCAATTTAGTCTCTTCAGTCAGCAACTCTGGTACACAAAAAAACTATCCATTATCTCCGAAAATCGGTGCTGCATACTGGAATTTATTATAATTAATTTCTACTACACCCAAATTGTCAACACAAGTTACGTGATGATAATGAATGAACTATTGGTAAGCAATTCTGTAATATAATAAAATTTCTTTGTTAAATAGTTAAAGTATTTAACTCTAGACTTAATAGCCATTTAAAGATTTATCACTAATTCTTATTCCCTTATGTAGTGGCCAATGTAATTTTTAATGAAATAATCGTTTTTATTCGATTTCAGTGAGCAAGTGTGGATCACGCCTTTCAGCGCTTTAATTGCCAATTTGACGAATTCAAAGCAATGTGCAAATCACATTCTTCGATTTTGATATTATATTCAATTAGTAGATTAGATCCCAAATCAATTAATGCCGCACGAATCTTGTCGATGGTGTTCAAAAACCATTCTAGCATTGCGTCCATACTATTCCGTCAGGTTTTTCAACCCAAGAGCAAATTCAACTCTTTCTATGTTTCTGTTTTACATGACGTGTTACAGGCTGGCTACTGCCAACCTGCAGATTTCACTAAGCGCATGCAGAGGCCTCCACGGTGATATTTTGCCGGCTACGTTCTCAGGGAGAAGTGCTAAGGTCGTGGGGTTTGAGGCTTGCATGACGCTCCTGGCTTACACCGTGATCATACAGAAAGTTGGGGGGAACGCAAATAATAATAATACCCGAAGTTCCGCCGAAATTCGTCGGCCGGAACCTGAGGAACGAACAGCAGATAATCAAATAATAAATAAATAAAAAAAAATAATGATAACGGAAGAGGTGCCTTGGTGCGCGCATCCATCCGAATTCAAACGGGGTTGAGCCCTGGTTACGGAATTGGATGCGGGCACCAAGGGACCGCAAACACTAAACCGACACAGAGGGAGTCTCCGCTCCCATCATACCGACCGAAAAACTTAGTAATTCATTTTATTAGGACAAAAAACAACAAAAAACGAAGAAAACCAGCTTCCCCCTTCACCCGCATCAGGAGAGAACGAGAGACAGAGAGAGAGAGCAATACGTACTGAGCGCGCGACACGCAACCGCTGTGCGGCGCTCGATAACAAAATAAAATTTAATATAATATAAAAAATATAAAAAAAATAAAATCAAAAAAAAATATAAATAAAAAATGGTACCTTAATTAACTAGTTTAAAAAAACTGTTGCGGCCTTGCGCCGTTGCTGTTGCGGGGACTCTCCCCGATAAAAATTGGGTTGCGGCCTTGGTGCCGTCATGCCACAGGCAACTTCCAATGCCCGGACCGTTGGGCGTCTTCCCGCCGTAAATAATAAAAAATAAACCCGAATGGCCTTGGTTGACCACCCGTGTCGTTGCGGGGCCTCTCCCCGATACCAAAATGAATCAAAAAAATAGCCGGTTGGCTACCGTTCGTTGCAGGGCCTTTCCCCGATAAGCAAAAACAGAAAATGTACAACTGGCCGGATGGCCACCTACCTGTTACGTTGGCTACCTGTTACGTTGTAGGCGTTGGTTTGGATTTACCGTTAAGTAGCGGTATGGGTTGCTGCCGCTGTGTCCGACCGACACAGGTGCTAATAATGCTCCAAGGGCCACCGTACGTTGATGGTATTGTTGTGCGTCCTTCCGCGTAATACCGAAAATAATGCGGCCTCAGCTGGCCATAAACGAAGAGTTGGGCGTTGTATCGTCGAAAATTGTATCAAAGGTTGGTACACAACTGGCTACCCGTTGTTGGGTTTGTACACGCAGTACCAATGGCGGCACCCGAAACAGAAAATTTTGCCCGTGGCGGTGTCTTGTAGCACTATGTTTTCGTTGTCTTTTACACGTCACCCACAATTGAGAGCACTTATTCAATAATAAACATTCAAATGTAACGTTATCTGTAATTATTTTATTTAAACTTTCAAATTTTAACCATAAAAAATTAATCGCACCATACACTAATGGATACACAATAATAAAATGGCTGTTGCCCCGTATTTTTCCTCTACTTGTCGCTTCACAAAACAAGCAACATTCGTCTATCTTATAAATTATATTACCCTTTAAACAATTTTTATAACTCAAAGTGTATTCAATTTTCACAAAATTAATTTTTTATTTAATACTTTGATTCTCTTAAATTTAAAAGGAAAAAAACTAATCAGAAAAAAACTAATCAAGAGCGCAAGCACAACTTATACAAATTCAACTGCTCGACTCTCCCATATCAAAATCCAAAAACCGAATGAATAATAAGCAAAAAAAAAAAATCGAGCGCCGCACAAACGACGCGCAAAACATTCCAGAAGAATTTCTCTGTTTCTCCTTTACATCAATTCAATTGATGCAAAAGAGACGCATATAAGAAAAACATTCTCATGGAATGTTTTGCTTTACACACCACACTCGATACACACTGCTCTCTCTCTCTCCCGTCGTTCTTCTCACCTCTGCGCCACCACACGATGAGGTACAAAACAAAACGTCGCGAGTGCGTTCAGCACACATTTAACAGACGAAAGCGAAGACAACAACCGAGGTGAATAAAATAACACAAAAATCGTAGTTGCGACCACACAGTCGTAACAGACGTTTGAAAATAGTATTCCGCATAGATGAACATTTAAAAAACTTTAGAATGGTTCGAAGTATTTCAATTGTCGCACCCAAATCACTTCAAATGCGCATTTTGGTGTGATGTGATTGTTCAACAATGAGATCATTCGGCTTCGTCACATCGTCATCAGTTTCAGAGCAATCTACATTAAGGTATTCCTCTTCGTGATCACTATCACTAATATCCTCTCTCTCTCTCTCTCTCTCTCTCTGGTTCTGGTTCCTCTGTTATTTGCTACGTTTTTTGTAAATGACATCCATAATTGCCAGACTAATGTCATGATTATAGTAGAATTAATGTTGATATTGTGACTCTTGTTCAAATTTTATCATCACTGCTGCTCCATGGAGCTTGGCATCTAAATGTCATGCATCTAAATCATGGAGCTTGGCATCGAGAAGCTCAATGGTTTATGCAGCTGTACAGCTTCCAAATATTCTGACTAGTTCTAAGTTGATTTAACAGTGGTTAAAATATACAGTATGTCCAACAAGAGCGTGTACGGCATAACTGTACTTAAAGCTATAGGAACAAATATGGGCGGGGCTTACATCGGTTGTCTATTGATTCCTCTTGGGCGCTATAAAACATACATTAGTTTAATTGCAACTGTTTAGCGGAGAACATATATCAAAGAAATGAGTGCAATTTATAAAAAACGATTTGAAGCGTTGTTTTTACGTTCACATCCCAAAAGGGCACAAATGTCGGTTGCAAGTGCGGCAAAATATATAAAAAAGTTGAAAACATTTGTATAGAAGAGGATTACACATTATTTAATGTATAAAAATGGTGACGATTTGCTAGATAGAGGTCAAATCCGAACAACTACAAAAAAGGAGGATGACGCTATCATACAGTTATTTGATGAAAATTCTTCGCGTACGCTGGATATAGCTGCGGAAAAATTGGCGAAAAGGAATAATATTATACCAAAACAACCATACGAAATAGAATTATGGAACATGGTCATGCATATGAAAATAATTTGGTCAAACCACTAATAACACAAAAACACATTGAAAAGTGACTACAGTGGGCGAATGAACATAAAAACAAAGATTGGACGAATATTGTGTTTGAGTCATCCTTTTGGAGTTTTAATGTTAAAAGGATGCTGTATAAGATAGCGGAATTTTGACAGCGGAAAATAAGAGATTTCGCTACTCGCCGCAAGTGGCAGCACTATCACGTTTTAGTCCATGAATTTTACCTAAATTTTCCAGAGAGTCTCGGAACCTAAACGCACTTTTCATGTATACAATTTCTTCACGAGATTTGTTACCATTTGTCCCTAAATGGTTAAGATCGGGGAACTCTGATTGCATCTTGCAAGAAGACAACGATTCAAAACACCGTAGCATACTCTTTTCGAAATTTAAACTCAAAAAGGGCATCATAACATTGAATTGGCCGTTTCAGTCACCTAACTTCAATCCGATCTAAATTTATGGGCACTCATGAAGATTAAGCTGAAAATGTAACACATAAAAAATTTCAGCACTAGCGCGATTTGTCCGGAAGATATGGAAAAATTTATCACCACAGTATGTAGAAAATTTGGTATTATGTATTATGTATTGAGTGTTAATAATGTATTTTAATTTACATAATGGTGCATGGTATATAATATTGTAGATTTAATAATAATGTGTAAATATTTAATTATGTATAATTAATGTGTGATTTAGGGAAATAAATGTGCATAATATAATCCGACACAACATTTTGTTGTGTCACTTTATGCAGCGATGAATGTAAAGAAAATTCATTTTCATGCGTGCCACCTACTGTTGAATAGTGGATGTATTAATAAATTTTATTAAATGTAGGTCAAATGCAGCTGTCAAATAACAGCTGTTAGATGAAATTTTATATGCAGAGTGAAAATATTTAATGTGTGTATGTTAATGTTTTGAAATACGCATGATTAAATTAATTGGTGTAAATCTATTGTAATAGTATTAACACTATGATTGTGATGTGTGTATATGGGTGGTGAGGTGGAGTGGCATATATAAATTTATTTATAAATAATAAAATTAAAATTAATTATTAATAAAATTAATAATAATCGGGAATGAGAATGAGGAGTTGCATTCTTAGTAGATCCCCAACCAAAATGACCAATTAAAGAAGATGAAGCAGTGAAAAGTTGCCTGGCTAAATGAATTCTGGATCAAACAGAGTAATGACCATAAATGGAACGGATGGGTCATAAAAGTGGATATATCATGAAAATCAGGTTGTATTTTTTCATGGTATGTTTGGATTTCGAGCCGGCCTGGGAGGTTATTTATTCCCTCTTTTGGTAGATGTTTTTGTGTTCCAAGGTTCGGATTTTCACCTTTGTCATCGTGTCACCATTAGTTTAGACAGGAGTTGCCTCGAGAAGGCTGGTGATCTCCGACTAGATGAGAAGAGGCTATGTATGACGCCTAATTCAACTTTTCAACTCCCAGGGTAGGAGAGGGATTGGTTAGTTTGGGTTTGGTAATTTGGGTTTGGTGTACAAACAATTTAAATAATGAATACTTAATTGGAGTCCGAACTGTATACGTAATCATCAGATTCATTTGTGGAAGGGTTATCTGAGTCATAAATTAAATCAACTTCCTTTTTTAAATCAGATTTTTCTGTTTGTGCGGCAATTTTTAAACGAGTTTCAGGAATTGATATTCTCTGTATATCCTGTTTTAGTGAATCATGCCAAGTGTAAATAGGTCTACCAATTTTTTTTGTAATTTCTTGTAAATTTCCTTGCTGCATGTAATAAATGACCTCTAGTTCTTCTGAGAATATGGCCCCAATAGGATATACGATACGCAGTAACTCTCCGATTGATTGTGTTTCCCTTCAAAACTCTTCTAACACAAATTCTTAGAGGCCGATTAGTACAATACTGCAATAATTGTATTAAAAAACTTTTTTCATAACGTGCTAATCGTAAACGACATGCTTTAGTCAAAACAGCGACTCGTAAACCATTTGTCATGATGGGAGTTACTAGTTGTTTATACATCTGTATTACAATCGATAAAGGTAATTTGTGTTCACGAATAAATCTTGTCAACATTTTCACAACACCATGTGCTTGCCGGCAACGTTTTCGGATTGTCTCTGGACGGCTTAGTCCGGCAGTTATATAAGTGCCTAAATATCGCAAAGTTGAACTAACATGAAAGTTCGGACCACCTATTGCTACGGTCGTAATATTTTCATTATTTGGTCTTATGAGAATTTCAGATTTGCGTTCATTTACATCTAATCCTATTGAGTGTAGTAGAGGGACCAATTCTTCTAGAATATTAGACAAGACGTTTAAATCATCACTAACGAGTAACAAATCATCGGCATAGGCTAATATTAATGGCAATTTAATTTCTTGATCTTGCGAAAGTTGTAAACCAGGAATGACTTCTGCGAGGGTTTGTAGAACGGAATCCAATATTAAATTGAATAAGGTAGGTGAAAAGGGACATCCTTGTTTGAACCCCATGCCACGTTGAAATGCCCTAGTTCTTTGTTTATACCATATGATTGATGTTAATTCGTGCATACAGGTTCGTACTATACTATTAACAAGATGATGGGGAATTCCAATATGAGAGAGAATAATAGTTGCTTGGTTAAGATCAACTTTATCGAAGGCCTGTTTTAGATCAAGTGATAGGATATAAATTGTTTTTCCTGTTTTCCATTCCTCATCGATAACACTTCGTTTAACAAACATATGGTCATCGGTCGACCGATTACGGATAAATGCAGCCTGGTGATCCTATCTGAGTGTGTATCTCTTCAAACCTAGATAATAGGAATTTTGCATATACTCGATACCCAGTGTCTGAAAGAGTTATTCGTCTATAATCTGTGATGGTACTGGGTCGTTGTTTTTTTGGTAAAGGAAACTGGACCGTTTCTAACCATTCACTTGGTGGGGTGTTTAATAGCCAAACCTGTTGTAAAACATATATAAAGACCTCCATTCCCTCATCAGGTAAAGCTTGTAATAGTTCAATTGAAATCTGATCTAAACCAGGAGCAGTTCCTCTTCTAATGGAAAATATGATGGTTTCTATTTCTTCCTGGGTTGGAGGCAATCCTAATGGCCAATGATCCTTTTCAGTTATTAGAGGAACGGCGGAACCTGAGGTAGTTGATAATAATTGCTCCCATCCTGATAAAGGAATGTAGGTACTTGCCATCTTATTAATATTTTGTCTATATGAACGAATAAATTGATAGGTTTGGCGGAGTCGATTAAAAGGATTTACATCGTTTAAATTTCGGAAAAATTCTCTACATTCTTCTGATTTGGATTTTCTAAATTCTTGTTGAATATTATATCGGCAATTTCTGATTAGATGAGGATTACGTGGTGTCCTTCTTAAAGCAGTTTTCAAAGAATTTATGGCTACTTTCTGTCCCTTAGTCATAGTGGCTTGTTTGGTTAAAACTAGGTCTGATGAAGCCTTTATAGAATGCACTAAAGCCCTCCAAACTATTTCAACTGTTGTTATCATTGGGAAATTGAAAGTATCATCTAATATTAAACCTTCTCTAACCAGAAATTTTGTTATGTTGGATTGATACTGTTTTAAGATAGTTGGATCTTTTTAATAAATCAACTCTCCATCTTCTAAAATTATGACTCTCGTAGTCTTCATGTGGATGCAATGAAATTCTAATCGGCTTCCGTGAGTCAGATTGCACTTTGATTACATGTCCAAATACTAATTTATGATCCGAAATAAATTTCTTTATTAGTCTACCTTTTTCCTTCGTTTGAATTTTTTCTGAAAATGTGCCTTTTACATGTTTTATCTCTAATAATGATTTTCCGGGATTGAACAATATATGATCTAATTGAGATGATGATTTAGGTCCTTTCCAAGTAGTAAGGCAGGATCTACGACCAAAAGTGGTACAAATTGATAAATTATTCTGTAGTGCAAACTCAATTAATATATCGCCACGTTCATCAGTTTCTTGATGATATAAATTTTGCCCTAATATTTTTTTACGTGATAAATTTAATTGGTCCAATCCTATATGAGCATTAAAATCGCCCAAAATACAAACAGCTCGTGTTTGACTATACTTTCGTATAATTGTAGATATTCTACGAGTTAAGTGATGTGAAATTGTTGAATTGAATTCTGATCGGAAATGGGTACAAATTAGTAATATTTCACCTAATCCTTTGACATCTACGATTGCAAAACATAATTTTTCTGATATACCACTAAAATAACGCACTTTTAGTCCACAATTTTGTTTCACTAATATTGCAAGTCCGTTTTTAACTCCACGGTTCCGTACAGTGGGCATCACTCTTTTTCTATGACTCAAATACCAATTATAATGTGGAGTGTTGATTTGAAGGGCAACTGAATTTGTTTCCTGTATAGCTACAATATCTATTCCAACTTTTAGCACAACCTCGAAGGTTCCATGTTCCTACATTAAAACCAGTACGCTTAGTTATTATGGGAGGTAGTTGATTGTTGGATTCGACTGGTTGTAACCGGAATGAACTAGAATCGGTCTGCACTTGTATGAGGTGACTAATTGAAGGTGGATGAATGAGAGGGTATTTTATAAAATCGTTTCTACATAATCCATCATAATGATTGTTATTGATATAAAGTACTCGAAATATTTTTTGAATTGAATTACCAAAGATTATTGGAGCTGCATTGACTTGATATACTTCGATTTTGGCCTGATATATCTCTGACGTAGCCTGTAATATTTCTTCACCACCCCAAGTATTATCACGAGCAAGTTCAACAAGAAATAAATTGATTAATTGATCGTTAGCTTCTAATTCAGGCCATTTATCCTTGGCTGATTCGATTAAACTGGTTTTATAACGAGTAACATTACGGCGAATATGATTAACAGTCGTCTCTCTAAGATTTTTTGCATGGTTCCTATATTCACTACGCCATTTATGACAGGATATTATTTGGGTTACTAATGAAGAGAACAAGCAATTGCCATCGGGAGGCACTTGTATGATTGAATAATTTTGAAAAGTGTTCATGGTACCGTAAAGAACAAAATACTTTTATAGAAATAAATTTACGATTATATTAGCCCTTATTATGAAGTTATAAATATCTTCTAATAAAACTTACCCAAATAGTTGAGAATTGAGAACAATTGGTTAATACCAATGATGTTGATTATTTGATTTGAATTTAATATTATATACTAAATATTTTAATTAATTTCTTTTAACTTTATACACTTTAATAATGATAGCTTTATAATAATACGTACGTTCAGGTTAACGTCAGAATTAGAATAGAAGGACGCTATTGAATCTAAATTTACAAATGGAGGATTTTATCATTTTATAGTTAATGAATTTAATAGTAGATGTCACTTCGATTTGTGAATGTTTGCTTCACAAATGGCCGATTTTATAATTAATTGGTTTGGTGGTAGATGTCTCTTCGATGTGCGAATATTTACTCCATTCTTCCGCTAGAGCCGAGACATTTCTGGATTGTTTTGTGTTCCTTCGTTCCTTAATTTAAACAACTATAATAAATTGAAATTTTGTCGAAAGTCCTGACTTAAAACAATTAAGTTGTCGACAAATATAATTCAATTTATTTTATTATTATTATTATTATTATTATTATTATTACTTGATGTTTTTGAACATAACCGAAGGTCAGGGAAGATTGTGGTTGCAACATTCTTGATCAGAGGGTCTATTAAATTACTTACGCTTTGAGGATAAACTCAATACAATCTAATATGTTAACGATCCAAAGACTTTTTGCTATGGAATGTTGTTTCTCAACGATCTTTCTGGTTGAATTCAGGTTATGTTTTAGTGTAGTTGTGTGAATGTTAGATATAAATAAACCCTGCTTTTAGTTGGATGAATTTAAATATAGGTAGCTAAATGACAATACCGAATTTAAATTTATTTTTTTTACAATATCAACGGAATATTTAGGTCATCGTATGTATGATAATGCTGTCGAGTCATTACGAACGTGAAGTCCCTCGGTTAGATGGTGTTGGGTGGGAAGATAGGGCAAAATAAGGTTACAAACAGCATATGATGAGATGACCCGTAGATGTGAATTAAATAACCTAACCAGTCTATTATGACTGATGCCGAATACATATGATGAATATTAGTATCCTTTACCTCAACCACAACTAACCTAAATTAATAAACTAACAAAGTCTAATCTAGAGTGTGAATTTAATTGAGGCTAACATTTTAATATATTTAAGTAGTTAGATAACGACTTTGCTGCGGTTCGCCCTAGTTGTTTCTGTGACTAACATCCCTTTCCTAAATAACCTTATCTGTTAAGGATGCAGGCAGGGCCTGGGCCCGCATGATGTTTAAATATTATTCACATTCAGATATAATTTGTTATTTGATTGTTGATATTTCAGCATTATGGTAACGCACCTAGGATCGCCGTTATGGCTGGCCTGTACGCCTCTATCATATCATCATATCATATCATATACCACAGTATGTAGAAAATTTGGTTGATAGTATAGACAAATGGAGCCAGGCAATTACTAACGGTAATGATGACTTTACTATGTATTAGTTCATAGCACCCTAGAAAATGCAGCAAACTTTCATAATAAAAACAAAAAAAAAATCGTAGTTTTATTTTTACTTTGTTTTTTGCCATACACGCTCTTGTTGCACATACTGTACATTCACATTTAGTAAACGTTGGTTTATTACATTCGTCCATAAAAAATTATTAGTTTTTGGTTTTCGCATTACATCTACAAGGTTTGACTTTTTGTGTTTTGATAGTTTTTTAAATGAAACTAGCCTTTAAAACAAATCTCGGGAAATACAAAAAAAAACCTGGAAAACGGGAAATAGAAAACCGACCAAATTCCCGGGAGTGACCCTCTAAAACTGAGCTGTGAATGAGCGTGTAAACCAAAATTGACCAAATTACTTCTTTGGATCGTTACTTAAGTAAATAGTGGACACCTCAGCAGGTTGATTCTGACTTTCCCAAAGGAAAAAAGAATTAGGAAAAATAGTTTCAAAACATTTTTGTCGCAAAAAATTTTTTCTGGCGTGGTATGGTAAGCAGTTGGTGTAATTTTTTTCAAAAACGAAATTTAATTGGGAATCCTATCCTATTTCGATAGGGAACAAATGTTTAGTAATTTATAAAAATTTAGATCAAACATAATTTCTCAGTAGGCCAGGAAATGATATTTTTTGGCAAAAACACTATGTAATAAATTTCTTTTTCCTAAGCAAAGCCAGAATCAACCTGCAGGACATTTCATTAGCCAACAAGTGGAGTTCACACACAAACACACACAGTTTCTAGCCAATTCCGAAATAAGTTCAGAATTCATTAAACTATCAGTTACCATTGCAAAATTTTAACTTTCTTCTTGAATTTATTTTGCTTTAAAATGATCAGTAATGCACGCCTCGTTGAAGACCAACACAAATCCAAATAAATATTATTTATGAATGGTTTAACAACAATTCCTTCACCAACCTTGAGGCAACATGTTTGCATTTAAATGTTATAAGTTACAAAGCTGTCAAATTCAATAACCCAGTCTACCACATGTGTCAGACACAGACTGTTCAGCAATCATGTAGTACACACTTGGCGCTTCATCATTAATTAAATGATAAATAACACAGAAAGAGTAAACCGCATAAAAAACCCATTCACGCAGTCAAAACAAAAAACTCATTGTATAGGTCATTAATCGGATGTATATGTACAAGAAATTTTAAAATAGCACAGTACTGTGTGCATTCGCAAAAATCGTTAGTTTGTTAAACGCCTGTTATAAATAAATTGAAGACTATAAAAAAACTATTTTTTTGCTCTTGTCTTGCTTCTTTGATTTACAAACAGACATTATAATGTCTGTATTGCAAGTATGTTTACAACGAAATACCAAACGTTTTATTTATGCGCGAGATATATAAATATAGAAATTTGAACCTCAATCAAACCAACAAAACAAGACTTTGACCCGCGAAAAGACAAAGACCGATCTTTTTGTAAAAAATTGCAGAAAATGCTAAGCACAGGCAAAATTCCGTTTTCGAAAAGAGACCTTTCTTAAGAATTATTTTTTAATAGTTGTATTTTTGCTGCCTGCTTCGTATAATCACAATGCTAAACACAATAAAGTGTGTGATCGCGATATTTGCGTCCATTTATAAATCAGACATTACAAAAAAAAATCAAAATATATAAATAATACAATAAAATAATAATAAAAAAAAATGTCTAGTCTGGAATTAATAAGGAACAAGGTTATGAGAAGTCTACCCATTTTTTATATTATTATTTTCTTTTATTTATGTATTTTTGGCCAATATATATGAATACGAACAGAAATCTTATTAAATTATTTATTCATAGAGCACGTGTGTGGTATATATAATTTATAAACGATCGCTCACATATGAATAATAAAACCGTTGAGATAGTGTTGGATATTCTTGTGTTGTCGTCTCTTCATATTTCTTATATATGCATTTATAAGAAGTTCTTTGTCCGGTTTGTGAATATTTCGTATTTAAAAAATACCGAACCATAGTAATAACTGTGTGAAACTTTGTAATTTACAAAGAAGAAGAAAAAAAAATCTTAACAAGAATTCAAGTCATTTTTATGAGCGGTGTATAAATCATGATGCATGTGAATTTACAGGAATACTTCGTACACTGCTCATGGATAAAACCCTGAAGTTCCCAGCTAAATTCATGATTATGCCGTGATATCTCTTAAAGTTGCATTTAAGAGGGCAATCAGAGACGTATTATTTATTTAGCGATGTGAGACAATTTTTCTAGGTGCCATAAATATTGCAGGGATATTATGGAACAACCGTTGAAACACTGTAAAATATTTTTTATTGATAAAATAAATATTTAACATAAATAATTCATATTTAACAAATAAAAAGTTAACAATTCAGCACATTTTAAAATTTCAAAACAGTTGTACTTTTTACTGTGAAACTCAGAAGAAAATCTCAAGTGCAACGGAATGTCAACAGCATTATTGGATCACCATGGACATTTAAATTCGTGTTTTGTTACACACTGTTTTCTATGTATGTGAAGTTAGCCCAGAAAGTCATCCCAGAAAAAATAAATTCTTGCATCAGGCAACACTAAAGTTATATATTTATACCATTAAAACATATTGCATGGAAAGAAAAAAATATATTCAGAGCCCAGACATATTTAACCGAAAATTTTTCAAATAATTACATTACAGTGAGATTATAGTATCAGTCGTAATGGTAGGATTAGCTTGAAATTTATATGGTTGGTAACAGACATAATGACAAGTGGTTATAAACAGATTTGACAATGACGAGTATACTGACGAGACGTTACTATTAAGTTTGGTTTCCAGAACTCTTTGTTTCCAGAAGCTATTCAAGCAAATCCCTGTCAAATGTATTGGCCCATTCAAATATGAGCCTGTAGCGCCAATCACAACGGTAGGATTATCTTGAAATTGTAATGGTCAGTAACGGACATGATTATAAGTGGTTACTATTAGATTTGATTTCCGGAACTAGCGGTGAATTCAGATTTTGAATGTTATATTGAGTCAATGAGAAGCCCTACATATAATTGCAATGACTCAGAATTGCATATAGAATTTTTTCGCTAGTCTACACTACATTGCCTGATTCATTTGGAATTACCCAGGGAGCACCGCGAGCAGGTATGAATCGGACTTCGCCCCCGTACCACTTGAATGACTTTTTGATTTTTTGGGATTTTAATTTGAAGTGAACTCTAGAGAGTAAAATAAGTCGTCGTATTTCTCCCATTGGTTATTTCGATGACAATAACTGACATAATGTTGGGAACTAGGCACATAACTTACGA
Source organism: Nephrotoma appendiculata (assembly GCA_947310385.1). NCBI lineage: Eukaryota > Metazoa > Arthropoda > Insecta > Diptera > Tipulidae > Nephrotoma > Nephrotoma appendiculata. The sequence goes on along the minus strand of OX371225.1, from coordinate 239,929,499 downwards.
AACTGTTTGAGAAAAAAAAAATTGATTTTAATTTTATTATTAGTGGTAAATTGGTTGTTGTTTGTCTATTGCGATCGACGAATGGCTCTACATATAAGAATATTGCATTACTAAAAATTCAATTTTGTTGAAGCATAATTTCATAACAATTTCGACAGTAAAATTCAAATGGTTCCAGACATTTTTGGAAATTTTCCACTCCTAAAATGTCAAGCTGGTTCAAATTTAGTGGAATATATTTTATAACATTTTTTACCGATGTTTTATTGCAGGTAATACATTTTGTTTGTGCCTCAATACTAAAAATATTGTCATTTTTAAATAAAAATTCAGACACATACATTATATTCGTCGTTATAATCATTTCCGTTACTGACCGTTAAAATTTCAAGATAATCCTACCCTTGTGATTGGCGCTAAATGCTCATATTTGAATGGGCCAATACATTTGACAGGGATTTGCTTGAATAGCTTCTGGAAACAAAGAGTTCTGGAAAATAAACCTAATAGTAACGTCTGGTCAGTATACTCGTCATTATCAAATCTGTTTATAACCACTTGTCATTATGTCTGTTACCAACCATATAAATTTCAAGCTAATCCTACCGTTGTGACTGATACTATAATCTCACTGTAATGTAATTATTTGAAAATTTTTCGGTTAAATATGTCTGGGCTCTGAATATTTTTTTTTCTTTCCATGCAATATTTTTTATTACGAGGTACGATAACTTTAGTGTTGCCTGATGTAAAAATTTATTTTTTCTTCAATGACTTTCTGGGCTAACTTCACATACATCTGTTTGCTTATTATTTTCTATTTTAATTATATTGTGACGCTGATTCGTTAGCCTAAGGTTTTAATTTATAGCCTTTTCTGTTATACGTCCAGTTATTTCTGGGTTCGATTGGAGTGGATAGCAAGGCCAAAGTTACTTCACGACGGAATTCCAATAGTGGATTTGGTTTGTTTGAAACTAATTTTTGTAGGCACCAGACAATCGAAACTGCTGCATCTAAATAATTTACAAATAAAGGTCATCACCATTTCTTTCCGTTTATTTTGATGCGAAACTGCGAAACAAATATAACGAAAAGATCCGTTCCGCCCATTTGTTGATTTTACCACTTCTGGGCACATAGATACATAGCGCTTATAGTTTTGTGAGATCCTTTAAGCGTTTGCCATGGGTTCACAGTTGGACAGAAATTTTACAACCGAATGGACATTTTCCAGTGCGGTTTTCATGGACTGTGCATGTGGCAAAATAACCGTCGTTGTAGAAACTGGCAAAAAAAATTTGCGAGTTGAAAAATAATTGGCAAAAGATTGCGTATCACAATTCAAAAAGTCCCATTGTATAACAATCTGTGTTGGATATATATATCGGGTTTTGTCATCGGTGTTTATGCGCTGAAGAACTTTAAGAATGACAATACATTTTATTTTGCAAATTTACAACAATTCTGTTATAGTGACATCTACCGTGTTATGTTCAAACATGCTTAGTAAAAGGTTTTTATGTCATGAATCTATCACGAGATAGAGGTCTCTATACTAAAGTTTAACATAATTTTTGGCAGATGGCCAAACTCACACTACCACACATTGTGACTTGACCTTATACTACAGCAGTATAAAATTGTTACAATAGATTTTACTAATAATTGTGTATGTGATTTTTCAGGTGGTTCGGCATACCGAGAACACTGGCTGTTCTCTTGAACACCCATTTCTGAATCAAAGGATTCATTCTTACCAGCATATGGAAAAAAATATAAACAAATCCTGCTGAAGATGCCTTACACCAAATTGTGTAACCAAATCTGATTGGTTTTGTACGAATAAACATTTTACAACTATGGCGCTCGTGATAAGGCCACATTAATTCGTCTACTGGAATAACTTCGAACAGTTATTCGATATCATTCTCATGTAAGCTCGAACTTGATAAAATGTTGTTTGCTAAATGCAAGCTTGATTTTATTTTATAAAACTTGTTATACTGGCCAATACGAGGGCTGCCTTTTATATTTCGGGATTAGAGAACAAAAACAAATATTAATCATCGAAAATCGCTTTATTGTTTTTCAAAATATTCCCCATGAAGATCTATACACTTTTGCATGCGTTTGAACCAATTTTCACTTTTTCCACTCTGATTATGTCCAAAACATGCATTCTGAACGCAGCAATCGCGTCTTCAGGTGTCGAATAACGTTGACCTCTCAGTTTGTTTTTTACGTACGGGAATAAAAAAAACTCATTTGGTGACAAGTCAGGACTATAAGGCGGATGACTCATCAAACCGATGTTTTAAGTGCTCAAAAATGCGGTTGTTTGAGCCGAAGTGTGAGAGCTCGCATTGTCGTGGTGAAGAGTGATCCGTATTCGGCAGTTGGTTTTCCTGATTTCTTCGAAGACAACTGGCAAACAAATGGTTGTGTACCACTCAGAATTGACTGTTCTGCGTTGTTCTAGTGGTACGGTTGCGACATGTCCATTTTTTCCGAAAAAACAGGCGAACATTTGCTTGCAAGTGCTTCGTGCGCGAACAACTTTTATTGGATTCGGCTGATCTTGAAACACTCATACAGTCAACTGCTGTTTACTTTCGGGCTCATACGCGTAAATCCACGATTCATCTGTCACTATGTCATAGACGTGTTTTGAAGCACCGCGATCGTATTTTTTGAGCTTTTCTTTCGACCAATCGATACGAGCCTTTTTTTGAGCGATTGACAAATTGTGTGGGATCCAACGCGAACTTATTTTTTTGACATTTAAATGTTTATGCAATATTGAATGTATGCTGGTCCCACTACTGCCTAAGGTTGTCTCAATAATACGATAGGTCACATGACGATCTTGCAATATCAGTTCGCGCACAGCATCAATGGTTTCCTGAACAACAACTGATTCTGGATGACCTTCACGAAATTCGTCTTGGAGTGAACTACGACCTCGATTGAATTCATCATACCATCGATAAACATTGGTCCTTGATGGAGCTTCATCGCCAAAAATTGAATTAAGTTCATCCATGCACTCTTGCTGCCTTAATCCACGTCGAAAGTTGTAAAACGTAATTGCACGAAAATGTTCACGATTTAACTCCATTTTTTCGCCGAGATGTTGAGTTAATGAGTACTGTAAATAACACAAATAGCGCTCGAATATCAAAACGTTCTGAGTACGCATAATCTCAAAAATGACAAACTTTACGATAGAGCTGTCAGTTGCCAGATTGCAACACTAGGGTTGTCCAATCCCGAAATATAAAAGGCAACCCTCGTATAGGTGTTCTTCGGGAACAGGGTGATGACAGGAAAATAAAAAAGTTCCCAGTAAGCGTTTCAAGTATGTTAGAATCAAGGTAGAGTCAACAGACGATTTTTCAACCAACAAATTTTTTAAATCTTTAGTTTTTTGGTTTTCTTCAGTTTTTTTCTTCTGTTTCCACTAGATATTTTTTCGGAGCACTGCAAACATCCGCTGAATAGGCTTAACTTCACTATCACTAAAGCGCATAAAAGGGGAATTTCAATTATAAAAAGGACATTATATGTTACGCTAAAGGTGTTATATTCAAATATAGATGTCCCTCATTAATGATTTGAGTTATCAAACTTAAGAAAATTTGCCGCAAACTTGTGTGTCCAAAAATGAAACAGCCGTCAAAAACGAGTTATACAATCGTGGTGAGCGGCCATGTTTTATCGAAATATTCGCTTCTAAAAATGCTTCTTTTATCTCTCGTGGAACAATATACTATTTCTATGTCAGACTTAGAAATAAATATAATTCCTGAATTAATTTTGTTTCCAAAAAATTTCTACTAACTGTTTATCTCAGTATATGCTGGAAAAACATAGTTTTGAACAAAATAATTAAAGTTTATTATTATGGCAGAAATGATCAATTTACGTTATTTATTTGGTTCGTTGAACTAAACATTATTTCGACGAACATGATCAATATTGCTTTGATTTTAGCGAGAGTAATGGATGCTGGATTGCTCCAATATGTTTGAATATCTACATCACTCCCCTTCCGAGAAAAAAAAAGAAATTCGAGATATTAAAATAGAAGAAACAAACAAATATAAAAACAAAAGGACTGACACGCAATCATAGAAAATAAAGAAAGTAAGCTAACTAACATAAATTTGATGAAATTAGTGTTTTATTTAAGTAATTTTGTTTTTGATTACACGTAATTCGGATAGTTTTTAGCTTTACGCCTCTGTAATTGGTTGATTGGTGGCCCTGTTTACATATTTCTGGCACTTCTTTTTGATGCGTTTTCGAATCAAGTTGTACGCTAAAATCACTATCAGCGTTATTGCTATCTGTTCGAAAAATGTTAATATTAACGACCACGCCCTGCTTTCTTGGGCATCTTGCTTCGACGGGGCTATTGTCCGCTATAATCATTATTTCATCCTTTTTGTTTGAAAACAAGTTTCTTTGCGAAAGAAAAACACACCGAATTAGAAAGTTTTAATGCAAATTTATTGTTTAAGGATAAATTTCGTTGTGATTATCGTTCTAGAAAATTGTTCATAGGCTAGTGACTTGTTTGCGAATTCATTGTTGTGCTTGCTTTTGAGCTCGTGCTTCAAATTAGGTCAAATATTTTAAAATTTATTTATGAATGCAATTTCATCAAACTTGACGATTTTTGCTTGGTTGAAATTTAAATTGTTTTTCCGTTCAATGATCTATCTTCTACTATTTATATGCCGGTTTTAATCGGTCAAAAAAAAATGGAATTGTTTTTGCCTTTTATGTCAACTATATATATATAAACTATTTTCGTAAACTTTCTAAGTAAGAAGATCCTTTGAAATGTATATGTTGTTTTGACAAGGTGAACGTGTATCTGTCGATACAAGGTTTTGCATATGATTCCGAATCTTTTCGACGTATGATCTAGTTTAGGCATATCAAACTCGATTGACACCTAGGACCAGGTTTAGCATTAGTCATCAAGTCCTAGGTCGCATTACAGCATTTAATATGTACATTGTGAACGGTTAAATAAGATTGTTAAGAATTCTAGCATGTCGCGTATTAGTTGTCGGGCTGTATATGGCTAGTGAACAATCCGCTTGCGGCCCGCGGCCCGCGTGTTTGATATGCTTGATCTATAGTTGTTTTGGGTTAGAAAGAATGAAAAAATTTCCGGACACTTAAGTGTTTGTCCGCAGACTAATTCAGCCGTGGAACAATTTAATTCTTCCTTAATTGCGGTGCAACCTCCTTACAACACAAAAGGCAGTTCGTCACTCCAATTTTCCTGTTTTTCCGCGGAGTATTAAGATTTCTTTTAGATTGCGGTGAAATCATTCTATCAGCCCATTCGATTGCGGATGGTTGGATAGCAGCCCTTTTGAGACAATTTAAGCTGAATCCTGAATTGGGATAGCTTCGGTTCATCAGGTGAAACGATCGATTATGGTCAGTATATAAATATTTCCATACGATGGTGCTAATGGACCTACCAGATCTATATGGGATTTTTCGAATACTTTCGATACCAATTTGAATCTTTTTTTCAGATTTAATGTCTTGTTGTTTTTGATTTTTGGCAGCCAATGCAAGCCCATTTGAAACTATTCTTGTTTATTGATGGGCAAAAGTAGTTCGAGGCTACCTTTTTCCTTGAACTCTACGAAGTGTTAGTTTGCGGATTTCAACAAAGATTTAACTCATCGGTTCTGGGATATAAGGTCGAGGATTCGTGGTTGACGTTTCACAACCCAGTCGTTATGCGATAGGACCTTTTCGAATTACAGGTTGACTGACATGAAATGTTACCAAAACAAAACGCCTCAGAATTTTTATTTTTTGATGAGTTTTAGTGAATCAAAGTAAAAAATGTTCACAAGTATTTAAATTTTCGAATTGCAATAGCAGTTTTCGTTGTGGCCACCCTTAGCCGCGATTATGGCATTCAAACGGCCGACAAAGCTATTGCATGCAGCACGAAAGTGGCTCTGTGGTATTTTGGCCCCTTCCCGGCGAAGCGCCTCCTTGAGATGATCGACACTTTGGTATTTTTTGTCCCAACCTTGCTCTTCAAAATACCCCAAATGCTTTTGTACGCTTGTAAATAATGGAATGAACTGTCATTAGTGTAAATTTGAGTGATCCGTCATCACTGGTTTGACAGCAATGACAGACTGAAGTTGGTAACACGTCGTGTCAATCACCCTGTATATTCTTTTATTTATTAAAATTGTGCAATCTAAGTAAGCTTTTCAGTCTACATCCTGTTCCTGTGATTGAATTAGTTTATGAATATTGCAATCAATGGGCGATTTCAGGGCACCGAACAGTTGGGAACATGTTGAGTAAAATCGCGGCCAACGCTATGAAAATGTTTAGCACTATGAAATTTTTAAATCAAATTGGCAATGATTTTACTAATCATGATAGGGGACCTGAAAGCGCCCAATGAAAGTCAGAGCGGAAATAATATCGTGTCGAGAGGGACTGTCAGCTACAACGTTATCTAAAACTACTCACATGACGAATGACCGTAGTGAATTGAGCGATGAATTCTAATTGACGAATCGGTCCCGGAATGCTTTGTGTCTTGGAATTTATGGCTGTCACTGTTCATACTCAGTATATACACGAAATTCGCGACCTTCCACGAAATAAATGATTTTTTAGATAGATTTTGAATACACCACTCTTAATTTCTAAAGCGAAAATTAAACTTAATGCACTTTTGGTAAAACCCTTTTATATAATCAAGAAAATAACATTATCCCCGCCTAAATTTCAGAAACGCAACAAGGCCAATAATCATCTGACCCTAACAATTTTGTTATCAGCAATTTAATGATGGATTTGTGCATCGTTTATAATTATAAGATAAAAAAGTGTTGAATAACATTAAAAAGTATTAAAGAATACCACAATTTTGGTGAAACATCTTAATACGCAAATCAACCATTATGGCGCTGAAAGCAGTTACATATTGTTCATTCCAATTTACTAATGTGGTAAATATATGTCGTTTAAAAAGTCTGGGAAAGCAACAATTTTCTTAATAACTTTTTAGTTCATAATCATTGAAACGGTCTTGAAAATTGTCACATTTCTGGTTTAGGCACCATATTACTAAAAACAACCGTTATGGAGTTGGAAGCAGTTACATTTTGCTCATTCCCAAAAAAAACATGTGCGACATATCGTTTGAACCTTTGTCAAGTAACAATTTTGTGACTTAAAAATTTGTCGAACTTCTATCATTCCCAAATTAGCCCTAAACCAAAAAGCCTTGTCTTTAAACAACATGATAACCAATTAATTTTCCTGAAATTTGTTTATACAGATCAAGAAAATATTTTAAAACTTCGTACCTCCCTTCCAGGACAAACCTCGTGAAAATGCGGAATATCGCGATTCTAAAAAAAACAAATGTTTACAAAATCAATGAAGGATCAGCATATTTTTTTGAGTCGTTTTGCCATGAATTTTTTAAATGAAAATTATCAGATATCGCATTTTTCGTGCACATTGCTTAGAAAAGTGTTACTATTTTTCCAGATTAGTAGCAAACAGAACAATTTTAATATAGCGCTTCAATGTGTATCATGAAAAAGCTTAAAACTGGCCAGAGTCTTTTTTTGATGATCATATATTGAGATGCGAACAATTTGCTAAAGTGTAAAAAACGTTTAGGAAAGGTTTAGGAAATATTTTACACCTCCCTCCTATATTTACAGCTTCGAAATATTTCCTAAAGAATGCGTTAGTGATAGACATAAATTAATATACATTCAGGCAAAACGTAAAATGTACCAAAATCGTATCAAACAAAACTTGAAATAATCAGTTAAAAGTTGTGGACTGTTTGTCAAAATTAGACAGACACAAAATTTATCGCGATTTTCTTTTATCTAGATTGAAAATTAAATTATAATAATAATTTTTGTTAGTGTGCCTAATTTATCGGGATTGATTGCATTCATCTAGTTATGAAAACTTAATAGTTCTGCTTTGAAAAAATCGTTTACAGACAGACAGGCAGAAATAACTTAATAATCTAAACAACGAGGTTATCTAGTTTATGTCTGTCTACGGTATTGCAGAATTATGACAAAATTCCGAAAGTGATCGTTGACATTGGCATTTAATAGACTGGAAAACATAACGCGATTGATGAGAACATACACTTTTCGGAAAATTTTGTATAAACAAAAAATATTTATTTATTATTTGACTGCTTAACCTAAAAGTGAACTAGGTTCTAATTTTAAAAAAAGAAACTTTTGTTAACATCTCCAACACTAATGAGTTTCAAGGATCACTACTAAACGTCCCACTCGACACTGAACATTTTTTTAATAAGTAGAGATTTTTTGAACCGTGCTTTTGAAGACATAATTTTTACCTACAACTCTATCTCTTTGAAGTATTTAACCATTCCAATGTATTTAAACTCGGCTAATAGTTACCTTTTCGACAAAAATTTAAACAATAAATAATTCTGATTTCACTCTCTTGAAAGAAGAAGTGTAGAAGTGAAACTTTACCAAAGTTCGCGTAAAACGAGGTATCTCTGTTCTGGAAAAAGTTTAAAAGAAATTCGCGCTTAGTTTTTATTTTCTTTATGACAAAACTGAACGCAAGTAACGACAAGAGATATGATCAATTAAAATAAATAATTGTTATAAATTAAATTAAATTTATTAATAGTTTTTGTTCTTGTTGTTTCTTTTTTTATTGGTTTCGGCGATCTTGTTTATTTAGGAGATTGTGTTTTTTTGTGATTCTCTGCACGCGATAAAAGATCAATTTTTTAAAAAAATAATGAAAGTTGTTAATTTGTGTCTGCATAAATTTGAATGTTCCATATGCGAAATATTATGTTCATCGTTTTATAATAAAAACAGGTTAAATAGAAGACAGAAATATCCGAGTTTCGCGTTAACCTGTTAAAATATCGAGGCAACCAAGTCATATAACAACACGCTTCACATTTAATGGGATTGCAAGTTACATGCAAAAAACATAAGTCTGCACGCATTATAATTGAATACTCGTTTCGGTCATCGCCATCGTTTTGGGTTGAAACATTTTTTTTTAAATGTCAGTATTTTATGGGTTTCGTTCAGTGGTTATGAGGAATAAACCCCGTCGAGTTCTTAGGCAATTAAAAGGCTTTAATAAGTTTAATATGCATCAGCAATAATTTACAGATAGCAACTCTAAGAATTAAGTTGATTAGCATTTGATAATTCTTCTCGAATTTATTTATATTATCCTAATTGTCTATGATTTAATATTAATTAAATAAATTGTTTTATTTTTTGTTTCAGGTAAGTTGGAATTTTCAATGAAATTCTTGAAAGCAGCTTGTTTGATCCAGTATACATCTTTATGGCACCAAATTTCAATATTGTGCTTATCATTCGTGACAAAACTATCACAACTGATAATATAAATATGTATAAATATTTCATCATAATTTGAGTGTTATTGTAAGTGTACAACCACAAGATAAAATAAATTATTCTGATATGGGTGCATGATAAGTAGAATATCAAAAACTAAATAATGTATGTTCAATCATATGACTTCTGGAAATACGTATACACATAAAATATATCCGTTTAAAGCAACAACACTCCGAATGTTTATTACCATCGTACATAAAATAAAATTTGATTATAGATATCGTATTATAAAAACTATTCACAACAATAAACCATAAATTTTAAAATATATGAATGAAAAATCTTATCATCGGGCGCATATACTCGACAATATAGGTAAACGCCGACTGTAAGTACCCACAATAAATTACGATACACAGCTACACCAAAAAAAAAATATTACATATCGTATAATTTTTAACAAACAATAATTCATTGTATTTCCTTTCCATATCCATCCGCCATACCGCACCGCATCGCGCGCACTATACCGAGTCAAGTCAACGTACATAATGTTTGAAAGAAAATAAATTTTAATTTTCTTATCATTAATTTGCCATAATGTACTTTAGGAGGATTGAACCATACTCGCGTAAACCAAAAATAAAATAAAAAATGACGAACATTTTGGAAATGGTAATAACCTGCGTGTGAATTTAATTAAAGTTGAGCATCTTCTTCGTTGTTTTTTTATTTATGACTTCCAGGTTTTCGGTTATATTTTGTTGTTTATGTAGATTAGTGTTGACAGTTTTCGTGCCTAATATTTTATGGTGTAACACAATTAGGTTATCCTGTCGATCTTAAATTTTTTAAACTTATTTAAACTTCATTAAGTGTATATGAGAACATCTGAATGTAATTTGTCAAATTTAACATACAGAAATCAATAAAAGAATCGAATATGGGCAGTGGTATATGTAACAAATATCTGATATTCCCCTCTGTTGTGAAACAGTCCTCGAGTCTCGACTTGGATTTCTGTAAATCTTCAATAAGATTAATGATGACTGCTTTTGAAGAAACTTTATTTTTTACATAATTGGTGGCTTCGTTTCCAGAGTGACACCCGCCAGGAAGTGTGTCTACGCACGTATGAATCAAAGCCTTGTTACATCAGGTTTTATTTTTATTTCTCAATTTTGAAATGAATGAAACAGAAAAGATTTTGTTTTGCCACAAATAGATTATTTGTTGACAAATGGTCCAATTGATGACATACATACATACTTCTCATATGATACGTTATTGCCACAAGTAAAGCCACTGTGGCACTATTCTAGCTCTCCCTGGGAATAGGGAATTAGGAAAATATTTTCATAGCATTTTTGTCCAAATTGTATTTTTATGGCCTACTGAAGGAACAGGTTTAGTGCAAAAAAATTTAACACAAAGTTAATTGGGAAAGTATTGTTCCACAAAATTTTTATAGGAAATTTTGTTTTCCCATTTAACTTTGTTTCTAAAATATTCACAACAAACTTATTCCCTAATTCCTAGAATAGCGCCAGTGGAGTGAGATGTTGTAACTTGGCATTTTCAATACATTATCGAAGTTTATGTCTCGTTTCCCTAAACTGAAACGGCAAATGGTTCGTTAAAAAATTACTTCTTTTTATTGCTATCCCAAACTACTAGAACAAATGTGAACAATGTGTTTTTCTCAAAGTCATCGAAAATGTGATGTTATAAGAATTAGCCCCAGAGTCGAAATTAGGAACAATCGCAATCGATTTAAGCGCTTAGAAAAAGAAAATTTAAAACGAAATCTGAACCCCTCCCGGACCTTAACGAATTTGCCCGAAACCAAGACTCATCGCAATCGATTTTTGCCACTCAAACCCAACTTGCGGCAGTTTTCATGAAAAACCTTCCATTCAACTCTATTCTAATAGTTATTGCTCATATTATGTGTGCGAGCCGTCGCGTGGTTAATGTTTACACCACCAAGTATTGTCATCCAAAAGGTTCAAAAGGACGTTGTTACCAGATCGAGAATAGAAATTGAATTTCACAATTGAATTTCATATGGAGAGGAATACTGGAATGATAGAAGCAGTAAACAGTGGCGTAAGTCATCAATACCAGGCTGTTTAAAAGTTCCGGGTCTGAGTAATAAAACAGTATCTTTTTGATTAAATTCACAGTTATTTGTCAACATATATTTTCTTTCCAACTCGATACACTTATTCCAAAGAGTTTCTAATAGCTCTTTATATTTTTATAGTAGTGTTGCTGAATTGCTCATAATAGGCGTTTGTTTCGGCAATAATATCTTCATTTGAGTAAAATTTTCAGCCAGCTATTCACTCTTTCAAGCTTGGTAACTGATAATAATCACTGTGTACCAATTCTTGAGAATACGAGCGATGAGGAAGAGATTCCCAATTCGGTTAACATTTTGGCACCCAGGGGGCCACGTTGGGGAATTTTGTGCGAAAGTGAATTGATATTCAAAGTGACTTGGTAATATTTTCACTTAAACAGTTTTATTCTTTTGCAATTTTAACTTAGCTAAATATATTTGCAAATTCAAGTTTTTGACCGATCCAGCAATTCTACTCACGAAAAGCCATCGTCTTGGTGATAAAGCGTTATTTCCATTTGGGCAGTATTTCTTCTGACACTTAAATTAAGGTTTTGTTCTCAAGATCGGCTTGCCGTAGTTAATGGCTCATTGTGCTTTTTATGGACGTCAATTTGAGTGACCGATCTGGATTCGCTACATGTTAATCGGCGGTCCTGTATATTTTCATTAGAATTGATAGAAAGGTTTTCATTTATTTAAGATAATTATTTAAGTTTATCTGGTCGTTTAACCGACCTAAACATTCGGGACTAAACCATTTCATACCGGGGACAGAATCCGTTATAATGTGCATTCCCTTTTTGACGTCTTTTTGACGTCAATAACTTAAAAGCGTTACAACTGTAGCAAAAAAGCAAACGCAAAGAAATTTAGAGCGCATTCTAAATAATAGATCTCCAAGACAAAATTACAATCGAGCTGCCCAGAAATGGGTGATTAATTTAACTCACAGGCCAATTGAATAATATTGTCCATTACATGTTAAAATCCCAATTCAATCATAAGATTCAAGTGTCATTATAATTGGTTAATAAATGGCCGAGTTCTATGTAGCATGGACAATTTTCAGAATTTCCTCGAACATTATTGTTATAACCCCAATTCAGTCCTACGAAACAAATTTCATCAACATTTGTTACGAAGCGGAGTTTGTGCCACAATCATGAACAAATTCTAGAATGCTAAACACAGAATGAGGTTTCACAACAATTTATCGAAAAACAATTCACCGAAAACATCAATTCACCGAAAACAACAATTCGATAATTCTTCAAAAAAACAATTTACCTAAAACAACAATTCACCGAAAATAATTTTTTACCGAGAATGTTTCAATCAATTTCATTGTACTAGCGAATAATTTATAATAATAGAAATAATATTTTCTGTTTTAATTTATTATTACAAATGTTTAACTCACACGTCAAACAGTTCTTATCGAGTCGAATTTTGACGAAACAACTATAATATAGTCGTTTTAGGTCAATTTTTGTAACAGAATTTTTCGAAACCCATACTTTACCGAAAACCAAAATTAATAGAAAACGGCAGTTTACCGAAAACAAAAATTAATAGAAAACGGCAGTTGTGGGAAAAATTTAAGAGTTTGCTTTTTCGAGTGCCAAGAGTTTTAATTTTCTGAAAATTAGGCCAAAGTAGATTTGTATAATGAAAATTGTGAATATGAGTTCAATTAAGTATGGTATAAAGGATAAATGCATATGTGATTCTAAAATATTGTTTACAAATAGTTCTGAAATCCGGCCAACTAGAGCGGAACTACGATTTTTCATAGTCGATCGTGCGTTTCGTTTATAGTAGAGTTAATATGAGATTCTGAAAGGTTGTTTAACCAGTTCTGAAATAAGGCCAACAGGGACGTAACTAGGCCATTGATTCTAAAACTGGTTTATAAAATAGTTCGGGAATATGGTCAATTTAACGGTCATTTCTTAACCTATAATGCTAAAATTCAGAATGTATGATGATAATGTTATTTTAAAATGTAGTTCTAGAATATGGCCAAGATGTAGTTCTAGAATATGGCCTACTGAGTCGAAACTTAGCCATTTCTTAATCGATCGTTTCTATTCACATGTGAAGTTCAACAGGGGCTCTAAACAGACCTACCAGATCAACATGTTCTTATTGGCGACCCTTACTCCGTCTATTGTTACTTAGTCCAATCACACAGATTGTATCTGCTTAACGAGCAATACGTTCCACTGTATTTATAAAATTTTCATTTTAAATCAGTGCCTTAGAATAGTACCAGGTAAAGAGCTTCTGGTGGTAAATTTCCGAAAAGCGTGTTCTCAACTTTGTTACGGTACTGTTACTGAAATAGGTCATTCTGCATGGTTCTCCACAAGCAAGTGCGTGAACTTATCCCAGTATTTCATCCCAGAAAAATAAAAAATGCTCATCAAGCAATACTAGTTATATCCCATCCCAGGTTTTTAAATTCAACCCAGAAAATTTTAAAATGTCACAAAATATGATAATAGATGATTTAAAGTGTCCATTCTTCAAATATTGTTGGTGCCTAACACATAATATCCCTTCTCAACCTAAAATACATAAAAACCAGGAACACATAAAAATTGATGACATACTTCTACAGCTGGAAGAAAAATTCTATTAGTAAATATAAACTTATAATATGTATAAACTTACTTACAATTCCATTAACATATAATCTATTATTAATTCGGGCAAACCTGAAAATATATAGTATTTAATTAGTAATTAGTTTAATAAGATAAATCATAAATACTTAGCTCACAACCATAATTATGCAGAAATTGTTTTATTTACAATTTCCATTTTTGGCGTCTATGTCTACCAACAAGAACAAAAAATTGTAGTAGAGGTATAATATGGAAACAAAACTGCGTTACAATCAGGGCAACGCACTGAACTTACATTTCAAATCGACTTGGAAGTAACTTGTCAAATTTATTCATGTTCCAAAAAATTAATTCATTATAAGAAAAATCTTTGCAAACTCAACAAGTGAAATTACAAAATAAATTATTCAATAAAATAAATATCTTAAAATAAATAAAATTGGTGTATAAAATGTGGATATTATAAAAAGCATAAAGTTCTATGTCTAGGAAGTTGAATTGGAATGTTTGTTCAGTGACCTTCTTGAGCCTGTTAGGCGTAAATGTTTCGTTTTGAGACCGGGAACTTCTGAACGGGCAGAAGAATTAAAATCCAGCATTAAAAACTTGCCCAGAAAAATTAATTTCTGCATATGATCAGAAGAGGCAACTGTTCCAAAGTTAGAAACTTTTCAGTTCAAATCACCTTGCTTTCTCAGTAGTCACTAAAAACATGAAGAGCGATGAAAGAGCGGCAAATAATTCAAAATAGTTTTTCAGAAAGCGGAAACTAACTTTGGATGTATAATTTCATAATAGAAACAGAATTTTATTGTAATCGTTTGAGAAATTCCTTAGTTCCATTAAAATGAGCCATTCTCCATATTTATATTTGGAAACGATATGGAATTTCATTTTTATCATACTGATTGAGTTCCATCTCAATTACATAGTTGTCCTACACTAATCAGTTGAGAGATAGCTAAATCGCCCTCATATTTTCGATTTGTGAGAAGCGCATTCGCTGACTAACACTAGACGGAGGCAATCAGGGGAAAATTTTTAATCTGATAACATGCAGATTCCAGCTTATGTCAGAAATCACTCAATGAAATAAAACTTATTTTAATATCGCATTTTACAATTTTAGCTCCATTGAAAATTAAAAATTTTCATTGTTAAAGAAATGGACCACTTCGGTCTCAGTTGATCGTATTCCAGAACTTTCAAAAATAATTTAAAGGCTGCATTTCGATCCAAAATACTCAATATCCCATCCCATTCCAATTCTACATAAACAATTTGTCTATGATCGCCTATGAAATGGAATAGTTCCTCCTCAGTTAGCCATATTCCAGAAATTATTCCAAAAATCATTTCCAAACTATACACCCGATTTCTTTGTGATCGGTTTTGAAATGGCCTAGTTCCATTTCAGTTGGGGATATTCCAGAACTTCTATCAAAAAACATTTTTCTATCCTAGTTTCATCTTACTCACCCTATTTTATGATGATTGGTTAAGGAATCGTCTAGTTCCGTCCCAATTGATCACATTGACGAACTGCTTCCAAAACTAATGTTAGATTTCAATTTCAATTAAACTTAGGACCAAACCACGATGACATTTTATTTTAATTCTTGTCTCTTCATCAGTATAGTTTATAATTCGATTTTATCTGTGTAAGAAACTTTTAAAAACTAAAAGAATTGATGAATACGCTGAAATGGGTCGAGATACAGAGTTGGCGGACAAGGAACAAGGGCAACTTTTGGCCTTCCGTGCATCTGGAATGACTATCCGAGTAATTGTTGCTCGAAATGGTGGAAGTTAGACGGTAATAAATTTGCTGAAATTGATAGAAAGGTATGGTTAAATGAAACCCCATGTAGAAAATCAGTTATCTCTGCTAGAGATTTACGGGAGGTAAACGATTGGCAGTGCACAAATGAAATAGCTTTGTTGAAATTTGGAGTTCTCTCATTCTCAATATAAATGTAAGATGGGTTCAGCAGATTTTGGAAGCTAACTGTAACTAGGAGTGTACGAAACCAGTTGCCTAAACTGCAATAAACAGTTCAGACTAGTGAGATTAGATTTCGCAAAAAAAATGTATGAGAAGAGTGAACATAGGTTATATTTTAAGATGAGGAAGAGTTCAATATTGATGGTTCAGATGGATCATAGTAATATTTCTGAGAGAATGTCTCTTAATCTTGGCCGTGGATCATTGATGATTTGGGAGGCCAACAGATATTATGGGAACCCCTATATGCTTTATCTCAACGAAAATAAATGCAACCAAGTATGTTGAATTGTTAGACGATTTAGAAATAATCTATGGAGATCAAATTGATGGAACAAGTTATATTTTCCAACAAGTAAACAATCACTTGGAACTCATGATAATTTAAAGTTTAATAATAACCGTTTATCTTAGTGGCGCCTGAAGTCCAGATTTAAACCAGACCGAGAACCGCTGGACAATATTATGAAACAAGTTTTCAAAAATTGTCGTCAGACCGAATGTGCCAAAATTGACCAGGGCCCAAAAACTTATAATAGTTATATGCCATGTCATTTATAACAACTCATTGTCAACCAAGGTGCTAATACAAACTATTCAATTAGCAATTGGTATTTAAAAAAATATTTCATTGTAATAAAAATGGGTGTGGTCTTTCATAATTTCGTATGGGTTACAAATTCAAAGTTACTTATCTATATACATATTTATATTATAGTATCCCAAATAAAGTTTCTGTTTGCTTAAGCTAACACTTAATCATTTTGTGAAAACTACATTATTGAATTAAAATATATTTTTAAATTTAGTCCTATCATTATTTCGTATAGTGTATTTTATCCTTCGTATACCCAATTTCATTATGCTTGATTAAGAAATGACTTAGTTCCATCATAGGTGGCTATATTCAAGAGTTTAAAAAAATAGTTTAGTCTCATTTACATCCTGCATCCAATTTTATCATAATCGATTATAAAATGGCCTTATTTCGGTTTAGTTCGCTACATTCCAGAACTTCATTCTGCTTCTTCGGCCATATTCCTTGAACTTTCTCAAAATTGCAGAACGTCCTAAAAAAATAGAATTTCATTTCCATTCTTCGACCTCAATTTTATCACGATCTGTTGAGAGATGACTTAATTCCAGATCTAAAAATTTTCGCAGGCTCATATTCGAATTAAATTACCATCATACAAACTGACCATGACTATTCGTTCGTAATAGAGATTTGACAACCCCTAATGAACTTTCAAACGGAAATTATTAAAATTATCCAGAACTCCATGTTTGCGGACATCATCTATTAAATGAATAAGGCTGTGAACATTATAGCTGATATTGTTAAATCCGTATATGTCACCGAAAATTTCCACAAACGATTTGGTTAGGCATTATGCTGTTTCAATATATTTTGAATATCGCTTTTGTCATTTGAATAAATGGTAATTGCACAGTCTAGAAGTACAAAGTGATCGTAAACTTCAGTACAGATGATCCTTTTAATACTATTGTTCCTGCATACAACAAAAATGAACGAAACTCTGTTCCTTTCCAGAAACTAATCCCATATAACGTTCAAATATCTGTATTAAATTCATCTGGTTGGGTCTAACAAATTCTCCGTAAAGCATTGGATATACCTCTGCTTGAAAGTTTAACTCCTAGTTTGGAATTTCCTTTTATCCATATTAGGAGCAGTTTTTTCAATATTCCTAGACAAATTAAATGAAGTTAGTCTAGTTAAAACGATATCACCATATCAATGGGCAATTCTTCCAATATGTGTGTCATATATGTGATACTCCTGCTGAGTTCTATTGCGAAAGCTCTCATTTGTTCGTATAAGTGACAATCAAATTGACCAAAACTAATTTTATATGTTCGTTGAAAGTAGTCTCCTTCTACCTCACATCTATCAAAATATTCTTTATGTCCTTTAAGGAATGCTCTGGCGGGAGCATCACAAATATAACTATTTATTTCTATAGAAATCATTACGGAGTTAATGTTGACACCTTCGCTAAGTATTTCCTTAATTTCAACTATGAAATCCTGTAAAAATTCTATAGCACTGTTTGGTTTTGATTGCCAAAAGCAAACGGTCTTAATTTTAAATTTTGTTTTGAACCCAAGATTGGCCAAAACTGTCCCTTTGAATTTTTGCTAATGGGAAGTCGCATCAACATTAAAATGAGTAAAAGTTTCAATGAGATGCTGGGAGCATTTTCCAAATTTTTTTTTAACATATAACTTAGCCTAAAATGAGAATATTCCCCCGTGGAACAACTCGGCAAATATTTTTGATTGGTGTTTGGAGCAATGTTCTTGCGTCTCTTGGTATCCCGAATATTTTATGCTGAATTAATTTTTCCAAAAGAGTGTTTATAGCAACATGTGTTACTTTGTAATTTATAGCTCATGACCTCAGTTGATGATCTCTTATACAAATCTATGACTCTTCTTCTCTTTCACTGTCCGATGTTTCATATTCAGATACACTTGTTTCAGAACCATTTTTTCTGTCTTTAATATAGTAATTGTTTTTATTTATTTTTCATTTGATTTCTAATTTAGAATGCTATTTGTTATAGTCAAATTTGCATTTCATTTCCTTAATTTGGTCTTTACATTATTAAGGTGACTGAAAATGCGCTCAACCTCCAGATTTGAAATCCTTATGCTGAAATACCTCACTCCAAAAGCTTTTCGTAGTGGTTGTGCTGCTCCATGTTTTGATCATTAAATTGTTCCATTGCGAATTAATTTTATCACTTGAAAGGCCGTCTATCTGAAATTCTATTGGCTGTTTCTTTAAACGCAAGCATTCCTCAATACAAATATACAAATATACTATAAAGATTTAAATTTCTATGCATTCTTTGCTGTAACTCTTTGATCAGCTTTATTAAAAATTGCTGGCAGTTACATCGAAAAAGCATTTCTTGTTCTAAAGTAATTTTGTAGTTCGATTTCATTTTGAATAGTTTATCCTCGCACTCAATGCCTAAGTATGGTCTGCTTTGCAATTCTGCTTTATCTATATTCAGAGTATATTCGATTTTATGGCCTTCTTGTGCTGCATCCACAGAATTATTTTAATCATAATTAAATTTAACAACCTTTTTAATCAGTGAAATTAATAAATATTCTAATTCGGCTAAAACTTTAATAAATTCGGCATTTTCACTTTCAAAAATTGTATTCACCCTTTGAACTTCATGAAGGATCGGTTTTAGAAAACATAAATAAACAAAATTTAGATCATCGTCGAACATTTTAGCGAGGCTTGATAATTTCTTCCTGTTCTGCTATGCGAAAATATGTTTTCAGCTCGAGATATTGTTTATGAATTCTGCTAACGGCAGATGCTATTGACAACCAACGAGTTGCGCATGATTGGGTGATTTTTAGTGGATGATGCCCGTCATTTATTAATTTATTAATTTATAAATGGTCTGGTTAACTTTGCCGATTAGATGACGTGGCAAACCAATTGTAAGTTTCACTTATTATGAACTCAATATCTTTTGGAACGCATGCAAGTGCAGCGGAAGAAACAGCCAGCTGAAGTGAATTACACACACATGGTATTAGAATTATTCTAGGATTTAATGCCTTTAATTTAGCAAAAACGCCTTTCCTATAACGCCAGTCATTACGTTCGCGTTATCGGTCGCCAAACCAGTCATATTTTGAATATTTAAATTATATTCTTTCAGTGCCGAAATAATTCCGGCAACAATTCCATCCGCGTCACAAGAATCAAGGAGCTCGAGCTTCAACAGTTTGGTTTTAATAGTTTTCTCGAAATGACTATAGTATTTTATCACAATGCCGAAAAAATGCAATGTTATCCTAATTTTCTCTATTAACTTTTCTAGGAGTCTAGGACTTACCTAAATATTTGATTACGCTATATCCGTAGACTCATAATATGAAATTTAGTCAAAAAACCACATGCTTGGGCCCAATTCCAGTCAAATAAACAGTCGACTGGTTTTTTAAAATTATTCCAGTTCAACGCAATGAAATCCAGTCAAAACGGCAACACTGGTTAAAAGCGTTATTTTCAAGCCTTTAAGTTTAACTTTAACTTGATTCTAATTTAACCTCAACTTTGGTTGAAAATTAGTTGAATCGAGGTTGATAGGTATCTAATAAGTTGATTATTAACTTTACTGTGATATTCGATCTATCTTTACCACAATTTTAAATTATAACTGGTATTTAACTTAAATTAAACTTTGGTTAAAATCAAGTTTATAAAAACTAGATATTCAACCGATAGGTTAATTTTTTTTCCCATAACAAATCCAATTTATTAACATTATTTTACATATTTGTTTCAAACTATTTGGGTGGATCCATATAAAGGCCACGCACTTACTATGATGCCCGCTGTCCCGAATTTAGGCACTCAGGTACAACTACTATTTTATATTACAATATATACAGTGGTTTTTTTATAAAACTTATACTAGCACACATAATTCAAATTAGATGGTAATTTATATAATATGTATTAATATTAGGAACTGACAAAAAAAATGTTAACAAAAAAAATCAAAACAAACTATCGTGAAACATTTACTAAAACCATTTACATACACATTCGTAACACTGTAACAAGAAAAATTAAAAATTAAATTAAATGTTATTTTATAATCAACTAGACTACGCTAAACTATTTCCAATAATCTTTATTGGTGATAAGGTCCCGTGTCATGTCCAATATTTCGCGCATCTTGTCTCGTATTCATCCGGCTCCATCTTTTTTATCTTCGTGTTGTACCTTAAATGTTCGTCTGGATTCTCGAATTTGTCACTCTCAAACCATTTCTCGTTCGGTCTCCTTTGAACGTGATAAATTATTGGTATGCCCGCTCGATTTTGGGTGTATCCCAGCCGGTCAAGATGCATAAACGTATTTGGTCCGGGTACTTTCCCGTCCATAATATAATGATTTGCCAATATTGAATCGATGTGATATGGTCCGTATACTAATGAATTTACCGTGTTTGAACATACTCGTAGTATATGATTTCGTGTTAACTTTATAATATGATTGTCAATGCGGTCCGAAATTGTCATATTGTTTCTGATTCGATATGTAGTGTGTGTATTCTGTTTCTGCTTTTCTATATACGCCGCAACAATGACGTATACATTTGTGTTCGAAAACCCTTAGCTGTTCCATATATCTTGGTGCTTGGTTATACCATACTGGACATCGTACCGTACTGGACATCGGTTATACCGTACTGGATTGGTCGTATTAATGCCTTTTACCCGATTGTTTTAACTCGTTCACTGATGTGTTTGCTGTAGAAAAGTCGACGTGCCCCCATAAATGCACGCCTTGCCTTTTCTAATTGTTTGCTCGTATGTTCTGCCATGTAACACATGTTGTCTATGTTCACACCCAAATATTTTACTGTTCTTTTTAGTTCTACCGATTGATTATTAATTTTGACATTCAATTTTTTCCAATTTCTTTTTAGATCACGATTTGCACTTCTTAACGGTCGCCGAAATAATATTGATTCACATTTAGAGGTGTTCATCTTTCCAATCATCTCTGCCGTGTATAAATTGAACAGTATTGGTGCTGTTATTGACCCTTGTTGTAGTCCGTTCATAATTTTAAATTCCATAGTTGATACTGCGCCTCCCGTTGTAATACTGTATTTTCGATTGTATAATAATTCATATAAAATTTCGATAATCTCGATGTTAAAATTCATCTCCTTTAATTTTGCCAATAAACCATCCAGCCAAATTGATTCAAATGCCTTTTTTATATCGATCATCGCAGCGTTCGTGGGATTCTTAAAACTAAGTTGGTGGCAAACATCCGACACTAATTTTGTTATGGCATGCACAGTACTATGCCCCTTTCTGAATCCAAACTGATTGTCCGGCATTAAATTGTATTTGTTTACATAGTATAGGATTTTTTCGTTGATTATGATCTCGTATACTTTACCCAAGTTTGATAGTAGACTGATGGGTCGGTAGTTCTTTTCAAAATGGGAAAGACGCGTGCCATTTTCCAGCAATTTGGAAACGATTTGTTATTTAAAAGGTTATTAAATAGTGTACAAATTTCGATAATAATTGATTCTGGTAAATGTTTTAATATTATATTTGGTAAATATTAGGTCTGGGTCACAAGATTTTTTATTATTTGCTAATTTTAGTATGTCCGAAAGTTGTGCTACCGAAATGAAATAATTTGGATCGTCTGCTGGTTAATTTGGTGCGTTTGCTCGATTTTCTGCCGAAAATTGTGATTTTGTGTGGTGTATCAGTTTGTCCTCAAAATGTTTTTGTTTGATGGGCCCCATTACTCCATCCACTCTTTGCTCGTGTTCCAGTTTGCCTAGCGTTGGATTCCTTTGTGTGTGTTTCTCAATATGTTGGCCAATTATATTTAAATTTGTTTGCTGGTCGAAAATTTGGAATTTATTGTCAAGTTTTACAATTTCACTCCACTCAATATTCAGGTTAGTGCTCTCATTCGTGTTGTTTTCGTCAATTTCGAGCATTTTGATGTTCATATCGTTTGATGTCATCTTCGTTAATTTTTTGATCTCCGACCACATTTTGGGACCCGGTTTGATTTCTTTCATTATGTTTACCCAATATTTTTCGATTTGTCTTTTGACATTTTGTTCGATTAATTGAACCGTTCGTTTTATTTCTACTTTTCATTCGTCAATTGGTTGAGTTACTGCCATGTTGTTATTGCCGCCACAATTTCTCCCACGATTACTATTTATTTTGCGCATTAAAGTCTTAATTTTTGTAATTAGGGAACTTTTATGTTTGTATAATCGCTCTATTGTCGCATTCGTATAGCCAACCATGTTGTTGCAGCGTCTCTGCTTCGGTACGTTTTCTTTTATATTACTCAAAATTAACCGTGTTAAATTTCCAATATAAAAATAAATTTCGTCATCGTTTAGGTTTTGATCATTTGGTATGAGTACTGCAGGGATCCCCTTGTTATAATTATTATTTGTTGTTACTGCCGCACGATATGCCTCATCTAAACACTTTGTTCACGCTGGCCAATTTATCCCGTTGAAATTATATCTCGTTCGTTTATGTTGGTCCTCTTCGTTCATGCCCCTTTCGAATTCCCCGATTTCTCGTACAATAATTTCGATTGCCTTATGGTCGCTGTCATAACGGTGT
Source organism: Nephrotoma appendiculata (assembly GCA_947310385.1). Classification (NCBI taxonomy): domain Eukaryota; kingdom Metazoa; phylum Arthropoda; class Insecta; order Diptera; family Tipulidae; genus Nephrotoma; species Nephrotoma appendiculata. Next base: position 239,906,117 of record OX371225.1, on the reverse strand, counting down.
GTTGGTATCTCCTGCTGACTGTTTGTATCAATTTGAATGCGAGTGTCCATAATGGCGAGATCTAAATAATTTCCCGAACGTATCATTGTCGGTGCGTCATTTTTATACATTTTCAATCTATATTCCATATCATTTTCATTTATCCAACGATTTAAACGGTTCTCCCTAGAATTATTCGCGGCATTATACCCCAATTTGCATGCCTGGCATTCAGGTCACCTGCTATGATATAGAAATGATTTGGATCGTCTAAATTTAGTGTTATAAAATTTTTGTTCCATTCTTCAATAAAGCGATCGTCTATAATTTGGGAAGCGTTCCCCGTGCAATATATCGAAATTAGAAAAATATTGTTCATTGAATGTGTTATATTTAATTTGATGACGGCAACTTCTATACCCGCTCGATTACTTATGGCTTGTGGCGCAATTATTTTATATTTTAACCCGCTTTTTATTTGAATTGCTGTACCACCTCCTTGTTTAGCGTTTATTCGATCCCTTCGTATCATCTCATACTCTATGAACTCAATTTTATGTTTTGAATTTAGCTTTGTCTCATTAATTAGTAAACAGTCCGGTTTATGATCATTCAAAAATTTTAATAAATTTAACCTCCGTTGAACACTCACGATCGAGTTCACATTTAAAGCGATAATTTTGAAATTTGGATTTACAATGACCCAATTATTTGCAAAAGTTGAGCAATTTGCTCACTCTGTTGCTCAATTGTACGTGCCATGCCATTCATTCGTGATGTAAGCTGCTGTATCGTTATCTCGTTTTGTTGCCGTTGCTGCTGCTGTTGTTGTGGTTTCTGGGGACCACCACTCATCATTTCTGCAAACGTTTCGTTCTCTTTGCTTACCTTCGTCGATGTTAACATTTTTGGTACCGCCTTCATCGTTTGGTTCTTTCTTTCTTCCATTCGTTGTTTTAGCCGCTTCACCATTGCCTGATATACGGGGCAACCTTTGTATGAAGCTGGATATCCGGCCTTGTTGCAATTGATACAATGTATCTCATTTTTGGTTGTCTCATCAGTTATTGTGCATTCTCCTGGTTTATGGTTCCCTGTGCATTTGACGCATCTGAAATCTAGATTGCAATTAACCGCTGTGTGTCCGTACCGTTGGCAGTTCTTGCATTGCATAATGTTCCCTGTTCTATTTAGTGGATGCCATGTAACTCTTTGCTAATTTATAGTACATTGATGCTATATACTATATTTAGTGGCGTATTAGCTGCGAATTGGATTATGTATAGTGGTAATAATCGTGTTGGCTCATCTACTCGTTTTGATCTCATTTGAATAATTTTTCTATTTTAATTTCACGGTCGCATTCTATGTCCGTTTGTAGTTCTGCAATGTCTTCATTCTCTGTTAGACCGCGTAGTACTAGTGATTTTAATTTCAATTCTTTTGGTGGGTAAGTAAAAAATTTTGTTTTGACATCGTTAAAAACTGTTTTAAAGTATTGTAGCAGCTTTCTAAAGAGTCGATTACTACTGTATGTTTGTTTGCGTTGACTCGTCTCACTTCAAAATTATTCACTTTTCACCTTTTGCTAATTCGATAATGTTTTTGATTTCTTGTCCGTGTATATGTAGTGGCGATGGTCGAGGACTCTTCCGTTTTGATAGTGGTGTATCATTTTTATTACTATTATTGTTGTTTATTATTTTTAATATTTTTGTTAATTATCGTATTAACATTTCTTGCGCGCACTCGTTGTTTAACTAATTCAAAACCCTCATCCATATCTTGATTTGAATTGTCATATATCATATTACAATCATTTTCGCTTTCATTCTCTATTTATTTATTTTATTTATTTATTTATTTATTTATTTGTTCATTGACATTACAATTTTGGTAAAGGAAAAGCACATATGGAAGCAATATAAATGAGGAACAACAACCACAAAAAAAAAAAAAATACTTCCATTAGGCATAAAAACCTCAGATTTTTTCAAAAAACAAATCCACTCCATGCTAGTACCCTCCGTATTGAGCTCAAGCTCATTTGTTATAGAGAACACTGCAAGAAGTGAATACTTACATACTACATACAAAAATAATACAAATGAAAAAAATTATTACAAAAATAGTACTACATGTATTATCATTCAAGCGCTAAATAATCCGCTTTAAAAGATTTAGGCGACGCTGACCTCTTAATTTCTAGTGGAATAGAATTCCAAAGAGAAATACCCCTAACAGAAAAGGATGTATTTAAAGACCTACACAGATTTATAGGGGGAAGTAAACGTAAATTTGAAGAATGGGACCTACTGAACAATAACTTGTTAAATAAATAGGGAGGTTGCTTCGATCTGAGAAGCTTAAAAATAAAAAGACACACACGAAGTTCATAGAAGTTAACCAAACTACAGCCAAGAGTCAAATTTAAGAAAGGAGAAATGTGATCATATTTCCTAATACTAAAAATGAAACGAGTACAAGCATTGAAACATCTTTGGAGAACATTCATATTATCCTGAAGCATTCCAAACAAAACAACGTCACCATAAAGAAAATGTGGAAGAAAATGCGAGAGGAACATACGCTTTTTAAAACTACTATCAGCGAGCCCTACAACCTTATATAAACAACTAAGCATTCCAAAAATCCTTTTACTAACCTTAACTAAATGATCACCCCAAGTAAGAGTTTTATTAAAAATTAACCCTAAATTTCTAACTGTATTAGAGAATGGAATTAAACAATCACCGAGAAAAATTCCAGGAAAAGAGGAAGTATTTAAAGATTTTTTATAGATTATAATAGACTGGGATTTACTAGCATTAAGAGCGAGTCGGTTAGATAATGACCAACCATAAATACTTTCCAAATCATCGTTAATTAAAGAAATATTAGAGCGAATGGAATCATTATCTAAGCGACTACTCCTATATATTTGGACATCATCAGCAAATATATGAAAAGAAGAATGACGAATGGAACATGCAATATCATTAATGTACATTGAGAATAGTAAAGGGCCAAGAACCGACCCCTGAGGAACGCCAGAAGAGACAGGTAAAAAGTCAGAAAAGGAATTGTCATAAAAGACTGCCTGAAAGCGACCCGAAATATAGTCTAAAACCAATTTAGCAGCAGAGAGAGAAAAATTAAAGTTTGAAATAAGCTTATTAAACAAAATTTGATGATTAATCGAATCAAACGCTTTAGAAAAATCTAACAGAGTAAGGCAAGTCATTTCTCTTTTACTCATACTACGACGAATATCATCACAAACATTCAGTAAAGCAGTGGTAGTACCGTGAAACCTTCTAAAACCTGATTGAAAAAGGCTAAGCAAATTAAAGCTATCAATATGAGATTGAATTTGGTTTTTTACTACGAATTCAAATGCCTTGGACAGAGAACTTAAAATGCTAATAGGGCGGAAATGGGAAAGCTCAGAAGGATTACTAATTTTAGGAATAGGAATAATTTTACTCATCTTCCACTGAGCGGGATATGAAGAGGTCGTTAAAATAAAATTGAAAATATGTAACAAATACCTTGATACAATAGGAAAAATGCGCTTAACTAATTTCAAACTAACCATATCTAAGCCAGTGGATTGCGATTTAACTTCCCAAATAGCAGAATGCAAATCAACAGTAGATATATTTGTAAACGAAAAAGAATTAAGGGGTTCGACGGACACTAAATCAATAATGGAAATATCATGAGTGTGACTAGAGTTAATTAGATAAAGGTTAAAATCATTTGCTTTGAAATCTACAGAAGCAGCCCCTTTGCAACTACCAAGACCCAAGTTGCGCACGTTGCGCCAAAATATCTTAGAGGGAAGTGAGGGATCTAACTTATCCTTGAAAAAATTTTGCTTAGCGATACGAATTAAACCTACCACTCTATTTCGAGATTCCTTATAAGCTAGATAAGACAAAGAATTAGGGCTAATTTTCCAAAGACGATATTTGGAAAAACGAACAGAAATAGCACTCAAAATCTCTTGAGTCATCCAAAGGGGGGATCTAGGTCTAAAATAAATAGTAGTGAGAGGAACGGAATTATAAAATACATAGGTAATAGAGGAATTAAAATAGTCAATTTGGTCAGTAGAAGTAGATAGAGAAAAAATATTATCCCAACAAATAGAGCCACAAGTTGATGAAAGGTGAGATTCATCAATTTTAGAAAAATCCCTAAAGCTGAAACTTTTAGGTCTAGGTCGAGAGTAATAATTAACAGAAAAAACAAGAAGATCATGGTGAGAACCAATACCAAGAGACAATTGATTGAAAAAACAAATGGAATTATCAGCAGAAGCAACGACGTGATCAATGAGCGAAAAAGAACCACCACTTGCAGTAGCGCAAGAGTAAGTAGGCTCTACAGTATTATAAATCGAAAGGTTAATGCTATTTAAGATATTCAAATAGCTACGAGAAAATAAAGACTCTTGAGAAATATCAAAATTAAAATCACCCGAAATGAAAACCTCATCATACCGACAGGAAAAATAACTAAAAAGACACTCAATGTCTAAAAGGGATTTCTTGAATCGAGCATAAGACCTCTTGTTTGTTTTAGGAGGATTATAAACTACACCTAAAAGAAATTTCCGCTTATTCACGAAGACATTTAAAAAAAGAAACTCAAAGTCAGAAACGAGCCTTTGAGAAATTGAGGGGGTACCGATACAACACTACATTTAATATGCTCGTTAACATATATGCATACCCCACCATAATTAACCGGTGGACTAACCCTATCCCGCCTGAACAAATTAAAGCCACTAATGGCCAACGCAGAATTAGAAATATTAGATGTCAAAAATGTTTCCGATAAACAAATAACATCAATTGGGACCCCATTAAAAGTTTGACGAAGCTCGTCAATATTCAAAGTAAGGCTTTGAACATTCAAACTAACCACGTTAAACATGTTGGACCTAGTCCGAAGCATACATTTTAAGAGAACCGAGGGCAAATAAATGCTCTCGGTGGGCATCGCGAGTCGTGGCGCACTTCAATAACAATACTTACATGCATACAAAATTTCATATACATAAATACTATGTTCTTTAAAGGAAGAACCAAGATCACAGAACTTCGTGTTAAAATCTAAAAAGAAACAAATAAAAAGAAGCCAAATAATAAAAGTAACAGAAAACTATATAAGAGGAGCGATACTTATCAATTAAATAAATCCTAAAAGCCAAAATCCAGAGGAAAAGCCGCAAAATTAAAATTAATTCTATCTCTTGTATTAATGGCGCGAACAAATTTTTCGATTAAGAGTTTATATTATTATTAGTGCTTTCAAAAATGTTTGATCGTAATGCATCAGCCAATTGGTCTTTCAACCCAACTAACATTTTGCCTTATAAAATGTCTTTTAAGAATATTTTTCACTTAAAAGAGCCCTAGAATAACATTCTCCAAGAATGTTTAAAACTGAATACTTATTAGCTTCTTGTCAAAGAAATGTCGATTTATAAACTTTATTATATTCTTACATGTCATTTTTACACCTTGCCAGATTCTGTTGTAAAGCTGTTTCTTACACCTCACTTAGTATACTCTTATTGTTTTTAGTGGAAATTTTTCTTAGCCAAGACATATTTAGTCTTACAGTGCTCTTAATTTCTTTCTTTATAAGTGTTCTGTAGGATTTCTATTGAACAAGAGTTTTATAAGATTATAACATAAACAAATCTTTATGGGGAACGCTATAAGATTTATTGTTTAAATTCTTTAACAAGAGCCTTTAAAGTGTGTTTCTTTTAGAAAATATGACATTTGTTTGAGTACCGCAGAAAACAAAACTTAATGATCGACTTAACTCTAAAACTAATTAATGTTATAAATCGATTGTTAGATATACATATTACTGTTTTATTCAGTTTTTTTATTTCAATAATATAGTAAATATGTCTCTAAATATAAGCCAGTGGCAAAATATTCTCCTAATAGTCTTGGATAAGTTCTCTTAAGAAAAACTCATACCTCTCCCTTATTACATATTTACTTTATTCTTACATAGGATAAAGATAAAAATATTCTTTAAATACTCTTAGATGTTTTCTATAAGAAAAACTCATACTTTTCCCTTATTACATACTTACTATATTCTTACATAAGAAAATAATTAAAAATATTATTTTAGGTGACATTTCTGTCAGTGGCGAGCTCAGGGTAAACGCATTTAATTATTTGGTGATAAAGTATACAAATACACAGTATTGCAACAGTATAACCGAGTTGTTGTATCAGGTGAATCTGGCCAAGTCCAGGACATGGTGTAGAATTTTTTACATATTTTGCTGGTTAATTTATATTTATTTCTTCAATTTTACCGAAGTATATAAACTCAAGCCGACCCTGGAAACTAATTTAAACGTTTTCTTATAAGACACTTATAAGATATTTCACGTAGAATGTCATTTCGTGCATATTGGTTTAGGAATTTCCATTATGGAAAAAGCATCCATTTTATAATTTTTTAGAAATTTTTTTTTCAAATGGAATATTTTTGTATATTTTGGCAATTTTAGGAACTTAGCAAGTGCTTTTATAGAGTTTCCTCTCATAACAAGTACTATGTACTATTTTAGTTAGTCCATTTTATGATATTTGTTTTTTTTTATAATTTTTATTTTTTAAATAATAATAATTCTTTATTTTATTATTCGAATTTTTAAGAGCGCAAAAAAATTAGATCTGGTAGCTATTATTTTTAATTGAAAAATTTGAATTCGCAGCTAAATTCTATGCTAATTTCAATGTAAATTTTAATTATATAAAAAGCAATTAATTTTTCAAGCATTATCTGTTTTAATTTAATTTATCTGTTGTAATTGTCAATGATAATAACAAGTTTGTTATAAAACTGAATTAAGAATTATTAAAGTTGTATAATCCTATAACATAATTTCCAAAGATTATAACAATATAGGAATACAACGTCAGTCTTAAAACGCTCATACATAAGAATTTATATATTCTGATAACAAACTCACGAAAGACTATTCTTATAACTTATGACTTACTCTCTGACTATTCTTATAACTTATATCATTCTTTCACAAGAAATATAAGGCTTATATGATACTTATATACACCTTAGATGTCACTTATTTTAACCTTATATGCCCAAAAAGTTCGCCAGAAGACTCTTAAAAGTTTAATATAAGATGCATTTTAACTCTTATATGACGCTCATAAATTTCAAAATTGTTAGTTGGGAAAATCTTGACCTCGTTGTTTAAATTTTTAATTGTATTTTTCAAGGAGAAAAACTCACCTGGCAAATTTTCGTTTTCCATTGTTCGTTTCATTGACCTAACTGTTGTACTACATGATGCCATGGTTGTGCTATCCTCACATTGAGACTCTTCATTGGTTGTGGATTTTGTTATCTCATTTTGAAGCTCTTGTATACTTGTAGCCATTGTTATAATTTTGTTTAACTTATTTAAACAAGGTACCGACGAGTACCGGCTGGTAAGGCTATTTCGTCTTTGTTTTACCATGAACACTAGTTTATTCACTTGTTTACACTACTATTCACTTAATTCCTCAATAATACTACTTATTTGGGACACTGTCCGTCCACTAAATAATAAAAACAAAAATATTCAAAATATGAAAAATTTTCAATCAGATATTCCGAAAAATTGAAAAAATAATAATTGAAAATGAAAAAAATAAATAAATGAAAATTCTAGAATAATAGGGTAGGGGTCCTTAAAATATTTAACGGGCACACGACACACTTTTTGTAGTTTAAATCACCCAACCGAACCGAGGGTAGCCCCATATTAGGGCCCCTTACGTTTTCAGAACTACTTCACGGAAATGGCTTTTAGCCGCATTAATTAATTTATTTTATCTATTCACTTTATATTATATTTATATATAATTATTATTATTATTACTACAAATTTAGCATAAATGCTTTGATTAATTAGTTAATTATATAATATAAAATTTCCCTATAGGAAAATTATTTTATTATTTTAGGAAAAAAACAATTTGACATCCTTTCAGTGCGACTACTCGATTACCGATAGGTTAATTGTTTACTCTATATTGACATAGGATTGAGAAACCTTTGAGTTTTGAACTAGTTCAATCAAAGTTTGATATTAGTGAGAACGTAAACCTTCAATGTCTTTTGAACTCAATTATAACTTAAGTTTAAATAAGGTTTGAAAATATTTAAGAATAACTAAAACCATAAAAAAGAAAGCACAAAAGCTTCGGTAGTTGTACACATATAAACAATATAAGTAAAGTTTAGTAAGCAAATTATACGAAATTATGTTACTCAAACTTATTACAGGGAACAAACCAGTTGTATACATTTAGAGGCATTCAAAATATCTATACTAAAAAAAAAGTTTTCAAAATACCATACAGCTTTAACTGGCCGTGTGTATTTTTCTAGCGCTCTCAGTAAATTGTCGATTTCGGTGCATTCTTATATTCAGTGAGTTGTTGATTTCGATGAATTGTCGTGTTCCGTAAATTTGCATGTTCGGTAAACTGTCGTTTTCACATTTTCAGCTAACTACTATTTCGGTGATTTACTTTTCAATAAATTCGCCGTTTTCCGTGAATTGCTTTTTTTTGGTGGATTGCCGTTCTGCTTTTCGTGAATCGCGCCAACTTCGTGAACGCCTTTCGCAAGGACTTGGTTTAGATATTTCAATTTTGACATATCTAAACATTTTGTTTTGACAAAACAAATAAAAATGCCAATGCCATTGATGGTATCAATTAGACAACAAACACGAAACAATTGAACCTGACCGGATAAACCAATTACATGTTGTATACTTGACCAATGTCAATATGCATCGCATTGTTCCATTCTTGCGTACAAAAGCGTTACGTTCACACAGAAATATTTTAAATAATTCATTCATAAAATTTATAATCAGATTGCTGCTCTTATTTTTCCGTTGCTTTGCGATGCGAGGTGTTATTCACACCAAACACACCAAAATATAAAATGCTTAATTCATACGCGACTTATATATACAAAATCCTAAGGAATTATAATATTCGTAATGGGAATGATAATCTGGTGTTGTTAATTCGCGAATTACAATAATATATAACAAGACTGTATCAGTATATATTTCCGGTTAGTTGAAAAAATGGAAAGAATATATTGTTGCCTTCTTAATATTTTTGTAAGTATTTATATGTATGTAAAGTTGTATACTAGCTATATGTCTTGCTTCCTGTCTTAATTTTGATTATTATTATTATTGTTATTGTTAGTATTACTACTAGTACTACCACCACTAACTACTATATGCTGCTATCCATTTTGTTTGAGTTTATGTTTGTGACATGCATATCCGTTATTATTATTACAGAAAAAAGTACTTCTTCCTCCTCTTTGCGCGCCGTCTTAATAAATTTCTTACATGATTTCTTCGTTCGGATACGATACAAAAAAATAAAAAGCGCATAATAACAACACAAATTAATAGACACTGCATGCATATATCGCCAAGCACATCGTCGTGTCGTATTTTTATATAGAGTTGTTAGTTTATTGTGATTTAAACGCGGCTGCAATAAGAGGTTAGTGATTTATTTCATTGTAATACATTAACCTACACACACAGAATGTAATTTATAGGGATTGTTTATAAAAATTTAGTTTGGAATTTTTTTATTTATTTATTTGTAGTTTTGTATAGTTTGTGACTGAGGGCATGACATCAGAACTAAATAAAAACAAAACAAAAAAATGCGCGGTGTATTATGTACGTGTTTATAAGAGGAGCATTGAACTCCCGATATATAAATTCGATTTTATGTTTGTACATAACACACTGTGTTGGCTATTTGTGTGACATGTAAATACTCGTAAGTATAACAGTATCGTAAAAAAATTGCGTAGCCATGCAAATTTTTATTTTGGACAAATTAAGCTGTCACATACTTGGTAAATGGTTAACAAGCGAGGTTCAACGCGATGATTAACTCACCGCACACCACACATATTTTGGGTATCGGTTTTTTTACGCTCTTGAGGTGTGCCCTCACATATGTTATATGTGAAGAGACTTGCGTGTTTTGTTGGCTACCCTTAATTCTATATAACAACATATTTGATAAATTGTTTTTGTATTTATCAGTATTTTGTCTAAATTAGTTGTCACAAATTAAAAAAAAAACGTAAAAAATAAAAATTTTAAATTTGTTGACATCAGTAATGAAATGTTTGGAGGATTTTTATTTGTGGCCTTTTGTAAATATTTATTACACAGTTAAGTTCGGTACAGTTAAATTTAAAAATTAGTTACCAGCATCGAGACTAAACCAATAATTTTGTGAGAATTGGAGTAAGTCGACCGCTTAATAATTCGACCGAAAAATTTGTAATAACCGTTCTGATTTAATAATAGGATAGTTTACTTTTAAATTATAGTAATGGCAAATTCGTGATGTTTAAAAATAACATATATGAAACGGTCAATTTAACTGATTATTTCACAATTGTTGAAAAGTATCATTTCCTCTCATAACTCGTATTATCGGTTTGCTAAATTTGACAATTCTACTGATTTGTATCCTAAATCTTCACACCAATTTTCTTTATTTCGCCTTAATATTAGAAAGCTTGGTACTGGTGCTATATTCGGGACACAAAATAAGCTACTTGTCTCAGGTACTAATAGTTAGCCCTCAATTGCCATAAAATGAACAAATGGCTCTATATTTTGGACGACATATAAAATGTTGAATATACGTAAATCAATCAAGTTTGTATACAAATTATGATGTTGATGCTTCTTCGATCGATATGTTTTCATATTTATGCCGATTAATTCCGGTTCTTCCGAAATCCATTCATTGCCTTGCAATATGTAGAGGTTGCTTATCGTTCCAGTTGAGTTTCAACAGCCATAGACTTTGGTACAAAATTTTGATAATTATAATGGAAGGTGCCAATAATCCAAGTTGGTCAAATAATCGTGCAGACTCCGATAATAACGCTCGCTTTGTAGCTGTGTTGCTCTTTGGTAGATTGATTTTATAATAGAGATAGTCGTCCATTGAATCTCACATTAGTCCTAGCACTTTAATATATTTTTGTTCATCGATGTTTAACGGACTAATTTCTTGATGGTCTGGTCTAATTCCCTTCAAAAACTCCGGAGAATTAGACTTCCATTTCTTGAGAATGAAACCGCCTTGTTTCATCAGATCAATCAACTGATCTCGACACTCGATGGCGTCTGATAATTCGCTTCTGACATCACATAATCGACATACAAATTGGTGTCAACAATCGCTGCGGCTTTCGAGTATTGTTTACGGTAATCATTGGCCAACGGCTTTAATGATCAGATAGCTTGATACGGTGAAGACGCTAAACCATATGTAACGGTTTGTAATGCGTAATGTTGTATTGGTTCTTCCTTGGAATTTCGCCATACTATTCTTTGATAATTCTGATCCTCAGCTGCTACGAGAACTGCCGCCGAGATGTACCGCCAATCTTTTCGATGTCCGCTGCGAAAGCTATTGAGTTGTTACGGAATGTAAGAACGTTCGGAAAGAGCGTGTTTTGTATTGTAGGCCCTACTAATAATTTGTTGCTGAGTGATACTCCTGCACTTGTTTTCGAGGAGCCGTCGAATACAACACGAAGTTTAAGTTTTCCCTGAGACATTTTTGTCACTGCATGATGAGGAAGATAATAGATTTTATGATTATCTTTAGGTACTTCAGATTACAGGATGGGCTTTATATGATTTAACTGAATGTATTCATTCATAGACTGTAAGTATTGCTGTTTCAGTTCCGGGTTGGTTTCAAATTTTCACTCCATTGCCATCAAACGAGATATCGCAGAAGGCAAAGAACTGCCGAGCGGTAACGAATCGGGCTCCTCATCTGAAAGTGGGTTTATCGATATTAGTTCTTCTACTTCCCAGAACCTTTGCAGTAAAACATCAATATCATTAGTTGCCAGATTTGAAGTGATCAGGTTGAGTGTTGGATGGGTTTTAATCGTTCCACAAATAATCCAACCGAATATTGTGTTTTGCGCTATCACTAGATTATTTTGTTTTATTGTTTCCGGCAAAAGTACTTCAAAAAATTCACCTGCTCCCAGTATTACATCAATAGCAGAAGAGGTGTGAAAGTTAGGATCGGTTAACGTCAGGTAGCTGATGCGCGGGTCAATATCATCACTAACTTTGTATTCTGGAGTAGCTTGAGTTAGTTTTGGTAAAACTAGAGCTTGACATTCTAGTTACTTTTTATTCGGAAGTCAAGACGTTATATGTAACTGAATGCTGCATCGCGGGAGAACCTGAATCAAGTAGGGCTCGATAGGGATATGAGTATCCGTGTTTGTTTCGAATCAAAATGATTGCGATGGGCAACAATGATGATTGTCTGCTTGCTGAGTTTCTACACGTATTAGTTGGCTGACTGACTAGAGAACTGGAATCTTGCAGTAACTGCTTTCCTTGGAGTAGTTTGACTGATTCGAGTGCTTGATGGACGGCTGATGGTTTACATGCAGCATCAATGGGTACGGAATTCGTTGAAGTATTGTTAGAAATGGTTGTAAGGTTTGTAAGTGCTGGATTGACGTGACTGGTTGATTTTTGAATTAAGCTGGATGTGACTGGATTATGGCAAGAAGTACAACATGATGCTAATGGTTGATCGTTCAGATTCTTTTGTGAGATTGCATTCAAATGGAGCAGGGTGTGATCTTTTAAAGAATATTTATGGCATCGTTTTGGTGAAAAACATCGACTGGATAAATGTCCGGGATTTAAGCAATTAAAACATAACGACTTCTCTGCTACAAAATCACGTCTTAACTGAATATCCATTGCTTGAAATGAAGGGCATTTAAAGAGTTTATGATCATTTTCCGGTCGATACGGTATGAACTCTCAAATTAGTGGTTGTTCTTAACAAGTTATTATTCTCCATTGTTATCTTTGGCTGTGACATCTCCAGTGAATCACATCGTCTTGTGAGAAAATCTATAAACTCCTCAGTTGGAAACTCCTTGCCTATGGTATGTGCAGGCCAAATTCTCTTTGTCTCAACATCAAGCTTCTGCAATATAATAAAAAATATTAATGGATCAAGAGATAGAGTCGAATTGTCCAGAGCAGTTAAATCCCGAAGGATTTCGTCTGATGTGTCGCACAGCTTCCTCATTTGCTCAACAGACCCCTTGGTTGCAGCTGGTTGATCCATACACGTCTGGGAATAAGCATGCGCAATATGACTCCTCTTCTCAAAGCGACTGCACAGTTTCTCCCACGCTTGATCATAATTTGGCTGCCTTTGAGATACTGGAATTTCCATGTATTTGTCCGATAAACAGGTGTTTCGAGCCGGATGGCTTTACCACACTTCAATTTAAACAGATAAGTATCGCATGGTGTATTTTGAAGGCAATATCGCTTAAATAGTCAGCGCTAAATATGTTCGGCAACAAAAAATATTTCACAAAAAAAATCAAATGTGTCTATAACTTCGATATACATAATTGTGAATGAAGCGGCCAGTAACAAATTGGAATCTATCAAATCAGAAACAAAAACAAATGATGAGTCGCATAAACACAACAATCAGCTTTAGCAGACAACCTTTAGCTGACCATCAACTATAAAACACTTTCTCTTACCCTAGGCAACGCTTTTACGACCATGGGTTTCAACGAATCTCTAATCACCAGCCTTAACATAATCTTTAAATCTGTTACGACTGTGTTGGTCGCAACCATCTTCTCTTATTTTTTTTATTCACCTCGAATGTGTTATGAACGCACTCTTGACGTTTTGTTTTGTGCCCCATCGCGTGGTGGCGCAGAGGTGAGAAAGAATGGGGGAAAGAGAGAACAATGCGCATCGAGTGTGTGCAAAGTAAAACGTTTTGGAAAAAATGTTTTTTCTTATATGTCTCTCTTTTATACTAACGAAAATTTGATATAAAGGAGAGACAGAGAAGAGAGATTAATTTCTTCTAGAACGTTTTACGAGTTGTGCGGCGCTCGAATTTTTTTTTTTTTGTGATGATGACATTCGAGTAGTGATTTTCAAAGAGTTCTGTTTTTGATATTCGAGTGTTGATTTTTTTTTTTATAATAAGTTTCGAGTTTTGATTCAGTTTTTGCATATATAAAAAAAAGGAAATAATAATTATAAAAGTTAAGTTGGTTGTAATTTTGATTAATAAAAAAAAAATAGAATCGAGTTTGGATAATAAAATATTAAGATCCATGTGTGTGATTATATAAGAATCGGTTTTCTGTTGAGAAAAACAATCGTATTTTCAGCGTCGGCCGTTTGATGTGTTTAAATAAAAAAAAAAATATATAATTTGACTTGTCAGCAATATACGAGGAAAGTTTTATTTATATCCAAAATCAGAGTTATATTTCACCTATTATTTGATTATTGGATAAAAGTGTGAATCTATATCGTGGAGTCGGTATAAGGCATAACAATAAAAATATCGTATTTGTTTAAACCGTACGTCCAGTTATTCAACGGGTGTGTTATTTCGGGTGCGGTACTAAGCAAACCGTACGTCCAGTTGTGAAACGGGTGCCACACTATTTTCTGGGGACTTCTTCGAGTAGCACCTGTGTCGGTCGGATACAACGGCAGCGTTGGGAAGCGGTTTTTAATGAGTGGAATATCGGTTGTCGTTACATGTTGCTGTTTACGCATATTGAGATTTACAGTAATCTGAAAGCAACAAAGTAAAAGCAAATTGAGGAGGTGTTCATACCAGCGGCGGGTTAGTACTGGATTTTAACAAGTAAGGGCGGCCAACCGAGGCTCGTCATTTCTTTTATTTGCGGATAGTGTGATCTAATTATACGGGTACCGATTTAATAACGGATACCAAAATTAACAACGGGTACCAAATTTATCTACGGGTAGAACTTATCAACTGGTACCGATTTCTGATTTATCAACCGGTGCTCCATTTATCGTAGAGTACAATATTATCCAAGTTCTATTATTTGTTGGAATAAACCGGCGGTAGGGCCGAATCAGGAGAAAGACACGTCGACGGATTCGGCGGTCAGTCAAGGCTAAATATTTTCGGCGGTACCACGCCCAACGTAACGGGTTGCCAACCGGCACCTCGTCGTTTATTTGGTAACGGGGAAAGGCCCCGCAACAATACGGGTGGCCAACTGGCCAGTTGTATTTATTTTGGTAACGGGGAGAGGCCCCGCAACTAACGGTAGCCAACCGGCTATTGGTTTATTTATCGGTGGTCTGCCGCAACGACGTAGCCAACCGGCTTGTTTTATTTATCGGTGGTCTGCCGCAACGACGGCCGCGCAAGGCCGCAACTCATATTTGTATCGGGGAGAGGCCCCGCAACAACAACGGCACCAAGGCCGCAACAGTTTTTTTAAATTAAATAATTAAGGTACAATTTTTTATTTTTATTTTAATTTTTTTTGATTTTATTTCTTTTATATATATTTTTATTATATTCCTATATAATAATTTTCAAAATTTTTGTGATCGAGCGCCGCACAGCGGGTGCACGCGCTCGGTACGCATTGCTTTCTCTCTCTCTCTTGTTTTCTTCTGGTGCGGGTGGAGGGGGGAAGTTGTTTCTCTTCGTTTTTTTGTTTCTTTTTCTTAAAAATAAAATGAGTTATTAAATTTTTTCCGGGTGTGGTATGATGGGAGCGGAGACTCCCTCTGTGTCGGTGTGTTTAGTGCGGTCCCTTGGTGCCCGCATGCAATTTCGTAACCGGGGCTTTGGCCCTGTTTGAATTCGAATGGATGCGCGCACCAAGGCACCTCTCTCCCATTTATAATTTTTGAGTTGTTCGTTCCTCAGGTTCCGGCCGACGAGTTTCGGCGGAATCCGGGTATTATTATTATTTGCGTTTAATCTTTCTTTTAATTATCTGTTAATCACGGTGTAAGCCAGAAGCACATGCAAGCCTCAAACCCCACGACCTTAGCACTTCTCCCTGAGAACGTAGCCGGCAAAAATCACCGTAGAGGCCTCTGCATGCGCTTAGTGAAAATCTGCAGGTTGGCAGTAGCCAGCCTGTAACAAATCTAGATAGGAAACTTGTCACGAACTCATCGATTATATCTGTCCATAAACAAACGGTCTTTGCAGACCCGCCTTAATCTACTTTAAAGTACAATAATTATCCTTTAAACGATGTAAGAGTTAAAGGATGCAACATCTTTTGGTTCGTTTATGAACTTGGGGGTTATTTCGCCTCTCATAGCTTCTATGTCATTTGTGAAACAGCAGAAATTCAGTATTATATTCCCGGTGAACAAAATGTGTCGATATACGCTTGATCAACGTTGGGAAATATTGAAAACTTATTTCCAAAGTAGTGAGCCAGTTGCCGAAAATTGTCAAGTTAATAGAGAATACACATGGTCCGAGCACCTCATCAGGCCATCGTTCTCAAAAATTGAACATCATTGATAGGACTTTTCGAAGAATTGTACCCAAAGGCCTGGGTACGAAGGTCTACTAAGACTGCGGTCCAATTCGTGACTTATTTTGTGGAGACTGACTTATTTGAAAGTCTACAATAAGTCTCCTTTCGAATAGACTTATTGGAAATTTGCTTGAATTATCTTCAGTAGTTATCAGTTTGGGCGTAAGCCTCGCATAAATGTCAAATAAATCTACAATAAATCTAGTCGCCAGGAGGTTTAAGTCAGTCTCCGCAAAATAAGTCACGAATTTAACCGCAGCCTAAGTCTAATTGGTTCAATAATTGAATGTAGTTGACCATACATTGCGTTTTAACTTCGCTGCGTGGGCCAATTCTCGGTTCGAAGATGATGAACATTTTTACCAAAAAATAATCTTTAACGAAGATACTCATTTTTACTTAGACAGTTATTTGAACAAGCAAAATTGCCGTATTTGTGGCGCAGAAAATCCGCTTATGATAATTGAGAAGAAAACACTCAAAATGGGCGATTCTTTGATCCTTTAGACCACGTTTACTGACTTTTTATTCTCTACGATTGAAGAGGAAATCTTGGTCGATATTTGGTTTCAACAGAAAAGCGCCACCGACCACACATCCAACGATACAATCGACGTTTTGCGCACTATCTTCAAAAATCGCATTATCAGCCGAAATTCGATGTTAACTGGTTGCCTAGGAGCTCCGATTTGACTGCGTTGGACTATTATTTGTGAGGAGCCGTCAACGACAAATGTTATTCTAATCATCCAGAAACGATTGAGGCTTTAAAAGATGCAATGATGTTACTATTGGTTAAATAGAGGCTCAAACGATTGGAAATGGTCCAGCCGAGGCGGCCATTTGAATGAAATAGTATTCCATTATTGAATCGGAAGATGTTTTCTCAAAAATAAAGTACTAATCATTTGAAAATATTCGCTACATTTTTATTTAATATGCTAAAAGTTGTCGCACCCAACCAACCAGTTTGCTAAATTCTTTTGTTTGGCTATCTCGAAAACCGATTCCATCGTTTACTATTTCAAGTACATGAATAACGGCGTCCAATCATCTTTTTGTCGTGCAGCTAGACTACAACACTTTGATTGGGATAGTAGTTTTTCTTAAAACTGATATCATTCACATTCTCTCAATGGAGGATCTACTAATTTTGAGTCGACTGCTTCTCGATGGTTAATCGATAAATTTGGTCATAATTGGTTTATGTCCAGTAATTTTCCCAAGATAATTTTATGGAACTGTAACTAAGCCAGTTCAAAAGGGATTCAAATAAAAAGAAGTGTTGAGTCATCACTCCAATAACAATTCGATTGGTAATAATCTGTAGTCTAGTTTTATACCGAAACAGTTAAAGAGATCGTCCTGCATACAATAAAACAGCATCGTACGAATCAGCGGTTTGTAAAAACAATAGGCGATCAACATTTTCTTTTAATCTCCCAAACAACAAGGAATAGAAAAGTCGCTCTTATATTTACGTTTTGAAAAACATAGCTAGGTTTGCCTAATAGCAATAAATGCAAAAATCCTTATTTTGTTGTGCGCTAGACCGGATGAGATATATTTATTTGACGATTATCATAACATCGTAGCTCTGACCAGTGAACCCAGATTACGCCAAGAATCACGCTAATTATGAGAAAACCCATCTTAGGACAGAATACCACTATGCGGAGATTATTTTTAAAGGACACTGGAGGAGAGCATAGGTTATATATTTTGAGCCAGGGTAAGCTTGGCAAAATAATTTATGCAGGCTTTTATCATAACATGGACTAATGTACTACCAACTATTTCTGCAATCTCAATATTGAGTGAGCTACACGGTCGTGAGGAGCAGTTTAACATGATTTGCCACTTTTATTTGAATCTCCTAGCTTTTTTGTATAAGTTTAAGATCAGAATCACAAGAAAAAGTATTATTATTATTATTACTCGTTTTATTATTAAAAAGAGGACCGGAAAGTAGCTATTATCGAATGTCAGAGAAGAGCTTGTACTTCAGTATCTTTAGCGATAAACTGTAACACGCACTCCTTAGTAAAGGAAATGTTTGACATATTTACTGAGTTTACGAAATATTTTCGCTGTATATTCACGAACTATTAATTTAATTTAAAATTTTTGTAATTTAGCGGCCACTTATTAGGCCGAAAATCTAACCAATCGCATCGAAATTAAAACCAATATAGTCTGTGCAGCCAGACTAACATTACCAAGTGACTACTGCCCTAATGTGGGATGAGGAAAAAATGTGAAAGCCCTAAAAATACGGGAGAAATAAATGTCTGTAAAAGCCTCAATATATTTCAAAAATATATCCGGTGACATCAGACTCGAAATCCCTCACCCGCATCCCTCAGGATGGGAGCAGGGACAATTTTAAAATTTTAAATGGGAATCCCCTTTCTATCACAGTATCTGATTTGCACCTCGCAACACGCTGTAACCGCAAAAATATGATTTTCGCGATCAATTCTGAAAAAAGACACGTCTGATCGAAAAAGGTGGAGCGATTTTAGTGGTGTCAGAGAGCGGTTCTGTCCCAATAAAATTATAAGACAATGTGATGTTTGTAAGTCTGCAAAATTTTTAGTAGGTAGTATAAAAAAATGACGCCACTAAGACACCAAAAGATGACGTATGTAATATTCTTGTATGTCTTTACTGTCCCATGTATCACATGTGGAATGGAAGATAGTGCTGAGGGATAACCGAAAACTTTCTCAGCATTGATTCCTATGTGAAGTTATATGTTAAAAACATTATACGAATCGGTTACACACAAAGTGTACACACGAATTCTATTATTCCATAAAACGAGTTAAAATAGAAAGTTGTTCAAGTTTTAATGTTGCGAAAGCTACATATTGTGGAGTGCGATGTGTTGACAAATGTCTAATATGAATTTATCGAAACCTGATTTGGTAGTTTCCCCTAAGCATGGTAATCTTAATGGCCACAGGACCTCCATTCTCTTTTAGAGCACCATTACCCAATCAGAGTGCTTCAAGCAACTCAGAATTATTTTAAACTTTTCATGGAAACCTAAACAGGGTTCTAGTAAATGTTGGTGTTCACCCTTATATGTTAACTTAACCATTATGAACATGCTCAATTGAATGGCGTCTTGTAAAAGAGAGTATGCATTTTCCTAACTGTTTAGCTCAGGACATTTTATGCTATTTGCAAACAGAAGGACATTTCTAGCTATTCACATCAGGGTTTTTTTTTATATTTTTTGTGAACTCCTTCATCAAAATTATGAACACCAAAAAGTTTTTTTTTATTATTTTCCAATTTTTGTTAACTTTTATCACTGTATTTAATTTTAACTAAAAAAAACATAGTTATTCTCATTTTTAAAGTTAAAATTAAAAAGTTTTTCACTATAGCCTAACCTGCAGCAATGCTAGAAGCCATGTCTGATGACAAAGTTGACGAATTCGATGGTGTTATTGATATTGTACAGTTACCACCAATTACAGTGGATGAAGTAACCGACTTCGAAGACTTTGTCGAAAATGAAATTGAAGAAGATAAACATTATGATTGTGCTGCAACAATTGAACTACACCTTCCTCTAAATGATGATTAAAACGTGTTAATACCGAATAAGCCTCAATCTGCGCAAACACACAAGCGTCGAAGAGTAGACAACTGTTCAGCAACCACTGAATCATCTGGCGAAAATATTTTATATCGTACACCAAAATGGTGATAGATGCAACCATCCTACTCTAAGGAATATCCAGCCCCATCAGAGGAAAAAGGAATGAAATAATTAACACGTTAAAATCCAAATCGGCTGTTGAGATTTTTGAAATGTTATTTCGTGTAAACCTTACGCTAAATATAGTAAACCAATCAACAATTTATGGTGGACAGAAAAATATTCACAATTTTGAAATGACCGTCGATTGTCTCAGAAAGTGTATGGAAATTCTAATGTATACGGGATACAGCAATATCCTTCAAGAAAAGTTGTATTGGTCAGAGGATGAGGAGATACTATACGAAAATATATAGCAAGAAAAAAATATTTCAAAATAAAGCGCAATCTACATTTTAATATCAACGCCGATATAGGTCCTAACTCTATAAAAATTTCATAGAATTTGTCGTTTTCTCAGAAAAAATATCGATCGATGAGCAAATGGTTCGATATTACGGACATCATTTTTTAAAACAATTTTTTTCGGGGACAGCCAATACGATTTGGACCGAAATAATGGATTATGGCTTGTGGAGAGACAGCATATTGTTTTAAAATTAATGTTTTTCAGGGGAAAGAACAAGCTGAAAATAACCAGTTTGAAAAATGTGCATCTGTTACTGGACTTGGCGAGAGAGTTGTTATGAATATAGTCGAGGCATTCACTAAGCTAACCAAGCACGAATTAAACATAGACAATTTTTTCAGCAGTCATAAGCGGGTGGCTTCGCCATCCAAATCCGGAATTCATTGCACCGGAACAACCGGATACAACCGAATGGGCATGTAACACTCAGGTACAAATGCCATAAAAAATGATCATAGCTTGGAAAAGGAAATACGTGGGTTTTATGATTTCACTTTTAGCAAAGAAAATGAGATTTTGGCACTTGCTTGGAAAGACAATTATATTGTAAAAATGTTATCGAATCATCAACAAATTGAACCTGTCGGAACGGTGAAACGTTACAGAAAACACAAAAGAGAATACTGCAACAATAATTAAATGGGAGGTATTGACAAATTGAACTGGTAAGTGCAAAAGTACAGAATAAAAACTCGTGGGAAAAAATGATACTAAAAAGCTATTAAATGTAATAATTAAAAATTAAGAACCTGTTAGAAGTGGTAGGCTAGTCCAGGACCTTAAAAAAAGTGGATACTATGTAGAAAAAAAGTTAGTCCCAAATGGGTTAAAGCGCTTTTACTTTTAGAAAAGACCAATCGGGATCCTTGGTTACGCTCCTAATTGAACGTGGGTCGCCTTAAAGATTGGACATATTACGTGGGCCATTGTTCATCTTCCAGATGTCGCACTATTCTTTTCAGGCTTTTCCTGGGAATATAGAATTGGGAGAAATATTTTCATCGCATTTTTTGTTTGAATTGTATATAGGTTTTGCACTTCAAATTCATGATTTTGCACTTTAAATTCACGATTTTGCACTTCAAATTTATGATTTTGCAAATCATATTCAATTTTTTTTTTATTTTAATCTCAACTTTTTACAAGTCAACATCAATTTTTTATACTTCATTGTCAACTTTTTGCAAAGCAAATTCGTGTTTTTACAAACTAATTTCAATTAAATGCAGAGCAAATTCACGTTTTAATATTTCAAGTTCGTAAATTTTTTGCAACTTTTTGCAAAACAAATTAAGTGCGCCCAATTCTTTACCGATTATGATGGGATGTTGGATGGAAATGGGATTCTTAACTGATTTTTGGAAGAAATTCTGGAATATGGCCTCCTGGCACGGAACTCGCTTATTTTTTAACGAATTTTGATGGGATTGGTTATGTTGGATAGAAATGGGACTATTGAATGATTTTTGGTAGAAATTCTGGAATATGGCCACCTGGGACGGAACTCGATCAATTTATAAGATTTGATCGAATTCCGTTCCAGGTGGCCATATTCCAAAATTTCTTCCAAAAATCATTCAATAATCCCATTTCCATCCATCATACCCAATCCCATCATAATCGGTTAAGAATTGATCGAGTTCCGTCCCAGGTGGCCATATTCCAGAATTTCTTCCAAAAATCATTCAATAATCCTATTTTCATCCAGCATACCCAATCCCAGCATAATCGGTTAAGAATTGCACTTAATTTGTTTTGCAAAAAGTTGCAAAAAATTTACGAATTTGAAATATTAAAACTTGAATTTGCTCTGCATTGAATTGAATATTACTGGCCTACTGATCAATTTCGTGTAAATATTTTAGAAAACAAAGTGGAATGGGACATAAAAATTTTACTGAGAAAAATAGTTTCCAAATTAACTTTGTTTCGTAAATATTTACACCAAACTACTACCATCAGTAGGCCTGAAATATACAATACAAATATGAAAATATTTTTTTGAATTATCTATTCCCAAGGAAAGCCAGAATAGTGCCATACTTGTCCAACTTCTAGCTGTTTTGGGTTCAACGTTTTATGTTACCATACCATGAATATAGAACAACTGTCAGTTTGTTCGATGCTTCTACAATTTGCTAAGACTATCAATCACACCTGCGTTCTACGATGGAATTACTGGTTTGCATCGTAGGATTTTTACGGCATTGGGTACAGTATCCTTTGAAAAGCTTCACATTTGCCATATGCTGGTGAACACCTACATGGCATTGGAATACAAAGTTTCATATTGGGATCCACACGAAACAATTAAAAAAAAACATTTCCATAAAACTCTTTGCATGTATTCGTATTACTGCACTTAACAAACTTAAAAATTACAATAATAATATTTACGACATCAAAAGAAAATTAATTTTCATTTTCTTAACAAATTTTTTGTTGTTACTGTTATGGGTTGTTGTTTATATTTAAAATAATACAACTGGTTGTTGTTGGTGCTGCTTACTGTTATTGTTGTTTACGAAAGGAATACACATAGGGTATGTGGAGAGAGAGAGAGCTATCATGGTAGTAATAATAATAAACTTCAATATACTATTAAAATAATTATTCATGTCAAAAACAATTTATTTGCATAGATATGCAAATTATTCTTAAGAAAATATTATTTTTCTTATATACTCGTACTTTTGTTATATTGTTATTAGAGATATTACGTACTCCAGTATAATATTAGGTTGGTAATTAAATTATGTTTTGTAAATAATATACATTTCACTATAGCGTGGGTGACAGAACGGGGGTGGTATTGTTTATGCCTCGTGCAGCTATTATTTACTGCTAGTTTAAATTGGTAGCTATTACATACGATATTGAGGATGACATGTATTAAATTTACGGCAGATTAAATTAGGTCTTCTGTTAAATCAGATGGTAATTACATTAAATACCAAAATTCAAACTATTCATTTAGAAAATTTGTTACGGATGGCTTGCTCAGCCAACCCGCAGTTTTCAACTAAGCACGCGGTGATGTTTTGCCGGCTAGATCTCAAGGTAATGGCAGGGGTCGTGGGGAAAATAGAGGCTTGCGTTCTCCTGGCCGACACCGTGGAACAGAAAAATCATAATTAAAAGCAAATTAAAACAAAACTGAAATTAATTTAGACACCAGAATTCGATGAACGAAACTTGAGGGACGTAATAAAGTTAATGATAACCGGGGGTGTTTCCATCTGGCGGCGACCCGATCTCCCCGAGTGAGAGGTACTCAGTCTGCTGAAGTGAACCCCCCGAATGACCCATCCACCCCGAAAGGCCGATGTCCAGCCACAACGAAGCAGCATAAGAGGGTAGGGACTTCTCAACATTTGTGGAAACTTTATCATTTTCTCAAAATGTACAGTATTTTCTCCTCCTTAGAAAATGAACGACCACGGGAAATTAGCACTTGAACTCTTTTCTATTCTCCTCTTTTATTCTCCTCACTCTAAATTTTGTCAAGAATTTCCCAATAAAAAAGAAATTTACAAATTTCTGCACACCAAATGGCACAGTGGTTAAAGCTTTACTGTTTGGATCGGGAGGTACCGGGTTCGAATCGGTAGGGATTGGATGCAAAAGGAAATTTTCATCAACAGATTACGATCTGTGGTTAAAAGGAACACAACTACGACCCCCTATCTGCGTGCAAAACTCATGGGCCGTTCCATCTTCCATGTCTACTATAGGCTGACATGGAGCTATTCAATGCGCAGATGGTATAACTTAAATCAGCCCTATAGCCGTACGTCTTCGATTTGGCAGATGATTTGTAAAGTAAGACGGAAAAATAAACCGCGAAAGAGCAGGGAGTGCTTCGGCCCCAAAACAGATGGCATGAATTAAAAAAAAAAAATTAAACTTCAAACTTTTAGGTATTTTAAATATTTTAGTTTTCGTCGATTTCATTTTATCATATTACCAACTCGACTTTTTTTATTATACAACCAAGAAGAGACTTCAACAAAAAAATTCTCGCACCATATCAAAAAATATAGAAGAATATTTTTGTTGTATTTTCGCGCGCGTCACTTGCATACTCCATCTCACTTGCAACAGCTGCAGTGCACGCACCAAAACAAGAAAATATAACAAAAACATTCCTCTATATCGCAGTCGCTCGTACACACGCATAGGGGTACACATTGGTCTCGCTCTCAAAATCATTCGAAGTTTACGTAATATAAAATATTACGCATTAATGTCCCCAATGTAATACCAATGACATAACACAGATGGCAATGCCACCAATAAAAGGTACTTTTCAAACAATCACAAAGAAATTAAAAATTTGAAAATGAAAAAAAATTAATGTTATGACCAGGGAGTCGTAACAAATTCTTTGATCTTTCGAACAAAAATAATATTTGTTAGGCCTAATTTACGATCCAGTTTAGTTTAATTAGATCAAAGATTGCAGTCATCCTTCCTAATTTATGTCGGCTGTGTTACCGGATAAAAAAAATTAAATATCCAAAAATTGTATTTATATCGATTTTGAAAATTATTGATTATTGATTGATTGTGCTATTTATTGATTTAGAAAAAAATACTGTGATTTCACCTTCATTATCTATTTCGAATTAGGCTGTGGCTACATATCTATAATCAATTGTGGGATGTTGTACCATCACTATTTTCGACTTTCGACTTTTTTATGTTGCAATTTTCAGGAATCAATTATCATTCTATTTCGCGTAAGCAATTATGTGTTTTATATCGCGATTTCAACCTCTTGATATAATTGTGAGCTTTCTCTCCTTTCTACATTTTGATGAACGTATCACGAAAAAATTATTTGGTAATAAATAGAATCGATTAATCTAGTAGTCTTAGATATCGTAGAAAAGAAATAGTCGTTTTACTCGAGCAAGCTGAGAACCCATTAGAAAATGCGTAGTTTTGGAAGTGAAATAGGCTGCCATTTTACTCGTACAAAATGAGACATAAAAAAAATCGAAAGTCGTAAATAGTGATGGTACAATATCCCAGCCCAGTACATAATTGACACATGTATTTTTGAGGAGTAGAGTTCTTAGCATTTTCCTAGACAAGGATCAGGTGGATCATCTTCACTAACACTGAAAATTGGAGAATAAATTAAGTTAAACACACTCGCTCTCTTTTGCGAACATAATGCACTGAATACTTTATACTGAAAACATTTAGAAATATCTTTACCAACTATGGTGAATTTTCCACAAAAGCAACTTAGGTCTACAATTTGGTCCGCTGTTCGCTTAAGAACACCAACAATTCCATCTACAGTACCTTTACCTTGTCTGGATACAAAGAACGACCAAGTTACGGGACCATAGCCGTAATCAAATAGTTTTGTGCTAAAGCAAATGAAATTTTGTTTTTAGATTTTTTCCTTTAATCATTATCAAAACAAGTGTTAAGAGAACCGACGTCGCAGATGGATCGTTGCCGATATTCGTTGATATTGAACAAAATGAGTAAGTTTAAGATTTTTTTGGCTTTTTGGCCATTTTCTCACCATATATCTACCACAAAAAGTAAATACTTAATTCCCCCCCCCCCCCATTTTAACCTCCCGAGGCCGTTATATAAAAATACACACAACTCTTACAAAAATGAGAGCCTTCTCAAGTTCTTTCTTGGTATCTGGTTTCGTACTGATAAAAAAATGGTCTATTTATCAGGTTGCAACGAGGAGGTTCTCATTTTTTTGTAAGGGCTTTGTGTATTTTTACACAATAGCCCCGGTTGTTAAAATAAGGGGGGGGGGAATTAAATTTATACTTTTTGTGGTAAATATATTGTGAGTAAATGAATAGCCTCTTTATTTTCTATGAAAACTATGACTAGAAAAGTCGTAAACATTGTATAGATGCCATTAACGTCAGAGCAAGAGTATGATTTTCAGCAATAAATATTTTGTGAATAGATTTCTGAGTATCCAACAGATATGTTTTTGTACTTGATTTTTGTTTTGAGTCGTAGTTTCTCGTTTTCCAGCTGAAGCTCGACTAACGTCATCCCTAAGGAATTGTACATCTTCTCTTAATTTAATAAATACTGTGTGTTCGTTTACGTCCATACGAGGTTGTGGTGCCGTGCGACATCATTCTTTGAGATATAATGTATGAAATCCAGGTGGTCTTAATAATTTAGATTTCTTCAGTGGGTTTTTTCTGATTTACGATATCTTTCTTTCATCTTTCAAGTAAAATATTTCGGTAAGTGCTTAGAGCACTTGTTAATTTTGGTGGGAGAAAAGCTAATTTTTATTAAAGCAGTCACCTCATCTATTAAATAGGATTTTATTGTGCTCATTGGAAGTTTAGAAATGTAATGTCATACAACATCAGTTGTGAACACCACTATTCCAAAATTTTACGTATATGTAAAATGTATCTATACAGTCTTGGCCAAAAGTATTGAGCACGCATGACATTTTACAATTTTTTTGGGAGGATCAATTTGAAATAAATTGAACCAATTTTTATAGGTTCACATTACTATTTATTTATATAAAATTAATATTTTATGGGTCCACCCTTTGCCTTAATTATGGCAAAAATTCTTTTGTATAGAGAGCTTACAAGTTTTTTACAGTTTGCAGGACGTAGGGCACTCCATTCTTGGTGCAGACAGCGTTTTAGGTCTTCTTTGTTATTTATTGTGTAGCGCCGGATACTGCATTTTAATAAACTCCATAAATGTTCTATGACATTCAGGTCCGGGGACTGAGCAGGCCACTCGAGATTTATGATATGGCGCGTTATCCTGCTAGAATTTAACGCTATCTATGTTTGTATCACCAAAAAGTGTTAAAAATGAGGACAGCAACGCAGATTCTAGGATGTTTATGTATTTTGAAGAGTTCTTGTGGCCCTCACACACGAACATTTCGCCAACTCCAGAATTAGTCATGCAGCCCCAGACCATTATACTGCCCCCGCCGTGTTTTACGGTTGGTACCACACACTCTGGACTAAATGCTTCGCCTACCCGGCGACGCACAAAAAGGAAAACCAGGTGTACCAAAAATCTGAAATAAAGAAAATGTAGAGACTAAATGAAACTAAAATATTTGTATCGATGAACTTCATGTTAAAGTCATATTATTTAATATTATTACGGCATAGAATTGTCAACTTACTTCAAAGTTTGATTCGTCTGGCTATACGGTATTTGACCAATCTTCTTCGGTGACTGGTATTTTAAGGCCCATTTATACCGACCCTTCTTGTTTTTTTCGGAGGGCCAGGGTTTCTTCCTGGCTTTACAGCCTTTCAAACTAGCTTCCCGAAGCCTTCTGCGAGTGGTGCGAGCAGAGATTGGTTTCTTAATTTCTACTGACAACTCAGCAGCGAGGTTTGAAGAAGTTTTTTTTCCTATTTTTTAAAGGTTCTCTCACTAACTTTTGGTCGTCACGGTATGTGGTGATGCGTTTGGGCCCGGTTCTGTACCTATTACTGTGTGATTCACTAGCGATGAATCACTCAATAGTATATTGCACAGATCGGCGTGAATATTTCACAGTTTTAGAAATCTCTACACAAAGAGGCATATTGCAATAATTTCACTAAATTTAACAAATCAAAACAACAAATTCCGGACTAGATCACTAGATGTGTACACAATCAGCGAAAGTAGCGAACTGACGAATAAAAACAAAATGGAAAAATAACAAATTTTATTGCACTAAATGGTTTATTGCCACACCTGCGGTATGAGTCACTGGTTTTAGTCCTTTTTAGATGTCGAAAAAATAATAAACAAACAAAAGAGTTTGTTTTCTGTTATACGTATCGTGTATGCCCCAAATTTATACGGTGCTCAATACTTTTGGCCAAGGCTGTATTTATGTTGTACAACCAAAACTAAAATTTTCCTTGGTTTTAAATGGCCCGTTCCATATACGGCTTCAAAAGACAGGCTTCACCTTCGTCTCTTTCCCCTTTTACCTATAAAATCGATGTTAACTGCGACATACAATTTTTCGGTGAAGCTTTCCCAAACATATTTTGCTGCTTCTTCAGTTTACAAATGTATAAATGCAACTTATTTCACTGTTGAAGGTAATGAATGGCAGCCAAAATACTACTACGAGTCTCCCGATCAAGAAGCATTCGAAAAGGAGAAGTTATTCATAAGATTGAGTTTCCAGGTAAAGTTATGTTGTGGTTGGCTATTAGCGAACGAGATGTCAGCGACCCAGTTTTTTTTTTTTTTCAAAAGTGTTTTGGCCGTTAATGCGCAAAAATACACTAACAATGTTTACCTGTGCTTCAAAAATGTATAGATAAATATCAAAAAAATGACAAAGCAATTTTTTGGCCTGATTTGGCATCCTCACATTACGCCAATGCACCGTTATCTGATTTACGACAACGCCGAAACGAATTTATCCCTAAAGACTATAAACCAACAAATGATCCACAACTAAAACCCATTGAAATTTTTTGGGCAAATTTGATGAGAATGGTATACATACAGCAAGGGCGGGTATCGTGCCAAAAATGTTGAATGTTTGATTAGAAAGATAAAATGAGATTCAAAGAAGATCGATACATCAGGAACGCGGGCGAATTTGTAATGTAATTTCTACAAAAATTGACGTTTCTTTTTGTATTGGTATTAGTTCATCATAAAAAAATTAATTTTTTTTTTTTTGTCAAATAGGATACATTTTTTGGAGTACATAAAATTTTTTGCACATTGTAAGCATATTTTCGCTTAGAGTTTAGTTCTGTCTCGTCGTATTTTTTTCGTCCCCCGGTATAAATGGTAATTCATTTACAGGTAAGTTAAAAATTCTCACCATCGTCGCTTGCTTAATGGGTTTATCAATACATTCATAAAAAACGGTTACACTGTATAAGTAAAATTTTGTTTTAAGAAACCGTATTTAAGTAATGATATGTGTCATATGACAGATTCATATATTAAAACAACGAAGAGGAATAGCCCAATTTTGATTACATATCAACATTTCGTCTCATTTCACAAACAAACAAAGTTCATCGAACCTAAAACTATACCGACATGCACAATACCCCAAATTTTATTCGAAGAAAACTAATCACCATGAGCGATCACACCGCATATATACATTTCAATTTAATGAAACCGACATACAATACACCCCAACACCAAAGTTTCACACTTTTATGTTTTAGTCATTTATTTCGCAACATGTAATTAACAGA
Organism: Nephrotoma appendiculata; assembly: GCA_947310385.1. Taxonomy (NCBI): domain Eukaryota; kingdom Metazoa; phylum Arthropoda; class Insecta; order Diptera; family Tipulidae; genus Nephrotoma; species Nephrotoma appendiculata. Next base: position 239,876,311 of record OX371225.1, on the reverse strand, counting down.
ATTTCTGAATATATATGGAAATGGAATACGTTAACCATATCAGTTTTATTATTATTTGTACTCGTATTGTTTAATAAATAAATTGTCACCCCTTTGCAAATTTCAAAAATCATACAATTAAGAAGAAAAACCAACCGTCTGGTGAAAATGAGACACATTCAATATATGTACTTTGCAATTATACGTAAAAAATATATTTGGGGGTTTCGCAGACACGTATTGTGTATACGGCATGTCCTTGAAAACCCTTTGTATACGATATTTGCAGAAATGTTATTTACCTTTTTACTTATAAGGTCATTCACCTCGTAAATCAACCCTATTTTGTATTTCTACACATATACGATTGTTGTTAGGGATACAAAACATTAATTTCGCATATTGACATAAATAACACAAAAAATTTGTATGCCCTGTCTAAGAACCAGTTGCAAAGTCTAAAAAATAATAATAAAAAGTAATCACCAAAATATTGTTCAAAAAGACAATACCCTCAACAACAAAACAATAACAATAATAAGAAAATTTTATAAGAAAATTAAAAATTCTTATGTGCGCGCGCTTTTGTTCTGTGTGCGATGTGATAAACTACATCTGCTTGAAATCGCACAGGCTGAGATACTCGTTTATCGTGTATATACCATGCTGAGTTAGAGAAAGCGCGCACGAATTACTTTTTTGTGTATATATAGTTTATTAGAAGATGGATTTGAATTGCCCGAGGTCAGACAGTACAACAACAACGACAAAACAATGTGGAATGAATAAGATGGTATGCGGTATAGGGAAAAGATATGGAAATTTTAGTGCAAAATATAGAAATTCAAGACTAGAGTTAACGCGCAAATCATACAAGAAAATCTATGGCACCCATCTGAGCCAGAGTAAAATATTCTCCCTGTTCATGGAGTTCCAACATAAATTTTGCGAACATTTTAAAGGTCGTTGATTTTTTTTTTTTTTTTTTTTTAAATATAATAAAATATTTAATCCCAACTAAGCATATGTTCAGTGCAATGCAGTTTGTCTAACCCATTTCTAATCCGTCTTTGATGAAATACGGTATATGTAAATGATATATGAGCCAAGTTCTCGAACGAACTGGGACAGAAACAGTGAATTCTTAGTGGAAAATCCATAGTGCGTTCAAGAGAAAGTTCTTTAATGATTTTTGAAAGAATATCTGAAATAGGGATAACTATCAAGGAACTAGTGATTGCAATTCCATTTAAAAATTTAACAAATTGTTTGAACATAAATCCAAATTGTTTGGAACTGTTTAACAAACGTGTTTAACATACTTAAAAAAATAACCTAATTATAAACGGATTTTCAAATATAGTCAAACACAAAAGTCTGCATATACCACTAAACTTTGCAAAATCGATATAAATGAAACTAACTAAATATTGTAATATTAATTAAACAATATGTATATTTAAATAAAGAAAATTATTGGATAAAAAAATAAAATAAAAAGATATTTTCAAAAAATTTTTAAAATTCATAAAATTTATAAAATAAAACCAAAAGGATCTTGTTCAGACACATTTAAGAACCAAAATTAATATTTAGTTGGGTCACCATTGGGTCACCAAGCAGATTCTCAGTAATCGCTGACGAAATTTCGGCCCATATACTCGAAAGGCCATTTTTTAATGCATCCCTATTGGTGATCCTATATTTTCGGACCCTTTGTTCCAGATATGCTCTATTACATTCAGATTCGGTGACTGGAGAGGTGGATGAAGTTGTTGCGGTACATTATATGAAAGCTATTATCTTCATATAAGATTCACTGTTTGTCTAGTTTTAAGCATTCGACAGACAGTTGTAAATTGCTACGAAATATGTTCAAATACATTCGGATTCGGTGATCCTTATTACCTTCTATAAATACACCAGTTGCAGCCATTGATCCCCAGACTATTATATTGCCACCGCCGTGTTTAACGGTGGGAAGCAAATTTTTTGGGGCTATATCTTGGTTAATTTTTCACCGATTTTTGGCTCAATTTGCAAATGGTAGAATAATACAATTATTCATTCTACTATCAATTTTCGTGTTATTCAAATGGTAGTTACATGATTATTTGTCCGAGTTCACTAATTAGTACAGAAACCATTGTGCATAGACATTTTTGGGATCGGCACAAAAAAAATTTAATGCATTAAAACAAATTCTTCCTTGTAAACAACATTTTATTTCTAAATATAAAAATTAAAATAAATTTAAATTTTAACGTTGATTCGTATGTATTTTATGTAATGTTTTTTAATTTTTTGTTGTAATTTAATGCGAAGAACTTTTTAGCGAAGACGTTTTATAGACAAGCCTGTTCGAGCTGAAAAATCTTCTGACTAAGTTATCATACGTCTCGTACATCTTATCCAGTAAAAATTCCTAGTTTCTCTTTTCTCATTAAAAATTCGGCTTATGAATTGAACCTTAGAATATGTTTGGCTAATTTACAGTGCCAGGCTTAGAAACAACAGACACGTGCTAAAAGGTTCACAGCTAAATCACTTCATATCCACTAGGGCTAAGTTTAATATATTTAATCGAGCATGTTTGAGAATGTTTTTCAATCCCTTTAATTGTTTCGGTCGTATTTCGTGTCCCGCCCTGGGTTTCGTGATAAAAAAACAGAGACAAATTTTGAATCCAATTTTGTAATCCAAAACAAAATTTGGAACAAGTTTTCCATATAAAATTTGAACATTGATGCGAGTGATTACTATTTGTAACGGAAAGTAGGTATTTGATTTACGCTATGTAATTCATTTTTATAAAGGAATTAATTAATTAGATTATTTTAATTAATTATTAATTAATCGATTTAAGTATAATAATTAATAGTTTGAATAAAAGTTTCAATATAATTTTAAAAATCCAATCGTATCACAATTTTCAGACTCAGAAGTATGGCCAACAGTGTTCAGCTTTTCTGACCTCTAAACTGAACTGTTTTTTTCGGATGATTTTCTACTGTGTAGTGAAATTTAAATGAAAGTTCGAAAAATTTGTCAAAAATATTTAAACCAGTAAACTGTTATGGGAAATTATTAATGTCTCTATGAACCGAACGAATGGGAAATTATTTAAGTTTAAAGAATTAATAACCCTCGATTAATTTTGAATACAAAGTGTTAAAATTTATAAAACTGTATTATAAAAATTTGTTGCCGACATTCAAGCGCACGCCGAAAATAGACGAAAGAAACCATCAAAACCATTTGTTTGCAGCAGCGGCATCGTTAATTTTCTGGAACTTGAAAGTTTTCTCTAACTATTTTATGACGAGTTCGTTGGAACCAAAAAAGGTTTTAAAAAGTAGCCCGGGTTCAACTGGAGCATCCTTTAAACGAGTTTTTCTGTAATTAGGATGAATTTTAATCACCTGCTGGGGCGATCACTCAAGTGATTAGAGTATGTCCTAATTTTGGGATATTCGTTTATAGAGTGGTACTGATTGGGTTACATTAATTAATTTATTTAAGGACTCCATATTCCTTTTTAAAAAAGTATGTAGCTCGAAAATGTTTTATAAAAATTAATGAGTAGTGGTTTTCAGGTGCTATTGATTTGAGATGCGATTTGATTTCGGAAAAATTCATTGGGATCAGGATAACTTTAAAATATTAATTAAATACTAAGCTCCGACTTTAAAATGTTACGCCGTGTTGCGTTATGTTGCACCATATTAGTTCTGGATGTGTGTCTTTTTCTAGATTTGTATGAAGAAAAGGCCAATAAGTTTATTTATTCTTGAATAAATTTCTCAATCTCTTTCTCAATCAAATGATGGAAGTCGTTTTGTAGGATGAAAACGGGATTCTAGTATGAGATCTGATTGTAGTTCTGGAGCAGGTCGCTTTGAAAACTATTGAATTTTCAACCAATTTCAATGGAACTCGATTTGTATGAAGACAACCCAAAGCGAAAATGGACAAATCTCTTTTTATATTATCAAAATAGAATTATAATACGAGCTACGGGAGTTTTTCTGTTCAGCATAATCGATTCTCTATTTAAAATATTTGGGAATAATTTTTTTATAGTTTTTGTTTTATTTTATTTTTTATTTATTTATTCATTTACCTGCAGTAATACAATCGGTAATGCAAAAAACAAAGAGAACGCTGACAAAACCGAAGTTTGTTGATTTATTAGTCCATAATATATCTAATCCCGTTGACAGTCCAAGCATTGTATCTTTAATAAATCACAGCGATCTGGATAAGGCGGAAGCTTAAAATCGGTTCTCCGACAGGATGTTTGACTTCGAAGTGCATTCAAAACAAATCGTTTTTGAACACTATACATTCTCTTCAAATTGTCACTGCTATGTTGGAGATTATACAGTGGATGCATATTTTGAAATTCATCGCATAATTGAAACAGAATTGTATATTGAAGACAGAATTATCGCATCGTGAAAATCTTTACAATTTCTTTTGATATATTGTAAGTCTTAGGGACAACAGTGTTAATATGCCTGTTGAAAGTCACATCGGTTGAAAAATTACTCCCACTCTCTCAGTAACTTCGTTGTACAAAGGACATTGATGCCATACAGGGAAGAGGTACTATAAAAGGTCTGGTTTCATAATGTACTCACATTAAGGCGTATCTGTTGTCAGTTGACCACAATAGAGCGAAAATTATCATGTCATCGGCAAAAGGATGACTGATTGCGAATTTAAAGCAGTCAACGACATCGTTGATAAATAATGAAAATAGCAAGGGCCCCCTAAGATTGATCCGGAGTCTGAAGTCTTACAGTTTGGTGGCTGTCTTAAAGGTAGAAGTATAACCACTCGGTGAGAATGAATGAGTAAGAACTACTGACGCCAGGTGTGGTTAAACAAACATTTTCTCTTCTGTTTCATAAATTTTCTGATTTTTCATAAAACTTTCTGTTGAGAAATTTTAATTTGCATAAAAATATCAAAAAATTTCTGCTGGTGTAAAAAAATATCAGCAGAAAAAATTTCATTTTTGTGATAGTGATGCCTCTAGTGGTGAATAGCAAAACACTTTTTTCTGCTGGAAATTTTCTGCTACCTTATACAGCATTATAAACTATTGATTCAAAAAGTTTAGGTAAGACGGAAAGAATGGCTATCTCTCGATAATTATTTACCTCATTCCTTCTACCTGCTTTAAAAAAAATTGGATTCACGAAATTTTCCTGAGCTCAGAAAATAGACCTATACGTAAAGAAATAGACCTTCATTGAATATGAAGGTTATCGGAATACATAAGCTTTCCGCGTAATACTTAATAAACATCGGAGGAAGGCCGTCGCTACCTACATTTTAATAAACATCAATTTGAAGTATGCAATTAAGATCTTTCTATTCCGATGGCAAATGGCACAGTGGTTAAAGCTTTGGCGTTTGGATCGGGAGGTACCGGGTTCGAATCCCGACAGGGGCGGGATGTAAAGTTAAATTTCACCAACAGATTTCGATCTGTGGTGAAATGTAACACATCTATGACCCCCTGTCGGTGTGCAAAACCCATGGGCCGACCCATCTTCCATGGCAATATAGGCTGTCATGGAGCTTGCAATGTGCAGATGGTCTTAAATTGGTCCTATAGCCGTACGTCCTCGAATTGGCCGATTAGGCGTAAAGTAAGGACGTCAAAAGCCAAACCACGAAAGAGCAGGGTGAGCCTTGAGCCCCAAAACAGATTGCATTGTAAATAAAAAAAAATAAAAAAAAAAATAAAAAAAAAATCTTTCTATTCCGTGCATGAAACTAATAGAGTTAAATTCTTCATAGACGTCATAGTGTTGCAGTACAGTAGATGACATCGAAACTGGTTCTTATACATAAGCGGAAAATATCGCAAGCAAAACACAAATATCCGAGGAATGGCAAGCGACTGAAATCAGCTACTTTTTTCCTAGTATTCATAAAATTTCAGAATTCTTTAGGACACGATGTCAACTCCTCCTCAATTCGCACTATACATACATTTACTATACAAAAACCATTAAGGCTTTTGAACCCTTTTCGGGCTATATCAAAATCTAAGTAGTTTTCTATGCGTGTAATTTGAGCAGGCTATGTGCCTTGTTGCGATGTTTCTTCAGATTCACTAAATCCTTTTTACGCCAAGGCTACCGAAAGCCAGGTATTTGAAGGTAGCCCAATTCCATCCCCGAAAAGTACGATGGCAACACATAATTGCTATATCATGACATTTTCTACTCTCAGCCAAAAAAATGTCCACATATCATGACATTTTTGACTATCAGACCCGAAAAATGCGACATTTTTACTCTCAGCCCAGACAAAATTTACTGTCATGACAGCTAAAACTATCATGCCACAAACATTTTTCGAAGCTGCTAGTAACCAGTTACCCATCCCCGATTATGTTTTTAACAAATTTTACGTGATCTATTTTATGATCGAACTATCTGGTTTAGTCTTGTGATTCAAAGTAACTTTGCGATTATTTTCGAATTTTTCTATGTTTTATTTGCAGTTTTGTGGCAAAATCGTTTTGCTTATCTTTAAATTTTTCGTTAAATTCCTTAACATTTTTGGAATTAAAATAGTTATGTTTTTCTCTTTCAGGATGGCTTTTCTTCCCCCGAATTTCGGGTTTGTTTAATGTGCTTAATACATTATACTTTTTTAAGATTTAACGACAAATTTTTGAGTGACCGTTTCGGAATTTCAGAATGAAATTTTTCAAAAATAATTTTTTTTCTAATTTCTTTTAAAAAGCGTACACATTTTGGTAGGTAATTTTGCTAAAAGCGCGGCTGCTCGACAACGCTTTTTATAATTGAAAAAATAATTTTCCATATGGCTGTTTTTGAATCTTCCTTCGTTGTAATTAATTTGTGACCAAGGTGGTATACGTACGTCAAATATTTTTTAATAAATCTTTCTAAAAAGGGTTGTAAAATTTATTCACACTATTTGTTGTACTCGTATTTCTTCTTGTAATAATACACTCATTATCATTAGATTCTTCCGAGTTTATGAAATCTGAATTAAATACTAATTTGGGAATCTGACTAAGAGCAGCAATATTTTCAAGAGTAGTGTATTTTGATTTGAATAAGTGTTAAACGCTTTACAAAGTGTTTGAAAATAAATTACATATTATTTACTACTTCTTTAACATATTTAGATACCCTGGATGATTCCCTAAAATGTTCATAAATATCATTTACCAAGTTCTTTGTTAAATGCAAACAACAACAGTAGATCCCTGGTTAATTTTCCAGAGAATTTGCCGGACTTAGAAGAATCCCCCTTGAACCTAGAAACTCATTTCGATTATGAACTAGCTCCATTTCCAATGAGCATATTTGACAATGGCATGTTACGGAAAACCGCCAAATCGGCTCTAATAAAGATATTCTCGGCAGAAACCGCGAATATTGACATGACTAAATGTATTCACGTTGTCGACGGTGGAATCTTGATACATCGGGTATCCTAGACGGGAAAGGAATTATTTGTTGAAATTTCCGGTAGATATGTAAAACATTTAAGAGATAATTATTCCCGGGAAGTCACAGTGGTTTTCGATGGCTATGAATGCAATCGCGATAGTATAAAAGGGTCAGAACATTTGCGACGTACAAACAACATGTCATGCTCTGACATAAGGTTCAAGCATAATATGGTTTTACCATTTTCAAAATTCGCTTCATTCAGTATTTGAAGGGTGTTCTGGGAGAGAATGGCATTTCCGTTAGACAAGCAGTAGACGATGCAGACTCGTTGATCGTACATACTGCGTTGCAGAAATATGCTGTTAACGGTCCGCCAGTTGTAATAGTGGCAGAGGATATTGACATCCTAGTACTGATAACAGCCCTGACCCCAAAAGATCAAACCATTTATTTCTTGAAGCCTGGAAAGGGAAAAAACCCCAAGCAAATGTTTTCTCCAAGAGCTTTAATGCGCGGTCCTTCGTTAGAGACAATATTTTATTTCTTCATGCGATTTCGAGAAGCGATACAACTTCCGCTTTTTTCGGGAAAGGAAAAACGTCAATAGTAGCCAAATTAGAGGAAAAGGCTACGAAGAACAGAGACACGGGACTGAAAGCGGTCATTGAAAGTTTTAAAGACCATACTCTTCCCCACGAGACCTTATTTCAGGATGGGCAAACTGTCATTGCGTCGATTTACAGTGATGATGATACACAAACCCTGACAAAAATTAGATATGAGATCTTCAAGCGATTCACCAGAGACAGAAACAGAAACCAAACTGCGCTCAAACTAGCAAGCTTGCCACCCACACCTGAAGCTGCAAGGCAACACCTTTATCGGGTATATCTCCAAGTCCAGCAGTGGCTCGGAAACGAACTGTCATCAGAAAAATGGGGATGGAAACGTGTAGGGGCCAGTGGTTCCGGAACTCTTAAAGATGATATTTTGTCAATGTAAGAAAGAATGTAAGGGAACATGTACATGCAAGAAAGCAGGGCACCATGCTAATCTATTTGTGGTTCACGTGAGTCCCGCCAGTGTTCGAATTATAAAGGCAGCCGAGATACGTTATCCGAAGTGGTAGAACTACCAAGAATTATTATTAGAGTCTTGTGACTGGGACTGGTGATTAACAGATTTATGTCATAATTTCAATGTATTATTATATATTTTTCTATAATAAATGAAATTTAAAAAAACTTTATAACTCTTTATTCAAAAAACCTCCATCCGGATGGTTGCAAAAAAATTTGCAAAAATTTGCCGAGAATCTGCAAGAAATTGTTATTGAATATTATGGGTAAATATTCTTCACTCTTCATTGGACAATAGTTTGCCATATGGGCAAAACTGATTATAGCTAGTTTTTCGCCAATTGGTGGGATCCATCCTGTTATAATTAATCTTATGGTCTGCTTTCCTAATAGGTATAACTTGAGCCCTCATCTCCGAGAAAAACAAGACGCTTGGGAACATAAAAATTCTTGAAAATTACATGGTTTACGGCGTTTCCCGAATTGGTTTCCACAGCCCAAAACATTGAAAATAATGTATTTGCAACACCCCCATCTCAAATTTTGTAAAAAACTGGCATTTTCATGAGTCTCAAAATTTAGGATTTTTCAACCCGACTTTTTTCAAAAAATATTAATGTTGCGAAAAAAAATCATCAGGACCATTCTTGTAGAAAATTAACTGATCTTCAATTCTTATCTGAACAAAAAATCTCTAACTGCCATGTTTTGGGAGATATTAGCCGAAAACCGATTTTCCGGGTCTTTTAGGGCCATTTCCTCTCTACAACAGAATTTTTTCTTGAAAACTCGTTCTCATTTTTTATGAGGTACCAAATGCCACTTATCACCAGAAAATGAAACTGCAACTAATAACTTACAGGTTGGTCTCTTTTTCCTCCTTCATTTACATCAATGAAACTAATAATTGGGATGTAGTAATCCAAATTGGATCCACATACAGCGACAACCCCAATGCACTAGTCGCATTACCACTGACAGTAATGACTCCTAGACAAGAGTGGTAGGTTACCATCTCATTAGGTAATGAATTTTTTACCGTAATCACAACCCCGCCGCCTTTACGATTGGTATCAAAATTACATCTGTCATTCATGTGAACAACATAGTCAAATGGAAAGTAATCCTCAGGTGCATAATGTCGTTAAGCCCAGACCCACATATTATTATTATGACGTAATTATTGTCGAGTGCCCAAAGACGGAAACTTTTGACTGGTATCATTATGCATTATTGACGCTGACGAATGGAGATAACTGTACCCTTAAGATCAACGTCGACTTCCACATACAACAGAGATATTCTGTGTCCTCCGGATTGTGCTTTCGGGTTATTTGTGATTTGGGATATTCTTTTGAATTTTTTGATCTACGGATTTCTTAGAAACGATACATAGTAAACGGTGTTCCCCCATAGTGTTAAAAAAAAATAAATTTGGGCAGAACAATTTGGACACGTTATGATTACGAGTAAGTCTCAGATGAAAGTTGCGGAATAGGAGTGCACATTATATTTCTATTTTTTCAGGTATAAATATTGCCATGGTTGCTAATGATTTTACCTGCCTTTGTTAAAATTTACTAATCCGCTCAGCTCTACCATTTATCAATATCGATTCAAATTCTCAAACAAATAAATTTATTTTTTAAAGCTGGCGCATTTTTTGTAGTCCAATGTCCGAAAAAATTTTAAATTTCGCTGCATAAAAATTAAGAATTTCACGAAAATAAAGAAATAAAAATTCCAAAATCTATTATGCAGTTTTTTCTCGCTCAACTTAAGTATAAATTCTTACATGTTATTTTTGCTTTATTTCTTGTTATTTTTTTTTAAGTTTTGACAAACCAGCAACAACAACAACACTGAACCTGGAATGCATTTTATGAAAACATGGGAATAATAATAATACGCGCGAGTAATACGAAGTTTATCAAACACAGAAAATACCCACACTGACCGAAATACGTTGAACTCATTTCTTCTTAGTTGTCTTGGCCCTGATATACATAAAATTTTCTTATTCTGTTTCGTTTGAACCCAAAAGGCACACTAAACAAGCTCAAGAAACATAAAAAAGCATTTTTGTTTTTGTTATTATCGAAATAACAGACAATTGGTGTCGGCATTATCAAATAAGAAGAACGCGAAGGAAAAGCAGCAAACAAAAATAATAAACAGACCTTTCAAATTATATTTTGTTGTTTGTATAATGTGTGTAAAATAGCGATGCCGAAGACCACTAAGAAGAAAATTTAGCAGCCTATAAAATATAAATTGAATCCGTACTTTTTTTGCGGGATGTGAATACCGTTTTATTACGAATATGCTTTGCTGAAATCTACTTGCCATCTGCAGTCTATCGCATTAGCATTTCGCATAACAAAGTTGAATTTTATGAAGTCTACGAGACGTAAATTTGTTTTCAAGTCACCCGAAAAACAAAATAGTTGCGCGATAAAAATCACCCCATTTCAGTCGACACCCATCATCTTCATCATCATCATCGATATCAAATATCTTATTGGTCTGAAATAAAAGTTGTTCTTAGAATACTTTTTTTTTGCAAAATGCGTTCTCGTCCCACACAAGTCGAAGTTGTATCATTGATACACATATCTAAAATCTGCATGAGTCACCCAAAACCAACGTAAAAGTTTTATTTCCTTGTCGCTCTATCGCCATCGAGAAGAAAAAGCAATAAAACTATTTTCTTCCCGGTTCCTCGTATCCGATTATATCATAAACACAATGTCAAACAACCAGAACTAAAATAAAATAATCGAAAAATTGAATTAAACGAAAGATGGGGAGAAAGCACAAGAAAAGCCTCGACTTTTTTTTTATGTATAAAAGAAAGTTCTATTATTCCTCCATGTATAGATATATCCTACCCAGCGCGAGTTTTATACTTGGGAAAAAAAATTTTGTTGCTGCTTTTTGTGTTATTTTTGTACGGAACAAAGTTGACAAAATATGGTTTATTGATCTTTTGAAATTCTTTTCGCAACACAAACACACACACACCCAACTTGAGACGAGCGTCTAAACTGAAATGAATTATTTGGTAATTGGAAATGATATTAGAGATGTTTTCGGACTGATAATAAAATGATGATAGGAATTTATTGGTTGCTATTAGTGTTTTAGATGTATGCGGTGTGATGAAGAGACAAATTTTTGGCAGCGACATATACCCAAAATAAAAACTTACGGTTGGGCGGTTTATGCGGTGTAATATGAGTCGCGATATTTGAGTTATGGTATTCAGACGGTGTTTTATTTATTTTGTTTGGGGTTACATATAGAGTTTATAAATATAAATCGGTTCGTATACCATTTTTATAGCTACACAACCAAATTTTCGCGGCCTTCATAAAATATTTAGCGCGATGATGATTAACAAAAAAAATTTATCAATGCCATACATTTCCTGTTACCATTGTGCTAAATATACTAACCAGTTAAAACTAAATCATATTTATAGTTCTATTTACTCTTATTGTTATCACCTTTAATGGTTAGATATTTCGATTAACGCGTACATTAATACGACACACTTCATTCTAATAAGCTGAATAAATGGCACATGAAAATGATTATAACGTTACGTTTGTAAAGTATGTCGGTACTACGTATATCCGCACCTATGAACCCCGTGATACGAAAATACAAAACATATTTTGTTAATTATAAAATTAAATTAACAAAAAATTAAAAATACGAAACTAACAGTGTACGTAAGGAGTGTAGTTGAACGTAAATTTAATTTAATTAAAAATACATTAAATTATATAAATTATTATTTTGTTTATTTTTCTTTTTAATAAAATATCCATTTTATAACAAAACTTCGAGTTAATTAAGTTCTACCTAAAGGTACTCATATAAGAAAAGATATGCGGTATTGTGGTCATTAATTTGATGGCAGTATCATAAATCGCATTATGTTAAGTTTATGGAAAGTTTTCCCTCTGGGGAATTGTAAAGTGTGGGAGACTCATTAAAGTCGATTTCTCCAATAAGTTGAAAGGTGCACCACACACCGTATACATTATTTATTTTAATTATTTGTTTAAATTGCATCGTAAACATATCCATAAACAACAAAAATATTTGACTAAAAATAAACTTCGGTTCAAAATTGGTCGCCCACCTAAAATTAAACGGAATTAATAATATCAACATGTCGATCGAGATTTTAATTAAATTTTAATTTAATAAAAATGGCCGTATAAAGGTGTCAAATGGTCTAAGATTAAACGTCGTTTTATCAATGTGCTAGCAGAGACAACCTAAAAGAGATATTTCATTCTATGTAAACGTAAAAATTTAAAATGCGATTTCATTTTCTGTAAACAGCTGCCGATTTCAGATTTTTTTTTTTTCTAAATTTTTTTTTTGTTGTTCATCTAACAAAATCTCGAGACTTAATGTCCCCGGTTATCACAAAAAAAAAACGGCCACCACACCCAAAAACATATTTTGTGTTCGTTTGTTCCCGCGCCAATCATTTTTCCGTTATATCTCATACGAGTTAGTAAAAATATTAATCAGTGTTAATTTATTAAAAAATATTTTTTTATGACGGGGAGGCCAACCCTAATTTTTATGGCATCTGAAATCAATTAAAATGAATTGTTACACTCGTGGGGACGATCCACACCACTGAGATGTCTCACGAAGCCGGGCCTATTAAAATATTTAAAATTCTAAATATATCTGAAATCAGAGAAATTTTCAGTGATTGTATATATCTTTTAGATGATAAACACCCAAAACATTTCCATCTAATTCAGTACATTCAAATGCTACTTCACCAACCGATTTTGAAACGATAGCTTAGCATTAAAACTTTTAGTTGCGTCACTTTGCACGAAATTCTTGACAAACTGATAACAATACTGATTCTCTCTCACTGAGCCAACCTCCCCGAAAGGTCTTTCTTTGACATTAACCACTGGAGACTTGAATGATCGGTGATAATTACGAAATGAAACCTTTCGATGTAGGCACGGAATTTTCGGATGCTTAAGATAACAGCATAACACTCCAATTCGGTTACGGAGTAATTTCGTTGGGTCTTGTTTAATTTTTTCGACATATATGCTATCGGAAATTCCTCATCGACTTTGCCCTGTTGGAACAGGACGCTACCAACTCCCGTAGAGCTACCATCACACTGTACAAAAAATGTCTTATCAAAATCGGGATTTCATATAACTGGCGCGGTGACTAGTGCACGTTTCAGGTAATCAAAAGCGTTTTGAGTCTCATCATTCCAGACACATTTTTTCCCTTTCTTGAGCAGTTCAGTTATAAAGTATGTTCATACTATATCCCTTTTTCGACCAAGAAAAAAAAATGTGGCTAAAATAAAGTCCAATCCACACAAATGTGTGAGTAAAAAACATAGTATGTAATGGCGTTGTTGGTAAACCCACCTTATTGGCCATTCTCCAAGTGCACCCACAAATGTTGAACAACGGGTTGACGTTCGTGTAATGCAAATGCGAAAATACGCCAAATCGCCTCATTGCAACTGACATAACGGCCCAATTGAAATTTTGAAACTTCGTCATTTGCATCCGGAGCAGCAATGCGGAACACCGCCAACACTACCTTATTTCACGTATTTGCAGGCTTATTTGGCTGCTTCACTTGCCAAATCGATTAACTCCATTTTTTTGTTTTTTTTATTTAAATTTTAATATCAAAGCACGAATATGTTTGAATTTTACAATATTCTGAGATTTTTCAAGCTTTTCATCGACTTTTCACGCTTTACAGCACCCAAAATCATCAAAACATGCAAAAAATTAAATTTTTTCCAGGTTCGGCGGAAGTTTCCAAACTTTCTACTAAGATTTTGGATTTTTTCTCTTGTAAAAGAACATCTGGATCGAATACGCTCGAAATCCCGTACAAAAACATCATTTTTCAATTTTCCGAGTTTTTCGGTGGGGTTTCACAAAATTTTCTTTTGCCTCCTCAACCATCTCCTGGCAATTGCGAATAAAACAGAAAAATAATGAGCCAAATCGGTTCAGCTGTTCTCAACTGAAGGACGCACATACATTTTTTACAGCATTTTTATATATTTAGATTTAGTGGTAAGGACTATGTTACTCGTATACCAGTCTCAGAGATGAAAGTTGGCAATAACAAATCTGTTCTTCTTGAGCTACAGAAATTTTAACGTCCCTTAAGCTAGCAGAACCCATATAGCAGAACATTACAAGATAGTACGGAGAATTATAGGCTAATTAAATGCCGTATTAAAAAATTTTGGGCTCCACCCCTTCCAACTAAAACGCGGGTTCTGCTAGCTTAAGAAAAAGTTAGCAGAACCCATATCAAAAACTGATTTAAAAATAATTGGAAAATTAACGGTTAATTTTAGGCTAATTAAATGCCCTATTTAAATTTTTTTATTCTGCTCGATCTAGAAAATGTAAAAGGCTTTATCATTTCAAAGCTAGCAAAACCCAAATCGAAAATCGGACCAAAACTGAAATTAGAATGCAAAACAAGATCTATTGATAAACAAATCATTTTAGGCTCACTATGGGCTATTCAAATGCCCCATTAAAATATTTTGGGCTCCACCCGTTTTTTTTTTTTTTTTTTTTTTTTTTAATACAACTATCAGATTATTCAGTGGATTTGTTGTCCTTTGAAGAATAATCTGAGTAAAGCGAGATTTACATTATGAAAAAAATACTGACAGTATTTTTTTACTGAGAAAACGAATGAACACAAAACATTTCAAATAACGAGAGAGACAAAGACAAAAATTTTTTGTTTATTTTTTTTATGGCCAATTTTATGGATACATTTTGACAGATTTTCAAATTTAAAACAGCTTCAAAAATAACGGCGTGTCATTAATTCAGTGATTAATTTTTGTTTCATACTCTGTTTAAATATTTGTTGAGTGAGGAGGTTTTTACAGTTGGACTAATTAAATTAACTTTTTTTCGATATTTTTGTGCTTCTACAAGACGTGTATAAAAATATCCGGCGAATAACAAGCCAATAGAAAAAACATTTTTATTTTATTTTTTGTGGTGATTGTGTAGTGTAAATTGGAAAAATGGACGACTTTTTAGAGTATTATGACCCATTAAATATAATGAAACTTGTTCCAGTGAATAATAATAAAGCAAAACAAAAAAAGACAAGAGTTTGGGTACGCCCATATTATTTAGAACGCGATCAATCTGGCGGGTTTAATTGTATATTTCAAGAGCTACGGCAAGATTCAGAGCTATTTCATACTTACACACGTATGGATATTGCAGAATTTGAGGAATTATTGACGATGGTCGGCCCAATGATCAAAAACAGACTCTAATGAGGGAGCCTTTGAGTCCTAATTTAAGATTGGTCGTTACATTAAGGTACTTCAGGAATACATAGAATATGTAAATATTTTGTTCAACACAATATAAAAAATTTATGCAATTACAGATATCTTGCAACGGGAGAATCACAGGTGAGCTTGGCCATTGCTTTTAAGTGTTCGCCAGCAAGTATTCACAGGATATTAAATGAAACCACTAAGGCCATAGTGGTGGCTTTGAAATCACGGATGTTTCCGAAGCTAACTGCAGAATATTTTAAGACGGTTGCATCAGGGTTCCAGGATCGATGGGATTTCCCAAATTGTATAGGAGCAATCGATGGCAAACACGTCACAATTCAAGTACGATAAATTAATTTTTATATTATTTACCCTATTTTATAATGTTATGTTTTTATAGGCACCAAGTAATTCCGGCTCCGAATTCTTCAATTACAAAAGAACTTCCTCCATTGTGTTAATGGCCATCAGTGATCACGACTACAATTTTATTATGTGTGACATTGGTGCGGCTGGTCGTCAGAGCGATGGAGGAGTTTTTCGGGAAAGTAATTTTGGAAAACGGTTTTATCAAAATACACTTCCGTAAGTAAGCGTTACTATTAGTAATTTTTTTAGATTTATTTTTAAAAAATTTCTCCAGAATCCCTGATACAAGAGACGTCACGGACACGTTTACGGAGGTACCATATGTTTTCGTAGCCGACGATGCATTTTCATTAAACGAGCATATGTTAAAGCCCTATACTTGTATGCCAACATCGAAGGAAAAAATTTTTAATTATCGTTTGAGCCGGGCGCGCCGTATGATAGAAAATACTTTTGGCATACTTTGCAGTAAATGGCGTATATTTAGAGCACCAATAATTGCCGATTTGATTTTAGTGGAAAATATTGTGCAGTGTTGTGTCTGCCTACACAATTGGCTACGGCAAAAGAACAGTAGTTATATTACGCCAGGCCTGATAAATCGTGAAGTAAAAGGAGTTGTGGTGCCAGGTAAATCATTTAAACTTTTTAGATACTACAGTTAAATATAATACATAATTACTATTATTAATTAATACATGATTATTTAAGGTTCTTGGAATAATGTGACAAGGAATTTACTACCCCTTCAAGGAATGCATGGGAATTCGACCACAGTTGCAAAACGAACGCGCGATAAATTTGCAGAATATTTTATGGGAGAGGGAGCAATTGAATGGCAGCTTAGTCAAATATAGAATCGGCGGTTGCAGAGAACATTATCATTATAAAGATAAGCATTGTTCCATATTTTTAATTTAATATTGTAGATTTTATTTGGTATTTTTATGTCTTTATTTCAGGGTTTTATTTTCACCAGGAAACTGAGAGAGGAGGGATAGTAATATACTAAGTACTAGCTGTAACTTCGAAAAACACATGTTAAATGTATCTATTGTATTGTACTACTAGAAGTGAATTTATTTCGATTTTTTTTTATTATAGTTATCATTTACATTTTAATATAACAATTGTTATATTTTTTTAAAATATTATGTAACTGAATTAATTTGATTTTTAAATTTATGCATATGTACCTACAATTTATTTTTTGTTGATTTAAGGTTTTTATGCCTAATGGAGGTTTGTGTTTTTTTATTCTATAAATTCGACTTAATTTTTAAATTTGCCACGAATCTCCATATGTGCTTTTCCTTAAAAATAAAACATAATTTAAAAGTAATCTGGTTTAATTGTTTTCTATTTGTGGATTATTACTGCTACCAGTTGGACCATAAGTTCGCTTATTTATTAGTAAAAGCGCTGCCGATATGATTTCTCTAGGAATTTTTTTTCAATTACGTGGAAGTGTTATACCAAATTTGCAGTATTACCACATATTTCTAAGCCTACAACATTTCAGTAACCATGTTCCCAACGGTTGGCGGATTTATATGTGCTAAAAAAATTTGGTTCAAATATTTGCTTTTATCATCAGGGTCGATCCATTTCCTGTTTTCTATGGAAAAATAGCTTCATATTGAGCGCAATTTTTTTGAAACAATCAGTACTTTACGATATCCAGAGAAATTAGAATTTGTATATTCTTCTTCTTGGCGTATCTATTAAGATATCGTAAGATCAATCACACCCTACGTGACGTAAGTGCAATACAAATTTGTACAAACTATTTTGATAGAAGTATATTTTTGTCTAATTAATTAATTAGCACTTTGTTAATTATGATGAAACACTTGTTTATTGAAATTCAGTAGCCGGCGAAACATTCAAACATCCAAACGTTTCCGTCAAAAAGATAAAAAATTGTTTTTATTTTTATGTTTATTTATTTTAAAGAAAAGCACATATGAAGACTTGTAAAAAATTAAAATTAACTAGAATTATCGAAATAAAAAGTCCCCATTAGGCATAAAAACCTTAAATGAATCAAATTTAAAATATCAATAATATACATAATATAAATAAAATTAAACGCAATTAATATAATAATTCAAAATATAAACGAATTATGAAAATAAAATGTACCTAAATAATAAATAATAATACATAAACTAAATATAAAAACAAGGTACATGAAATAACACAGCTGGAATCACAT
This sequence comes from Nephrotoma appendiculata, assembly GCA_947310385.1. Lineage (NCBI taxonomy): Eukaryota > Metazoa > Arthropoda > Insecta > Diptera > Tipulidae > Nephrotoma > Nephrotoma appendiculata. The sequence goes on along the minus strand of OX371225.1, from coordinate 239,857,849 downwards.
CAGTTCAACCTGAAATATAAAAAAAAGAAAATTGTAGTTTCAAATCTTATTCCCTAATATGAGGAACGACACGTATCTTTTTAATGAATGAGTTGAATTAGAGCCGGTGATCTTCATCTTGTTTCTTCAAAGCATCGGAAAGAACTTTCATCATTTCCTGCTGCGCTAATAGTCGTGGTAAAATATTTAGCCTGTCCAGATATGGTTTCAAAGAATTTAAGAAATCGTCGGATGTAGATGAAGACGTGGTTGCAGTTGAGGTCACCGTTCTGTTTTCCAACGCTTTTACAAAGCGCCGTTGTAAATCGAAGGACTCTTCCTGAAAATTTCGCTCTGAAAAAATGAATGAATGATTATATACATATGTACATATATGCATAATTACGTACTTGCTCTATTGCTACGTGCCACGATTTCATTTTGCTCGTGCTGGCTTTCCGAATTATCTTGATGTCCAGCATCGGCACTATTTTCAATGTCCCCATATAATCCCACAGATCTAAACAAAACAAAATGATGGTTAATATAAAACAAACACGGAAAAAACATGTGATCCCCAAAATGGAATATCTACCTTCTGGGCTCTGTCGTATCATCTAAAAACGACACAAATCTGCTGTATTTATATGGTTTATACCGACCTCCTGCAGCACCACTAGGAACCCTCTTTTTCGATCGGGTATATGTTGCCTTTATCGAATCCCAATATTTTCTCACTTTCAAAACATTCATTGGGTTGCATTCCAAATCTATAAGAATATAATAATATATAAAGGTTATAAGTGAAGTACAAATCTTGATTTTCAAAACTAATCACTTACTACATTCCCGCGTAACTTCTTCCCACAATCGCTGACGAATTATTTTGTTTTTAAAGTTTTTATCTTTAATATACCACAATGCGGGTCTCAATCGCACAGCTTCACAAATTAACTCTAAAATTTTTATTTATAAGTGTTTTAACTTCGATAGAAGATAATGTAATGTAAATTTAAATTACCAATGCGCTCCTCCATATCATTCCCTGTTGCGATAGGTGCTCTCACCTCAATTGCAATATTTGAATCTGAAAATTTTGGAAAATATTACTACGAACCCCAAAGCATATATAAAATTAAATTTACCGGTATGCTCTTCCATTTTTTCAATGCTCATTGCGGGTGGAGTGGTTGTCTCCATTAAAATACCAGTTTCTGAGACTGTCTGATTATCAATAAGTATATATTCCTCTCCCGTGTAGCTGGAATAAAAGTTCCGAACCGTTTCCGTTTGCGGATAATTTGTGGGTATCATGTTGTCTAAAAAAAAAGTAAAACATAACCTCAAATTTAGTTTGACTTTACTTTGTACATTTTTTCCGAATGATTTTGTATAATTGCAAATTTATAATGAAATACAAACTAAAACTTACCGTAGTTTTCCATTTTTATTTTTAATAAAAATAAGAAATTATATTAAAAATTTTTGAATATAGTTTTACGAGTTTTTGTCGTTTCGCGACCGTGTCTATTAAATTTTACCACTAAAATGATAAAAAAAATTCAAATAGCGAACGTTTGACCATAATTTTTTTTTTTAATAAAATTGTGAGTGTGTTCAACAAAAAATTTCTCATCCGTACACAAGTTTTTATGTAGTTGTATAAAATGTTGCCATAAAAAATACTCAATTTGATATTTTTTTATAGTGCATTATGGCAACACACTAACACACGCTCAATTATTTTATCAGTAAAATTATACTGATTATGTTTTTTTTCTCGCTCTCATATTAACAAAATTTATATTTTTATCACTTTTTGTTTTTACTGTCAGTATTTTTTTCATAATGTAAATCCCGCTTAAGTATGTACAGCAAAATAAATTATTATGAAAAGTAATAAGAAAATAACAATATCAAAGAAAAAAAAAGAAAAAAACAATAATGGAAAAAAAATACAATAATGATAAATGTAATACATAAATTGCCTATAATTAAAAATACAATTCAATACTGGACTTAAAATACTTTTTAATACTATTCTTAAATTTCAAGAATGTTTCAGATATTTTTAAATTATCAGGTATTTGATTATATATAACTGGTCCTAAGAAGGTAATCGACTTTCTTCCAAATTCAGTCTTTATATGATAGTAATTAATTCTTTTGCAATTTCTTGCTCCATAAATATGATGAATACAATCAAATTTAATATTAGATAACACTGAAGATACATGTAGCGCTTTATAGATATATAGCGTTATTTGAAATTTATGTAACACGTTAATGGGTAACACTAAATTATTCCCACTACAGTATAATTCTTTAGTTGGAAACAGAAATGGCAACCTGTAGACTGATTTTAAACTTTTGTTCTGCATTACTATTGATAAGCAAATAATTTTGGACGTAAATAGTATTGCTATCTATAACTAAAAATTGGAACCGTCGCCATAAAATGACGTTATATAGCAACATTTTTAAAGTAATGGGGTTATTAGTATCTTGGTGTACTGGTAAAAGAGATGGCATTGCAGACCTGCTAACACAAAACCAGTAAAACCAGTTTTGAGTTGTTTTGTATTGCAGTTTTAGGGAAAAAGAAAAAAAAATTAAAAAATTTCTAATTTCTAATTTCTAATTCTAAAAATTAAATTTTAAAGTTTTTCATTTATTTATTATTATTTTTAAATTATCGCTATAAGTGCTAAAATTTACGTCCCTTAAGCTAGCAGAACCCATATAGCAGAACATTACAAGATAGTACGGAGAATTATAGGCTAATTATAGGCTAATTAAATGCCGCATTAAAAAATTTTGGGCTCCACCCCTTCCAACTAAAACGCGGGTTCTGCTAGCTTAAGAAAAAGTTAGCAGAACCCATATCAAAAACTGATTTAAAAATAATTGGAAAATTAACGGTTAATTTTAGGCTAATTAAATGCCCTATTTAAATTTTTTTATTCTGCTCGATCTAGAAAATGTAAAAGGCTTTATCATTTCAAAGCTAGCAAAACCCAAATCGAAAATCGGACCAAAACTGAAATTAGAATGCAAAACAAGATCTATTGATAAACAAATAATTTTAGGCTCACTATGGGCTATTTAAATGTCCCATTAAAAAATTTTGGGCTCCACCCGTTTTTGACCAGACTTCATTCAGGTCATTTAATCTAAAGCCAGCAGAACCCAAATCGAAAATCGGACCAAAACTGAAATTAGAACGCAAAACAAGATCTATTGATAAACAAATAATTTTAGGCTCACTATGGGCTATTCAAATTTGAATAGCCCATAGTGAGCCTAAAATTATTTGTTTATCAATAGATCTTGATTTGCGTTCTAATTTCAGTTTTGGTCCGATTTTCGATTTGGGTTCTGCTGGCTTTAGATTAAATGACCTGAAGTCTGGTCAAAAACGGGTGGAGCCCAAAATTTTTTAATGAGGCATTTTAATAGCCCATAGTGAGTCTAAAATTATTTACTTATCAATAGATCTTGTTTTGCATTCTAATTTCAGTTTTGGTCCGATTTTCGATTTGGGTTCTGCTGGCTTTAGATTAAATGATCTGAAGTCTGGTCAAAAACGGGTGGGGCCCAAAATTTTTTAATAAGGCATTTAAATAGCCCATCGTGAGCCTAAAATATTCGCTTATCAGTAGATCTTGTTTTACATTTTCATTTTGGTTTTGGTCCGTTTTTCGATTTGGGTTCTGCTGGCTTTAGATTAAATGACCTGAAGTCTGGTCAAAAACAGGTGGAGCCCAAAAATTTTTAATGGGACATTTAAATAGCCCATAGTGAGCCTAAAATTATTTGTTTATCAATAGATCTTGTTTTGCATTCTAATTTCAGTTTTGGTCCGATTTTCGATTTGGGTTTTGCTAGCTTTGAAATGATAAAGCCTTTTACATTTTCTAGATCGAGCAGAATAAAAAAATTTAAATAGGGCATTTAATTAGCCTAAAATTAACCGTTAATTTTCCAATTATTTTTAAATCAGTTTTTGATATGGGTTCTGCTAACTTTTTCTTAAGCTAGCAGAACCCGCGTTTTAGTTGGAAGGGGTGGAGCCCAAAATTTTTTAATACGGCATTTAATTAGCCTATAATTAGCCTATAATTCTCCGTACTATCTTGTAATGTTCTGCTATATGGGTTCTGCTAGCTTAAGGGACGTAAATTTTAGCACTTATAGCGATAATTTAAAAATAATAATAAATAAATGAAAAACTTTAAAATTTAATTTTTAGAATTAGAAATTAGAAATTTTTTAATTTTTTTTTCTTTTTCCCTAAAACTGCAATACAAAAACACTCAAAATTGGTTTTACTGGTTTTGTGTTAGCAGGTCTGCAATGCCATCTCTTTTACCAGTACACCAAGATACTAATAACCCCATTACTTTAAAAATGTTGCTATATAACGTCATTTTATGGCGACGGTTCCAATTTTTAGTTATAGATAGAAATACTATTTACGTCCATTACTGCCATCTGCAGTTCAGAAGAAACTGTTGACATAAATTTGATGACGTATTAAGTAGTACTGCCTGGTATAGAGGTGCATTGCTTGTACAATAACATAGTGTATGTGTAGGTGCATGTTACATGATTTTATTTTGCAAAAGCAGTGGCACATCGATTGAAAAATCATTAAATTTAAACGAAACTATCATTCGAACTATATAAAAAAATTTAAAGCGAAATTAAAAAAAAATGTGGCCTTTGGTTGTTCTGTTCGCAAGGTGCGAAACGTGTATGCCGCAAACGAGATATAAATATCTAAAAAATGAGACATGCTCTTATAATATGGATTGAAGATTGTTTAAAGTTCCCTTTGATCAGAAATATTATTTAAAAAAGTGTTCCGAATTTACACACATTTAAGGATAAATGAACTTTCTTATAAAAAACAACCAAATTTATCATTATTTTTGGCAAGTAAAGGGTGGTTTGAAGGGGAACAAGACTTAGCAGATGTAGAGGCTGCCCAAAAATTTATAATGGAAATACCACGAATTATTGAAGAGGGAGATTATTCAGCAGATAAAATTTTCAAACGCCGATAGACAGCTTTATATTGACAGAGACTGCCGTCTCGAACTTTTATTTCAAAAAATGAGAAGCAAGTACCTCCTATTCTTGAAATCGGTGGAAATCTCTACATTCGAATATAATTTGCTTTAAAATTCGTTATATTTTTCGACTTTTTCGCCGGCTACTTTAATCATTTTTCAAATTTGTTTGCAATTTTTCTATTATTTATTTCCCGGCTAGGGCAAAAATTTCGACTGGGTAAATCGATGCGGTAAATATAGTCCTATTCAGATCTTAAAAAAAATTTTTTTTTAATTGTTCCGCGCAGCTTTCAGTGATGTAGAAAAAAAAATTATAAAAATTTTGATGGGTCGCATTTATCTTAGATAGTAAATCTAAATAAAATAATCAATAACCATTAAAAAGAATTATATTTCACTTTTAATACACAAAATATTCAAAATGATCATGTATTTATGTTATTACAATGATATTTCAAGTGAAAATTAGTTCATCTATAAAAAAATTGCACGCCTTTGGAAACAATGTCAACATTTAATTTTGGTACGAACTAGGGAAAATAAATAACCAAATGTCATTCATATCGAACAAAACCACAACAACATAAAAAAGCAAAATAGGTTTTCAATTTAATGGAATTATGAATTAATTCGTTGCTTATCGAATTAAATATTAATTTCAAAAGTGTCAGTGATTCTTACAAAGTTAATTTATACAGTTAAGTAATAAAAATACAACATAAAAATGTAAACAATAAACTGGTATTATTATACTTAATACATCACTGCGTATCCGCCATATTTTGCCTGCGCGAGAACTGTCAGAATTCCAGCGAGATTTGAATACTACTATACCTTGTAGGGAAATAAATAAAAGAAAACTTGCAAACAAATTTGACAAAATTATTAAAGTAGCCGGCGAAAAGTTCGAGAAATATAAAGAATTTTAAAGCAAATTATATTCGAATGCGGAAATTTCCAGTGATTTCAAGAATACGGGCCCAGGTTAGAAGACTTGTAAAGATCGTGTTACCCTTCACATGTGTAGTAATCGATCGGGAAATTTTTGTAGTAAAACCAACGATAATAAATCGTTCCGCGAATCCCAGAGGATTGAAAAACATTGATGTCTCATTTTCCAGTCCTCTGGCAAGCAAATAAAAGGGAATGAATGACGCAGAATTTGTGTGAAGACTAGGTTAAAAATTGTTTTATTCTAGAAGTAGAAAAGTTGTTGAAGAAAATTTGTTTGACTTTTAACGTTTTATTGTTCATTGATAATGCGGGCAGCCATAGTAGATAGTTGAATCATCCTAACGTAAAAATTGTGTTTTTTCATCCAAATTGTACTTCATTGCAACAATCACAGCATGTTACATACGACTAGCATTGCAAAACAAATTCGAAAGACTGGTGAACGATAAAAGTATAACGCTTAATCAAGCTTGGAAAGAGTTTTCTGTTTTAGATTGTGTCGAAATTATAGCTTTGGCCTGCAAGGAATTAAAACAGTGGTGGAAACCTTTGTTACCCCAATTGATCCAGAGAGTAAACTTTGTTCCATTTGAGGAAGCAGGATTTTACAGAATTATGTCGGTGGTTTCTAATTCAAAAGAGGACGGTTTTTCAGATATGAACTGGAACTATTTATAGAACAAACTTTGAATGAGGAAGAACAAATTGATCGACCAAATACCTTCACATTTAATTACGCCGATGTAATGTTTACAACGGTTCTTCATTTAAATTTAATTGATCTGCAAGAAGGAATACTTTCAGCTAAAAAATTAAAACAAAAATTCGTTCAAAAATATCCTTCAGTAGTACGTAGTGGTGCTCAACATGCCTTAGACTTTTTTGAGTCTATCAATGCTACAGAGTCAGATTGTTGCTTATCTCTGATTTGTAATACAAAGTACTTACGAAGTCGTCGTTGTAACTTTGCATCGGCCTTCATGAGGTGTGAAGGCTGTGTGTACTTTGCCTATTCCTACGAAAATGTTTGAAGTGACTTTAATACGAATATACCGTTTTGATTTCATTTGCGCGTGTCTGTTGGGATGAGTTGGTTCATCATGAAGCGCAGTTGTTCAATCTCTTTATCATTCCACAAAGAATGCTTTAGATAATTTTATGGTTTGACCGTATACCAGTTCATCGGATGAATATTTTAGGTCATTTTTGATTATTTCTCGGATTCCCAACAAGATGAGTTGGATATCTGGGTTCCACAGTTGACGGTATTTGCGCTGAGCTTAAGTTGCTTCAGCTCAGTGAATAACTTGGATCCAATCTGTGCTCCTTCTTTGGTCGTTATATTGAACAGTATGCCGAATTTAGAAATGTATTACGTCGATTGATTTTTCAATTGTTGGTGCCGACGACGTAGGCTAAAATGTATATGAATCCATGAGATGATAGAAGTGATCAAATCTTATCTAAATAAACTTGCTTAAATGTGATTTGTTATGGCGTTAGATTTTGCATTTGTGGTAGGTTAAACAAGATTTCGCCCAATAATATACACCTTTGTTCATACTAGGCCAACCGCACCTTGAAATAACTAGTTTGCGAGTGGCTCGTACACTTGGATATGAAATGTTATGCAGATTACCGAAGATAGTTCGACGTAATGAATCTGGAATGTACGAGTATGTCTGTTAGTTCTGGATCACAAACTTGTCCTTTTGCGATAGCGATGATGTCAGAACGTGTTCTTGCGGAGGCAAGCTCGTGTTCGGAAGTCCGAGATAGTGTGTCGGCCTTGTATATGTGAATGCCTTGAAATGAGAGACAAAATTAAGCAGCGTGAGTTCATGGGGTTGCGTTCCGCTTAAGATGAAATTGCACAAGTAAGTGGCTTGTGGTCGGTGAATATATAGTGAATTCCCAACCTTCAACAAAGTAGCGAAAGTGTTTAATTGCTTGGAAAATTGTAAGCAGTTCTCTATCAAATGTAAAATATTTCCTTTCAGTATCTGATAGTTTTTTGAAGAAAAATCCAAGAGGTTCCCATGTCTCTTTTTTTACTTGCTGTGTAAGACTGGGCCTACAGTTGTGTTAGATGCTATATTTTGTATTATTTAGCGGATGCACTATAAGAACAATATTTTATAAGCTGTTCTTGAGCTGAAGGAATACGATTTTACGAAGCCAACACAAACTTTGGGGCGTTTTGGGTTTCTCGAGAAGTCGTACCAATTGTGTGTGATTTGGGGCAAGTATCTCTGCGAGTTTTGGAATAAATCCGTGGTATTAATTTACCATACCGATAAATTGTTGATTTTGCTTGACTTTTCCTGGTGCTAGGAATTCTAAAGCATAGTTTCTTGATTTTGGTGGCTACGAGAATATCGTCAATATAAAAAATAACGAAATCGACGTCCCGCGTCTTGAAATCGACGTCTCGCGACTTGAAATCGACGTCTCACGTCTCTTGAAAATCGTGCAACCATAACGGTCAGGAATTATGACTGCCATCTGTAGTCCCCACATAGTATTCAGTCGTTATGTTTCTTATTAACCACGTGCAATAGGTTCCTAGTTCCTCCCGCTCCAAGTCTGTGGTTTCGAAAATAGTAAATCGCCTGTAATCACGATGTGGTGTAATACATTGCGCCTTACCGGAGATTTGTAGTTTGGTGGAGCTGTTAAAGAAGGAAATTTCTATAACAATGCTCCATAGCAATTGTTGATTCTATAAAATCTTGGAGAAGGTGTATCAACGCATACTGATGTTGCGTTAATTGTGAGTTTAGCGGATGGATCAATAAATTTGCGATTTTTCAGGGCCACTAACAAACCGAATTTCATCAAAAAATCCGAGATGGAGCGGTTGATATTAGCGATTATGAGGGCGTGTTTTAATGAATGTCTTAATCTGATATCAACGTCAATAAGTGTTTATATGGTGCCATTTGCTGCTGCCTGAACTAAATCGGGATTTCGATTTGTTCCGTACATATACAATAATATCTATGGTACGGAATTATGCTTAGGATCAGTGCCGGTATCTATCAAAAATTGGATTTAATTCACTGAATTCCGTAGAAATAGGGGGCTATGTTGCGGTTTTCTTAGGTTTGCCGCTACAATTTTGATTTTGTGATACCATCACCAGTTGTGTGGAAATTGGTATCTTGGTGTTTGTTGATTGTTTTGTTGAAGTGAACTTCCCTGGTGTGTGCGAAAGATTTTCAGAAAAGAAATATTAATTGAAATTTATAGTTGTGCGTCCGCGTGCCAATGATGTCGTGGAGTTTACGGCGATTTCAGTGAGATCCTCTTCTGTTTTGTTGCTTAATGTAAGAGCTGCCTGATCCATAGTTTTATAGTGACATTCATCGTGAAATTTTTATCGGGCAACGATTTAATTTAGTGCAGTATGTCTGAAGGTTTTTGGTCTCTAATATCAATTTTTGTTCAAAATTGTCTCTAATTTACGCTTCTTGGAGATGGAGTATGTATCGATTAGGACTTTTTAATGTTTTTGATGAAATCGTGAATTTTTTGAAAAATTCCAAAGTAAACCGTTCTCTCAATGCGAGGCAGTAGTGTCCGAGATCTAGTTTAAATTTGACGAATACCGATATGTACCCCCTCCCCTCCCTCAATTCTAGGCCATTACACTAGGGCAGCATATCATACAATAAATCTGAGTAGCCGTATGATATATTAAATGTATATATGTATACATTTCCAGTAAATGCTTATTTCTTGCCCAATGTGTGACCCCAGGTAAACTTTGAGTCCAGCAGGACGACATGATATCTAGTCTCCGAAGAGTGTAATATCAAGATCTGCTATTTTTTGGAGGTACAAATTTCTTAAAATCTTTCATATTGCGAAAACAACCACCTCAATTCTTTTTGCACCTTTTCATGATACCAGGTTCTGATTATGGATTATGATATACTCGTACTGGTTATTACAGGACATCCATATATTTACCAACAAGTACTTTGGCGATATAATTGACAGATCCCTGACGGAAAAACGGATTTATCGTTAAACTGGACTGACAAAGAATTGTCAACAATTCATCAAAGGAGAGGAGACACAACAGCTTCTTGTAGACATCCCTTCAGAGTAGTTACAGTGGTCGTAGTTTTATACCACTTTGCAATAGTGGTTTCCATGCCAAGTCTTCATTGGCTAGTTCTTTGTTGATGCATTTTTTTAATTCGTTAAACTATTTAAACTAGCGCTGTACCAATAGGACCGGACGTAAGAGAGATATATCTAAAGTACCTACCCAACACGCGTTCTAAGTATTTACGTAAGAACGAGGATGATTTAGGTTGGAAACTTCAAGCTAGATCAAATCTCGGATTTCTTTCCTTATTAATACAAACCATCTTTGATCTCCCTCACGATTGTGGAACTAATTCTAAAGTCAAACACATTCTGAAGATATGTGACGAAGGAAAACATCGGCTTGGGCCTGGGCCTAGATTCTGATCAAGTGACAAGTGACAAATGACAATTTTTTGTGACTTTGTACTAAAAATACAACTGCAATAAAATGACAATATTATGTGAGTTCTAAAACGCGATGCTCATCTTGTGATCTTTTCTAAATGTCACATAAATAAGTCTGACAATTTTTGTAATATTGTCATTGATTTCAATTTACGTGACTTTGTATAAAACAAAAATTTTAATAAAAATATGTGTGAGTATATATTGCTATTTTATGAAATTAATTGATTTTATTGATTTAATATCAAATACAAATAATAATCATATAATTATTATGTATATAATTTTAAACATAGCTGGGATTGAGAAAACGTCGCAGTCTGGATCAACAGTATATCCAACAAATACACAAAAAGAGTTTATTGTGAGTTTTTTAGAAAATAACTTGGAGACCGCACGAAATCAGTAAGAACTATAAAATTCTATTATTATTGATAAATATTAATTTGTATATGAATTTATTTGTTTTTCAGATTTAGCTCGGTCGATGGGAAAAATAAAATAAAAAGTGACTGGCTGAAATTAGCTTTAGAGGTTAATCAGCTCGAAGGAGCTAAGAAAAATGCCTCGCAATGGAAAAAGTTTTGGGAAGATTTGAAGTAAGTTTAAATTAATAACACAGTTAATTAAATTGTTAATAATTCATAAATTATATTTAGAGCCAGAATAAAAAAAAAATTTCTGGAATAAATACCCGAATAAATCAGAGTGGGGTAAATGGATCATCATTTCCGAAACTCAGCGATTTAGAAAATAGGATTGTAAGTGTAATCAGTCCCGATAACATCGATGGCGATGGAGAAACAACGGAGCTAGGACTTCCAAGTTCATCTGTAGTAATTATTTTACCTATTATGTATAAAATATAAGTGTATTAATGTTATTTTTACTATAGCCTAGGACACAGTTGTCTGACGTCATACCAGCGTTAAAGCGAACGACGAGTACATTTAAAAATGAATGTACTACTACTAATAGTGATGGATTTTCGCAAGGACATATATCTAAAAATGAAAAAAACTATTTCGAGGAAATAGTTAAATTGAAAAAAAAAGAAATTAGCGGTCCTTGAAAAAATAGCTGCCATAAAGGAAGAGGGACTTGCGGTCAAAAAGCGTAGACTCGCAATAAGTGTAGAATATTTAAAAATTTTAAAACAAACAAATAATATGTCAAATGATGAATGTGCTAATGTGTCTGAAGATTTAGAAGCTGAATATGTATACTCTTTTAATTCCGATTCGGAATAAAACCACTTTATAATAATTTTACTTTAATATTTAAAAATACTGAACTGAAACAATGTGATACAAAGAAATACACCATCGAATTATATATGTAAATAAAAAAATGAAATAAAGTGTTTATTGTTTAATATTTTATTAATAAGTATTTATAAATTTTTTAAAAATATTCTCGTATTATTCGATTCCTAATTTCTTTCCCTTCATTTAAAATTTGTATAGGATCTAAATCTCCTGCCTGCATATCTATTTCAACTTCTTCGTCCATGAACCGCAAAACATTTTCCTCGGATGGCAGGGGAAAATCATTAATTAAAAATAAATTGTGCAGCACGGCGCAGGCGTTTATGATGGCACCAGATTTCACTGGAGAATACATTAAAACACGTTGTTTCGATAAGCACCGGAAACGACTCTTTAGCATCCCTATTCCTCGTTCAACAGTACTGCGCGCTTTTTTATGGGCTTGATTATAGAACTCCTCGTGGTCATTTTCAGGCTGTAATATTGGTGTCATCAGCCACGGTTGTAATCCATACCCACTGTCACCTAAATAAGTTAAAAATAAATATCATCGTATATAAATATTAATTATAATAATTACCTAGAAGCCACTCTCCATTTTCTCCATTAATAGATTGTTGAAGCAAGAATTGCTTAATGCGGGAATTATTCCATATATATGAGTCATGCGTGGCTCCTCCATATCTAGCGTTTATGCTTAGTATTTTGTAATCGTAATCGAATATCTATGGAAGAGAATAATTAATAAATATTCTAAGGAGATGCAATATTTACAAGAGACATACAACTTGTACATTTTTCGAATGGGAACTTTTCCTTACTGCGTAGTACGCATGTTCCACCTCGCTGTTCGGTTTCATAATAAATATATGCGTTCCGTCCACTACCCCAATAACCCCCGGAAATCCATATTTGATAAAAAACCTAATCAAAATAATTAGATTAATATTTATTACATAATTGTAAAACTTACAACCAACTTTTGCTTTGTTGCATTTCGTTCGTCAGTGTTGCGAGGAAAATTAATTAAATTACTAAAATGCTGGTTGATTACTGAAGTAACTTCAGATATGCATCTCGATACTGAAGTTTGTGATAAACCAATTAGGAAATCCTGCCCAATTGGTCTTTGATAAGATCCTGTAACAAATTAAAGCTTACTGAGTGATATATACATATGTAAGTACATTTTAAAGTAATACGTACCGTTCGCATAAAAATTTAGAGCTGCAAATATTCTCGTAACAGGAGACAAAACATGGTATGTGTACCCACCATGCATGTGTTGGATTAATTTTCCCACAACTGTCCTAACCATAAACTTGCTCAGGCGAAATATTCTTATAAATTGGGGATCGGTCATAGAATGGAATGGATCGCTCACATCTCTTAAGTTCCGCTTGATTTTCGCCATTTTCCTAAAATATAATTTAAGTAACTATTCAATTAATGATGTCTAATTTTAAGAACGATGTGCACACTAAACTTTTCGATTTTAATACAAATTTAAAAATCAATATTTTTTAATTATAGGTAATCACGCACACACAAAACAAAAAATAATAACACTTACTTTCGTTGATTTCGTCTAAATCTTCTATTTAATAACAACACATCCATTTCGAGAAACAAAACAAAACACACGATTCAACAAACGTCACACGAGAAATGTCATAAACTAGAAAATAATAGTAAAACAGCAACTGCTAGTAAATGCTATAAAATGTCATGGCTCATTTGATCAGCATCGCAAAATTTTTGTGACAAAATTTTGTACTAATAAAAATTGTCACGAAAAATTGTCATTTCATCAGAATCTAGGCCCTGGTCTCCATAACACAGGAAGTATATATGTATCCGATAAAACCTGTGATTAGGAGGGGATTGCTGCTTGTTAGGGCACATCATCTGTATTCTCCGTTCCTCACAATTTTTCACGTCTGTTGCTGAAGATCAAGAATCCGTGAGGCCAGTGTAATATCAAACATTTGTTGTCTTAAGGATGTGAGAAAAGTAGGCCATTCTCACATTTAGTATGACGACGCCAGATACGAATAAAAAGTCGCAGAAAAGCAATTACATCTGGAATGTTGTCAGAGCTACCGCAGCATTATAGAGTGTGCTTTTCCATCACAATCAAAAAGGGTCTGAATATCATTGAGATTCACGATTTTGGTTTTCATAAATTTCTGAGTTGGAGGATCTCTCTCTCTCAAATTCCTGTAAAATTTTTACAGCAGATGGCGTTTAGGAGCGTGAAATTTATATTAGAACGCTATTTAGGGTCTTCGAATAAAATCAAGGAATGAATTTATTGGAGTAAACATGGTTCTGAACCAAGAAGACATATTTTGAACATACATTAAGAGACGTTTTCATTCGTCATTCCAAAAGTGATGAAGACTCGTTTGAGTGTTGCAAATTTTTCGATACGATCCCGAACTTTTTTTGGCACAAATCCAAACAAAGCTAAAAGAACCCGAAAGTGACTGGAAGTGATTTCTTCCAATTTAACAAATCTTCTTAAATGTGAATTGTTACATTCATGAATTGTTTATTAGGATTATTGAACCTCGTGACAAGAGTCGTATAATATTCGATATACACCTTTATACATTCATAATTATTTTAGTTTTCCCATAAAAACAGAATCCGATGGATTATGCGATCACAAATGTCATTAACTTAATAAAAATTTAAAGCAAAATTTTATTGGTCTGTTTCGTTTTAAAAATGCATCTGCTGGTTATAAAACAAAATATAGACCACCTGTTTATTAAATTTTGAAGCAAAGGATATTAAACCCAATCCAAATCGCGAGAGCACCTGGCCTCAAAAGAAAGAACATAAAAAGATAATCGGTCAATAAAGGTGATCGTATAATTTTTTTTTTTTTCATTTTATTACTTTAAATCTGATTTTATATCTTACGGCAGTCTACTGATTTAATGAAATGAGCACGATCCAATATTTTTGGTGTGTGTGTGTGAAGTTTATCTTTAGGGTCGTGTCTAAATACATCAATTCTCACGTTTTGGTTAATTTTCAAAATAAATTTATCTAACTATAAAACGAAGCCAAAAATAGGCGAGTAAACAATTTTTGTCAGTCAAAAGTTTAAATCAAAAATTTTTATACTGTGACATAAAATGAAAAATGCCAGAGTAAATGTCGCCAAGAACGATCGAAATTAAAATCCAATTTTACTGTGTGCCTGTAAAAACTAAGGACAATTAGGTGAAAATAAGAATTAGTTACCAATTCAAGCTCATATAATGCAGCTCATACAAAAACGATATGAAAACTAAAATATTTAAAAAAAGTTTTTATTATTTGTCAAATATGCACAAATCTATTTATTACTACTAGGGTAGATTGCTCTTTATACGATAGTCATTTTAGCTAAAAGTGCTCAATTTTAAAACTACCAGAACCCAAAAGCATCGAAAATCCTCTTTAAAGCTAACAATGGCTAAATTAAAGCTTGCTAATTGAGCTTCAAATGAGTTGGCCACTAGTTTTTCGAATTGAGCTCTGCTGGTTTTAAAATGAATAGGCCAATGTTTTACCAAAAATAAGCGGAGCCTATTAACTAGCCTTATTTAAAGCTAGCAAAAACCCATCAAAATTTGTTAAAAATTATATAGCACTCGATAGCCTTTAATTTTTACACATGGTCTTGACATATTTTGTTAGACGCGTTCTGTTAATTCGAGCAGCAATGTAGGGAACAGTTTAACGATTAATTTTAATAAAAACCCATTTTCCATTCACAGCTCCCATACCAGCAATAATATTTTGCTAGAGGTCACAAAATTTCCCAAGACATACCATTTTTTGCCTTTAACATTGAATAAATTACAAATTTCATTCTAATTTATGTCAAACTAAACGAACGTCGACGATTTTCAGATTTAAACCATATGAGAATTTCATGACAAATTGTTATAAAAAAAACAAGAAAAATTCTTAATTTGATGAACTTTTTATCGATTTGATATCATGGTCATCACGATGATGACATTTTGTATTGATAAGTTATATAACATTGTAACAATGTACATATCTAAAATAAAATCGTCGTCTTCTTATAGTTTTATTTTTTGTGTAATCTTAAATATATGCGGTTAGTTTTGTAACAAACAAGAAAAGCAAAAAAAAAAATTGATTTTCTGTATAAAATAGTTTTGAGACAACTTATCCGGATATGATTTCCGGAGTAATTTGTATGCTTTTTCCTTTATACCGTTTAGATTCGTAGAAATTTTGACAAAATGCTTTAAGTCACGTAATCTTTTTGTTATGTATAAGAATACACGAGTAATTTATAATTTCGGTCTGTTCGTTAGACATTTTTCCACATAAACGGTGATAAGGTGAGGATACTATCAATTTTCCATTCCATTTTTTTTACAATAAGGAAGTAAAAAATTAACAAATTGGCGAGGAGAAGACAACTTTTTTAATGTAAGTTTTACCAGAAGAGACATGTTACCCACAGAGCATACTAAAATATGGTTGCCAATGAAAAATTTTCGACTGCAAAAATTCAGGTTTTGGTGAAAATTATGGAATGACGATAATGGTTAAAGTCTAAGTTTTGGTTATGGTACAAAATGTTAATACGAGATTTTTTATAAATTACAGATGCCAAGAAACTAAATTTATATTAAAAGAAATAATATTTCAGAATATATGCATCAAGCTTTTCTTATGTCGAATTTTAAATCGATTTTGATTCCATTAATAAGTCAGTTTTTAGAGCTTTCATGTTTCGTTTAATTTCAAAATAAAAAAGGTGTCTGAATATTTTAAATAATTCTAAATAAAGTAAAAAAGCTCAAACAATTATTTCAAGAATAAGAACCAGACGGAAATGTTCTTGAAGTTTAAGCTGTAAGAAAGAGTGTTACTGTATCTTACATGAATGATTTTGTAGGTGATTTTGTTGTAGATTTCTTAAGAGTTAAAGAGGTTAAAAATTGTTAACATCGATTTGAAAGGAGGGAGGTCTTTGTCAATGGATTCATTAGCCGATAGTACACTGCGCAAAAGAAAAAACGCAACAGTAATATTTTTAGAAAAAATACCCTATTTGCAAAACGCGTTCATCATGTTACAGTGGCGCCCGAATTGGAGACGATAGCTGAATCAATGGGAATTACTAATAATCAATTGCTCACCGAAATAAGTTTCGTATTAAAAGGCACGGCTCAAAATTGGTATTGGACCTACCAAAAGTATAATCCCACATCCACCTACATTGCCATGAGACATAATTTAATCGAAAGGTTTAAGGATAGGCGTACGGATTTAGAAATTCGAAGAATCATTGAATCACGCAAACAACAACCGAGAGAAAGTTTTGTTGATTTTTATAATGACGTATGGAATTTAACCTTACAAAGCAGAACTCCTTATTCTGACCACGAATTGATTCAGCTTTTAATGCAAAACATGAGTCCAAGTTGTCAATTTCAGTTAACTGATAAACAGTTTACATCTCTTGCTGACCTTACCAGCTGCTCGATTTGGAAAAATACTTTTAGACGGCTTAAAATTGATCAATATAGCAGCGTCGTATACCAATTAGACGGGTTAGAGCAACGTTACAGAAACGTTAGAGCAACATTTTGATCTGCTTAACCAGGTCTCAGAACGGCTAATTGAAGCAGGCCTCACCATAAACGTTGATAAAAGCCATTTTTTGCTTAAGGAGGTAAAATACCTAGGGTATATTGTAGGAGATGGTATGTTGCAGGTTAACGTTGAAAAGGTAAAAGCCTTTGTCGAGTATCCGAGACCGAAAACCATCAAACATATAAGAAGAGTTTTAGGGCTTTGTGGCTGGTATCGACGATTTATACGAAATTTTGCCACAAGGGCTACTCCGATTGGAGGAAGGGTTGATCTGAGGAAGCTGAACAAGCATTTCAACAGTTTAAACTGGCACTATCCACCGCGCCTGTTTTTGTCAATCCGAATTTTTTGATACCATTCTTTATTCAATGCGATGCGAGTAGTTTAGGAATAGGGGGAGTATTGTTTCAACTTGACGACGAAGGAGCTGAAAGACCAATAGCATATTTTTCGCAAAAATTGAATAGATCCCAAAAAAAAATATTCGGTAACACAATTAGAATGCCTCGCCGCAGTACAGAGTGTTAAGAGATTTCGAGCTTATATTGAGGGATATCCTTTCAGTATATACCCAGACCACGCTAGTTTTCGGTGACTGATGTCGCAGCGAGATTTGTCCGGCCAACTCACAAGATGGAACCTCAATAAAAAAGCCATTTTGTAAAGACTTTTGAAACGTTGAGAATAAGACTATTGAAATTGATGTACGACAAATCGCTGTTGAGTTATAGTAGTTTTAGCGAACTATTGTTAACACCATGAAATGTGTTTTTATTAAGAAGTTTGTTATAACAATTTTTCGTGAAGTGCTTACTTTACAAGATAAAACTTTGCTGTTCGTTGGCAGTCTTAAATTTTGGGATTTTTTTCTCGTTAAAACATTTTTGTTTGACTCAAAAAAGAGTCATAAAAAAACAAAAATAATAAAAAACAGCATTGGAAAGTAGACTAAATTTGCTACAATTTTTAAAAGTAAAAAATGTTAAACTGACATTTCTGCAAGATACAAGCGTTTGAAAATAGGATTTTTTTCTAAAAAAATTGCTGTTGCGTTTTTTGTTTTGCGAAGTGTAGTTTGGTATCGTTATCTAATTTGGTTATCATTATTTGGGTTAGCCACGGATCGCGGGTTTCAGTGTTAGGTCCCAAATCTAGAATTAATAGCGTCACAATTCGAGTATTTTTATGGTAACGACAGCATAGTTTCTCCCATGCGTAAGTATTTTCCAAAATAGGAATCTGTCTGAGTAAAGAGTACAGAGGCTGATTTCTTTGGTATAAACTGCTTCTAGAATTTGTAATTTATGTACATTACTAATATTCCCATTATCACAGCACAGTGGTATTAAATAAATCGTGAAACGATGTCCAATGTTTATGGTCGCCAGAAAACTGTTGAATATGAATTTTGGGTAATTGCACTTTCATAATAGGGAAAAATTGGTATTTTTGAATCCGCGCGAGAATCGCGCTCCATACAAAAATTGTAATGACAAATACGCATGAAATTTACTGCGGATGTGAAAGATTTCGATTTAGTTTTTTGCCATGGAAACTAATGAAATGTGAACTTAAAGGTTTCTGATTTAGCTAAACTGTCGATTATAAACAAAATATGTTTAAAAGCAAAATTCTTTACAGAAAACGCACAACGAAACGAGTGCAGCTTGAAAAAATGATTCTGCCGATAAAGACGCATCCGAATATAGCAAGGGGAACTATACAAAAGGAAACCTTAAGACCGTTCAGTTTTGGGACGACATTCGCGACGACCTAAATTCGCTGGGACCACCGATGAAAAAATTGCGGACTGGGAAAAGGTTAGGAGATTTGCTCAAGTCAAATAAATGGTTAGTTTTTAATTTCAGGTTTGGAGTATATGCTCCTTAAGGAAAAAATAGCACAGAATAAACGTGATATTCGATGTATTGGTGGCGGGGATTACTCACAAATATCATTCAACCCTTTGGAGGAAGAAGTGATTTAACTGGTATGCGTTGGAGATTGTATGCAGGTGTGGCAAAAGCCAATAAGTTCGGGGTTCCTCGCAAGCGACTTTTTAATTCCGACGTTGCCAATTGTCAAAGTACAACATCTGAAAATAATTTGGTAACAGTAACAACTAATGATATAGATGAATCGCTGTTAGCTGAAGAAGAGGTCACCTACAGAACTCGTATAATTGAGTTAAAAAACAGAATTAGATATAAGGAGTAGGTTTAAGCATTATAGTGATCATAGCCTTCAAGGTGAATTTATTTGGCTCTGTAGTAAAATTTTCTACAGTAAAATTTGCTGGAGAATAAAAATCGAAGAGAAAGAGAGAGAGAGAGAGAGAGAGAGAGAGCAAAACAATCAATTAAATTAGCTAAATTGGTTATATTTTTGTAAACAAATTTCCCGTACATTTCATTTTGTAAAACTTATTGCCCCTTCGGAATAAAAATTATTTATTCTGTCGATTAATTTGCTGAAGACAGGCACCTTAACAAAAACAAAATCTAACTTCACTTCAAACTGCGGCAAGTTTTTCTGCATTAATTCTGCTGTATTTTTGTGATATGTCTAACCAAGGAGGGTGACTAATTTTTACTATTACCCTGAAAGTTCAAAAAAATTTGGTTAAGAAATTTATTCGCGTCTGTATAATACCGTAGGGCTTCTTGGGGTTCAATTTCATGGTTGGTAATTTTTCACCGCCCTCTTGAAATTGTTGTTCAATTGGCTCATCATAATCTGGAACGTTAAAATGGATTCTAATATTATGTAAATCAGCCGCCATATTAATGATTTTCACAGCTTTTTGAGGTGTGTTGTGTTAATTTCCAGCTACTCCAAGCAAGCACACAAATTTTTCCAGACTCCGATTGTACGCTCGACAATATTACGGCCGAAACTGTGGCTTTTAGTGAAACGGCTTTTGGAAGTATTAACCCCAGCACTTCTGAATGGTGTAATAAGCCAAGGCAAGAGGGGGTACCCAGTGACAGCTCTAACAATTTGTAAACTGGAAATTCTTCCCGAGTAGTTTTTGGTTTCTATCCAACCGAAACTGTTGGTTGTTCTCATGCCAACAAAATGATCCTGACCAACACCGTTCCGGTATCCGCCTTCTGTCAAAAATCTTAGACACGCTGCCAATTTAAATTCTACAGTTAGAGAGGATGACTTTAGTGCCGGTGGTAATTTAGTTTTCAGTTCTTTTAAAACATAGTCTGAAAAGAGTCTCAAGTTTTTTAAATAAATTACCGTTAGGAACAATCAACATAACAAAACCAAATTTCAGAAAATTTTTTACTCACTGGACGTTTGACAACTGGAAAATGTCTTGGCACGTATTTTTTATCGTTTTCCGTGTTTTTTGTGTATCAATAATTACGTACTAAAAACACTTAATGCTCAATTCCCTTAGTCGTATCACTTCATGCAACGTGACTATGGATCTTCCTGGTTACTAGATTTTAAAATCAAAATTTACTAAATATTTTTGTGCAAAACTCTCAATGAAATTTTTTTAAATCTTAGTTGGCTGCATTAGTTTGCAATTTTTTTAAATTTATTTGTCACGTCAAAATTTCAAGTGATCGAAAGTGTTGTTTGAAGTGATAACAGTCGCAAGGAAATATTTATAAAACAGCATACTAAGATTTGAAAAACAGCGAGAAAGACTTTATTGAACAATTATTTTGTAAGTTTCGATTTAATGATCTAGGCTGCGGGCAATAGTCGGGTAAATCATTTACTATGGTAAAAATTTAGATTTAGAATCAGTTCGATCAGTTTGACATAGAGTTGTAGAAAAATAAATGAATTTACCGAAAAATTTACTTAAAATTGACTTTTACCCGACTATTGGCCCGCAGCCATAGTAACCATAGTAGGGAATAGTGGTGTTAATTTTTTGAATTTAAATGTTTATTTTTCTTTGAATTCACGAAATTATTTATAAGTATTTAAATAAACACTTTATTCAATGTGGGAAATTTGACAGCTGCTGGTGAAATTGCAGTTTCATTGCACATCGATATCGCAGATTTCCGTCGGTTTCTTCGTCTATTTTTAACAATACACTCGTCCGGCTATTTTTAAAAATATTCCATACATTTCTACTACTCGCTTGACGCGATTTTCTCCCACCTAACTGTAAGAGCTTACAGTTATGCAATATAATTTGTTGAATTTTCTAATAATCGGTTGGTTGTAGACGGAAATTCTCGGATTTTGACACCAAAAAATTCCTGTTTGGTGGGAAGGGTTTTTTTCAGGAATCGTTGAATTAATCCTGTATAAGATAGCGGAAAATAAGAGATTGCGCTACTCACCCCCAAGTGGCAGCACAATCAGTAAAAGGAATTTATTTTGTTATGTAATTACCAGCGGTAATTTTTTATTCATTATGTATCACTATTTTCAACAAATAAAATTGATCTCCAAAGTAAAGGTAAACTCTGTACCCGCTTTACACGGTACTCGCATTACACGGTTTTGTTATAGTACAGTTATGCAAATGTGCAAACCCTCGGATAACACGATTCGTTTAGCACGGTTTTCGCTTTAACACGGTCGTATATATACTAACAAAATTTCGGTGAATAACCGAGTTTTATTTAATTCTGCTGTCTATGTTACGAATGTAATGTAATGTGTTAGTGATAAAAAGTAAAAAAAAAAAAATTTTAACGCACAATACCAAAACCAATGTGTACAACTACAACTATATATGTGTATAGTTTCACATTAAACTTATGCAAACTGCATTTCTAATTTAGTTTTAGTTCTAAACGTACACAAACTGCAACAAGCGACAACACACAAAAGAGGATGCCATTAGATTATAATGTTATACGACAGAAAGTGGTGAAAATATACAATGAGTTAAAGAATCAAGCTTCAAGTCAACTGTCCACCTCTACAGAAGACGTTCCAGAATTTTTAGGCATAAGGTGTGGTTTGAGCGATTTAAAAAGCGTTTCTCTTTGTTTTGTTAAACTTCAAAGAGAAATTGCTTCTCAAATAACGTTGCCGCTGACAAAATTCCCGCAGAACTAGCGCAAATTATCCACGAAAATGGCTATACTACAGACCAAGTTTTAACGCGGGCGAGACAGACGTTTGCTGGAAAAAATGGCAAACCGTACGTATATTGCGAAAACGAAAAAGTGGCTCATGGATTCAAAGCAGCTAAAGACAGGTTCACAATGCTATTTTGTAGTAATGCGTCGGGTTATTTAATGATAAAGCCATTGCTTATTTATAGATCATTGACTCCTAGAGGCTTGACAAAAATTGACAAAACCAAACTACTTGTATATTGGCAAGCCAACAGAAAATCTCGGATGACAGATAATCTGTTTAGAGATTGGTTTTTTGATTGCTTCGCTCCAGAGGTGGAGCTATATTTAAAAAAAAACTTACTTTTAAGGTATTACTTCTTTTAGACAACGCTCCTGGACACCCTCAGGATTTAAAGCACCAGAATATTCAGGTAGTACCTACCACCAAACACTACGTCGCTGGTCAGCAATTTCAATCTTCAAGGCCTACTATATCAGAAGATTTTTTCAGCATATTTTGGTTTTAATGGATAGTGATACTAACCTTACAGTTTCTCAGGTATGGAAGCAATTTAGCATTTTAAATTGTGTGGAAATCATTTCTTTGGAATGTTGGAAACCAATATGGCCGAAAATTGTTTCTAAGAACGTTGAAATTCCAGCAGCGGAGGAGACGGATTTGAGGACTTAACAATTCACGATATTCACGAGCTGGTAACTCAAGAAAATGATTTGACTGAAAAAGTTCTATTGTGTATAGTTGCTGAAAAAACACTTGATTAATCAACTGATTCCGAACGCGAACCGCCAACTCCAAATTTTACATTGACAGCAAATTAAAACAATATTCGAACTTGCTGAAAAATTATAAAATCAAATTTTAGAAAATGACCCATCCATGGAGCGGAGTTTAAAGTTTGATCGGGAATTGGAAAATTCTTTAGCACCATACAAGGAAATTCAGAAAGAACTGGACAGCAAAAAAGGCAGCTTCTGATTACGGAATTCATAAAAATCGGTAGTAGAAAACAAAATGACGCCTCCAAAGTTACTCCAGTGAAGAAAAACTTAATTTTAAAAGAACTCATGCTCAGGCTACCATCACACAGTTTCTTCGCAGAGATAGGATCGAAAATGAAAATGATGAAAATAGCAGTGTGAGCGATTGGGTTGTAATGTGCTAATTTTTAACCACACTACATGACAAATGAATTTTATATGTAGATTTTGTATTTTAATGAAGTTTAAAATATTTCTATAAGAAATTTGAATTCTTTGAATTCGTTTTTTGTTTTAGTTTTTATTTAATTTAATTTAATTTTTATGAATTAAGTGGTTTATTTATTTTCTAAAAAATAAAAAACTTACAGTATAAAATCAATGTTTTAATATTTTATGAAGAATTTAGCTATATTTGAGAACCAAACCACATCAATTGTATGAATTATGAACATCACTTTACACGATTTCATATTACACGGTATTTGTATGGAACCAAACTACCGTGTTAAGCGGGGGTTAGCTGTAGTCCGTCTTTCCGCCATTTCTTAACGAATTACGATGAAATTTGGAAAATATTTATTGATCAGGGATTTTAAAGTAACTTTCACTAAAATTCTAGGATCTGTTCGTGCCGGACTAAACTGGCCATTTCATAACCAGTCCTTATGAAAAATGGTATCTGTACATTTTACACGATATAAATAAATTTTAAACCTTACTATTGCTTAATTAAATTTTGTAAAATTTGCATTGCATACAGGGACAATTCGGAAAAAATTTATGAATTAGAATTTTCACTAGAATTTTTTGATTTTCTGTGGCCATATAAGTTATTTTCAGTTTTTGACCAATACCTCAAAAACTTTCACTAGTAACCAACACTTTCGTTTGTTTTTCTAATAGCTTAAGTCAGGCTGAGACTATATGGAAAATTTGGAGAAATTGTATGGACCAGAAGTTCTACTAGAATTTTTTGATTTTCTGTGGCCTTATAAGTTATTTTCAGATTTTGAACAATATCCCAAAAACTTCCACTAGTAATCAATACTTTCGGATTTTTTTTCTAATAGCTTAGGTCATACTGAGGCTATATGGAAAATTTGGGGAACATTTTTGAACTAGAATTTTCACTAGTTTTTTTTGAGTAAGTTTTTGAGATATTGGCTAAGAACTGTAAATAACTTGAATGGCCGCAGAAAATCAAAAAATTCTGGTCCATAAATTTTCCCCAAATTTTCCATATATATAGTCTCAGTATGACCTAAGCTATTAGAAAAAAAAAATCTGAAAGTATTGGTTACTAGTGTAAGTTTTTGAGATATTGGCCAAAAAATGAAAATAACTTACATGGCCACAGAAAATCAAAAAATTTTAGTCCATAAATTTTCCCCAAATTTTCCATATAGTCTCAGTCTGGTTTAAGCTATTAGAGAAACAACTGAAAGTATTGGTTACTAGTGGAAGTTTTTGAGATATTGGTCAAAAACTGAAAATAACTTATATGGTTTTTCTAATAGTTTAAATCTACATGGAAAATTTATGGACTAGAATTGTCACTAGAGTATTTTGATTTTCTGCGGTCATTCAAGTTATTTCCAGTTTTAGGCCAATATCTCAAAAACTTCCACTACTAACCAATACTTTCATTTGTTTTCCTAATAGCTTAGGTCATACTGGGACTATGTATATGATAAATTTGGAGAAAATTCTTGAACTAGAATTTTCACTAGTTTTGTTTCAGTGGAATTTTTTGAGATATTGGCTAGAAACTGAAAATAACTTGTATGGTCACAGAAAATCAAAAAATTCTGGTAAAAATTATGGTCCATAGCTTTTCCCTAAATTTTCCATATAGTCTCAGTATGACTTAAGCTGATGGTGCTGCCACTTGCGGCGAGTAGTGCAATCTCTTATTTTCCGCTGTCAAATTTGCCTCTATCTTATACAGCATGTTGAATTACATGAAATTATCTAGTTCAAATAGAAAAGGCGTAATGTTTGAATACACCAATTTAAATAATATTTAAGGCTTCTTCATTTAGTTGCAGTTTACATCATTTAGGGAACTAAC
Source organism: Nephrotoma appendiculata (assembly GCA_947310385.1). Classification (NCBI taxonomy): domain Eukaryota; kingdom Metazoa; phylum Arthropoda; class Insecta; order Diptera; family Tipulidae; genus Nephrotoma; species Nephrotoma appendiculata. The sequence goes on along the minus strand of OX371225.1, from coordinate 239,832,297 downwards.
AGTTCCATTGTGAATCAGTGTAGTTATCATTTTACGCAGACTCAATTAAGTACATGTGGTTCCACACTAATTTTCTTGATTTCTCTAGTATATTTAGTCGGTTTTCTATCACTACATAGCTTGTTTACGTTTTAGTTGTAGTCCCAACTCTTTTGAGCGTGGATTGTTACCCGTTAATGATGTTTGTTTTCTTGTGCAATAAAAGTTCTCCCCACCACGGGAGAAATTCGTAGGAGAACCTCCAAAACGATTTTATTATTAAGTTCAGATCATTGCATGCTGGCTCCAATATACCGGTATCGCAAACCCTAACTTTTATTAGTTGGCTTAGGTCAATCAACGGGAAATAGCGAATAAAATTCATCCGCACACAAAAAAATAATGGCATTGAACTTGACAAAACAGAATCTCTCTTTCGCTCAGCAACAAATACACCACATACACAATCCAAACCCTACAAACATATCTCACATTCCATTTCGTAATCCAATTTTTGGTGTATTTGATGCGGAAACGAAAGAAATAAAAATCAACAGAATTATACAATAACGTCTGGTTGCGAGTCTGATCAATTGTACAGTTTTATTTCAACAAATCCACTTTCCATCCTTTCAACTATTTTGTTATACATTATACACGAGTACATTATGTTTATGTTGAGCTCTATCCACCACGAAACAGATTGCAATTATTATTTAATATATAAAATATTATTATATTATTTATTTATAATTAAAACAACAAAACTATATTATATCTAATGTGTGTACTGACGCGACGACAAACTCATATTGTAGCGTCGTCTATGGTATACGTTATATTATGTTATATCCCATCCATAACATTTTTAGCGCGCGTTCCTCCGCATGCTTTCGCCTACTGATTTACTCACATCAACATTTTGTACATAAAACACACATGATATTAGTGTATAGTGTAAAAAAATTATTTTATGTATTTCTATATGATTATTTTGCCGCCGTCTCTACTCAACATACTCGCCGTATATACCATATATATATATATATATATTTATTGTAAAAGGGCATTGCTCTTCTATTTCCATCGAATTATTTTTATTTTTTTTGCGAACCAAACCAAAACATAACAGCATGGTTTTGTTATGCGCTTGCAGAAATTTTTCTCATTATTCCATTTTATGTGTATACATACAGAACAGCAATGGCGAACCAATTTTCCCAAAACGTGGTGTAGTCTCTATTTACTAATATGTATTGTAAAATAGTTTGGCGCGCTATTTCCTTTCCTATAATCGAATCGTATATATAGAGGAGATAGAGCGTACGATAGTGTTGTCTATGATCAGACAGAATTTTTACGTTATGCACGTTGTACAATATAGATGTTTCTACTATACTCGTACATACAGGGTACAGAGTTTGTTGAATCCAAAAACAACAAGAATGTCACTCAAACCCTTTGGAAAAATTGTATTTTAAAAAGAAAATTTTCGTGAGTACGAGTTCTACTTTTATATACATGTATATACAGCCAGTCAGACAGACAGTATTGTATTTTCTCGTTTTGTATTCTGAGGTTTTTTTTTTTGTTTTTGTTTCGGGGAGGTTTGGCAGTAGTAAATTTACGAGATATATACATATATAGATTTTTTGCTCTCGTTTTCTGTGTATTTTTTGGGGGTCCACAGACAGATTTCTAGTTAACAATTTTACCTACTCTCATTTTGTTTAACTCAAAGCTGTGTACAACACACGTCTCGCATAGTAAAAATTTACCCTTCTATGCTACAACTCAACACGAATTAAACTTTTTGGTGCGAGATCTGTCTGTGTCTGGAGTATTTATTATAAAATGTTGTTGTTACTACTGTTTGGCTGTCTGGCATTACCCTATATACGAGTACATATTTATTTAATGGGTTTGGTCGGTCGTTGAATTTTCGCAATAGTTACTTTATTATAAAGGATTGGTAATTGATTTATTTTTATTAATAATAATACTGTTATTTGTAATGCAATAAAAATAAAAACATTTTCTCTTGCTAATAAAAGAAAATTAAAGAACTACAAAAAAAAAAAATCTTTATGAGAATTAAATTGTGTTGTGTAACTCAAATTTATGTTTTATGTTTGACTTGTTGTTATTGTTGTTGTCAGCGTTGACGTCTTTTATTTTATTTATTCCATTTTAATTAAATTTAATTTTAAATATTTTTTTTTTTTTTTGGTAAAGTTGAAAAAACTTATTTAACCCGATAATGTCAGCTTTTCGTGTGATCTATTTAAATTTTTTGTATAAACACTTATAAAGTGTTTATTGTATTTCTTATTGTAGTATAGTTTGGTTGTGTTTACGAATTAATTAAATTTTAATTAATTGTGTCGCGAATAAACGAGGTGTGAAGGGATTATGGATATTTTATTTTGATTGCGGTTTTTTTAGTTTTATTTCAATGATTTATTATTATTAATATATGGAACTTGAGTGTGGGAATATTTCGTTGTTATCGCACATTGGCCTGCGAGACCTCAGTTGTATGCATTTGTTGTTGGAACCAAATAATAAATAATAGCCGAATGTAGATTGTACAAGGTACGCATGTCTAGACTTAGCTTAACATAACTAAAATTTGTACCCGTAAGAACAAGATGTTTTCTGTATAGTGTCTATTTTACTGACGATGTCTAATAGTTTAACCACGATATAGTGAAAGTTGCAATAAGATTTGGTACAAAAACAGTTGATTTTATTAAAATTATCCCGAACAATTAAGTTTGAACCACATCATGCGTGGTTCTAAGAGCCACCTAAATGGAAGCACCTTAAAATTCTGCCATTTTTTGCATTAGCTTTTCATAGAGGTAAAGCTTTCTGTTCTTTGCATACCAATTTTCAGTTTGAACGGTTGGTACACTCTTCCGGAAAATATGAAATAAGTATAGTGTTTCCCATCAAAAAATTTCAGCATTCTTTTTCCAGTGCCCTAATTCTCTAAAAACCAAGATAAATTGTAAAATGTAAAAGTGATAAGTTTTACACACGATAAAAATTATCGTAGAAGTCTAGATTTATATTGGATATCGTGATGTTTTAGTAAACTCGCATTCTCTAAATTTTTTTCAAGATAAAATGTAAAGTGGTCGGATAAGTTTATGTCAAAAAGTAACACAAGTAATTTATCGCGGAATAACTTTGCTTGAATGTGTAAAACGCTTTCATTTGGATATTATTAATAATTAATTGCAATTTTTGATATTTCAGTTTATAATTTTATTTTGAAATTAAACAAGCCAAGTTCTAACAATTTAAATAACTGAGATACTTTACATAAACAAATTCTAAAATTCTTTCGATTTAGAATGTAAAAGTGGACTATTATGGAATTAAAATATTCTTTCAGTAAATCAAACATTTGAATATTTTAATCGATCATCTTCACTTTACCTATATTTTTGCTTAGGTTAGCTCCAGTATTTCCACAAAAACAAATTATTATTTATAATTTTATGTTTAAAATAGGGAATAAATAATGTACCTACTAATATTAGAAGAAAAAGACTTAAGGGGTAGAATATCCTAGAACGAGATGGTCTGTGGATTACAGAAAAAGCTATTTTAGTTGGTCAATTTTCAAATATAAATGTCAAGTGTTTCAAGTGTCTGATTTGGCAACATCTAAAATGGACCCGCTCTCCACATAGCAAGCAAGCTTTCAACTTGGTGTGCACTTATTTATTTATTTATTTATTAACATTACAATTTAGAATAAAACCGTACACATAAAACGTTGAGCTTTCAAGCTCATTTGTTTTCAAATCTGCAGTTTATTAAAATTCCAAATACAGCCATTTCCTTCATTTAATGGTTATCCAGTTAGTTTTCTGCTAATATGTGGCACTTGCAATAACTTGATCAGTACACATGCGCAATTAAGAAAACTGACGAGCACAATAAATATGACGCCCTATAGAAACTCTAAATTAGTTAACAAATTTCAGTTTGTGGGCAACTAGGCACTAGGAGCTCTCAACAGTCTATATATAAGATTTTACAATGCTTTAATTCTAAACCATTTATGTTTTGAGAAATTAATAATTAGGCCAAATTCCGAATAATAATGAACGAGTACAAAATTTAATTATATTATATGCATTAAATACTTTAGCTTTTAATGAGCACTAAGGTCAAACAAGATGTACAGTATGTTCCATAAATAGGTTAACAACCATTTTCTTATTCAACTTCAGCAATATTTTTTATTTTTTTTATTATAAATTAAACACCACAAATTCGCAAGTTTTCCTTAATTAATATAGATAATATTTATTGAATATAAAATCATAATACAAAAAAATGCATTAAAATATAAGATTTAAAAACAAAATATGTTAAAAATTATGTAGCAAAAATATTTTAACAAATCATTTAATAACCACAATGACCCCAATTTCGTAACGACATTTTTGCTAATCGTGACGGTAGCGAGTGTGTATATTTTTTACACTCTTCTGAGGTGATACTAGACCAAATATTTTCAATTAGACATCGCATTTCCGAGAGATTCCTCGGAGCCTTCTCCGCAATGCGCAGTTTTAAAAGGGCCCACAAATTTTCTATGGGCGAGAGATCCGGGCTTTGTGGTGGCCATGATAAAACGTTTGTGTTTGTCTCATTTAAGTAATTCGAAACTATTTTAGCCCGATGAATCGGCGCATTGTCTTGTTGCAGAATAAAATCTTCGCCAATTAGTCGTCGTCCTTCGGGAATAATTATTTCTTTTAGCAACTTTAGATAAACAGCTGCAGTTACTTTTCCTTCTAAAACAATAATTTGACCTACACCCGATGTACACATGCAACCCCATATCATAAGCCCTTTTTCAAATCCTTTAAGTGTAGGTTTGGCGCACTTATATGACAAAACTTCTGTTTTTTTCGCCAAACGATCATTCGCCCATGACTATGTGTTAAACGAATCATGGATTCGTCAGTCCACAAAATTTTATCCCAGAATTCTAGTGGCTTTAAAACATGATCAATATAAAAGTGTTCCCTTTTCTTTTTATTAACTGTAGAAATATAGGGTAATTTACGAGCAACTCGTCCGTGTTTATTAACATCATGTAGTCGACGTCTTATCGTTTGGTTGGAAAGATTGACTTGGTAATCATTTTGTATCTTTGAGCGTATTTTTGGAGCGGACATTAACGGATTTGCATCTGATATTGATTGGATCCTCAAATCTAGCTTTATTTGTTTTTCTTGGTCTTCCTTTTCGCGTTAAAGGCATCACTCGCCCCTCATTTCTGAATGTTTTAATAACTTTGTAGACTGCAGTTAATGATTTTCCAACTAATTTAGAAATGTCTCGCATTGTGGTGCCGGTTCCGTGCATTTTTACTATTAATTTTCGCTCTTCTAGCGTTAAATATTTAAATTTGCCCATTTTAAGATTTTTTTACTGCAAAAGGAAAACTAAAAACAAGTAATAAGTACATCTATTTTCAAAACTGTTATCTTTATAAAGAAAATCACTTATCGTGCACGTTATGTGAAAATACAATTAGGCAATTAATACGTTCAACACTTTTACACAATACTTTAAAACTAAACTGCAATACATGGATAATATGTTGCAGTAATTATTCTTGTTCACCTACTTATGGATCGTATTATATGAGAGCACTGACTGAAAAGACGCGCTAGCGGATGTATTTATACTCGATAAACACTGATGCGTAATACAACGCTAGTATTTTTCCATTCTAATGTTTCCATGGAATTTTACTGTTTTAATTTATAGTAAAAACGATATGTATCTTTTTTTAATTGAAATGTATCGATGTTAACCTATTTATGGAACATACTGTATATTGCTTAAAAACGATTTCTAAACTGCAGGTAATTGATCAAAGTTTCACCTCCTACTCGTTACCGATCCTTAAGATTAACTCAAACATTTTACAAAGATTAAAAATTAACTCATGGTAAAAAAAAACAAATCGTCGGTGCTATTGAGGAGGCACATAAAAAAAATATAGGATGAGCAACTCGTGGAGCTCGGAAAAGTGGCAGTGGCTAACTAAATTTGATCTTTAAATGAGCTTCGTTGCTTAAAACGCATAGCTTTTTGTAGTTTACTCGAAGTTCTAAAATTCTAATAAGACAATCCCGAACTTTTCGAGATCCGCATGTGCAGAAAGTGCTAAATAGGGCATCGGAAAGAGCTAAATGGGTCTTCAACAACGAACTACACTGAAATTATGATCTGCTTAAGACAGATTCGATTGGATTTCAAAAACATATCGCAAATAATAATTACATAATAATGCGATTTTGTACTTAGTATAAAGAACAACCTTTAAACAGATTTGAATACACAACATTAACCAAAATTCAACGGATCGATCAGTTGTAAACAAGACTTATATTGTACACGCCTTTACCATACGAAGTAAAGAATTTTTTGACTGTTGTAATGTTCTCGTGAAACATTTGGTTTGTTTCATAAGTCTATCTAACCGTATCTTGATTTGAATTTCAAATGACTCCCGACTCCGATTATTTTTCAATATGATTTTGGGGGCTATGTGTTATTCTAGATGGCTTTGATGTATATGCAACAATTTACGTTTCTAGGGATTATATTTTTTGAGTTATTAAGGATATAAAATAATTAAAATTTCGTTTTGACGTTTAATGTTATCATGCTCGCTTGCTGTCAATAGGTTTATCTTGGGTAAAAAAACTGTTTAGAGAATGCGGTTTAAAAATGCCAAGATAATATATTGTATAAAGTTTTAACCTGTAAAATTAGCCATACCACAAACCCGTAACAACTTGAACTATAGATTGTGAACGGATGCTATTTAGAGTAACTTATATCCATAAGAATAATGTTGAAATTTAAATGGGAACGGTAGTTATAGGCCCTCGAAGTCTAAATATGAACCTACATACACCATAAGAGTGTGTTAAGTTTTGACATTTATTTATCGTAACCGTATTAAATTTTATCTTGGAGTGCAATTACAGAATGCAAATATTGTAAAAAGGCAAGATAAATTATCGTTTACACGTTTACAAATTATCTTACTGCTTAGAGAATTAGGGCACAGTGTTCGTTAAAAAGTGATTTTATAGGAACCATGCAATAAGAGGGTTATTGTGTTCTTTCGATTCTATCTCAACTAGAGTTGCTACGTGGCCAATATTCCAGCCTAGCCGGTTTGTAATACTGTTTGCCAGTTGAGATAGTAAGCCGGCAGAACAAATGACCGATTTTAGCTTAAAACCTTAAATTATTGTTACACAACAATATGTGGGATATATTCTAGATTTCACCGTAATAAACATAAATTGTTGATAATTCAAATCTTATAAGCGTTCGTAAGATACAAATGGGACAATCCAGCTGATTGTGGAACAGTCTCCCCTACAAGCACACTAAATTAGCTATGGTTTCCAAGAAGAAAAATGGTCTCGTTTTTTGAAGAATATTATTAGCAGAGTGTCAATAAACTAAATATTTAACGATCATTGAATGTGTTGTTCAGCCTTATATTATTATCATTTATCAAAAATTCGTTTTTGAATTTTAGAAAATTAAAATATATTCGATATTTCGAGCCCACTGCTCATTATCAAGATAAAATAACATGAAATAGATTAAAATTACCATAAATATTTATAATTTAAGTTAAAAAATAAAATTTTAAATGAGTATACTAAAATTATATTCATAAATTTTTTTTTCTCTTGCAAATTGCGTAACAAAAATTAGAACGAAACACGACAACCTGTCGACAACGAAATTATGACAACCTGTATCAGGGCATAATACAGGTTGTCATAATTTCGTTCTAATTTTAATCTATTTCATGTTATTTTATCTTGATAATGAGCAGTGAGCTCGAAATATCGAATATATTTTAATTTTCTAAAATTCAAAAACGAATTTTTGATAAATGATAATAATATAAGGCTGAACAACACATTCAATGATCGTTAAATATTTAGTATATTTAAATCAGCTGTTTTTATAACAAGAATTATTTTTTTTATTGAGTGTCAATAAACGGTATTTCCCTTAACACTTGTGTGAACCACACGTTTTTCTTTCATATTCGATACACAAAGGTCCCCACTCAGACCATGCTGTATAAGATAGCAGAAAATTTCTAGCAGAAAAAAATGTGTTTTGCTATTCACCGAGGCATCACCATCACAAAAATGAAATTTTTTCTGCTGATATTTTTTTACACCAGCAGAAATTTTTTGATATTTTTATGCAAATTAAAAGTTCTCAGCAGAAAGTTTTAGAAAAATCAGAGAAATTATGAAAAAGAAGAGAAAATGTATGTTTAAACGTTTTGAAGCGATGAAAGTTAATTTTCTTTAAAAAACTATTTGCGTAAGTATAGTGTAAGCACTCTCAAAACATAATCAAATTATCATAATCATTATGCAAACACAGCAAAAAAATGGCCATCGTTGAAAGCACTCCATACATTTCTGAAGTCATTTTAGTGTGAAATGTTTTCAGTTTTTTAACAAAAGTGTTAGAAAAACCCCCCTGTAACTACCCTGGGTGTATGTTTTTATGGTAGCTGAGATCATATTCTATATACATGAGCAACATAAGATTCACACCTGGCATCAGTAGCCTTCCATACATTTTTGAAGTCATTTTAATGTGACATGTTTTCAGTTTTTCATCAATCATGACAATCATTATCTGGGCAATCATGACTTTGACAAACGTGTCCAGTTTTGTCGTTTTTTATTGCACACAGATGTGGATATTCCCTTCTTTTTGAAAAGTATTCTGTGGACAGTTGAATTCAAATTTACTAAAGATGGAATTCTTAACTCACACAACCTTCATCACTGCTCAACGAAAGATCAGAGCCCACGTGCCAAAAGACAGAGGTCATTCCAAAGAAGATTTAGTGTCAATGTTTGGGCGGGAGTAATTGGAAATCATATGATTGGACCACACTTCTTACCTGAGCATTTTAACAAGGATAACTACCTTGAGTTTTTACAAAATGACTTGTCCGAACTGGTAGCACACTTGCCAATTTTCAATTATAACCAACCTATTGTTTTTCAAAATGACGATTGTTCTGCACACTGGAGATTAATTGTCACAGAGCACCTAAATGACGTATTCCCAAATTCATGGATTGGAAGGGGTGGCCTATTCCATGGCCTGCACGTTCCCCAGACCTAACTCCGTTAGATTTTTACGTCTGGGGACGAGTCAAAACTCTGGTATACGTCTCGGAAGTTCCATCTAGGGATGATTTAGTCCAAGGCATTGAAGCGGCTTTCGTCAAAATTAAAGACGAAATGCGTTTACGCACGGTGGAAATAAGGCGAAGGTGTCGTGCGTGCATACGTAATGGAGGTCAACAGTTTGCGCAAGATTTATAATAAATTTTTATTTTAATTAAAAACGAGTTTTAATTATAAATCCAAAAATTAGTACCTACCAGAGCCATCTATGATTTTGAAGAGCCGTAATATTAAAAAGAGAGCTTTCAGTAGAGGGGAAACTTTTATTGAATTACTATAAGAAACCGTGGTAATTGGAAAATTTTTGAACATGAATTTATGAATAAAAACTTAATCATCTAAATTTTAATTTTATATTTTTAGTAAACTATTCAAAGAACACATATTTGAAAATCAGCCAGCATAATGTAATATTTATTTGCTAAATTTAAACTAAAGCGGAGCATAAATTTATTAATTTTCTATAAAAATGAGCTTTCCGTTTAGTTGTGTAGGTTTATAAAGTAAGATAATAAAGGGTACTGCTGGATTCCTCTTACATCTAATTTAAAATTTAGTTTTATAAAAATTTAAGTTATTTGATAAATTCTGGTCACATGCACATCAGAATTTTTGAGATGAACGATACACTTAATAGCAATCTAAACATTCCCCATTTATAACAAAATTAAAGAGAAAACGTGTGCTGAAACGAAATTTTATGAATCACCATGTAGAAACAATAATGTTATTCATATAATAAAATTTTTACATCAAAATCTATTTACGAAAATTATTTTTGAATACAAAAAATCAACGATCTCATGATTTTCTTAATTAAATATTATTACAAAACAGAACGAAACGTAAAAAACTTCAATTTTATCCGATTGCAAAACCGGGCTTTCTGTAATTTGAAAATCCGTTTACAGATGTCTCTGTAATAAATTTACTTGAAATTACAGAAAAGCGTAAAATAATAAAAAAACTATTTACGAAAATAAACCATTATTATTGTAAGTTAAGCACGAATTCTTTAAAACAATAATTTAACTAATAATTTAATTAATAAAACTCAAAACAGTTGTAAATTTTATTTATTATACGGTTGGCGTAAATAAAACGCTGCGCACTGTAAAACAATAATAGAAAAATGTCACAATTTTTCCAAATTTTTGTTTTTTTTCAATCTAATTCGCTGGTGTTGCGTTTCTCAGTTGCAGGAGATCTCCATAATCTATTGAACCAGGCAGTATACATAAATGAATTGTTAAATTTTCGAAACAAACATTTGGACTTTAAATTTTTTTTAAAATGTTAGCGACATCTTTTGATTAGTTTTGTAATTGCGAAAAGCTTTATAAAATAACAATGTTTTTATTTGGTGAAGCTCTGTTTTGTTTATACTACAGGATGAAACAATATAGGGTGCGAATTTGTTGCGATGAAAAATCAAATTTTTAACAAGTAACGAACAAACAGTTTTCGAAGTTTGTCATCAAAAATGTTGAAATAGAACCCAAAACACAATAATCCCCATATTACATTGCTACTCCAAAAGCCTTTTTTAACGAACGTTGTGTTTTGGAAAAATAATGCTGAATTTTTTTATGGAACACTCTATACTAATTTCTAATTTTCTGTACATACACATAAACAAATTCTTGTTTTGAAAAAAAAAAACAAAAAAAAAATTGTGTTAGCCTAATTTAAATGTTTTTGCGTTAACGCAACATAATATGACTCAATATTAAAATATGCTTTTCCTGAATATTGAATTAACCATTCACATTGAAAATTCAAACAAACAATTTATGTTTTTATATACAAAAAAGCTTCTAAAAAAATACTAAAATACACTGGTTGTTATAAAAAAGTACAAGCTTCCCCTCTATGGAAAGCACTTGGAAAAAAATGGCTGATTCTTACGGCTCTTATATTAAGGAGGCTCTGTACCTACATATAAATGTAAGAGAAAGATAAGTGATAGATTTTACTGCGGAACAGTTAGGTATTAGTTGTTGGTTGTTGTAGCCTACTTAGTGTATGTTATTTAAGTAACAACAAGTTTTTATCGCGAATATCGAATATCAGGCTGATGTGTTCCGATACACAAATTTTGTGATATTGAGACTAGGGAAAGTACAGAAAACGCTACCGGTGGAAAAAAATGAAGCTTGCTTCAGATGCACCCGAGACACTTTTTCCATTTTTAAATTGATAATTTTAATATTAATTGTAGGTACATTTATAGTTTTTATATTTTAATGTAATATACAAACAATATTAAACTTTCCAAGATCACTTTTCATAAAAATTCATAGAAAAAGCCGCGTAAACTCTTTTTCGTAGTAATAAATTTTTTCGCGAGAGCACAAGGTTACAAGTCTCAATAGTAAAGTTTTTAAAAGGGTTTTTACGGCATATTGCATATCTAGGGGATAGACTAGAGAATTTAATATAAGAGTTCGAAGATCACGATCACTTTTAGTTTTTTTTATTGCAATGTAAAGCTGAGTTTTAAGTTTTCTTTTTACCATTTTAAAACATTTTAAGAGTAAATAAAAAGGAAAGTAGATGCTATTTGGGACGAATTTTGAATTTGATAGAACCATACAACAGTAAACGTAAAAGTTAATACTAAATTTGGAACCTATATCAATTATTTAAAAAAATAATAAAACTTGAATGCTAAATATTGCGATTTTTTCAAAATAAACATTAAAAAGTTAAAATAAAAAAATCCGTAGGGCCAAAAATGAGTTATTGGGGTTTAAGAGCGAACAAATGACCCATCCTTTCAGCCAATTCAATTTGGCAAACGATGTACCAAACACCCTGTATATTACACAATTTAAATTTTGTTGGCTCGGCTCGAGGGTCGAGCACATTTCATGCGACCGCCTTAAATGTCATTTGCTGTGTTTTTTTATTAGCGCCCGATAGCTGTATCCGGAGCAGCCAATTTTATATGTCAAAACTTATATTTAGCGCGCTATTATTGCATATAATTAATTTATTTAACTCTAAACTAAAATTTTTATTCAACTTTTTAGTTAAAAATCGATAAAAAAATATCTTGCTCTACCTATTTATCGGGAGCCGCTATCGGGAGCGCTATCCATTTCAATAGGAAATTTGAAAAGGCTTTTATTTTGTAAATCCCTGAAACCATTAGAAACAAAATCTTACGATAAAAATTTAAAACGCAGCAAGATGAATTCTTGTTTATAATGTCATGTAAAAATAAATGTCAATTAGTATATTTCAGGTGATAAATGTTTGTTTTATTGATGAATTTAGTTTTAAGTTTTATAGTACAGCGACACCAGTGAATAATAGCTGCAGTTTCAGTAGAAAATTGCCATTTGGCTCCGGATAGTGCTCCAATATTAAAACACGGCTAATATTTCCTTTTTGTGATAGTGATGCCTTTAGCGGTGAATAGCAAAAACTAATTTTTTCTACTAGTAATTGTTGGCTATGTTATACAGCATAACATTACGTAGCGCATGTACAACGAATTGCTAGCCATCCAATTACCGCAAAACTAAAAGGCAACACGCTGAGAATTATGCTATATCCCTTTTTCTACCAAAAAAAAAATTTAACTCAATTTAAGTCCAGCCACACAAATGTGTGAGTAAATAAGCATAGTATGTAATGGCGTTTTTGAAACAAATTTCACTTGATAAATTTTTGACATGATTCCTTTGCCCTACCCACACAATTGTGTGGGCAGGCAGAAATATGCAGTGCTGTTTTTTTAAGGAGGGGCTTTGGGTTGGAAAAAGATTTGAATAATCTCAAAACAACCGAATTTTGAAATACATCATGTATAGATGAGCTAATCCCCGGAAAATCATTATTACCTATTATTTTACTTTTTCACGATAGATGTTTCTATATATACTGATTTATCTGAAAAGCTCTAAAAATAATTACCTTAATATTAAATCGTACGCCTTAATAATTTCTACACAAAGCTGTTTAATCTGGAGCTTTCATATTAATATTCTATTTTCTTTTCATTTCAGGTAAGTTTACCGCGCTACAAAATTATCGTAATCACACACCGAAAACTTGCAGTAAGTACGCTTTACGGGTTTTACGTATCGTATTTCGGTATTTATGTAACTCGAGCTTTATACAAAAAAGCCCATACAAATTTATATAAACTTTTTTTGTTGTTGAGATATTTATTGTAATTTTAAGCTTTATATGCGCGGGTATTAGAATTTTTTTTCTGTTTTCGTGTAATAAATGAAAATTTTTTAGTCTTTCAGTTGATTATTCAAACACCATTTGTTTCGTTCATCTTACACACATCGTCTTATTATATACTCTCGATGGTAAAAATACAGATAAGACAAAACCATAAAATTTCCGACCATAAATTCATTTTCTTAATATTTTCTTCTTAACTTTTCTCGTATTCGGTTTTCGGTGTGTTTGTTATTATTGAATGTTATCAGTGGAGTTACAATGCGAAAGATGCGAATTGTTGTATGTATCAGATACGTTTGTGCTGTTTGTATTGTATGAAAGCAAGGCAAAGTTCAAAATGATTATTAAATTTAATAACAATTGTAATAAGAGCAACAACAACAACAACACCGACGGCGCAGTATAATACGAATAAGATTATGAATGGAAAGTCGAGATAATGTGTTTTTCTTGAATGATTTTGTGGGATTCGATTACACAGAACCGAATACGATTTTTTTTTTTTGCTTAAGATCATTATTTTTTTTTTTTCATATTTTGTAAAAATATAATTATTTTGATTCAATAAATTGAATTTATAAGAGGAGCAGCGTACATGAATGTTGTGATGTGATAATTATTATGTTGTTGAATGAAAACATTTATTTTGTTTTGTTTAAATTCGAAATTAATTTTTTTTTTGCTTTGGTTTTTTGCGAATTAATTCAATTGACATGTCGGTTTTTATTGAAAATAAAATATTGAGAAAACGTCGGTTATTGTTTTGTTCTCGCGCGATTGATAAATTATGTCTAGACATGCCATATGATAGTGTCTCAACATGCATGTATATGGGGATGTTTTTGTTATTTGAAATTATTATTATTAGTTCGTATATATTAAGATGTATAATTTATGATTTGGGTAAGTCTAGTTCTTAGTAGCAAGTAATCATCCGTTTTACGATTTAAATATATACAATATCCTATGACGAATTTTTCGGGTTCAAATCTGGTCAAAATAAAAAATCGCGGCGATGGTCAAATCATTATTTGATTTGGTTTCTATCGTTGCTATTGGCCTCGAACTTAAAAAGTAGCGTGCACAATGTGGAAGAAGGGGCTCCAATGGTGCCGTTAACGTGTTACAATAGTTGTTCTTAAAAGCTATAAAAGACGCATTTTCACAAAATTACTTTTAATTTTTTATTAAGCAATAATTTAAACTTTATCTAAGTATTTTAAACCGAACTGCAATTAAAAGTTTCCAAATAATTCATTTTCATTCAGTTTTTAATGTCTTTTCGAAGTTTCATTTGAACTAACTTCAGTAAAATTAAAAGTTCTCTTCTGTTTGTTATATCTACAAGAGTTAATTTATTCCTTTATAGTTTTGACCAAAAAAAACTAATTTAATTATAGGGTTGTTCATAAAACTCACGAATAATAAAAATCATCAAACAAAATTGTTTCAGATTACGTAAAGTATGTTCAGGTTCTGTCTAAATGGTATCCCAAATTACAGTACTCACCCCGTAAATAATTTTAATTTCCGTGACTGTAAAATGTCCGAAAATCGAGTCTTACGAATTTTGGGCGTTCGATGTGGATTCGTACACGATTTTGCAAATAAAACGCCCAGCGATTTAAAGTTACAAACTTTATTTTTCAACACCTTTAATTTCTACAGTAATTCACTTATTTCACTCGTTAGCTGCTCACTACTTTTCGCACCTTTTACTTTTCAACTTGCACTGTTCCCTGGTTAAATTACAACTGTCTGCTTCCTAATTTTAATAAATAATTCTACTAATTCGCAACACTACCGCCACCTTAACTCCGTTCTGCCCGAACAGACATATCTAATATCATATCGCTGCAAGTTATGAACCTGCACAACTTTTCGTCCACCTCCGTTCTTGTATCCGATGCATATCGTTGCTGATCCTCTTGACATTTTCTATGGACCTTTCCAAGCTCGTTATACACCTTGAGATCTGCGTCTCCGCTTTCTGCGGTTCAGCCACACTAAGCCACCTCATTGAAAATTGGCAAATCTCCCACTTTGGTCGTATTGTGCTTCTGATTTATTTCTGATGTTCGTGCTGTTCATTTCTATGGCGGATCGATCTATGTCCATTCGTCGTCGTTGTTCAGCTACGTTATTTTTGCGGCCTATTACTGCTTTACAAATTTGTCGTTTCTCGGCTTTCTGGACACTTGCGTGCCATCATTGCCCAATCCTCCGATGCTGCCTTTTGGGTCGCTCCTTCTTTAGCAATCAACTCCACTGCCGGACCCTCAATATTCGTACTGATATATTTTCTAAGGTCTCTCCCAAGGACTTTTGCTTCATTTGATAAGCATTTCCTTCCTCCTTTTTTCTGACCGTGTATTCTTTTCTCGCAGTATTCCAATTTTATGTTTTAGAGCAAACATTTGCCTCTGGTCTTGATAATTTCTTGAACCATCTGTGAGTTTTAATGTTCCCGACCTCTGTTCCTCTCGCTAGTTTTCTTGCTGCGTTCCGCTGGAATCAGGCTTCTGTGCGTGATCTAACTTTCCGCATCTGAAGCATCTTCTTTGACTTTTCATGTCACTTGGCTTCACACTTGATCGACACAATTATTTTTGACTCCGAACGCTATATGCCAATTTTTTCATGGCTCGCCCCATTAGCGCCTCGATCACTGTAACGATGTCCGAATTTAGTGTTTGCTTCAATGTTGGTTCAGTGGATGCACTTTCTGCATCTGTGTTGTTTCTCAGCCTCAAGTTTGTCGCCATGCGATCGTGACATCTCTCTTACTTGAGTATCGTTTGCAACACATCTGCTGCCCCTTCTTTGGGACTATGTTGATAAGAGATAATGTTTGAGGTTTCAAAACTTCATTCGAGCTCCCAGCAACAATGTTCAGTGCAATCTGTGAATTTCTTTCCTCCGTTTTTGAAACATGACTCCCAAAGCTGGCATCGACTTCTTTAAGTTTACTTTACTTTAGTTCTTCTATTTCATTTTGCTCAAATTTGGAATCTAGCTTGTCTAGTTTATCGTTTATTATTTCCACCGGAAGCAGAAGTGTATTCATCATGTTTCCTAATTCAAATGCTGGTTTGTGTTGCTCGGCAATAAGCGATTGCGCTAAAATGGTTCCTTTTGTTTCACACTTCGATCCGGTTTCCTCTCGTTTTAACTGTTTTTCGATAGGCTGGAAAATTTGATCTTTTGGTTCAACAAGCGTCATGCTTGATGGTTTTGAAGCCAATGACGGTAATCGTGATCTCCCTCCGAATGCATCTCAGTATGTTCGAGCGTAGTTCGACAATATGTATGTTCGACAATAGTTCTTTCCTATTTCTTTTCCTAATTTTTGCGACTTATAGAAGTTGATCTCCACTAAGCTCATTTTTGCTCACTTTATTTCTTAACAATTCCATTTAGCTGAAAATGAGCTTCGCCCGACATGATTAATTGTGACGAAACATCTATGATTTCAGTGTTTAGGTCACAGTTTTCAATAGATTGAACTAGCTCCATCTTGTAGGGAAACAGGTGTAAATGAAAATTTTTTATTTTGTGCATGCATGAAAACAAAGCTGAGCAACTAATTAAAGTCATGGCCAGAGGGCTACATCATACATGCCCCAACGAAGAAATAATTGAGGAACTTCGCCAGAAAGGATTCAAAATTCTAAACGCTGTAAACATATTAAAGAGAAAGATTACTATAAACGCAAACGGTGAACGAGAAACAACCAAAGTTGGCCTCCCACTTTTCATGCTAACATTTGAAAACGCTGAGAGTATTGATAGGGTATATGGAATCAAAGCAATCCTTAATATGAAAGTTAAGATTGAAGCATTAAAAAAGAACCATAGTAGAATGCCACAATGTTACAATTGTCAGGCGTATAACCACACACGCAAATACTGTAATAGGGAGCCCAGATGCGTAAAGTGCGCTGGGAAACATCTAACAAAAGAATGCAATAAAAGTAAGAACGAACCAGCGAAATGCATACACTGTGGTAATCATCACCCAGCAAATTACAGAGGCTGCGAGGTAGCGAAAGAGCTGCAAAGAATGAGAGACAACAAGAGAAATCAAACAAGTCAGAGTTCTCAACCTAGGATGCAATCCTACTCAAAACAAATCCCCCTAAATAGCGGCAAAGTAAGAGAAGGCATATCATATGCATAAATGGCTAAGCAGAACGAAAATATCAGGAACGCTTCGAGTCAGGAAACCCATGTCCTGCAAGAAATACTTCAGAAGCTAAACTCTATCAATTTGCATCTGGCTGCGCAGGACCAAATACTAGAATCTATGGGCGAGCTACTGAAACAACAAGAACAGAGACTAGGAACACTAGAAAATGCATCGATGATCCAAGATAAAGGAATAACGGATGCGTCAAGTAAAACTAGTAACTCCACTAAAAGCATTAATTCTAGTCAAAACAAACTTATCAAGAAAAAATAATGACACACTTTTTAAGAATTGCTACCTGGAATACAAATGGCCTAGCGCAACGTATTTCAGAATTAGAAGTATTTTTAAACACAAAAAAAATTGATATATGCCTAATCTCAGAAAGTCATTTTACCAGAACCTCGTATGCCAAAATACGTGGATACCAGTGCTATCAAGCTCTACATCCAGCAGAAAGAGCTAGAGGCGGGACAGCAATCTTTATTAAGGATAATATACAACACCACGAAGAATTAAAAATAGAGGAGGAAGCTGTGCAAGTAGCTACTGTATCTATTGAAACCAAAAATAACAAGAACTATAGTATATCAGCAATCTACTGTCCATCCAGATATAACCCAAAAAAAGAAGACTATATCAAACTTCTTAAATCGCTTGGCAATAATTTTATTATTGGAGGCGACTTTAACGCGAAACACTTATTCTGGGGATCAAACAGAACTAGTCCCAAAGGAAGAGAGCTATTTGAAGCAGGCAGGATATTAAAATGTGAGTTTCACTCCAGTAGAAAGCCAACCTTCTGGCCTACGGACCCAAATAAAATTCCCGACCTTCTGGATTTCTCTATATCAAGAGGTATCTCCGAAAACTACTTAGCAGTTAAAAATGAAGAAGGGCTATCGTCAGACCATTCTCCAGTTTTAATGACAATAAGTGACACGGTAATAAGGAAGGCAAGCCCCCCAAGACTAACAAATAACAAAACCAACTGGAAATACTTTCGACAGCTAGTCGAAGAAAGCATCAACCTACAGGTGCAGATCTCGAATGCTTATACGAAGAAGAACTAGAAAACCTCATTGAAAGTGTGCAAAAAGCGGCTTGGGAAAGTACTCCTGATCTGCCAGAAATATTACAAAAAAGCATATATTATCCAGTTGAAGTGAGAGAGTTGGTTAACGAAAAAAGAAGAGCTCGTAAGACTTGGCAGAGAACCAGAGCCCCTGAAGACAAAACAATCCTAAACAACTTGTGCAAAAAACTTAAACTACTTATAAAGGAGATTAAGAATGAGTCAGTTGCAAGCTTCCTAAGTAATCTGACAGGTAAACCTGACACAGACTATTCCCTGTGGGAAGCCACCAAAGGTTTAAAACGGCCTAAAATGCAAGTGCCGCTCATTAGAATGGTTGATGGAACCTGGGCTCGCAGCGAAAAACAAAAAGCTGATCTGTTTGCCGAACATCTAGAAAATACCTTCAAACCACCAACTGGACAAGCGGATAATGAATATCTAACACCTATAAGCAAAGTAGACGAGGCATCTATGCTACCAGTTACTCTGAAAGAACTCAAACAAGAAGTAAAAATCTCAAAGATAAAAAAGCCCCTGGATACGACTTGATAACGGGGCAAATAATCAAAGCTCTACCAGAAAAAGCACTAAGAAAACTACAGCATATAACCAATGCTATCTTTAGACTATGTTATGTTCCGAGACAGTGAAAAGTAGCGGAAATCATAATGATTCCAAAGCCTAATAAATCACTAAATGACAAAACATCGTATAGGCCTATTTCTTTGTTAACAACAACATCAAAAATTTTCGAGAGACTGTTTCTCAAGAGATTAAAGCCAATTATAGAGAGCAGAAATCTTATACCTGAACATCAATTTGGGTTTCGAGAAAGGCACTCAACGATAGAACAGGTACATAGGATTACTGATACAATTGAGGAGGCGCTGGAGAAAAAGGAAGTATGCTCAGCAATATTCTTAGACGTAGCCCAAGCATTTGATAAGGTTTGGCACCGTGGTCTAGAATTTAAGCTCCAACGAGATTTGCCAAAACAACATTCTGAATTGTTAAAGTCTTATATCAACGACCGTTACTTCCGGGTGAGACAGGAAGGGGAATACTCTAAACTGAAGAAAATATTGGCAGGGGTTCCACAAGGCAGTGTTCTAGGTCCCGTTTTATACCTCCTGTATACAAATGATCTACCAAACATAGAAGAAGCTAGAATAGGAACGTTTGCTGATGACACAGCTATTATGACCACCGATGCTAGTATAGTTGAGTCCACGAGAAAACTTCAAAATGCTGTTGATATAATAAATAACTGGACAAAACAATGGAGAATAACACTTAACGAATCGAAATCAACACACATCAACTTTACAAATAGGAAATTAGAATATATTCCGACTAGACTTAATTCACAACAAATACCATATTCTGACAATGCTAAGTACCTCGGCATGACGCTAGACTCTAAACTCAGGTGGAAAGCGCATGTTAAAAAGAAAAGGAAAGAACTGAATTTAAAATTCAGCAAAATGCACTGGTTTATTGGAAAAATCTCCGAACTGACAACGCACAACAAAATGTTGTTATATAAACAAATCCTAAAACCTATCTGGACGTATGGTATTCAGCTTTGGGGCTGCGCAAGGAAAACTACAGTGAAGATCATTCAAACATTTCAAAATAAAGTACTACGTAGCATTGTGAATGCTCCTTGGTACATTAGAAACGACAATCTCCATCGAGACTTAAACATGGAAAACGTCAACGATGAAATACAAAAATTTGCAAGGGGTCATGTATTGCGACTGCAGCAGCATGACAACGAGGAGCTACGGAACCTACTGGATCGCACCAATGGACGAAAGCGCCTAAAAAGAACAAAACCTTTAGAATTAGTGGTTCCTTGAGCCGCTTAAATCAAAGGACTGATAGAGCTGGGATGAACTGATAGGTCTCATCCCACAAGAGTGGATTACTTAACTTATAAAACAATTACTAGATAATCCATATGATTAGTTGTAATAAGATTTCTTAATAAAAAAAAAAAAAAAAAAATTTTGTGCATAGTTGTTATTGGAATCCCCAACTGTGTGGCTCGTCGCGTTGAAGATGTTTGATGATCTTCTTCCACACTTTCCCTAATACGCTCAGTATTTTCCTACGAGAGACTTATTCGATTTCTTTCTGTACGCCTACGATCACTAGTGGTTTCGTTCTGCTCAAGTTGAGTCACTAAATGTCGAATTGTTTGGCCAGTAGGCGTCTGTTTATTGATTGTATGTTTTTCGAAATTCTCGTTGGATAGCGATAATCGAGTTATTGTTACGGATAATTTAAAAGAAATTTAAAATATATCAAATGCAAATGGGGTGATTAATTTTGGAACACTCTTTAGCAATACTCACAGTTTTATCAGAACTAACTTTTGTCTGAAAGTGGTTCTTCCTGAAGTCTATTATCTGGCCCCATTACGCTCGACATCTGAAAGTCAGTTGAGAGGGTTTTTATGCTCCCGCTACTTTCCGACTGATTTGGTTCTTTATTGACGGTCGCGCCACCTTCTATTGATAGAATTTCACGTAGTTTGCTCTCTCCTGGTAAGAGTGATATCAGTATGTGCCGTTTATCGTTTCTATGTACCGTTTGACTTTTCTAAATTGACATCCTTCTAGTTGGAAATTGATTGGAATATATTGTTCATCTGTAGCATTTCCAGTATCTTTTTTCAAGTAGGAAAGTATCGGTCTAGAGTCCTTGTTATTCTGAGAAAAATTACGTCTAGACCTTTTTTCACCTTACTCAAATGTGTGTGAGCTATACTTCCCTGTTCCTGAGCACCTCACTGCAAGGGTTAGTGGCAGTTACCTGGCACCTGGTCCTTATTGCAACCGTAGATGAATCCTCTTGATAATTCTGCTTCTTAGGCTAAGAGCTAACTGACGAGCAGCCCTGCATTGGTTTCGTGACCGCTGTAGCTCATTCAAGCATTTTGTGATCTTTAACGGTTGTTTCCTGTAACGGTGTTTTGGATGAACCAGCAATATTTTTGTTTGTGACTCTTTTTTGTCTTGCGCCTTAAAGATCAGGCCTTATCGGATAAATGGTGCTGTGGCTAAAGAATCGGCGCTTAGAGCGATAGGTCCTGGATATTAAAGATGCTAAGTTCTGGGTTCTTGAATTTCTACACATGTGTGGTTATATTTTTTTGTTTTTCCTTCATTTTTAGGAGCATATAGGGCATCTCTAGGCTATTCCATCTATCTCTGTTGGGTGCTACTTCATTAATCTCTACCCATGCCTAGCCGAGTTCCGTTGCACTTTCGTATTTCGGCCCTAATAGCCGTGCTCAGAAGCCAGCTTGTTCCTTTCTTAATTCCGAGTTGATTGTCGATGAAATTCTATCCAAGATGATCATTGCTATTATCTTTTTGCATGTGTTGAGGAGAGATACCCCGCCAAGTATAGTTTAGCTTTCCTTCGGTTATCGCGGTATTCTACCAGAATTTCATATTTCTGTTATTACTGTGGTGTTAGAGCTATTGCAGTTGTGGATATGTCTCCTTTGAATATTTCAGTTGCCCGTCGTTCACGATGTAGTGATCGCCGTACAGCCTCGTTTGCTGCCTTGGGAATGTTTTCAGTGTATTATACAAGGACATATACTTGAATTGCCTTGGCAGATTAGCAACTTGAGTTGTCGTCGTTCTTAATTTCCTTCCAAATACTATCACTGATTCAGGGTTTCTCTTCGATTTGTTTCCACTTTTACCCAACACTGGCGGCTTCTTCAGTGGTTTGGTGGGTAAGCTTGAGCGCTTCGCATTAAGTGTTTGTGTCGGCATATTTTAATCTATCGTTGGCAAATTTCTTCCATTTTGTCTTGATACGCACTACAGTGGCACGCTTAATTTGGAACTGCGTGATATTACCAGTTGGTAGTTATTGTGAATGTTTGTACCTCTAATTGCCTTGATTTCTGGTAATGGCGTGAAAAATTTCTTGTTTGATTATTAGGTGATCAATTTGGTTCCTTGTTATGCCGTCTGGTGAGATCCATGTGCATTTGCGTATGTTTTTGTGTGAGAATCTACTGCCTCCTAGATCAATTAGTCGTTCTCCATTATTATTTCACACAGAGCCTTATGCTTGTTTCCACATGATGGTTGTCATTTGCATTGAAATCTCCTTGTATCCCTTTTGGATTTTGTTCATAGAATCCTTGGTTGTTTCATCTGTGACTTCATTTGGAGCATAGCACTAAAGGGTGTGTCATCTCACCCAGAGAATGTCAGCTAATTTCCTTTGTTCACCTCACTTCTGAGATCGAGAATTTCGATTTTGCAATATTTCATTTGTTTCTCCAATTGTGTTAGCCGTGTTGCTTCTGTTACATTTCTGATGTTCCAATTTCTAATTCGTGCCCATTTTTTATATTTGCCGGTTTCTATTATTTTTCTTATATTCATTTCTGTAATCATTTTTGATTTCGCATTAATAATTAAATGGTCCATGAAATCCTAGCCAGCTCTCAGAGCTGCTCAGTAAGGCATATTGGCAGGCAGTGGGTTTGTTCCATTTAAATTTTAACTTTTTTTATGACATTCCCAAGCGCGTGTTTACTGGTTATATTTGCCATTGATTTTTATCCATTCAGGAAGCCCACAATGTTGAAATATTCTAGCGTGTTTGAGCTGAATACGTGGAGATCCATTAAAGGAAATTCTTTGGGTTCCAATAAATTTATGAACTGTGTTCGAAGTAGCTATTAAACGGTATCTGTACTTTATGCCTATATCTACAATTATAAGCAAATCAAATATAATCCTGGAGATTCTCGACACAAGTGTCTATGGTCCATCTTCTCCATATAACCAACATGCTCATATTTCGTTAGAAAATAGAAGAATGTTTCATTTAATTAATTCCTCCGTTCAGAAATAGGATTTGGCTGATTTGATTGAATAATATTGGATGTTTAAAAAGTTGCTAGATACCCTCTGTTCAACATTGAGAACTGATACCTAGCTCGTTTATTAGAGAGAGAAATGTTCAACATTTAGAAAAGGAGCCTTTCTTGGTATTTCTGACGTCAAATCCCCTTAGTTTTTTATTATGCCTCAAGACAGCACAATTAGTTGTAAACATTTTATACCTGTTTCGTTTGGTTGGGCCGAACCATTTGTTTCATTTTTTGTGTCATTGTTATGTTTCATTCGGTTCACTTCACAGAAAACCATTTGAACATTGGCTCATTTCAACAAACCGCCATTATTACTAGTGTGAAGTTTTTTTAATTTTTAACTCAATCGCCTTTTCATTCTCTCAAAAATCACCCATGCGCGTTCTTATAAAATTACAGAATACCATCTGCATGTTACAAACTCTTCATTGAGAGTCTGAACATTGAAATGGAAAATAGATCGGCCCAGAAATCCACCCTCAATCAAACAAGGACACTCTCGTCTCAAATGGCGAAACTTTAATCACTGGGCCGCTCGTCTGCTATTAAGAGGCAAGTGCGAGTTTAATTTAAAAAAATTTAAAAATACTTTAAAAAATTTAAATTTTAAGAGATAGGTAGAGAGATGGTTAGGTGGAGAAAGAATTGGTGGAACTCAAGAAATGGTGTGATTTGACTGTTTGCAATTGGGAACGATTTGATTACGATTTGAGTTGAACGACTTGGGCCGATTTTATTAAGGTTTGAGACGATTTTCCAGGATTTTATTTTATTCAGATTTTTTTTTTTTGAGATAATTTAGAACGGTTTGATTACGATTTAAAATGATTTGGTACGACTTTATTAAGATCGAAAACGATTTGGGAAATTTTGGGCCAATTTTATTTAACGAGAGCGATTTGAGATGGTTTGGTGCGATTTGAAACTATTTTATTTGTGTGGTTTTAAGACGATCTGATAACGATTTAAAATGAGTTTGAAATGACTTGAGACGATTTATTACAATTAGATAATTTTATAACAATTTGACACGATTTGGAACGAGATTAAATTACGATTGGAGCTGATTGCGGGCTTGACCCAAGATTACGGGTTTGATCCGTCTAAAAATACCAGTTGACTAAACACAAACATCTATTTCTTTCTCGAATGGTTTTTCTGTAATCTGTGTGGGATTTTAGGCTTCGCTTTTGTGTTAGTTGAATGGCTATAACCGTTGGCAATATTTTTTACCTCCCATACATGTTCATTTTTGGGCTGTCAGTTATAGTTGACAGTTATCATAAAGTTAAGGTAATAAGCATAAAATTATCAGTTTAGAAAGATCCCGTTAATGTATGATTTTTCTAGACGATATGGTCGCATATGAGTAAACTTTAAAACAACATAAATTAAGGTTTTTTCTATTTCACTGTTTCCGTTCAACCACAATGTTCAAAGAAATGCGCGTTTTGACCGATAAACTGCAAAGCGGTTAAGTTATATTTAGCAGTGGCTGAGTATTTTCCTAAAATGGGATAGCTCCAATTCTTTAGTCCCCTGATTTTGACAAAGTTTTTCACCTCTGGCCTATATGCAATTGATGTCTCGTCAGAACATAATTTTGTTACAATTGAGAAGCAATTGCCCACGATCGTCTGGGCCTACAATCCTTATGTTTTCAAAAATAACCTTTATTGTCTTATCGAAACACAAACAATAAATCACTTTTTGTAATCTTCCAAATTTCCCTTCTTGGCTTACATGATTCCGTCATACTATTGTGACATTAATAGACCGATCAAAATAATCAAAATACCACTGCCGAAATTAATGAAGTTTCGAAATGACAAATAAAAAAAGTTACATACATTTCAATGCTGATCCATTAAATAACGGACAAATTTAATCGGGTAACACCATTTGGTCCAAACCTGTATAGTTATCGTACCGTACAACTATAACAGTAACAACTCAAATCAGCTATTAATGGTATATTGCCACCAAAGTTGAGCTTTTTTCAGAAACTTATAATGTCGTTCGCCTCGGTTATTGTTACAGTTTTCGGAATTTTATCGTATCAACGAACCAGACAGAAAATCTTTTATCTTCACCTAAACCAACCTCAACAAAAATTGAGTTCAGCAACTCGTATTATTACTACTAATATACAGCACAAGTCGACTAGACACCGCTTTATGTGTATTTATGCTATTCCATACAAAAATTATGATAATATTCCAACGAAAAATATTGAACCCGGGATTATTCACTCTCTGTGTACGTATCTCGAAATATTTTGCTTTTTATTTCGGTATAGCTACCTAGATGTGTTGAAACATTTAAAATAGAACATGAACTTATGGTACTGTCTGCGAGTTGAGCAACACCCGACACTATAATAACGTCTCGTACACTATATTTGTACATACAAAATCGTTTTTGACATTAAATTAGTCTCGACTAAATAAAGTACTGGTTATATATACGAGCATTATGCGATTCGAATAAAATGATACAAAACCATTACCATACCTTTATAAATTTAAGATTTAGTCTGTAGCTCTCTTTATATATGGGATATACAGACTTCCATCACACCACATACGCACCCCGTTGTTCTCATTTTCCATCGTAAAATAATTGAATTTTTAATTTCAGTTTTGGTGCTGCGCGCTTCAAAAATCTTTATACATATATACAACATTTTGATTCTCTTGAATCTGTACATTATATAAACACAAAAAATCAATCTCATCTCTTTACCTCGTTTACTCCTCCTTATATACGTTGTACCAATGATATCCTTTTTTCATTTACCCTTAATAGAAACTTTTTAAATCTCATCTAATATTGTAAATATAAATACACTAACACATTTGCAAAATATCAGGAGATATATTTTATTTCTTGTATGCATGTGTTGGTGTGTTATATCCCATCCAGTTAGATCACAAACACGAGGCAAATAATACATATTTAATATAGATTGTAGACAGGATAAGAGAGGAGAAATACACGCGGATAAAATACTATACCAAACGATGAACCGAAAACACGACCAAATAATAAAAAAGAGCGGGCAAAGTGGATTTATAACCCAGGTCTAATCAAAACAAAATGAAACATATTGACATCATTTTTACATAAAAGAAAAACGTATACATATACACAAAAGCTTTAGAGAACCGAAAAATCAGACATCGTCATCATGAATCAAAATCATCGATGCGCGTAGACATAATTTTAATTGTTTTCTTCTTTTCCTGGTATACTAAAGCTTTAGAGCTTTTTGTCTGTCAAACGAAAAAAAAAGACAAAAAAAAAGATACAAAAAATCGAGTTTTATGATTTATTCTGCTTTAAATTTTTTTTATTATCACAAAACGAAAGATTATTATATAAGAAATATACGGATGCGAAAATGACGAAGAAAACAAAAAAGCTCGTGCCATAGTACAATATATATAAGTAAAAGCTTTTTATGCTAAGACTTTGATACAAAAATTTAAGTTTTAGTTACAAAATTTAAGATTGGAACGATAAATCATTCAGTTTTGTTTTCTTTGAAAATTTTCGATTCCGCAGCAAATCTAAAATATATACGACAGCGAATGAGAATTGTGGGAGTAAATAATGTTTGTATAATATCAACGTTGATAAGACATGACTGTGGATATAAATAATTAGGCGCCAAAATGGTGGAAATTATACAATTTTGAAAATTTTATTTTTATTTATATAGTATACGATGTCCCAGAGGGCCGATGGCTATTTGACTGGACAGTTTTGTAATGGAAATTCTTATTTCATCAGATATACTTCAGTTAAATAATAGGTAAAGCTGGATGAAATTGTATTTTATGGCGCCCAAAGTGGGGCAATGCAAATCTTTGATGTCTAAGGATTCGAATTCGTATCTCGATCAATCCTTCAAATTTGTTTTGGTTTTTTTCCGTGTGGATTAGTGAGTTTTCAATCCTCACACATAAAATTATTGCTGTAGAGATGCTGAAAAATCCCGACACATACAAGCGAATAACTTGGCCGTTTACTACCAAAATTTACTCTAAGAACGAAGTACTAAAATTTGTATTTCTCGAGTCGGTCCATCCCAGTTATTACATGTAGCTAAAAAACTACAAAAAGTTGACAAATTTTTATGAATGATCGACAATTTTTTTAAGAGTTGGTCGACAAAATTGTCACATTTTTGTCGACAAAGTTTTGTCAATAATTTGTAGAATAGTTTTAATTTTTCAAAGTTTTTGCTTTCGTTTTATTCACAAAAATTAAACAAATTTTTCGGTGGAAACTTTATAGTTTTGTTGAAAACCCGTAGCTACAACTGAAGAACTTAAACCCCAATAATCAGTTCATTTAGATTGTTGATGCTCCATGACTTTATATCTTCATATACCTTTATGTCGACGCCTATTATAGGTGCGCTTATTTCCTTCCTGAAGTTTTTGAATTTTTTTCATGATCTCTCCCTTAACTCGTGCATAAATTCCTCATCAATAACCTCTACAACTCGTCGTTATTCTTTCATCTTTATCCCAAGGATTACCTCAAAAGTAAGAATTCGTATGCTTATTTTCCAAGCCGATTTTAAAACCCTTTGCAAACTTTTCCGGAGTTTCATTGGACAATTTCGCTAAGCCTAGTACGACGAAATAATCGAATCGTTCCACTAGTCCATTGCCTCTGCAATTGATGTACTATACTTATCCATTGACATCTTGAAATGCGAGCGAAGTCAATACCAATTTTTTTGTTTTCGATGTCCAATAGACCCTCAACTTTTTTAATGCTCTTTCAATCACGGCTGTGCAATGTACTTCAGATCACAGCTACTATAAATCATTTGTGCGAGTGTTTTGTTTTTGCTATATAAATGTAAACAAGTTGGCACTGACTATCTAATTTTGCATGGCTCTCAGTGAAGTTCGGTCTGGAGGCTGGGCTAAAAATAATTAAGGCTATTGGACTGGACTGTTTTGTAATGGAAATTCTTATTTCATCCGATAAATTGTAATACTTCAGTTAAATAATAGGTAAGATTGTATGAAATTGCATTTTGTGGCGCCCAAAGTGGGGCAATGCAAATCTTTGATGTCAGGATTCGATTTCGTATTAAATCTTCATTTTTTTTGGGGGTTTTTTCTATTTGTATTAGTGAGTTTACAATCCTCACACACAAAATTATTGTTGTAGAGATGCTGAAAAATGCCGACTCATACAATTATGTTTGTTGTTGAAAATACAAGAAACAAAATCTGATAATTTGGCCGTTTACTACCAAAAGTTACTCTAAGAACGAAGCATAAAAATTTGTGCCTCTTGAGTCGGTTCATTCCAGTTATTAAATGTAACTAAAAATCTACAACAAGTTGACAAATTTTTGTGAATGATTGACAATTTTTGTTAAGATTTTGTCGACAAAATTGTCACATTTTTGTCGACAAATTTTTGTGAATAATTTGTAGAATAGTTTTAATTTTTCAAATTTTTTGCTTTCGTTTTATTAACAAAAATTAAACAAGTTGTTCGGCGGAAACTATATTTTTGGTTAAAACCCGTAGCTGCAAGTAAATAACTTTAATCGCAATAATCAGTTCATTTTAATTGTTGTTGCTCCATGACTTTATAACTTCATATACCTTTATGAGATGCCCATTGTAGGTGCACTTATTTCCTTCCTGAAGTTTTTGAATTTTTTTCATGACCTCTCCCTTGACTCGTGCATAAATTCCTCATCAATAACCTCTACAATTCGTTGGTATTCTTTCATCTTTATCCCAAACATTACCTCAACAGAAAGAATTCGTATGCTTATTTACCAACCCGCGTTTAAAAACCTTTGCAAACGATTTGTACCACTTTTCCGGAGTTTCAGTGGATAATTTCGCTAAGCCTAGTACGACGAAAGAATCGAATCGTCCCACTTGTAAATTACCTCTGCAATTGATTTATAGTCTTTATTGATTATTATTACAGTATTGAACAACTATATTCGAAGTGAACGCTGCACTTTTGTCTGTAATAATCGTTTTCGGATTCCCATAGTTTATCTTTTGTAGTTTTAGGTTTCTAATTGTCTTGGCAGATGTTGAAGCCGTTTTGGGGTTAAGCCACACGAATTTTGTAATACCATTAACCGCTATAAAAATTAATTTATATTGCTTGGGATAGTTACACATCCGACCGCGGTGATCGAAGTGGAGAGTTATTAGTGAATATACTTATCCATTGCCATCTTGATATGCGAACGCAATCAATACCAATTTTTTTGTTTTCGATGTCCAATAGACCCTCAACTTTTTTAATGCTCCTTCAATCACGGCTGTGCAATGTACTTCAGGTCACAGTAATAATAAACGCTAATAAAAGTAAACAAGTTGGCACTGACTATCTAATTTTGCATGGCTCTCTGTGATGCTCGGTCAGAGGGCTGGGCGAAAAATAATTAAGGTAAATTTTTCAATTAATAAATTTTGTTTTAAGTTTCGAAAGAACTTTGTTGCTTTTGAGTAAACCCGAATTTTGTATTTTTCTTGACCATATTCGCTAAGTGTTTCGCCACTATCGACTAATTTCCTGATAAATGTGCGAACGTACCCCATTAATCACAAAAAACGGCATTCGCTTCATAGTTTTTGGAATCGCGAATTTCAATACTGCTGAAATTTTGCCCTTCGATGGTCTAACCACTCCTTCTGAGATAATGTATTGCTGATGTTCGATACGATAGCATAAGAATTTACACTTACCAGCTCAAGTTACTCAATTACCATTTCTGTTTTCTTTGACAGAATTGATAGGTTGCCGATATAGATCACCAAAAATACAGCTACGACCACTTCTTGAGTACTGGTTTGATACTGGTTTGAATTCGAAGTGACCGATTGGTAATACAGAATGCAAAAATTAAAAATAAAATTTTAATTTCGACAATTTTTCAACAATTTTATGTGACAAATTTGTCAATAATTTTTCATCACAAATTTGTTAATATATTAGTGTGTGATGTAAAAGGCCAACAATTATGTCACTGTTTTGTACTGTACGCTGAAATAAATCGAAAGCTTGAAGTGAAAATGAACCACGGACCAAATTTAAAATTGTTTTGATGGTAAGCTCGTTTGCTCTAAAAGTCTAAGAACAATAGTTCATTCTAGCAATCGGAATACCTAAATACGGAATATATGAAATTGCCAGTTTGTAACTTTATTTCTTTTTAAATCGACTGTGACAAACCACGAACAAAATAAAATCATTTAAAGTTCCATTGTTTCCAAGCAATTAATTTCAGCTATCTGCAATATTAGAAATCATGCTAGTTGGAATCAAAATTCATAACACTCAAGTAAAATTATACAAATTCAGATTATGTGTGACTTAGATTTAATCATTGTCACCATAGATTTGATTTGAAATTATCACGAGACTTGCGGTTATTATGAGGCTTGTGGTTTTTTAATATGTACTTCCAGTTTTGGTTATAGGTGACTTTGATCCTTTTACAAAATACGGCTGGCTAGTCATAAACGATATATATATTTTAAACTATTATAATTAAAATTATTTTGGACTACCAGATCACTAAACAATCAAAATTTAAATTTATGGCGCCCAGAGTGGAGTAATAAAGCTTCTTCTTTTAAAGATTTTTTAAATTTTCTCTTTGACAAAGCACATTGAGCGTTTGCTCTGTAAACGGGGGTAAGTTGCCATATCAAGATGACTCTTGTTTAATTATTTTTTGGATGCTGGCGCATAATTTTCATTTGGAATAGATATTGTATGTACTTTAAACTGTCAAGCGTGTTGAGTGTGCATTTGATGATAACCTGATATATTATTATTTGAGAGGAATGAAAATCCAATTTTTGGCGCCCAAAGTGGGATGACACAAAACTTTGACATTACTTTTATTGATTTAAATGAAGCGCAAACAATATAGAATTTTATGTGCTGGATAATTTTTTTTTATTATTCGTTTCAAAATATAATTTCGAGATTTAAATTGGCGCCCACAGTGGTGTTTTCTTTTTTCGTTCATCATTGAAGAAGAGTGTGAATTGTTAGTGTGTTAGATAGTCGTGCGCTCGTGCATATACCGGATAGCTTCCAAATTAAATTAAATTTAGTTTTCTTTTAGAAAATTGTGAAAATAAATGTATAATTTTTTGTGCCCAACATGAGGTTAAGGCACCCCACAGAAAAATAAGCAATTAAAGATTTTAAATCAGTTTGACGTAAACAAATAAAACTCACCAATACACTCCCTACCAATCTAATTCTCACTCAATAGCAACTAAATAAATTATTAATTCTCTGAATCAAAGGTATAACTCGTAACATACCATACCCTCCCCTAATTTTAATAAAATCCTAGCTAAAATTATAGATCCAGAAACCGGTGCTTCAACAGATTCTTAAACTTTTTGAATTAACGTTTTTTTCTAAAACTTTTTGAATTTACTAGTTATGATTAACCCATTAACGCCCAAATGAAAATTAAAAGCTTTAGTATAATATTTTTCTTAAAATTCAGTGCAAATATAGTTAAATTAAATAAGTGTATAATTCATTTTTTGATTTTTTATTTATAAACGTAATTAAAGCTATGTACTTAAGCGAGTACAATGGGCATATTTGAGATCCCTTTTATATGATATACAGTGACTCATAAAACTGTTCATAAAAATTAAAAGAACATTTTTTACATTCATTATTTTAGTCTATATTGTTGTTAATTAATAATAAAATAAAATAAAATAATAATTTTTAAAATTACATTATGTTTCACAGAAATAATAGGCAATAAACCCAAAGAACTAAATGAACACTTTTGTGGTTCATGTGTGTTTGTAAAGTTTTTGCTCAGTTTAATATTTGGTGAAACAACCTTTTGCACGGATAACTGCTTAATTTCTCTTTTGGCATACTATCGTCAATGTTGTTCCCCTCCTGTAGAACCCTAGGCCATAAATCTTTACAGCTTTTGTTAACCGTTTTATTGGCAATAATTTTTCTTTCTACGATACTCCACAAATTCTCAATTAGATTGAGATCCTGTGATTGTGGTGGCCACGCCAGTGCATCGATTACCTGATTTAGTAACAACTGCTTGGTTATTTTTGCAGTGTGTTTATTCATGCATTGTCTTGCATGAAAATTGAATTCCGTATCTCACAACAAAATTGAGCATTTCCAACTTTTCACCTTTAAAACATCCTAAACCATTAACGAACCTCCTCCAAATTTCAGAGTTTTCTGAATATTTCTCTCCTGTAACCCAGTTTGCCATCGAACCAGGTCCATACGCGTCCATCTGACCCATAAGGTTTATTTTTGTTTCATCGGACCATGTTATCGGTTTTCAGTTTTCCGGTGTCTAATTCCTATACGTTTTTGCGCATTTTAATCGCTTCTTTCTATGGGTGGCGTTTAACACTGGCTTTTTCATTTTAAATTTGGCTTTAAAATTATTGTTTTTTAAGCAAAGCCGTATGGTTTCATCGCTTACATTATTATTTAGTGTATTTTTAATGAACCTATTGACCTCTGTGGCATTATCAACTGCTCCAAATACAATTAATCTTTTTATAGCTCTCTTTACAATAGGTGACAGTTTTTATGGTTGTACTATAATATTCTTTTTGATAACTAAATTATCCTTTTTCTTCAAATTACATATAAACCAAGGGAAAGTGCAAATTTTTTGAAAATATTTCTTACGGATACTCTATTTTTAAGTTCAGATAATACGCCACGGTGAATATTTGACGAAACTACTTTTGGCATTTTACATCGACAGTAAAACTTCACTCAAATATATATTTTTTTAAATTATAATACAATAAATTAAAAAAATTAATCTCAACAACAACTGTAAAAATTAACACAATAAATATTTCAACGGAAAACAATGTGTTGACACTTGACTTTCAATACGACTAACGGCGAAAAAAAGAAAACAAAAAAAAAATTAAAGAAATAATGGAAAAAACCAATTGCTACAATAACGGTAAAACCTAGTAATTAGAAAAAATATTTTTGTTGAAGATGTAACGACGAAAGAACAAGAACGACATGAAATATTTTATTTTTAAATTTTTATGAACAGTTTTGTGAGTCACTGTATTTCGAAACAATCCCGTTCGATACAAAGTGTTGTATTACATTTGTTGCAGCACCAACGAAATCTGGCATGACAAATTACACATCTTAATTGTTTCTCTAACTTCTTTGGATGATGACCACTATTATCTTGAACAACAGAGACAGGTATTAGTGGTTTTCTTGATGTCGAAGTTCGTCCAGAGATTAGGTAAGATCGCGTGAACTCGAAAGATTTTCCAAGCGTTGGTCATACAAAAATTTATCATATGCGTAAATAAAACCCACCACCATTTTTTCCCTCTTATACCAATGCGGTATTGACACTCTGATCAATTAAATCTACACCGCCCATTCCTCGATTATAGTTTTTAAAGGCGCGTGGTTGTTGCATATCGATAACAGG
Source organism: Nephrotoma appendiculata (assembly GCA_947310385.1). Lineage (NCBI taxonomy): Eukaryota > Metazoa > Arthropoda > Insecta > Diptera > Tipulidae > Nephrotoma > Nephrotoma appendiculata. The sequence continues at coordinate 239,798,115 of OX371225.1, read as the reverse complement.
TTTCTAGATTTTTCATCAGCTTCTGACTGTAGAAAGAGGCTCAATTGTGTCATAATTTGACGCCATTGTGCAAATACTATTGTCTACCCATTTCACAATCAGTACTTCGTTATTTTCATCAAACCGAAAATCGAAAGAACCTCTTTAAGCTTTCTTCATTATTTTTTTGTCCTCAATTGGACATTTTTTTAGACGGTTCTCTCTAATAGTACCGGTTGCTCGGATTTTGTTCTCTCTAAGTAGCTTCATTAGTTCTAAGGTGGTAAAGTAATTATCGAAGTAAACCACATGTTCTTCGAGAAATTCTAACTTTTCTAACAAAGATAGAACCACTTTTGCTCCAAGAGTTTCAGTTGTACTGTACTTATTATTATTTTTTCCACAATATGTTTCAAACGCAAAGCAATATCCAGAAGAGCTGCAAAGCATATGCTGTATAAGATAGCGGAATTTTGACAGTGGAAAATAAGAGATTGCGCTACTCGCCGCAAGTGGCAGCACTATCACTAAAGACAAATAATTCTGTTATGTAATTACTAGCGGAAATTTTTCATTCATTATGTACCACTTTTTTCACTAAATAAAATATCCCAGCGGAATAAAATATTAAAAGTGAACCTTAAAATGGCAAATTAATTGATCTCCGAAGTAAAGAAACTCGGTATATGAAATCTTGAAATTTAACAACAATCCGTCTATCCGCCATTTCTTCCAATAGTAACCAATACTTTCGGTTATTTTTCTAGTAGCTTAGGTCATACTGAGACTATATGGAAAATTTGGAGAAAATTCATAGACCAGAATTTTCACTAGAATTTTTTAATTTGCTGCGGCCAAATAAGTGATTTTCAGTTTTTGACCAATATCTCAAAAAAGCTACTAGAAAAACAACCGAAAGTATTAGTTACTAGTAGAAGTTTTTGAGATATTGGTCAAAAACTGAAAATCACATATGGCCGCAGAAAATCAAAAAATTCTAGTGAAAATTCTGGTCTATGAATTTTCCCCAAATTTTCGATACAGTCTCAGAATGATCTAAGCTACTAGAAAAACAACCGAAAGTATTGGTTACTAGTGGAAGTTTTTGAGATATTGGTCAAAAACTGAAAATCACATATGGCCGCAGAAAATCAAAAAATTCTAGTAAAAATTCTGGTCCATGAATTTTCCCCAAATTTTCCATATAGTCTCAGTATGACCTAAGCTACTAGAAAAACAACCGAAAGTATTGGTTACTATTGGAAGAAATGGCGAATAGACGGATTGTTAAATTTCAAGATTTTATATACCGAGTTTCTTTACTTCGGAGATCAATTAATTTGCCATTTTAAGGTTCACTTTTAATATTTTATTCCGCTGGGATATTTTATTTAGTGAAAAAAGTGGTACATAATGAATGAAAAATTTCCGCTGGTAATTACATAACAAAATTATTTCTCTTTAGTGATAGTGCTGCCACTTGCGGCGAGTAGCGCAATCTCTTATTTTCCGCTGTCAAAATTCCGCTATCTTATACAGCATTAAAGCATCCAGTCTTTGTAGCCAAATCTTACAGGCTTTCCTCTAATAAACTGTTTGTCTGGATGGTGACGAAAATACTTAATCATAGCTTCGTCTATTGATAGCTCAGTCTCAAAAAATCCCCACTGCATAAATTTGCAATTTAAAATATTCATCAAAGGACGAATTTTAAACATTTTATCATCCTTATTCAACAGTTCGTTATCGGCTAGATGTAAATATCTTTTTATTTCCAAATATCTATTTCTGCTCATACACTTACCGACCAGTTCAATTCTTAGGTCCTCGTCGAGAGACCAGTACATATTCTCTTGTGGTACCATATAATATCCTGTGAATAATAAAATCCTAATAAACGTTTTAGCTTTTAAAGGCGATAGCGAAAAATTGTGGTTGTTCTTCTGCTGAGCATATAAATTAGTTACATCGACAATATGCTGGATGGCTAATTCATCAACAAATTTTTCGAAAATTTCTACGGGTGTTAAATTTTTTATTTCTTCAATAAGTTGAACTGTGCATGCAAACTATAAGGCAATTCAATTGTACCTTCGAATGTGCTATATGTTGGATTGGTTTTTTCCCATGAATACTGATTGGTTTTCTTACGTTTTTTTAGCACTCAATACATTTAGCGGTTCACCGCCGCTTGTTGAAAAAATGTCGTCTTCTGAGGTAGCGGAAATAATTTCAACTTGACCTGGCACATCATTTGGGATTTCTGTACATTTCAAATCGTTGTCGTCGTATTGTTCTTCGTCTGTCAAATAACTAGGCTCCGGTGGCAACAAAAAAATATCTTCTTCATTTTCATTATCACTTAGCGCATCTAAAGCTACGAGAAGCGTATTGAACAGCTTTCGGCCATAAAAGCTTTTGTGCTAATTTCCGCCAAGTTCGAATTCATATTTTCTAAATAAATTTTTTATTATTTTTTTTTCACGGAACATCCCATTGTACTCATCCGAGTACAGTCAAATATTTTGTTGTTAATAATATAATAATCTACAACTTACCTTTATTTATTTGCAAAACAATTACAACAATAAAACACGTTTATTCGCCAAGAAACTTAAAAGAGAAATAGGTTATGTCACTTTACACTATTACAAATTTGTTGTTGAGAAAAAGTGTTATTTTACATTGCGAGAAAGAAGTACTAGCGTAAAAAAGATGTGTACTCGCGTGAGTACGGCGGACGTTAATGGGTTAATAAATTTTCGTTTATACTTATTTTGTTCAAAACTCAAATTTCGTATTTTCTTAATTTAATTTCTTTTTCTTAAAACTTATTTTTAGCTTTCTCTATGGGTTGTACAAATTTTCTCACGGCCGTATACGGCATTCTGTGCAAAGTGATTAGTGTAATAAATTAAAATGATATAATTTTTTGGCTCAATGGGAGAATGTGACAGAAACAGCTAAATAAACGTTGGTGGGTATGCCATTGTCTGATCTATTATCCTATCCTATCCCTTGTTTTCCTTTCCTTTAAATAGATCCTACCCTTCTGGCGGTTAAACAAGATTTACTAACACTCCGAATTAAAACCCACCCCATCCACTGATCATTAGCTGGCAGAAGCACACCGCCTTCGGAGTCCCTAAGTAAATGAAGTAACTCTTCAAATCTATAACGTTTCAGTATTCTTCGGAATGGTTTACTGTAGGTGAACCGAACCCATTCATACTGCTCAAGGAGCGTTACAGTGGTTTAATTACTTGTTTCGTAAAATTTATTTTGTATACTAGTCGTGTAAAAATGTCCAATTATGTTGAAATTTAATTGTCTCGATGCTAAAGTCCAGAATGGTTCGATCGTTTGTCTGGTTGATCGGTATCTTGAGATCATTTTAACTGATTTTAAGAACATATCGTCAATGTACCTTTTAATTTAAGATAAAGACCGTTTTTTCTCGTTAGGCCTTGGCAGTTTGATTAATCGGAAATATCGTACTTATAGCATACTTATAGACAGGTTTGCTCGATGAACTCTTCTAACGAAGATTTTTGCATAATAACGAGAAAGTCTTCTTGAAATCAGTGGACATTTCCCTAATCGGAATACAATTTGCTTGAAATTCTTTATATTATTCGAATTTTTCGCCTTATTTATCATTTTTTTAAATTTCTTTTACTTTTTTATTTAATTAAGAAACATAATTGTTTCGCCCTAGTAAGGGAAAAATCCGATTAGGTAAATCGTTTCGAAATTATTCGCTTTGTAGAGAGACAAATATTATAGTAAACTTGAAAAAATTATTAACGCCCGCAAAAACGCCCGCCCAAAATAAAAAAGGTTTCAAATGTTGATGGTTTTATTAAGTTAGTTTTCTTACTGGCACGATTAGAAGAACCACATAGATATACAACATTTCGCTGTACCGCACCCAAAGCAACATTGCAAAATCCTATGAAACATGATGCAACATAACGCCAGATATCAAATTAACAGAACACATGACGCAACACATGGCAACATGATGAAATGTAGTGCAACATGTTGCAACACGAGCCAAAGGTGGAACATCCCTCAAAACTGTTGCAACATGTAGCAACATCTCAGAAGATAGTGCAACCTGCGATAACATCGTTCAACATCTCGCAACATGATGATACTTATTGCAACATGGTGCAACATGATGGAACATAGTGCAATAGACTCAACATTACGGCTCCATAAATATAGAGGACCCCTTAAATGAGCTTTTGTGCGATCGATTCCTGGTACTCGAAACCCCCATTCTAACAAGTCGTTTGAACTGAGAAAAAAAAATCAATTCGGAGGTCCCATTAAACGACTTTTCCCGAAATAGGATTCTTCGCAATCAATTCGTACTCAAAAACTTCATTCCAGTACATTTTATAAGATTGGGTTAAGTTAGGCGTAAGTGTTTTGTTCAATAGTCGGCGCAATTCTTATGAAATGTGAAAGTTGGCGCCCAAGCTGGGGCACTTTAATTTCTCAACACTCTCTTGAATTCTCTTGAATTGGTGCAGTTATTCTAAATTTTAGATCTTAACTAAGATGCTGTATAAGACAGCGCAAATTTGCTAGCGAAAAATAAGAGATTGCGCCACTCGCTGCAAGTGGCAGCACTATCACAAAAGAGAAATGCGTTGTTGATTATGATGAAATTTGGTTAGGAGTATTGGTTAGGGATTCTAAAGTGTGCTTTGGGCGAAATTCTCGGATCTATCCATGCTGGACTAAACTTGTTCATCATTTCATAACCAATACTTTGGACTGAAACATCAATTTTAAATGAAGTTCTGGTATCTGTTCATTCTAAACGATTAACTATTTTTATATTTACTTGCAAAGAAACAAAATACATATTAGAATTACAATGTAGACCTATGATGCAAATTTCACAATTATAGATTAAGAATTTGTCGAGTCTCAGCCTAGTTAAAATCCATTTTAATCGTGTGGGCAGATACGAGAACTTCATCTAGTTTCAGTTCAAAACTAATCTAGAAACTATATTTCATGGAGGATTGGTTATGGCAAAGTTTAGTCCAGCACGAACGGATTTTTAGAATTTTGTTCAAAACTCACATAAATGCCATTACCAATACTACTAACCAAATTTCATCATACTCCGTTAAGAAATGGCGCATAAAATTAATTGTGAAATTCAAAAATTTCATAGGAGTATACCGCGTTGTTTTTACTTCGGAGGTCAATCAATTTGCGATTTTAAGAGTGTTCTTTACTAAAGTAATGGTAAGTTGTGCAGGTTCGATAAGCATATGTGGAAATATTTTCTTCTATTGTTTTTTTTTTATATTCAATGTCATATCCACACTAGCGTAACTTGAATCCGGTAACTTCTTCATTTTTCCCCCCTTTACCTACAAAATCGGTTTTATTGCGGCGTAAAAAACCGGTGTTATAGGTAAAGGAGAAAATGTTGATGGTTTTATTAAGTCAGTTGTCTTACCGGCACGATTAGCAAAACTACATACATATACAACATAATGAAATGTAGTGCAAGATGTTGCAGCATAAGCCAAGATGGTGGAACATCCCTCAAAACTGTCGCAACATGTAGCAACATCCTGCAAGATAGTGCAACCGATGATAACATCGTTCAACATCTCGCAACATGATGATACTTATTGCAACATCGTGCAACATGACGGAACATAGTGCAATATGACTCAACATTACAGCTCCATAAAAATAGAGGACCCCTTAAATGAACTTTCCGAAATAAAAACTCAACGCAATCGATAACTGCACATGAAACTCTCTCAAAAATTTTCACCGAAACCATGGAAGTCGAACGAATTTCAGATAAATAAGGACTTATTGCGATCGATTCCTGGTACTCGAATTTGGTGCAGCAAATCAAGACACATCGCAATCGATTTATGGTGCTCGAAAACCGCATTCTAACAATTCGTTTGAACTGAGAAAAAAAAAATCAATTCGGAGGTCCCATTAAACAACTTTTCCCGAAATAGGATCCTTCTCAATCAATTCGTACTCAAAAACTTCTTCATTTCAGTACATTTTATAAAAGTCGTGAGCTGAGAAAGACATTTTTTAAAAAGGAACCGGGACTTTATCGGAGGACCACTTAAACGAATTAGAACGCATTCAATGTGGTGACGCCCACTTTTTAGGGCGGTAATTTGAAAATTAGTGATTGGGGTGAATATCATTTAACTTTTAAAAGTATCGCCACCAAAGCAAATTCATATTAGGTTTACTAAAAGTTTGAATGAGTTGGTTAAGTTGGGGGTAAGTGTTTTGCTCAATAGTCATCGCAATTCTTATGTAATATGAAATTTGGCGCCCAAACTGGGGCAATTTAATTTCTCAACACAAGAGATTGGGCCACTCGCCCCAAGAGGCAGCACTATCACAAAAGAAATGCGTGGTTAATTATGATGAAATTTGGTTAGTAGTGATGCACCGGATCCCAAATTTTTGAGAAACCGGATACCGTGTTACCAATTTAGATTAAATGATTACCCGAATCGGTAAAAGCCGAACCGAGTAGTAAACCGGGTAACAGATTCTCGATATAAATTGCCATCAGGGAAATTTATTACTACAAAAATTATTTCTGATATTTATGAAAAATGCTAAAAATCAAAACTTATTTGACATTAAAAAATTGCATATTAACCCTAACTTTGTGCATTGGGGTCATATTGACCCCAACCGTTTTTATAACCTAAATAATCATATTTTTTGTAATATAAACAGTGCGAATAATTTAGATAGCCTCAACTATCCTCAAAGCTTTTACATAGAATCCAAAGCTTTTAGTTGAGGCTATCTAAATTATTCGCACTGTTTATATTACAAAAAATATGATTATTTAGGTTATAAAATCGGTTGGGGTCAATATGAGCCCAATGCATAGAGTTAGGGTTAATTATATTTCTTTGACATCTGACATATGGACCTGTTCGAAACGCATGAAAGTTTTTATGTCTCGATGGTCGCAGGTTGGCTAACAAATTTGACAAAGTGTGTGTAGTGTTAAACGCTCGTCATTTCGCCGCAGGTCATACTGGTATTGCCATTACTAATTGCTTTGATGACATGTTGAAATCGTGGGACCTAAATATCTAAAACCATATTGATCTACTTCTACGAGACAACGCACGTAATATGATTAGTGGGCGACCTTTGATGGTTTAAATAATGAGTCATTTTCTATCCATACTCTGCAATTGGTGCTTAGTGATTATGTATTTTCACTAAAATTGATTTCAAATTTAATATCCAAGTGCCGGAATATCGTAACGCATTTCAATCATTCTCAAGTTGCTTGCCCAAAACTAAAGGAATTACAAGAAAGCCTTTCTCTTCCGAAACACAAACTCATTCAGGACGTCACAACACGGATTATAGCGGAAATTCGGGCTTATCTTCTTCAACTGTCGTACCAGTTGATCTTGATAATCGGTAATTGGAAATATTGAAGACGTTGACTTACTTGAAGATGATACAGTTCAAAACGTATGGTCATGTATGGAAGCAATTTGGAATAAAATAAAATTAAAAATCCTTCCGAAAGTCAGGAAAACTTACATGACTCCATTGAAGTACTTGAACTGAAAATTATTTTAAATGCCCAAACATCTCTATCAAAGAAAATCCATTTGCTTGGTGGGCTAAAACTTACACGATAAGTTCGTGTATAATATAATATTCCTTGCCGGAATTATTTATGAACAACGAAGAAACAAATTGTTACCCTGAAATGCTGAACAATTATTATTTCTGCATTTATTATATATATATATATATATATATATATATATATATATATATATATATATATATATATATATATATATATATATATATATATATATATATATTTATATATATATATATATATATATATATATATATATATATATATATATATATATACTACGAAAAATAAAAGAGAATCACCAAAGAAAAAAAAAAAAAGATTAACAATCATCAATATATAAAATTATTTACAAAGGGGTAAGAAAATATTATTACAATTTATAATTACATTAACAATTTACAGTTAAATATACAAGTTTTTTAAAAATTTTAAGAGAATTAATATGTTTAAGTTCAAGGGGTAAAGCATTCCAAACAATAAACGCAGTCATCAAAACCGAATTGTTATACATGTTACTTTTGTTAAGAGGCAAGTTGATGTTTCTAGTGCGCAGAGACCTGGAAAAATTTAATTTTTCGAAGAGATATAAAGGCAAACCAGAGGTAATAATTCTAAAAATAAATACAGCTGTTCTATAATGATAATCCTCGAACAACGTACATCCCAGAATAGAAGTTTTTAAACTAGAAATATGATCAAATTTTCTGAGGCCATGAACGTATCGAATACAATTATTAAATGTAACTTCTAATTGTCGCAGAGAGGAACTGTCACATCGGCTATAGATCACATCACAGTACGCAAACATAGGTACAACCAAACTTTTAATCAAATATACTCGCAACTGAATTGGACATATTTTTTTTACTAATCTTAGCGAATATATAGTTGACACGTCGACACAATGTGCTAATATGGTCACTCCAAGTAAGTTTGGAATTTAATATCAGTCCTAAATTATTAACAGTCGGAGCAAATTTTATTGTGTCATCACCCAAAACAAGAGTAGGCTTAATAATGTTCGAATTATTTTTACATAAAAATAAAGCTTTACTTTTATTGGGATTAAGCGCAAGAGAGTTATGTTTAGCCCATAATAAAATGTTACTAAGATCTTCGTTAAATTTTATTGCAGCCTCATTCAAACGTAAAGCTTTACATCCGATGTACAATTGTAAATCATCAGCATAGAGATGAAAAGAACAATGATGAATGTGCCAAGGAAGATCATTTATAAATATAGAAAAAAGTAACGGACCCAGAATTGATCCTTGTGGTACACCTAAAGCTACTCTACCCATGCTAGAGCAGTTAACCCCATGCTTTACAAACTGCTCCCGACTATGCAAATAAGAGTACAACAAATTAATTGCCGATCCAGAAAATTTATAATATAAATAAAGTTTTTGAAGTAGAAGTATATGATTAACACTATCAAATGCCTTAGAGAAATCCAATAAAACCAATAAAGCTTGTGAACCATGCCCATCCAAAATTGAAGAATAATCATCAACAATGTGTACCAAAGCCGTTGTAGTACTGTGCCCAGGCTTATATCCTGACTGAAATTTACAAAGAAAATCAAAATCTTTAAAATGCTGCAGAATCTGGATTTGCATTACTTTTTCTAACACTTTAGAAAGAGCAGGTAATATACTTATTGGTCGAATATCTTTAATACTGGCAACAATATCATTTTTTGGAATTGCAACGATAGAAGCCACTTTCCACAAATTAGGAAAAACTGACTTTGACAAACATTGGTTGATTATATAGGTCACCTGTGGAAGAAACAGATCAATAAATAATTTTATTATTATAAAATCAATTTTATCATATGCAATAGCATTAGATTTAATTGAACGGATAGCACTCATGACAATTAGCTCATCAACACAATCAAAAGCAAATTTATAATTATCATCAGACTTAATAGATCGAATATCTGGTAATGGCAGAACCACTAAATCTTCTCGAAATTTACAGATATCATTTAAAATATCTTCAGCAGTGAATTTTATGTCAACTTTAGCAACAGAACACGCAATACCAAGTTTCCTTAAATTATTCCAAGTAAATTTAGAATTATAAACATTACCAAAATAAAAACGATACTTAGCTTGGTTGATAAACTTAGTAGTTTTGTTTCGAGCCCTTTTATAGGCAGTAAAATCACCATCTAATCCACTCCTTTTATAATTATAATTGCCGTGTTTTAATATTGGAGCACTATCCGGAGCCAAATGGCAATTTTCTATTGAAACTGCAGCTATTATTCACTGGTGTCGCTGTACTATAAAAATTAAAACTAAATTCATCAATAAAACAAACATTTATCACCTGAAATATATTAATTGACATTTATTTTGACATGACGTTATAAACAAGAATTCATTTTGCTGCGTTTTAATTTTTTATTGTAAGATTTAGTTTCTAATGGTTTCAGGGGTTTACAAAATAAAAGCCTTTTCAAAATTTCCCATTGAAATGGATAGCGCTCCCGATAGCGGCTCCCGATAAATAAGTGAGCCAAGATATTTTTTTATTGATTTTTAATTAAAAAGTTGAATGAAAAATCTTAGTTTAGAGTTAAATAAATTAATTAAATGCAATAATAGCGCGCTAAATGTAAGTTTTCACATAGAAAATTGGCTGCTCCGGATACAGCTATCGGGCGCTAATAAAAAAACACAGCAAATATGTACTTCAAATCTCTATATTGAATTGAATCCAATATAGTCTGGTTTAACCATGGAGCTGTTGGACAATTGTTAATGGTTCTTTTGCGGGGAACACACATAGAATCTAAATATAAGAAATTTGAATTAAACAAATCAACAATCATATTTACATCAGAGCAAGAATAAAGAATAGACCAATCAATCGAAAAAAACAATTCACAAAATATTCATAATTAATTTTCTTATAATTGGGCACAACAGAATAAGTCAACTTATCTCTAGTGCGACAACATTTATAAGAAGCAAAAATCAAATCATGATCAGATATAGAAGGAACCGGACATTGACCATAACTGATAATATTATGTCGGTCAGGCTTAAAAACAACAATCAAGTCTATAAGGCTTTCCAACCTCGTAGCACTAAACGGCAAAAAATGCAAATTAAGTATATTAAAACAATCAGCCAAAAAATTATTATTTAGCATATTAAAGTTAGAATCGCCCAAACAGAACACTTTTTCATATTCTTGTAATAAATCAGTAAGAATATCATTAATACTTGTAATATCCCCCCTAGAAGTAGGAGGTGGATTATAAAAAACAACAATAAGAAATTTACTAAACTTAGCAAACAGTTCAAATGCCATAAATTCAACTTTACCATTTGAACCACATGATAACACTTTGACATTCAATTTGATCGATAGTATAATCCTACTCCACCACCACGAGCATTGATACGATCAGACCTCAAAAATTTGTAATTATTTATTTGAAGAGATCTAGTTGAAATTTTGTTATTTAACCAGGTCTCTGACACAGCTAGAAAATCAAAATTAAATTTATGCAAAAGAATTATTACTTCATCTAAATGCAACGTTAAACTACGTACATTAAGATGACCAAAAAATAAGTAAATATTACTAGAATGTGATTTATCATTTGGAATGGTATGATTAGTAACATCTAAAGTAAATTTATCACACTGAATCTCTATATCAGATTTTGTGATGGATGCTGTTTCACTAAAAAAGGATTACTTCTTGATTTATTAACAAATTTCTTCACAAGAATACCAGCCGGCCACGATGATGCAGTTAACAATTTATCCGTATGAACATTCGAAACTAATAATTTAAAAGAAGAATAATCTTGTATAAACCCATTCGAATTTTTAGGGTTGAATCGATGAATTTTGACATCACTTATATTTAATTGGTCCCTTAGATACAGCTTCATATTATCCTCACTAACACCAGGATGCAATCTTGAAACAAATATGTGCGAACGTGGCTCCACAGTACGTAAACTACCATCAATAGCAGTACCAATAATAAAATCATTTTTCAAATCCAAATTATTAGTAATTGTTAAATAATCACTAATATTATGAAGACAAGTTATATTATCATTGGACAGACTTACACAAGCAGGTAATTCCAATGGAGAAGCCAAGCTAAGCTTGACAGAAGATAACAATTCCAGATTAGAACTTTCTAAAGGTACATCCGCATAACCAACATTGCCGACAGAATCACGAGAGCCCAGGTCAATATTATCCTTATTTTCAATATCTTGATCATCATTATTCAGATTTGCCACCTGACACTTTTCTAAATTATAAAGAGATTTTTCAATATTCATTGAAATTTGTGACAGTTCCACAATTTTACTAGTAAATGTTGTAAGTAAGTCACTACACATATCACAAAACCAATGAACGTTTTTACTGCCACATATAAATTCATATGATGCTTTTTTTAAGCCCGCACAACGATAATGAACCACTTTTTTACACAAACCGTAACAAACCAAAAAATTTTCACTAGCGTCTTTGTCGCACATTGAGCAATCATTAGGTGCCATATTTATAAAGCGTACACTTGAATATACAGAATATACACAAAAATAGTTACAATATTATATAATATGGCGAAAAGCTCAAAACTAATAATAACAAAAAAAAAAAAAAAAAATCACAACATAAAAGTACACAAAATATTCACATATATTTACAATAATATTCACAACTATAATATATATTTGTATAATTATAGCACATTAAAAATTAATATTTTTTTTATTTGAAGAAAATATTTTAGAAGTATACTGCAAAGTTGACTACGATAGAATTTTTGATTGCATCACAATCTTAAACTATGAAATTTTAAATCTTAAAGAAAATTAACTTTTTTTTTTAATTAATTTCTAAATTTATTTAAATTTCCCATTAGTTTAAATTAAACTTAATTCAACGATGTAATTTGAAATGAGTTTTATTTTTATATTTCTTGAAATAAAATAATGTTTTGTACCGGGTAGTTTGCCGGGTCCGGGTAGTAAAATAGTATGCTGGATCCGGGTTAAAACCGAATATTAAAAATTAAGCCGAGTACCGGGTAATTTTCGGGTACCCGGTATATCACTAGTTAGTAGTATTCGTTAGGGATTCTAAAGTGTGTTTTGGGCAAAATTTTGGAATCTATTCATGCTGTACGAAACGTGGTCGTCATTTCATAACCAATACTTTGTTCTGAAACATAAATTTTAAATGAAGTTCTGGTATCTGTTTGTTTCTACACGATTAACTTATTTTATATTTACTTGCAAAGAAACAAAATACATATTAGAATTACAATATAGTCCTTTGATGCAAATTTTACAATTATTGATTAAGAATTTGTCGAGTTCTCAGCATAGTTAAAATCCATTTTAATCGTGTGGACAGATACCAGAACTTCATTTAGTTTCAGTTCATAACTAATCTAAAAACCATGTTTCATGAGGGTTGATTATGGCGAAGTCTAGCACGAATGCATTTTTAGAATTTTGTCTAAAACTTACATAAAAAGCCTTTACCAATATTACTAACCAAATTTCATCATAATCCGTAAAGAAATGGCGCATAAAATGGAACATTGTGAAATTTAAAAATTTCGTATTTTCAATTTCCAAAAAAAATTGAAAACTAAATCAGGAAATTGCCGATAGAGAACCAGGAATTGTTTGGTATGCAAGAACGCTTTTAAGGAACAATTTTAAGATTTTATTCCGCTTGATTTTGTGAAAAAAGAGGTTCAAAATGAATTAAACATTGTCGCTGTTATAAAATATTAACAGAAATGCTCTTTTGTGATAGTGCCGCCACTTGTGGCGAGTGGTGTATACTCTTAGTTTCCGCTAACAAATTTCCCCTGTCTTATATTATTATTTAACTAGGGCAGCAATATGGATATGTAGTCATGTTTATTTAAAATTTTTAGAAATTAATTTTTTTTCAACTACAAACCTTAATTATTGTGATTATAACGAATGATGATGAAAGCTCACAACGTAATAAATAAAATCAATAACAAACGTTGCATTACCGTTCCGTCCATCACATTTTAATATACATATAAAAATATAATTCATATCATATTAAATAATATTCTGAATTGGGCTTTTGAACTCTTGAAAAGTTTATTTTACAACAAAACTGAACTCTATATATAAAAGCGTTTGTATACAGAGAAAAGCAAACAATTCGAATATGTATATAAAAAAAAATCCTCGTCATAAAACGAAAAGCACTCATAGCGAGTCAAAATGAAAATTTTACTATATTCTAGATATAAGTATGTATATACATATCCAAGCACACATACACATATGCATCGTAAAAATTCAATAAAATTACAGTAAAATTATTATTATTACTACTATTATTCCTTTTTTCCCGCAGCCAAGAGAAGAAAAAAACCAACATTTTGCTCGCAAACGGAAAATATTATATGAAATCAAAAATGCGCGCCAAATAGGAAAAATCTAAAGTAAAAATGAAAATCGAAATAAAATCCGAAAATCTAGAATGAATTTTTTTACAATCACACATAAAAAAATAAAATAAAAATTATTCAATAGAATGGAGTATGCTCCATGAAAATGGTTTTAAAAATATGCACATAGGCGCATTCTACTTTGACAGAAAAATAAAAATAACAGGAAAAATGGGAAAATTCTGTATAAACACAACTACATACATATAGTAGAGCTATATCATAAAGGTATATAGAGGATTTTTTTTTGTATATATGGTTATGTGTTTTACAATCAAACCAATACTACATAAAATAAGAAAATTTTACTACAGAAAGTATTTTTGTTGTTGTTGTTGCTGAATTTTCCACTTTGGTTACTTTTTTTATCTACTCATCGTTTATCAGAATCAGTACTCTCTTCCAACGTTTCTTGTTCTATATACAAAGGATTTTTTTGTTTGTTTCATTTTGCATCTTAAAGAAATTAAAGTGACCAGATTATTGGAGGGAATTTTCAGTTTTTGAGACAAATAATTCGTATCTCAAAAATTAATCGAAGCTACGTTTTGTATTTAAAATAAAATAACAGATGTATAGGCAAATTTAAAAGACCCGTTATATAATTAATTCACAATATTTTTCTAAAGAGTTTGATGGGAAAAATTAAGACTATAGTGGAAATATTTTTATAGTAATTTAGAAAACAATAGTTTCCCCTAAAACTAGAATAACGAAAATCAAAGCCATTTGAATTTTAGCTATTTTCCAGTAGAGACCGCCAAATAGGTGAGACAAGATCTTTAACTGTTTACATTTCTCAATTAAAAATATACTTTTGGAAATTAACTTAACAAATACAATTTAACTCAAAAAAAGAAAGGCAAATTAAAAATTAAGATAAGATCATTTATAAAATCGAAATATAAGAAGATAAACTCAAATTGTTTCCATCATAAATGAGTTGTTAACGTAATCACTAAAATCACTTAAAATTTTAAAATTGTCTAAACTGACTGTGTGTTTTGATTTTTTAATGTGCTTTTAGTTTAATGAAATTATTAGTTTACCCCGTAAAAGTAATATAATCTCTTGTAACTTCACAGATTAGGAAAATGGCTAAAACTGCTTCTTGCGCGGGACCGGATCGGATCCTTAACGAAAAGTTAATTTTTAGAATCTCTTAATTCTTTGTCGTTTTCTGAAAATGGTAAACTTTTCAACATCATTGCTAAAATTGAAAAAGCGCGAGATTTCCACCACCATAAGGATTTCCTATTTAACGGAAAAAAGTTATGTATGAAGTTTGGTTCCGAATAGTAGAAATGTCGAATTTGGTGAAATAATTTTTTTTTTTTTTTTTATCAAAACTCGTCATTTTCGGTAAAATTACGAAGCTAACCAAATTTTATTTGAAATTATTTTGTCTTAATCATTTTTTCGTAAATGCTATACAGTGCGAGCCATAACTATATAACCACTCGTTTTTTCGTATTTTTTTTTTTTAAATAAAAAATAAAATATTGCAAAATGGAGGACGGTCATACACTTCGATTTGTTCTCGTCCAAAAAATTCATATATTAAAAATCTATTATGTGCCATGAATATATAGCCCCCTTTTATTAGACTTCAAACTTCAATAAAATAAATAACAATTAAAAACAAAAAAAAAAAATATGCGGCTCTCGACCGCAGAACAAACGGGGCAATGTAAATTTGGTATGTAGTGCTACACAAACCAAAATTTGGTATTTTATCTCTCATGGATTAGAACTTTGTCTTGCTGGAAAATCCAGTTTTCCACTTGATGAATGTACAGAAGAGGTAAGAGATCTTCTAGGATGCCATTGTAATCCGCGCTATTCATTAGGGTTGGTGGAAAGGTTTAAGTGAGCGTACTCCTAAAAGAGAAAGCCCCCCATACGATTAGACTTCCACCACAATAATGCCGCTTTGATAAGTACATTGGTTCCTTTTTAAGATCCCTACTATAGTATCGAATACCATCTGGCCCATCCAAATTAAATTTTTTCTCATCGGAAAAATCACATATTGATTAATAAAGGTTAATTATAACAAATATAGAACAAAAAAATTTTCAATTCCCTTTGGCCAGTCTAATATTTGCCTAAACAAATTCATGCCGTTAAGCTTTCTGCTGTAGCAATAATTTTGATACTCCTTTCATTTTTGTGTAATTCAGTGCCACGACGGATCGCGTTTTGGGACACATTTAACTGGAAAACGCTTTCTAGGCGCTCAGTAGTTTTCGTGGAATTACTGGCGTCTTTAACCAGCCCTCGCATTTGTCGCCAAATTTGTTTTTTGGGTCCACTGGTTTTTCTGGTCTGGAAGTAGAAGAATTGTATAAATAATGTGCAATCGTTATTTTTTACATGATGGCGACCTAATGTTCTGCCTATTTTCCGAAAAGAAAACCCTACTTCGATATAGGTTTGGGTTTTGCGTTTTTCCTGGGCCGATAACAATTATCCAAATGGTATTATTTTTATACGGCACTTCGCTATTTGACAGACCGAATAAAACTAAAATATTTATTCATTTACGAATCTTAGCGAGAAAAATATAATCAAAGGCTACTGTGCTTATATAGTTAAGGAACTAAACAATTTTGAAAAAAACTATTTCTCAAAATAATTGAATCCTGAAACAGGGTTTTCCGTGATGATTCACATACATGTTTTCGTTTATTTTTTGGGCATTAATTTCTGGAAATTTTCTAAATCAGTGATTTAGTAAAACGATTGGTTATACAGTTATGGATCGCACTGTATACTTTTCAAAATATTTGCAAAAAATGAAAAAACTTCTATGGAGGCTTCCATTTCCGCCTAACGACCTCCTAATTTATAGCAGTAGCTTAAGTATGACGTTTTATCGCGATCAATCAATCCGTATGGGCTTTACAGAGGCCGAATTTAAGTTGAAAAATGGTCATTTCCGCTGAAATTTTGGAAAACTGATCTAGGTTGATATTGTTGCAAAATTAATTTATGATCTTTTAATTCAAAGCGTTTTTCTCATAAATGATGTATTTTTCAAAATAATATTATAGACATGGTGGGGTGTAATTGTTGTGGCCAATATCCGACTTCGTTTTACGGCAAATGTACTACATCTAATCTAAAGCAAAAAATTGAGTCGACCGGATTTGTAGTAAAATTTGTCTTTTTAGATTCAAAAATCATTATCCCCTGCTTAAATTTCAGCAAACCAACAAGCTCAACCTTTGTTAAAAATTTAATCTCCATTGCAAAAATTGAAAAGTTCCAACGCTGCCACTTCACTTGTGACACGCAGTAAAATTTACAATATATGTATCTTAAATTACAAACCGCTCGGTTCACCGGAAGTGGCAACTTCCGTTGGAGCTTTTTCGGTGTTTGCAAAATATTTTAAAAAGTGTAAATATGCAACAATACTGGTCCGAATTGTTTTTCCAAGATTTAAGCGGAAATGACTAATTTGGCCAAAGGGTTTTGAACCCTGTACATGCCATACGGATTGACTGATCGAGGGTAAAATTTCATATTTAAGCCTTTTCACAATAAGGGAGATTCCAATAAGATTTGAACCAAATTTGTCCACTGGAAGTGGTAGCTTCCATAGGAGATTTTTCATTGTTTGCAAATATTTTGAAAAGTATAACATTTATGAGAAAAACACTTAGAACTAAAAGGTTATAAATAAAATTTACCATTTGACCGAGATGAGTTTCTTAAATTTAAATGTAAGTCACAATTTTTGAAGAAAAAAAAACCGTTTTTCGCAAAAATTCGGCCCCACCTAAGGTTTCTTACCTGGTTTCTTACCTAAGGTGTCTACAAATTTGGAGATCCTCGTGAATTTTGGCCGCAATCGGTCCAATGGGAGTGACAGCTTTTTAGTTTTTGCACCGGAAGTTGCACGTTCCATATAAGCTTTTTCGTTTTTTAAAATATTTTGAAAAGTATATAGCATTGCCAAGAAAAACGTTTATAAACTAAACAAATTTAAATTAAATTTACAACAATATCGCTTTAGATAAATTGTCCCTAAATTTAACCGGAAATGGCTATTTTCGACAAAAAACTTTTTGTCGAAAAAGGAAGATGCCACTTCGAGATTTTCGTTTTTTTGTAAATATTTTGAAAAGTAAATCAATGAGGAAATCGACTATGAACTAAAAGATTTTAACTTAAATTTGTAACAATATCGATTCAGATCAAGTTTCCAAAATTTAAGCGGAAAGGTCGATTTTTGACAAGAAAAATTGTGTTTTAAAAAGTCACCATGAGAATTTTGATTGACTGATCGGGATTAAACTGCATACTTACGCTTTTTCCATAAATCGGGAGATCGGGTGGTTTTTGGCCGAAATCCACGATTACCAGAAGTGGCAGCTTCCACAGTGTGTTTAGGTTTCAGTGGTTGCTTTCGCACACTTAGATCAATTTTGACCAATTGTGATACCACTCATTCACGCCTAATCATTAACCCATTCACACACTCATAGTGTAACTACAGTATACCACCTGCACATTTCAAGCTCCATCTCAACCTGTACAACGACGTGGACGGTGGGTCGGCGCTGAATTCTGCACTCCATCAGAAGAGGGTATTAGTTGTATTTATTAACATCGCTGATCGTAATCGATGGCAAAAATTCGATTTGCATCTAGTCTCCGATGGGATTAGCACCCAGTTCCTCCCGGTCCAAGTGCCGAAGCTTTAACCACTGCACCCCTTGACCGGTCTGCTGTTCGGTCAGCTTCCACAGTAATTTTTTTATCTTTTGAATATATTTTGAAAAGTATATACGTATATCATTTTCGAAAAAACGGGGAAAGCAAATGGATTATAATTTACTTTTAAAAAAAATTAGTTCAGATCATTTTTTAAAAATTAACCGGAAATGACGAGTTTAGGATATAAACTTTATTTGGAATGAAACTAAAGATTCAAAATAATTAAAAACTGTTATAATTGAATGATAATGAGTTGAGCGTACTACATTTCTAAATGTTAGTCATGTAACAACAAAAACACGTAAGTATGCACTTTAAAGGCAGGATCACGTATGCGATCAAAAAATGATTCGCGTATCAAGCCAATCAATGAGCGCCATTATTGCTCACAATTTGTTATTTTTTTCTTATTTTGTTAGATGCTTGCGATCAAAATTTGTCCAAAGTTAAAATTATTCCATCTCGGACGGGGAAATTTGTTTATGTTTTCAATGATTTGATTTTCCTTTGATTCGCGAATCATTTTTTGATCGCATACGTGAACCTGCCCTAAAACAAGATGAAGCAATCCTCATAAACCGAGGCGTATGTAAAACATTTGAAAATCTTTAATTTATGTGAGAGCTTGATTTTGGGTTTGGAAGGTATTGAAACATTGTTTGGCGAGTGGTGGAATTAGGTGGAAAAAGAAACATTAGGTAGAATTTTTATGATTTGAGAGGATTTGGGGTTGGGGGATTAATTAATTGTCATAGAAAATATTAAATAATTGGCCATAACACAAATAAATCGAATCTTTACCAATTTATTGACTACAGTTTGAAAATAGTCTTATGGTGATTGGTAGGGATGATGTATAAAAATACAACTGGTGAAACACGTTTACCCATCCCCATCTTTATGGTGAGCGGCAGGATGGATTTGAACCAATTCTATTATTAATACTAACACTCGACTCCTTTTTAATGGTGAAACACAACACTGGGTTATATGTTGTAAACGATGGATCGCTCGAGTATGTTTCTCGAAAATTATAGACCCTTTTCTTATTTTCCTTCCTAATTCTGTAGTTATGGTGTATTATAGAGACCTTCACAGGGTTATAATTAGGGTTGGGTTACCTTTTTTTGGACTTTGTCCAAATCTTTGGATACGCGCTTTTGCGCTTGGCACGCAATATTTATACACAAACTAGGATAATGAGTATATTTTGGTTTTTTTTTTGAGTATCATTTTGCACCATTTTTTGAAAATGTAAATGTCCCGTCTTCTAGAGGGAATGACGAACTTGTTTTTAATAATAATCCAAACATTCCATTTCAGTTTACTACAGATGACGTTCTGCACACTCTGTTGAATGTAAATGTGAATATGAGTTGTGGCCCGGACAAAATTCACTCGCTTGTGTTGAAAAATTATGCTTCGGTCTTGGCTTAGCCGCTGACGGACATCTTCAATTTGAGTTTGAAGAGTGGAGTTTTTTCTTCAATTTGGAAATCCAGTTTCATTAAACCAATTTTCAAGAGTGGACAGAGAACGGATATCGAAAACTACCGCCGTATTTCTATCTTATCGACTATTCCTAAATTATTTGAATTGATGGTCAAGGACCGCATCTTTTTCTTAACTAAAAATTCCATCTCAGTAAACCAGCATGGGTTTTACCCCGGACGGTCAATTTTTTGACGTTAGCATTAGAAGGTGGTGATGGTGTTGAGGTTGGTGTTTACTGATTTTAGCAAAGCTTTCGATAAAATTGATCATGTTTTATTGGTAAAGAAACTGGGACAGCTTAACAAGTGTGATGCCCTTCCTTTAAAGTGGATCTTTTCATATTTCACGAACAGAACTCAAAAAGTTTTTTAAATAATATTTTATCTAGAGACATACATGTTTTGTTTCGCGTCCCACAAGGTAGCCACATTAGACCTCTATTATTTATTGCACTCATAGATGATATGAAGCGATGCTTCAAACATTGTAAGTTTCTGATTTACACTGATGATGTAAAAATCTTTTGTACGAAGATTAGAAATGATCGCGATCTGCTAAATCTACAACAGGAATTAAACGTTTCCTGCGACTGGTGTAGCTTGAGTAAGCTTTGCCTGAACGATTATAAATGTAAAGTTATGAACTTTTCTAGAAGACGTTATGGACCTGATAATAGTTTATTCTTAAATGGCGTTATGATAGAGCGAGTTCATTCTTTTCTAGATTTAGGGGTTTTGTTTTCACGAGGTTTATCGTTTAAGGACCATATTGACAGATGTATTAATAAGGCTAGTTAGGGTTTTTAATCCGTTTCTTCAAAGATTTTCATGATTGATGTACTCAAAAAGTCCTATTCGCTTTATTTGTTCGATCGCACTTGAAGTATGCGTCAATTGTCTGGAATCCGTACTATAACAATTCCTCTAACCGTATAGAATCAATTCAGAAGCGATTTACGTTGTTTGCCTTAAGGCGACTTCCTCGAGAGGTAAACCCTCTTAAGTATGTGCTTCCGCCATATCTAGGCCGTTGTTTGTTACTTTATATTGAACCATTGTTCGTCCGAAGACAAATTTTTTGCACAATGTTTGTGCGCGGCATTTAATGTTTCGAATTGATTGTTCACATCTACTGTCCTTGTTTTCAATACGTGCCCCAGTGAGATCACTCAGACACCGAGGCTTAGTGATTGATCTGCACTTCCATGGGTCTAATTTTGGTATGTCGGACCCGGTTTGTAATTCTAGCCGTGTATTTAATAATGTATCTACCGTGTTCGATTTTAATTTGACCAGAGATAAATTTAAAAGAGTTCTAAAAAAAATTTTTTATTCAAATTTGATTTATATTAATAAACCTAATTTTAAATACCAAATGTAAATTAATACTATTGGTTAAAAAAAATATCTAGATGAAACACAAGGTTATGATTGCTCCCAGGGAGTCGTTATTTCTCACTTTTTCTTCACCAAGTGCCATGGAATTATTTGTTTATCTTAATCGTTACTACAACTAATCTTTAAGATCGTCGCACTGTTTGTGTACCATTTTATCCCTAACCCCGCTATTATAATCTTGAATTTTTGTATTTGTTGGTGTTTCGCACACTCAGTTTCATTGCGGGGCATTACCAGTATATCATTTTCTTCAGTTCCACAATACCAGAAATCAAAATGCGTAATTGCAAATCGTATCAAAATCGGTTTGATGGTCTTTGAGGCCTCTTACTTTATCGTTCAAAGGATGTCTCAAGATTTCAATAACCGCGTATCGGAGCTACTAGTTTTTTTCCTCTCTAGCCGCAGACCACTCTGAACTTCAAGCCAGATTTGAAAATAGTATTATGTGTGTAGATGGTAAAATTACGGTTAATTTGTTGCGAGTTGCCCATTGTGAAGAGTTTAAAATATTTTATTGGTTGCCATTCTTCCAACAATAGTGTCAAGGTTGCGAGTAATGTTTAGATTTTGTAGGACTGGAAAAACGATAAAAGCTTTGTAATTCTCGTTTTTCTTACAATAAAAATTTCAATACATTTTCCAAATATTTTGAAAATATGCAAGTGAAGTGTATTTATTATCAATTTACATTACTATTGGTCGCGTGTTTGATAAACAAATTAATTTTCGACAAGGAAACGTTTATTTGAGAAATATGTGAGTAAAAGTTTTTAAGTTAATAGTGAAATTTAAAGTGAGTAATGTTGCTGTTAAAAATAGGATGCGTACTCCCATATAATTTTTTGTTCAGATTAGTGTCCTCCATCACGTCCCGGTTTATTGTACTTACCTAAGGGTCACCCTGTATATTAACAAGCCCAAATAGCTAGCTTTCTCTATATATGAGAGATCAGCTTATAATTTTGACCGCTATTGTTACAAATCGCGGATGAATGGGATTTCTTCTTGATTCCTTGTGTGACAATCGCCAGGAAGAGGATGATGACTACATAATTTGTTTGAAGTTGTTTGGCTTTCGAAGTAGCTCTCACTCAGCTTCTTAACTACACACACTTGAAAACTTTGTTCAAGATCATTGTGCTACCTCAGATCCGGTAGCACGACAATTTATCGAAAACTATGGTTTACCCAAAACGGCAATTCACCGATAACGACAATTCACCGAAAAAGTGTCCGAAATCGACAATTCACCGAAAAAAAATATTCACCGAAAATGACTATTCCTTTATGGAACCTTCCAGCTGTTCCTTTAAAATGCGGAATTTAACTGATTTATAATAATAAACTCAAAAAGAAAAAATAATTGTTATTATTAGAAATTATTTGCTTTAATCCCGAATATCAAGAAAACTATAAATCCTGCAGAATTTTTTTTGGAAAATATTGAAACAAAAAATACAGAAAAGAAAAATCTCGAAATTTAAAATGCTTTAATTCCTTTACAACGGCTAATCATTATCTTTTAATATAATTTTAACTGTACCGTTGCAATTAGTGAAGTCCCTTTTAAAAATTGGCGGGCAATTCTATCTTCTCGACGTATAGCTGCAATTCTATATTGCCGCTATGTTTATGGATCGCCGTTCCTATGCCCCTAAATTGAAAAAAAAGGCCTTTCTGATGGTTAAGCGAGCAGAAGCGCAGCGACCTATCTTGTGCCCGTGAGAGCTACCGAAGTTTCTCTGGTTCGGGATTTATTTTTTCAGTATTTTTTCGGGATTTTTTTCAGTATTTTAATTTTAACTAAATTAATATCCCTTTAATAGTATGCGAAGTGTTTAAAATATTTTCGGTAAATTATCGTTTTCGGTGAATTGTCTTTTTCGGAGAATTGTTTTTCGGTGAATTGTGGTTTTTATTGAATTGTTTTTCAGTAAATTGTCGTGGAATCCTATCTCTAATGTTACCAGCGGTCGTTTATAGATCGATAATACACCACAAGATACACATCTCCTTCCGAACCCTTTAGTATCAACCTAATTTTGAAAAACGTTTTATGTTTCATTTATTACTAATTAATTCTTCGGGGCATCAAATAATTATAAATTTTTTATTATTAGTGTGAAAGCATTTAATTTAACTTCCGGGGTGGGGAAAATTAAAGGGTTGAAACTTATCATTTAAATCAGATGGTAATAAAAAAATATCGTTCGATACATAGCCAAGCACAATTTTAAGTTTCTAACTGTGAATTTATAAGATGTACACAACAATACGGCGAACATGCTTAGCAATACAACTTTTTTTGTTAAGTACATAGTAAACATATTTTCTTTCGCGTAAAAAACAACTAAATAATTTTTTTTTTTATGTCAAGAAGATAAAAAGCTTTTCATCATTCCACCAATGGTGTATATCGTCGTATATAGATATACTATATACGGAATATAACTCTCACCAAAATTTAATTTTTCCATTAAAAATATGAAAAACATAAAACAGCTTTTCTTACAAAAATATAGTAATATAAAATTTTATGAATTGAACGAACGAACGAATAAAGTGCTAATAGAAAATTTACTACACATTATATATAGTATCCAGCTCTATATGTTATAATAGTAGTTGTTTATAGTAGTTGTAGAATCTGATAAAAGATGAAATTATAACTATAAAAACTATTTTTTGTCTCTATCATAATATATTTTCCACCACCATCTACGACGGTCGGCATATATACGTACAGATACATATTTACTGGAGGAGTTATGCTTCGGAAAATGCATACAGTGCAACGAAACGGGAAAACAAACCCAGGAAAATCTACTCGTATATACAGCAATAGAAAAACTATTGTGTATAAAAATTCTCTATACAACTATATACTAGCATCTACCAGTATACTAAACAGTGTGCAGACAGGCATTTTCTTTTAATGCTGTTTCATTTTCTTTTTATATGCACTCGATCGATGCTCGTTGTTGCTATTTTTTTATTATGCTGTATATGTAGCTGGAAAAGGTATAATAACGACGAAGATAAACGGGAAAATTTAATTTTGCGCGCCACACTACATATGTACATGGGTCGGGGAAGGTACCGTAATTCGTAGTATATTGATAATAGTATTTTGTGAAAATTTGTTATGATGAGATGTGCTATTGAATTTCCACGTGGAAATTTTTTGTTTTAGTTTTGGGTTTCTCGTTTTTAATTAAAAAAAAAAAAAAAAGAATATCTAGTGTGTGCCGATGGCATGAAGATTTTTTTTTTTTAATTTTATTTTGTAAACAAAACAATCACATAACTGACATAATTTTGTTTTAAGAATAAGAAATATAATAATAATAAACAATAATAAGTGTACATAAGTAGATATAGTGAAGAGAAAGAGCAGAGTGGAACAAGTATTTTATGGGTTGTGTTATGAATGTTACTATTTTTGTTTTTTATGTTATAACTGTAACCGATGTGAAAGAATTTTTTGTTTTTTAAAATAAAGAAAAATTTCTTTAAGAAAACATATAAATAATAATAACAGTTTATAGTGTGTTTATTTACTTGTTGTTGTTGTTGCTATTGAAAATATTTAATTTTTACTTTTTCTGTTATGCTACTTGTTCATACGTTATAGTAAAATTGAAATGCAATTCTAGATTTTTTAATTAGTTACGAGTGAAACACAATAATAATAATAATAATAATAATAACACGAACATACAAAATGACATCGTCATCAGAAACTACAGCAAATAATAGTTGTAGCAGCACAAATACTATTAAACCTACTACGAACTGTAATAGTTTGTTGTCAACATCATCATCATCATCATCGAAAATAACAACAACAATACCATCAACAAATAATACTAATAAAAACAACAATAAAATTGCAATCCGGACAAAAAAGAGTTCATTTGCTAGCGAGGTATTTTTGCTGGCAACAGCATTACGAGTTACGTTGACTAACTGGAAGAAGAATCGTCAAAATTCAACAATGATGAGACAAAAGGTACAAGTTTTTTCATTAATTCGATTTTGTAGTTTTGTAGATAGTTTTGCAATCCCAAACTTCGAGATATAATATGTGATTTTGACGCGGGATGGGAGTACATATTTTTTTTTGGTAGAGGAATGTAACAATTACGATATATATATATATATATATATATACATTAGAGTAGTATCTTGTAGTGATTTGAAAAGTTAAAATTAGTTCAAATTAGTAAATTGCATGCGAGAAGCCCGAATCATACAATTGTTTTAGCCCCATTAAATAATAAACTTGAGGATTCCGAACTTTAGAGTATTTTTTAATTCATTCATAAATAACGAATTCTACATTTTTCATTTGATCCTGTTTCAGGAGCAAAAGCTCATTGTTAATTTTGAAAAAATACACTATAATTATATGCGTATCGTCAGAGTGTCCCATTTTGGTCCGTTCATTTTATATGATTCTAACGAGAAAGACTGAAAATGAAATTCTGGGGAGCGAATCCGGAAAATTTTGACCTTTATAGTACAGGGTAGGCCATAAGTCATTGAACATTGCATTTTTGATATATATTTTTAAATTTTTTTATTGAAAATGAATAATTTTAATTACAAAAGATAGTTTTAATCATGAAGACTTTAAAAAAAAATTAGATCAAGATACATAGTTAGATGCTTGCCATCAGCCTTCGCAAGCTGCTGCTTTTTGCTGTACCTGGTCCATAACTCAAACCAAAACTGGTTGATCAATCGCAATAATTTCATTTATTATGTTGTCTTTTAGATGCTGCAGCCCTTGCGGTTTATTTGCATATATGTACACGATCTTTTAAATATCCCCGCAAAAAGAAATCTGGTGGTGTTAAGTCGGGTGATCGTGATGGCTATTTAATATCTCCAAATCGTGAAATGATACGGTTACCAAAAACCGTTCACAGCAAATTCATTGTTTCCCTTTCAGTATGGGACGTGGCTCCGTCTTGTTGAAACCACATTTCTTGAATATTATCAAGTTCAAGAAACAAAAAATTTTATGCATTACTATCTTTGTCTTGGAAGAACTACGGCCCGTAGATCTTGTCTGTTGATATTCCACACCAAACTGTGGCTCTAAGTGGATGCAACGGATTCTAAAATATTTATTAACATAACCACGTAAATGGAAATGCGCTTCATCGGTCATTATAATTTTTTTCATAAAATAAGGATCATCCGTTAATAATTCAGTCAATTTTGTACAAAATCTTAAGCAGAGTCTTGCAGTAAAATTTCATTACCATTTGTATCTTGTACGGAAACAGCAATACAATTTTTTTCATTACTCTACGCAGTAAAGTTCTGGACATTTGAAGCTAAGTTACACGTTTACGAGTCGATATTTCAGGGTTCTCATTTACGCTCTCCCGAACTCGTTCGATATTATCTTGGCTTCGTGTTTGAAGCGGTCTTCCAGTCCGAGATAAGTCACTAACAGATCCCGATGACTGAAAACGGGCAACTAGATTGCGTACTTTATTTCGTGATTGTGCATTCGAAATATTTCGGAATTTTCTTTGGCTTTGAATTATTGAATTTTGACTAGCAAAATAAATCTCAACATTTTTTGCTCGTTCTTTAATCGTATACATGGTTACTGATTCTCCCAAACGTAGTTTATAATACTGAAAAATAAAAAAAGAAAAAAAATACAATGTTCAGTTACTTACGGCCTACCCTGTACAATAGAAGAAAGCAGACCAATATTAAAATGGCCCCATTTTGGCTCGTTAAATTTTCATATTTTAAACGAAAACGTCCGTAAATGAAGAATCTGTGGAGCGAAACCTGTAGATTTTGGCACAAAGCCCCCTACACAGTGCAATAGATGAAAGCCAGTTATGGGCGAGGTAGATTACGTAATGTACTCTACGCGGCTATCGACACATAATTTATAATGCAGATTACATAGCGATTTTTTGCGTTACTAACGTCGACAACCTAGGACCTTATTTAACCGGTCTAATAAAGTTGCTCTCTATCAATTAAGTAGTTGTCTAGAGGCCAAATAAGTTTATATTTTGATACAAAATCACGTAACTTATGCGTTACTATATGGATCGACTCCTTACGATGACCTTAACTGGGAAATGTTCCTAATTTGCTTCTTTCAACATTAAAGGTACGAACCCCACTGCTGGTTTGGGGACCCCACCATCAATGTATATAAAATGTTAGTTCTAGTTAGTTCTTACATCATTATAGCGGTGAGTTGTTTCGAATAGTTTTAGCGAATGAAAGATTAATCTTTCAGTGTCGTGTAAAGTTCGAATATTATTTTAAAAGATTCCTTCATATGTTTCTAAATAACGTTAGGCTTTCAAATATTTGTTGCTAATTTTGACGGTCCGACAATTTCATTAAATTGTGTACTATTTATCGAACTTCTCTTTAACGTCTCAGACGATTCCCCAAATTTTTTAATAAATCTATTTGTGAGTAGCTACATCCAATGCATTCCATATAGGCCACATGCTATAAATCCAATATGTATAAGTTGTGGCGTATGCAATCTTCAAAAGCTTCCAGAAGTAAATAGGCGAAATGTTCTCTGATTATCAAGGCCTCACGATTACGAACTTGAAACAATATAATGACTGATTTTGTTCTCATCTTTAATCAAAATAAACAATTATTACGTTATACGAGGGTAGTATGATAAGTACCTGGCCTCGACCAGAAAAAAACATATATTTTGAATATTTTGAATCCCTTCCAAAAAATATGATGGTTTCAACCCTTCAAAATAAATACTTAAATACTTAAATCATTAGAGCCAAATATTTTTCCGCCGAGCCATTTTTTCATATTGTTAAATAGAAAATAATCACTGGGTGCTAAATCCGGCGAATATGGTGGATGCGGTACCAATTCGTATCGTAATTCGTGGAATTTTGCCATAGCGACGACGCACGTGGGCACACGTACATTGTCCTGATGGAAGAGGATTTTTTTCTTTGCCAAATGCGGACGTTTTTCTTTTACAGCCTGGTTGAAACGATCTAATAAGTTAGCGTAATACTCTCCATTGATCGTTTTGAAGATAGTCAACATGAATTATGCCACGTGCATCCCAAAATACAGTAGCCATGACTGTGTTCGCTGATAAAACTGCTTTAGCATTCTTTGGCGCAGATTTACCTCTGAAAACCCACTGCTTGGACTGTTCTTTGGTTTCTGGCGTACTTTGATGAATCCATTTTTCGTCAAAAATTATTGCGATTACGGTTCAACATCACCAAACATTCTTTCGAAATTGACATACGAGCGTGCTTATTGTCAATAGTGAGCAAACGCGGCACCCATCTTGCTGACAGTTTTTTCATATCGAAATGAGTTGTTAAAATATTGTGCACCCGTTCACTTGAAATGCCCACAGTGTCAGCAATCTCACGCACTTTCACTTTTCGATCGTTTATCACTTTATCGTGGATTTTTAGATCACTTCTGAAATTGTAACCTCATTTGGACGACCTGGACGATCTTCATCAAAAACACTTGTACGGCCACGTTTGGTATTCAAATTTTCCATTTTTCCGAAAATATAAAAGTTGTTCAATTTAAATGACTAGTAAAAATAAACTAAACAATGGAATGACTTGACAATTTGAGAGTACTACAGAAAAATACCACTTTAAAAAAATTAGCTACGCCATCTCTTGTCTAGACCAGGTACTTATCATACTACCCTCGTAGATCATTTTACTTAGAAAAACTATTTTTAATCATTAATTCATATGCAGAGTACAAAAACAACAATTAAATGAAAAAATCTGGGTTGGAAATTTTGTTATTGAGAAAAAAGAATTCCGTCTTAAACAAGTTTAAATAGAAAAAAAGAAAATCTGGGCTAGCTTCACATGCTCGTATATACATTTTTTCGGCTTTTCGGACAAAATATTATT
This sequence comes from Nephrotoma appendiculata, assembly GCA_947310385.1. Classification (NCBI taxonomy): domain Eukaryota; kingdom Metazoa; phylum Arthropoda; class Insecta; order Diptera; family Tipulidae; genus Nephrotoma; species Nephrotoma appendiculata. The sequence continues at coordinate 239,768,404 of OX371225.1, read as the reverse complement.
TTTAACACGTTCGACACTCAAACATTTTTCGATTTTCACACAAAACTCCCATATAAGAATTTTCGAGTCACTTATATGTGACATGAGTTTTTCTTTGAATACCAATACGTCACGTAAATGTGGCTTAAATTTTAAGTTTGTACAATGTATGCGACACATATGTGTGACATGAGTTTTTGCATGGTGTTACGTCACAAAATTGTGACTTGAGTCTGTAGTTTGTATAGTAAATGCGGCACATATCTGTTACGTAAGTCTTTAGATGCAACAATAAACATATTGTACATATAAATGTTATAAATTTTTTCGATTTACAAAATAAAATTATACTTTTTGTGGTTTTAATTCTTAAATATTTCATTCTAAACATTAAAACGCGTAATTCGTAAAAAATAAAAAATAAAGTAAATATCGAAAATTTATTCAGTATGATAAATTTTGAAACGTGAATATGGACACAATCCAATTTCCTCGCCTTCTTTGGTTTTGCAAGCACAAGAAACGTATTTGGTTGCAGTTCTCTTGCCAGTTTTGCTACATTGGCGACATCTTTTGCGACTCTTAACTACGGTAATGTCCTATTAATAGGTTAATTAAATTAGAAGACCCTTGTCAATTCGCGTTCCGTGAAATTATGAAAATGAAAAGTTTTTTTCATTGGCAATCTAGTAGCTTGAATTATTCGAACGTAAATTTTAAATTTCACTGTGTGAAATCAAAATTTCTTATGGGGAATGCAATCCTACTCGATTGCTAATGAAAAAAACTTTTCATTTGCATTATTTCACGGAACGCGAATTGACTCTTAGGTTTGCCTAAATAAGATTGTATAATTTTTTCACGGAAATCTAATAAAGTCAAATGTCGGTCTTTCTTAATTTTATTGTAAATCCAACACGAGTTCCAAAGGCTTATATCAAGCATTGGGAAAAAACTTTCATATACCAGCGAATGGAGCGTCTTGGACAAACATAGTATGAAATCATTTGGTCTGCTCTGTAAATGCCCGACATATATGTATTATAGTCTGCAACTATTTTCGGCTTAGTGACTTCTTTATTTCTTTTTGCCATGGTATTAACGACGTCGGCATTGTGTTTCGAAGATATTATTAACACGTCGCGCTTGTCTTTTCACTTCAAAACTATAATATTTTTTGAATTGCGACGACCATGAGATTTGACAACTTACTAAAAATTCTGCCAAATCGACTTTGCAATAGTAGTTATCCATGTAGAGTGTATGACCCTTACCCAAATACTCCTCCATAAGCTCTTTGCCTACGCGATATGAATGACCGTGTTTGTTTGATTCAGTCCCTCTTCCGGTATAAACAAGCATGTTTATTAAAAACCCATCTGTGTACATAGCTCGTAAAACTTTATACCATACTTTTGTCTTTTGTTTGGGATGTATTGTCGGAATGCTAGTCTTCCCCGCCACAACAGTAGCGCTTCATCCAAAGACAAATTTTATGGTGGTCTATAAATGTTTTTAATTTTATTCAAAATATGATTTACGACATTTGGAATCTAGTGTAATCGATTAGAGCTGTCATCATTTGTTTCATCATAAAAGCACATACTTCTTATCACATTTTCAAACCGTATTCGACTAATAGTTTGACCAAAACTATTTTGAATATACAGGTGGCTTTTGCTCCAATAATTTCGTAAGGCGGGTTTTTTATTAATTGGCATAAGCATGCATAATGCAAGTACCTGCTTAATCTCGAGAGATGTTTAGTCTTTCCACTGGTTAAAATTAGATTTTGCTCGTAGTTGCTTGGCAAAAATACTAAATCATCATCAAAAATGTTTGAAACATACTCAATTGGTTCTGCATTGGATGGTAGATCTAATAATATTTCTTCAGCGCCCGAAAATACAATATTATCATCTTCAGGCTCAACATCGGTCCATATGTCACTATCGTGTACTTGAACATTTGCAATATTTTGCAAATCTAATTCATATGAAAATTCAGATGAGTAACTTTCGGTATCATATATACGAACGCTACTTCCAGAGTCTTCAAAATCAATCTCACTGCTGCCTGATGAATCTAATAGAGATTTAGTAGTTTTATTGAGGGAGGCTTTGCGCTTACTGACGACCCTTCATTATGTTGTACTTAAAAATTGTAATGCATGTTGTAAAAAAAAATCACTGAAATTTAGCGATTCTTACCTTCAATCGGCACAATAACAATAAAATCAATAAATTTTAAATACTTTGTACCAAAAAGATTAGCAAATTTACCAATGCAACTATATCTAAGCAAGGTACAACCCCTTTGAATATATAGAATTAAAATTTCAATTAAAATAAAAACACTTGTACATCAACCAAAAATCTACAATCGACTAACACAAAACGAAAATATATCGTTTTACATTTATCCAAAATCATTTCGGGGAGTCCCAGAACGTGTCATACACTGCTATAGACTACCACGCAAAATATAAAATCGTAACACAAACCACAACCAAGTTATACCATTTCAAAATTATAGCATTTTGAGTACACATATTTGTGATGTGAGTTTCTGCGTAACCTATCGTGTCACATATAATTTACGTTGAGTGGCGAACGTGTTAATGGCATCTATACAGTGTTTACGACTCACAGAAAACAAAGAGGTCATTTACTCACAATATATATACCACAAAAAGTAGAAAATTAAATCACCCCACCCCCTGCCCCATTTTACCCCCTCCCCCCCCCTGTGTCATTGTGTAAAAATACACACAACCCTTCCAAGAATGAGAATCTCCTCAAGTTCTTTCTCGGCGGTCTGATTCCGTGCTAATAAAAAGTTGGTCTACTCATCAGGTTGCAACGAACAAACTGCTATACTACAGTTTGGCCGTTGCAACCAGACGAAACCAGACTGCCGTCAAAGAACTTGAGAAGGTTCTCATTATTGTAAGGATTGTGTTTAGTTTTACACAATGACCCCGGGGTTAAAATGGGGGGGGGGGGGGGGGGGGGGAATTAATTTTCTACTTTTTGTGGTACATAATATGTATATTATTGTGAGTAAATAATGGCCTCTTTGTTTTCTATGACTAGAAAAGTCGTAAACATTTTAAATAAATTAATGTCACGGACGATTTTAAAAAACTTCTTAAAATATTATAGTTCAATTTCAATTTGATTATGAGTAGTCGACGTTGTTTACAAGCAATCGACGTTACCGATGTGTTGTCGGCGCCATTGCGTATAAATTAGTAGATGGCGCGTAAACGCCTATCTCTGACGAATGCTCTCCAGTTTTGAGAAAAGACGCCAATTGTCTGTGCGAATCGTTAGGGTGCCCTATTTTGACCCGTTCATTTTCCATGATTATACCAAAAAAGTCCCTAAATGTAAATAATTATGATAAAAGGAAAGAACCCAAGTATGGCTACCTGACGATCCACATAGAGATGTAGGGTATTTTGTCAAAATTGGATAGCTTTCACATTTTGCACTATATCTGTCAAAATTTTCAAAATGCGCTCCACAGTATTTCCATTTTTGGTATTTTTCGTTATAATCAGGAAAATTGAACGGGCCCAAATGGGTCAAACTGATGATCCGCATATAATTGTGGCGAATTTTTGGAAAATAAACAGCTTTCATCTATTGCACTATGTTAGTGGTTTTGTACCAAAATCTCTTGGGTACGCTCTATAGAATTTTTATTTACGGAGTTTCTCTTCATACTTATGGAAATTTAACGGGCCCAAATGAATAACCCGACGATCTGCATAGACATGTATTGTATTTTCGCGAAGTTGGACAGCTTAGATCTATGGCAATATGTACGTGGCTCTATGCCAAAATCTTCACGATTCGCTCCACAGAATTCCCAGTTACGGAGTTTTTCATTCTAATTATGAAAATTGAGCAGACCCATATGGGGAACCCTGCCGATCCGTATAGAAATGTGGCGTGTTTTTTTGAAACTGGACTGCTGTTATCTTTTGCGTTACGTAGGTGGCATGTGGCAAAATCTCCAGAATTCGCTCCTTTTTCGTTATAATCATGAAAAATGAGTGGACCCAAATGGGGAACTCTGACAATCTGCACAAACATGTTGTATATTTTCTCGAAGTTAGACAACTTTCACCTTTTGCACTATTTAGATGACTATATGCAATAATCTTCAGAATTCGATCCACATAATGCTCATTTACGAACGTGAACGGTATAATTATGGGAAATGAACTGGCCGAAACGGGGTCGCTGACGATCCGTATAGACATGTGACGTATTTTCTCGAAGTTGCAGGTGGCCGCCAGTAGGTGGCTAAGTTCCAGAATTCGCTAAACAGAAGTTCATTTTACGAAATTTTGCGGTATAACCGGGCCAAAATGGGGCACCCCGACGAACAGCACAGACATGAGGCGTATTTTTACAAAATTAGACGGCTTTCATCTATTACGCTTTGTGGATAGCTCTTTGTCAAAATTTTCAGGATAAAACAATTTTTTTTAAAAACGCCCAAAATAATTTACATAAATTTGAAAATTTCAAACAAATTTGAAACCACCAGCATACACGTAGAAATGTTCTAGATGTTCCAGAGTTTCTCCAACCACGAAATTTCTTAGTTGAACTTGTTACGGAATGGTTCGACACCATTCCGCAGATTTAACTAAACACGCAGAAGCCTTTATCACGGTGATTTTGCCGACTATATCTCAAGGCTTTGGGCGTGGAGAAGTTAACGCTTGCGTGCTCCTGGCCTACACCGTGGAACAGAATAAACCAAAATAAAGCAAACTTAAATAACTGAAATTAAATCGTCGACCAAAACTTGAGGAACCGTAATAAATTTAATAATAACCGGATCTGCCCACCCCTCCCCGAGTGACAAGTACCCAGTCTGCTGAAGAGGGTTTGAAAATTTTGGCCCAAAGAGAAAATAAAAATAAATCGGACCAAAGGATCGAACGTAAAACATTTTGTGGGCGAAAAATAAATTGAACAATAAGAAAAATGGTCGCTAAACGGGATCAATTTTGAACGTGCAACTAACGTGCATCAAGTGTGCGCCAAGCAACCGTTATTTGGCTGTATTACACAGTATTTTTAATAAAAATTAAAAAATCAATAAAATTGAGAAAGCGAAAAATAAAAAAAAATTTACCTTTGTTGACCTTCAGCAAGGTGAAAATGATACGACTGACCTCAACTGTCAGCCGTCAATGCTGGGCGTCTTCCCGCCATTGGTAGAAATAATAATACGGCTGGCCTCAACTGGCCGCCGGATCCGTCGAAAGTGATGTGGCCTCAACTGGCCACCCTCACACTAAAGCCAACGTGGTGGCACGCCCGCCGGTATTACAGATGGAATGGCCTTGGTTAAGCACCCGGATGTTGAAATGTTCCACACTGATAACCACTCTCAAATAACCGATTGGCCACCCGTATTGCACCGTAAAATATAACGTTGGGCGTCTTTCGCCAAAACGGTAGAAAAAATGAAGTGGTCTCAACTGGATACCCGCAAACAAACTGGTTGGGCGTCGTCTCGCCAAACCCGTATAAAAATGAAGTGACTTACATTGTGTCACCGAAATCCGTAAAAATATTTATATTCGTAATTAGACCATGAAATTTTCATTTGTCGTATCACACCCGACTATTTTACTTTTTATATATCGTATTGATCACCAAAGTAAACTGTTAAGCAAAACTACAGTAGTTGTCAGATAAATGTGACCATACGAAAAATATTCAAAGTTGCTTCAAAATTCAAATGCATTTTTGTCGAAATGTTTCAAGGTTACCTTAGTTTTTTTGTGTATATATTTTGTTTTTATAAATTTACGAGTAATGGGATCAAAAAAAATTTTTTTGTTTTGCTCTGAAATTTCACCAGTTGTGGATCAAAACTGCGCAAGTTGTAGTACGAAAACAATGAGAAAATTAAATTCTGAGCAAAAAAGCATAATCTTAGCTCTGCGAGAAGAAAATCTTTCTGCAAGATACATAGCAAATAAACTGGGATGTAATCACGTTTCGGTTTTGAAATTAATAAAAAAAATTACTATTACAAATACAACAGAAAGAGCCGCGGGAACAGGAAAATTAAACAAAAAGACAACCCAGCTGATAGACAGAAAAATAAAAAACATATGTTTGACAAAAAAAATTTTTTTACTTTTAATGAATTAAGTAATGAGGTAAGAGAACGTTTTGGAATAAATATTAGCGCAAGAACAGTTCGTAGAAGATTGCAACAAATGGGTTTCAATGGGCGAAGGCCAAGGAAAAAACCGAGTTTGACAAAAAAAACAAATGCAAATTGCGCGGCTCGATTTTGCAAAAAAATACCAGTATTGGTCTGTAAATGACTGGAAGAGAGTAATTTTCTCAGATGAGTCTAAAATTAGTATAAACCTATCGGATGGTATCACATACGTGTGCCGAAAGGTAAATGAAGATTTACACTAGGATGCTATAATAACGTGAAATAAATTTCCAACAAGTTTTATGGTCTGGGCATTCATCAGCTACTATGAATGTGAAGACTTGCCCTTTATTAATGGAACATTAAACGCTAACGGGTATATTGACATCTTACAATTTTTTTTTGGATCCCTCAATTGAAAGGCTGTTTCCAATAACCATTAACCCGATTTTTCAAGATGATTCTGCTCCGAGCCATCGAGCAATAAAGGTAGTTATTTTTTTTTAATTTAGTGTATCATATTGGCAATCGAATTGTATTGTAATGGACGATGTATCTACTTCTACATTAAACAGGTGAATGAATATGTCCAACAAAGAGGTATGAAAAAACTGAGCTGGCCTGGGAACAGTCCCGATTTGAACCCGATAGAAAAGTGTTGGGCAATTTTAAAGAAGCGGGTCAGTAGGAAAAACCCAAAAACTAAATTATAATTAAAACAAGCACTAATTGAAGCTTGGGAAAACGAGATATCGGTGGAATATTGCAGGAATCTTATTAGCTCCATGCCCGATAGGATTTCAGCCGTCATTATAGCCCGGGGAAGGCACACCAAATATTAAAATTCTTCTCAATGGTCATACTAGCAACTATTTGAAAATTTTTAAAAATTACATTCATTTTTACTAATATTTGTTGTAATGAATTACTTGATTGTGCTAACAAATAAATACCTTTAATTTTAATTTAAATAAACATTTCTTGTTCAACATCCTTTTTCCATAATTAGCTTCCTTTCCATTTTAGTGATTTAGTATTCCATGTAATATTGAGATTTCTAACATTGGATGGTAACATTTGTCTGACCACTACTGTAGTTTATTTATTGTTAATTTTGTCACATTCAAAATTCAAAATCAGACTTCTTTTATTTATTTTTTTTTTTACAAAAAAAATTGTCTCACCAAATAATGTAGCAGAATATTTTTCCGTTTTGCCTCTCGTTTTGTTTTGAGGGCGTCACTACCCTACCCATTCCTACCGCGGCACACACCAAAACGAGAAACAAACCAAACAAAAAATACTCCTCTACATCTCCATCGGTCATATACACGCACAAGGTACACAAAAAAAACCCTTAGTATCAATGCACAGACAACAGATGGCAGTGCACCAGTAAAAGGCACTAACCATTCTATGGCTGGTGCTACACGAGATTTTAATTTCTGGTTTCAAACTAAGTCGTAATAGATTTTTTATTGTTAATTTAATCCTTTATATTAAATGAAAACACCAAGTTTTTTTGTATTGTTTTATTCTGTTCTCTCGAAAATAAAATTAAAACAAAAATCTACATCTCAAAAATGTCCTTAAATTTTTTTATTTTCATTTATATTTTTGTCATTTCGGATTCACGGACAAAAATTTTATGTCGCACAATTTTTGTCCGTGAATCCGAAATGACAAAAATAGATGAGAAAATAAAAAAATTTAAGGACATTTTTGAGATGTAGATTTTTTTTTTAATTTTATTTTCAAGAGAACAGAATAAAACAATACAAAAAAATTTGGTGTTTTAATTTTAAAAAAAGGTTTAAATTAACAATAAAAATCTATTACGACTTAGTTTGAAACCAGAAACTAAAATCTCGTGTAGCACCAGCCTATGAAACGAAATTAAAAATTTAAAAACCAAATTAAATAAAAAATAATGTTATGACCGCTCAAGGTTGTAACCAACTTTATTTTTTAACTGTTTGCTGTTTTTATCCATTTTTCGAGTTTATAATTGAATGTTGTTAAATGACGTAACGTGAAGTACAAAATCCAGTCTGCACTTCCAATATTGTAGGTTTTTACTTTTTTTTTTGTTCAACATTCTTCGCTGTAAGATTACAGCATGCAAATAATGCAATCCTTAGTGCTCATCAGTCCTTAAGTTCTAATTACGTTATACATTCACGTCTGTCTCCTGAAACTTTATAGTTTCCAATCAAAAGAATCATAAACTGAACTTTAATAAAAATTATAAAGAAGAGAAAGTAAAGAATCAAGAAAAAGTTTTAAGCCCAACAATTCAACCATTTTAGTCGCCTTTTACGACGTGGTATGTGGTTTCAACAAGATGGTGACGCAAAATAACCTTCTCATTTTCATGGTGTAGGTCGAAGAAAGATAGTCAACTTAAACGTTCCAACTAACCTAACTTTATTCATTAGTTACTAATTCGCGAACTTTGAAATGGTGATGGTATACAGTTAGGTACACAGATGGTACACCGAACTGTAATGTGGAAAAGCAACAGTTCGTCCAGGTAGGTTTTCTCATAAAAAACTTTTAACACATCTTTATGCTGTAATATTAGAGACTATCGCAGGTTCAGTTCCGAATCGTGTCTCATGTAGCAGATTCCTTCGAATAATAATAATCAGGTGATAATCGAATGCAGCAACGGTAATGTGCAATGTGCTCAAGTAATTCAGTTGCTGTGTTGTTCGAAAAAATCTGTGGACATCTATAGTCATTGGCATACTTAGCATGAACTATATACGTTATAGGTCACCAGCCTAACATAACTACTCTGCATTGTAAACATCTTATCTTTATATTGTACACGTGCCATACGCGTGATGACACTGACTACTTTTTTTTTTTTTCAATAATCCGGTCGACCCCGAATTATTATTAAAAAAAACTATAATATTCCGTATTACCGTCAATAAAATGAAATATGTAAAACTAAAAATATTGCAAAAATACGCAATATACCGAAATAAATTTTCCATGTGCACACATACACACGACACAAGGAAAACAAGCAAACACCAAAGGAACTGTAAGCAATAACAAATGAGTTAATGAACGCAAATTACATTTTACGTCGTCGAGTTATATATGAAACACTAGTTTCTTATTTTTGTTGTTACTGTTATTATTTTAATTTAATTTTCCTTTATTATGAACAATAATAACAACAACATTCAAGTGCGTACAATTTTCCATTGAACAACAAAAGTTAAAATAAAAGTAAATTTCGTTGCACAATCATCAACAGACAGAAACGGCGCGCACTTTCTTACGACGTTTTGTTGGTTGGTTTGTTTTAGGCCTATACGAGTTGCTGTACGTCACTGAATGCATTTGTTTTGGTTTTTGTTTTGTATGCGATGCGAACACGTTTCTACTGTATGGCTGCGCGATTAGCTGGTTGACACAGTTTATAAGAAAATGTAAACAAAATTAGTTGTCCACATTTTACGGATACAGTCATGTTTATTTACAGAGTCAACAATGAAGAAAAGTGAAAAGTTCTCGATAAAACCATAAAATGTCGTAAAATTTTCTTCCAAAAATTGTACAAAATGATTTTGTTGTTCGTCTACTTTACACAAACTGATTTTCATAGTAAATACAAATAAGCAACAGATGATGCATAGAAATTTCTCGAACAAATCTGAAACACGTATTTGCTTTAGTTGATTGATGTGCTAATGCGAACAAAACTTTAGGGGTTACATATAGGGTAATCGATTAACCCGGCGGACACAATTATAGAACAAATCTTTTATATTTAAGTGCTTGCTTAAGTGCCGTTTGTTGAATCAATGGTCAAGGGAATATGATTTGCATTACATTTCGTGCTTAAAAAATGTATTTAAAATGTTAAAGTTTTTAATAAATAAGTTTGTTATTAGTATGACGCTTTGGGTTCTTTGGGAATTCTGAGAAGCGCCTAGTTAATCATGCGGACATTTTTTATTTATGCGTTTTTACGAAATTTTACTAAATTTTACAACATTTTTGGATTTACCATTAGCTATATCGCCGAAGTCCGAAAAAGTGGTTTTTAAATAATTCTCTGTGTGTGTGTGTCTGTGCGTATGAGAAGCGGTGCATGTCTCCTCTACAGCCCAAACAGATTGAGTGATCGAGATGAAAATTTTTTTCTTAAGCTTTTTCGATAAACTAGGATATCCCATTGTTTTTTGACTGAACTCAGTCAAGCGGAAGGGGTAGATTGTTACTGGCTTTTGTTTTTGCAAATATTTTGAAAAGTATGTTATTTCCGAGAAAACAGATATCAGTTTTTCAAAATTTTAGCGAAAATGACTTAACAAAAATGTGCCCCTTCACACAGAAAATAAACTCACGTAATTTCAAAAGGTTCTTCCCACAATTTATAATTTCGGGATTTCACATGATGGTTAGTTATGATGATGTTACATGGTGGTGTAGCGTATATCGGAAGTATCGCGAGTAACTGGGCAAGTGTTGATAAAATATAGAAGGCTGTTCGAAGTTACGAGTAGTTTTTGTTTTTTCATTTTCAATATACTTTTGTTTTTTCTTTTAATGAAAAATCAAGTCTTTCAAAAAAAATCAATTGCATTCAAATATAGGTTTTGCACTACAAATACACGATTTTGCACTTCAAATACACGCTTTTGCACTTCCAATACACGTTTTTGCACTTCAAATTCACGATTTTGCAAATCATATTCAATTTTTTTTATTTCAATCTCAATTTTTTACAAGGCAACATCAATTTTTTACAATTCAATCTCAATTTTTTATACTTCATTATCAATTTTTTGCAAAGCAAATTCGTGTTTTTACAAACCAATTTCAATTAAATGCAGAGCAAATTCAAGTTTTAATATTTCAAATTCGTAAATTTTTTGCAACTTTTTGCAAAACAAATTAAGTGCTCCCAATTCTTAACCGATTATGTTGGGATTGGGTATGTTGGATGGAAATGGGATTCTTAAAGAATTTTTGGAGGAAATTCTGGAATATGGCCACCTGGGACGGAACTCGATCAATTCTTAAAGGATTTTGATGGGATTGGGTATGCTGGATGGAAATGGGATTATTGAATGATTTTTGGAAGAAATTCTGGAATATGGCCCCCGATGACGGAACTCGATCAATTCTTAACCAATTATGATGGGATTGAGTATGTTGGATGGAAATGGGATTGTTGAATGATACTTGAAAGAAATTCTGCAGTATGACCCCCTTAGACGGAACTCGCTTCGAAACCGATTATGATGAAATTGTACATTGTGGATGAATCTGATTAATGATTATTAAATAATTTTAAGAAAAGTTCTAGAATTTGGTCATATGTGGCTGAATTCGGTCCATTTCTATTCGGACTCGACAATTGATTTCCCCTCTTTGTAAAACTTAAGTAATATTTTTTTGGACTCTAAACTTGTCCTTTTATAATGCTGGCCGTTTCTCGTTTGACGAATTGTACGTGACTCATGCTCCTCTGACCTTTGCGAGACACTCATACCACTTTCATTTTCTGGATTTTTTTTCTGGTTGTTGGCACTTTTCTAATATGGGAGTAGCGCATTTAAATTAAAATACAGAACGGCTGAAAAAAATAAAAATATGTATATCAATCTAGATATGGTTCCGACCAATTATCCAAGGACACTAGAAAATACATATATTTGTCATTCACTACAAAAATAACCCCAGAACTTCTTTCATCGTTTTGTTACTTTTCATATCATAGACAATTCTTCATAAAATTGTGATGTAAAATAATAAAATGTTTTTAAAATGTAATCTAACGCCGCCTGCGGCTATGTCACCGAACAGAGTCTACCGCATTTTTTGTGAAGAGCACAGAATTTGTTTTGCAAAAAGTTGATTTTGAATTGTAAAAATATACGAACTTGAAATAATAAAACTTGAATTTGTTTTAAAATATTTCAATTTACTTTACATTTAATTGAAGTTACTTTGAAAAAACATAAATTTGCTTTGCAAAAAATTGAGGTTGCGTCAGAAAAAATTGACAATGAAATATAAAAAATTGTGGTTGACTTGTAAAAGTTGTAAATAAACAAAAAAAAAATTTAATATTTGAATTTGAAGTGCAAAACCTATATTTATCCAATGCCTTCTAAACTACTGGCCTTTTACTACTCTCATTTTTCGCACATGACGTCAATTTAAGTTTGAATTTTTGACTTATAGATGGCTAGTGTGTAAGAATCACAACAATCAGTTTCGAACAGATGAGACTAATGATTTGAAAAAATCAGTCTTCTCATCAGGTCGCGACGACTGATGTTGTTTTATTACATTGAAATATTGTCTATATATATAGAGCAATACCATGTAGTTGTACTACTAGCGAATTACTGCGTAGCGTACGAAATTTTGATTCTTTCACATTTCCATCTATATTCTATTTTAACAATTAACTTTTCGAATTCACGAATTTTTATATTTTTTTTACTTTTTGGTTTTTATCAATTGTAATGGTGTATGTGATTGTTCCGTATATTGGTCTGTTTCAGCACTCTCGAATTAATTACACAACCGTAGGAAATTCTTCCATAATAAATTCTTCCATATAAGTCAAAAATTCAAATTTATCCGCGATCCAGCGTTAAAGGAAAGAAAAATGTATGGGGTGGTTGGGAAGTTGATTGTGTATAAGTAGGTGTCGATTATCATAGCCGTTGTCATACAGATTGACGCAAATGGAAGAATTTCCTACGGTTGTGTAATTAATTCGAGAGTGCTGAAACAGACCAATATACAGAACAATCACATACACCATTACAATTGATAAAAACCAAAAAGTAAAAAAAAAAAAAGTCAATTTAAGTCTAAACCGAGACTGCGCAATAATAATTTTAAGATATTTACACTAACAAAGCAACTAGAGAAAGCAACAACAACGTCGACTTAGCGTTTCGTCATCATTTGGTGTAAGCGGCCAGTAGTTTAGAAGGCATTGATTTATCCGACTTGTCGAATTCCATCATTATCGGTTAAGTAATAGCCGTGTCCGTTACTCCGTTATATATGGCCATATTAAACAATTTCGTCTAGAAATCATTAATGAATCTCATTTCCATTAAATAATGTAAACCCATGATCGTAATCGGTTAAATTACCTGAGTTTCGTTCAAGGTGGCAATATTCCAAAATTTCTTCCATAAATCATTTAAGAATACCATTTTCATATAATAAGCCCAATTACATACATTACAATTGGTTAAAAATTGCCGAGTTCGAGGTGGCCTCTCCCAAAACTTCTTCTCATAACATTTTCGATTCCATTTCAATCCAACATATCCAATTCCATCATAAACGTTTAAAATGGACCGAATTCAGCCACAGATGACCAAATTCTAGAACTTTTCTTAAAATTATTTAATAATCATTAATCAGTTTCATCCACAATGTACAATTTCATCATAATCGGTTATGAAATGACAGAGTTCTGTTCTAGGAGGTCACATTCCAGAACTTCTTCCAAAAATCAGTTAAGAATCCCATTTCCATCCAGCATACCCAATCCCATCATAATCGGTTAAGAATTGATTGAGTTCCATGCCAGGTGGCCATATTGCAGAATTTCTTTCATAAATCAGTTAATATTCCCATTTCCATCCAACATACCCAATCCCATCAAAATTCGCTAAAAAATAAGTGAGTTCCGTCTAAGGGGGCCATATTCCAGAATTTCTTTCAAATATCATTCAACAATCCCATTTCCATCCAACATACTCAATCCCATCATAATCGGTTAAGAATTTACCGAGTTCCGTGCCAGATGAACATTTTCCAGAATTTCCTCCAAAAATCCTTTAAGAATCCCATTTCCATCCGACATACCCAATCCCATTAAAATCCGTTAAAAAATAAGCGAGTTCCGTCCCAGGTGGCCATATTCCAGAATTTCTTCCAAAAATCAGTTAAGAATCCCATTTCCATCCAGCATACCTAATCCCATCAAAATCCGTTAAGAATTGATCGAGTTCCGTCCCGGGTGGCCATATTGCAGAATTTCCTCCAAAAAATTTTAAGAATCCCATTTCCGTCCAGCATACCCAATCACATCAAAGTCCGTTAAGAATTGATCGAGTTCCATCACAGGTGGCCATATTCCAGAGTTTCTTCCAAAAATCAGTTAAGAATCCCATTTCCATCCAGCATACCTAATCCCATCAAAATCCGTTAAGAATTGATCGAGTTCCGTCCCGGGTGGCCATATTCCAGAATTTCCTTCAAAAATTTTTAAGAATCCCATTTCCATCCAGCATACCCAATCACATCAAAGTCCGTTAAGAATTGATCGAGTTCCGTCACAGGTGGCCATATTCCAGAATTTCTTCCAAAAATTCTTTAAGAATCCCATTTCCATCCAACATACCCAATCCCATCCAAATCCGTTAAAAAATAAGCGAGTTCCGTCCCAGGTGGCCATATTCCAGAATTTCTTCCAAAAATCAGTTAAGAATCCCATTTCCATCCAGCATACCCAATCCCATCATAATTGGTTAAGAATTGTTCGAGTTCCGTCATCGGGGGCTATATTCCAGAATTTCTTCCAAAAATCATTCAATAATCCCATTTCCATCCAACATACCCAATCCTATCAAAATCCGTTAAAAAATAAGCGAGTTCCGTGCCAGGTGGCCATATTTCAGAATTTCCTCCAAAAATCAGTTAAGAATCCCATTTCCATCCAGCATACCCAATCCCATCAAAGTCCGTTAAGAATTGATCGAGTTCCGTCACAGGTGGCCATATTCCAGAATTTCTTCCAAAATCAGTTAAGAATCCCATTTCCCTCCAGCATACCCAATCCCATCAAAATCCGTTAAGAATTGATCGACTTCCGTCCCGGGTGGCCATATTCCAGAATTTCTTCCAAAAATCAGTTAAGAATCCCATTTCCATCCAGCATACCCAATCCCATCATAATTGGTTAAGAATTGTTCGAGTTCCGTCATCGGGGGCCATATTCCAGATTTTCTTCCAAAAATCATTCAATAATCCCATTTCCATCCAACATACCCAATCCCATCAAAATCCGTTAAAAAATAAGCGAGTTCCGTCCCAGGTGGCCATATTTCAGAATTTCCTCCAAAAATCAGTTAAGAATCCCATTTCCATCCAGCATACCCAATCCCATCAAAGTCCGTTAAGAATTGATCGAGTTCCGTCACAGGTGGCCATATTCCAGAATTTCTTCCAAAATCAGTTAAGAATCCCATTTCCCTCCAGCATACCCAATCCCATCAAAATCCGTTTAGAATTGATCGACTTCCGTCCCGGGTGGCCATTCCAGAATTTCTTCCAAAAATCATTCAATAATCCCATTTCCATCCAACATACCCAATCCCATCAAAATCCGTTAAAAAATAAGCGAGTTCCGTGCCAGGTGGCCATATTTCAGAATTTCCTCCAAAAATCAGTTAAGAATCCCATTTCCATCCAGCATACCCAATCCCATCAAAATCCTTTAAGAATTGATCGAGTTCCGTCTCAGGTGGCCATATTCCAGAATTTCCTCCAAAAATTCTTTAAGAATCCCATTTCCATCCAACATACCCAATCCCAACATAATCGGTTAAGAATTGGGAGCACTTAATTTGTTTTGCAAAAATTTGCAAAAAATTTACGAATTTGAAATATTAAAACTTGAATTTGCTCTGCATTTAATTGAAATTGGTTTGTAAAAACACGAATTTGCTTTGCAAAAAATTGATAATGAAGTATAAAAAATTGAGATTGAATTGTAAAAAATTGATGTTGACTTGTAAAAAGTTGAGATTGAAATAAAAAAAATTGAATATGATTTGCAAAATCGTGAATTTGAAGTGCAAAATCGTGTATAAGTGCAAAACCTATAATCATGTAACACAGTACACACAACATTATGCTCTTAAAATTGTCAGCAACTTAAATGTATAATTAAAAAATTCAAGTTAATTTAATTTTAAATATATCAATTAAATAAATTAAAAAAACCTATATGCGTTAAAATCAAAATATAGTAAGTGTTACATTCATTGTTCGTGGATACATCTGATACGACATTTATCAATATCGAAGAACAAATAATTCATAATTTCATCGTGACCTTAAAACGGATTTAAACCAGAATCCAAAACCGGACCATTTCCAGCAACCGTTGGAGGTCCATAACACCCGGACCATAAAAGTGGGTCCATAAAAGTAGTGACCTTGACGTTCCACCGCAAATAATAAATTCAGCACGTGGTAATACATATGAACAATTTTACTTGCAACCGGGATTCACATCAGGCGACAACGTAAGACAACAAGATCAGGCGGCAACATAATATCACATCTGGTGGACGAACCGTAACTAATTTTCCGTATTTTCATTAACACGTACCAAAAAAAAAAAAAAAATTAATTTCGTAATCGCGGTCGTGTTTATTTATGCTTAAATTATAATGTCCGGGAATAGCACTCCTTCATTTACGGAAGCGCGTTTGAACGGTGCAGCGGGTCCAGATTCGGTGGATCTTATTGAGCAGCTGCGCGTAATTCTCGGAACAGCATGTTTGACACAGACGGACGGTTCCGACATGTACAGCAATAATTTACATACTCGCTTGCCTCCAAGGGTCGAACAGTCCATAAAGGCACACATTAGTCGTGTGGCGTTCGAACCACCGCAGCCGCTTTATTCGCAAAACCCTTCGGTGTGGTTTAACATCTTGGAATCAACTGTTCAAGGTTGCAAACGTTACAACCGAAAGCACCAAATACTCACATGCCGTGAGCTCGCTTGATTCGCGTCTTCACAATACGTTCGCCGATCTCATATTACGTCACAAAAACGACACACACCACTTTCCGCGAGGAGGTAATTCGCGTCATTGGAAAGTCTAAAAGATCAAAAATTAACAATATTCTTCACGGTCTCTCGCTCGGTGACAAAAACCATCGCAACTTCTAAGCGAGTTTAAACTAAATGCTGGCGGCGATTTCGCCGAAAAAACTTTACAGCAACTCTCGCAGGCAAGTTCCAACCGACAGCATACACACAGTCAATCTAACTCGAGACGACGTATTAATCCCAAATATAAAGCGTGCTATTACCATTACAAATTCGGTGACAAAGCCGAAAAATGTATTGATGGATGCACGTATCGTGTTAAAAACAATGTTGGTAATGTACAAAATCCAGACATTTAAAAACAAAATTTTTAAAGGGTCATCAGACACTGGCGACAGTCAATGATGAAACCACTTCCAGTCGCCTAATAATTTTCGATACAACGAATAATCTAAGTTCCTTGTCGATACTGGCGCAGACTTGTCAATAGTAACTAGTAAAAATTTTAAACCATTAAAAGCAATATCTACTCTAAATTTGTAAACAGCAAATGGTACACCGGTGCTAGCGTACGGTACAAAAACTTTAAAATTAGATATTGGCTTACGCCGCGAATTTATCTGGGAATTCGTTATCGCAGACGTTTCGACGCCTATACTGGGTGCAGATTTTTTAAGACACACAGGTCTCGTAGTTGACATTAGTAGACGAAGGATCGTCGATCCGGTGACTTCGCTGTCTGTTACAGGTCTACTCACACATATGGCAGTGTTAAGTTTGTCATACATTAATCAGACAACAGTCCCTACACAAATTCAAGACCTTCTTAAACAATTTCCGGAGATTATAAGTCGCTCATTAAGCAGCACTGCTATCAAGTATATCGTCACCATCCAATACCAAACCTACAGGACTTTTCATACCAACTCGCGGGTTGTACCCTTTTCTCGACTATCGACCTTTTTCAAGCGTACCACCAAATCCCGATTGAACCATCGCACGTACCCAAGACGGCCATCTCAACACCTTTTGGTCTTTTTGAATTTACCAAAATGACTTTCGGTCTAAGGAATGCAGCACAGACTTTTCAAAGACTAAGCATTCTGTATTATTCGGCTTCAAATTCTGCTTCGTCTACTTAGATGATATTCTGATTGCATCTAAGTCATTCGAAAATCATCTTGATCATCTCAAGATTGTTTTTCAGAAATTATCAGAACATGGTTTAATTTTTAATTCCGACAAATGCGTCTTTGCATTACCCGAATTTAAATTTCTTGGCCATTTAATAAACGAACAAGGCATTCTTCCACCTTCAGGCAAAGTTCAAATTATTAAAAATTTCGAACGGCCTGTAAGGGTTGATCAACTCAAACGATTTTTGGGTATGCTCGATTTTTTACAGACGTTTTATTCCCTGCGCTGCTGCAGACCAAGTTTTGCTTAATGACTTCTTCTAGGGCTACAAGATGAATAAGAAATCACCAATAGAATGGACTTCAGCATCTATTGACGCATTTAACAATTAAATGTATTGACGCATTTAACAACCGTAATCGATGCCGAAAATTCGACTTGTATCTAGCCTCTGATGGGATTTGAATCCAGTACTTCTCGGTCCAAGTGCCGAAGTTTTAGGCCCGTTGCACATTTCAGCTAAGCTAAGCTAAGCGATGTGAGCTAAGTTTATCGCTCTTGGTTGTAAATAAAGAGTTTTAATGGAACGATGCACACTTGAGCTAAACTATGCGAGCTATGTTTTTCTATTTTGTTCTGTTTTGAGCGATGAAAACTAACTTAGCTCGGGTTGTCTTTGGATTACAGAAGTCAGCTATATCGCTCACACATACATTGCTATTATTGTGTACGAAATTTGGATGACGTCCACCTATGTGATTCTAGTAATATTTTGGCATACATAGCATACTTGAACATTGAAATGTATGTGTGAGCGATGTAATTAGCTCAAATGTGCAGCGGAATGAGCTGTGCTACCTAAACTGTGTTAATATAAACTACGTTTCTCGCTCAGCTTAGCTGAAATGTGCAACGGGCCTAAACCTCTGGACCACTTGTCCAGTATGTGAATATATTGAATGTGAGAATATGACTCCTCCCTTTCGCAATAGGTGTCGTCACTAGTACTGCTTACGTCTACTATAAAAGGGCAATACTAGTTTTTTATAGTACTTGATGTCAGCTGTCAAACGCAGTATTAGACATTTGATTAAAGTAAATAATTAGTATTTTTAACTATTTGAAAATGTCGAATTTTACTCCACTTTTTTTTTATTCAATATTTTCATTTGTGATAAGTTTTATTGCATAGAAAAGTGCAGTGGAGGCTTATCGTTTGCTTGTGGAAATTTACGTTGAGCATGCTCCATCGAATACAACGTGTAAAGAATGGTTTTCGTCGATTTAAAAATGATGATTTTTGGCATTGAAGTTAAAGAGCATGGAAAACCACCCAAATAATTTGAAGATGCAGAATTGGAAACGTTATTGGCTGAAGATTCTTCTCAAACACAATCAGAATTGACCGTAACATTATATGAAAAAAATGGATTTATTATGAGGATCCCAAACACAAAAAATCCTGGATGAAGCCTCGTGAAGATGGTGCATCGCAACCAAAGGTAGATACTCATTGCAATAAGGTTATGGCGAAGTCTATGGGCGAAAACTAATACGTTTGAAGCGAGCTCAGACAATGCCAAACCACATATTGCAAACGTTGTAAAAAATCATGTAAAATAACGTGTCTCGTATTCTCTAGACATAACTCCTTCAGATTACTACTTATTTCGGTCGATGCAGTCGTCCCTTTCTGAACATTGGTTCAGTTATTGCGCAGAGATCGAAAATTGACTTATTAATTGAATCACCTCCAAAAACCATAGGGGAAAGAAGGGGGTACGGTGTAGCTGCAGATGGGGAATACTTTCAATACAAACAATTTCCATTTTCTAAACAAGCAAATGTGTTTTATTTTAATAAAAAAAACAGTCATATTCACACACCATAACCACCAACTAGACAAGCGCACATATCACTCAAAATGTCACCATACAATATAAATTTTAATTTGGCATAATAAGCACATTAAGATTCTCGTGGATCCTTCTATTTTCTCACAAATTGTCACTACGTCTCCATCGTCGTATAGTTTTGTAAATCTCGAGACTACGACATGGCCGCACGTTTGCATACAAATTGAATTCTTTGCGAAGCGCTAAATTTAAGGAACAACATTGATTTCGGTTCACTGAATCAATGGCCGCTTGAGAGATTCCCATTTTACCACCGGCTTGCTGCAATTAAACAAAATATTGTAATGATTTTTCGATTATGTGTCACTGTTGCTACTATACACAATCGAACTGGTCATTAAACAGTTCCAATTATTCTGCTGTAAATTTGATTGACTTCGGTCTAAGGTTAAATATTTATATATAAATTAAATAAAGAATTCAGGGTATTTTATAGTAAAATTACTTGTAACAATTGTTACGACTGTGTTGTCTTTAACAAGACCAAATGTTCATTTTATGGATTACATCCCCATTTTTGTAAGTTTTTGTGTTTTTATTCTCCTCGGTTGTTTTGCGTCCGGGTTGTTTTGCGTCCGGGTGTAGATTGGATGTCTAAACGCGGTAAATGGTGGATGGATTCCTGTGTGTTTTTTTTTGTTTTGTTGGTTCGATTGCACGAGAATGGGAGAGAGCGAGACCAGTGCGCGCCGAGTGTGTACAAGGTAAAACGTTTTAGAAAAATGTTTTTCTTATATGCTTCTCGTTTATATCAATGCAAATTGATATAAACGAAAAACAGACAAGAGAGATTATTCTTCTAGAACGTTTTGCGCGTTGTTGCGGCGGGAGAATTTTTTTTTTCTTTGATGTGATTCGAGTAGTGATTTTTGGTGAAATTCGAGTTTTGATTTTTGAATCGAGTTGGTAAAAGTAAAAACTTTAGAAAAACGAAAAATTAAGTTGTGATTTTGAGTCGGAATTATAATTATAAAAAAAAAAATCAAGTCAGTTTTTGGAAATTTGTTATAAGAATCTTGTGTTGAAAGTGAAGAAAATAAAAGTTCGCCTAGTTTTATTGAACATAGATTGTAAAATTTCATTAAATCATAATGGTGTAAATTTTTTTTGTTGATATAAACCATTGTCAAGTGTACAAAACAAAATAATAAAATAATTACCTATGTATTTCGATGATGAATACAATTTGTTTATGAAAGGTTTTTGTTTTAATAACCATAAGATTTCGTTTATCTATTGATTGGGTGCTGGCGTGTGAAACCAAAGAATTTCTTTATACTGGAATACTTATCCATCAGTTAATTAGCATAATACACAAGGCGGTTTTGGTGTGTAGTTGTCACGTTGTAATTCGAAACTAAACGATACAGTTTGGTGAAGTCGTCATATATTTTACGGGCGGCCTAACGCGGTCTTTTACACTGTATAACGGCACTGGTGTGCCGCAACATACGGGTGGCCAGTGGAGGCCATTCATCCTACGGCGAAAAGACGCCCACTAAATTGGTTATTGGCACACTCAAGCTACATCTAACGGGTAGCCAACCGGCTGTTCGTTTCACT
This sequence comes from Nephrotoma appendiculata, assembly GCA_947310385.1. Lineage (NCBI taxonomy): Eukaryota > Metazoa > Arthropoda > Insecta > Diptera > Tipulidae > Nephrotoma > Nephrotoma appendiculata. The sequence continues at coordinate 239,746,747 of OX371225.1, read as the reverse complement.
TATTGGTATCGGGGAAAGGCCCGGCAACGACGGGTAGGCAACCGGCTATTCGCGGTTTTATTTTTATCGGGGAGAGGCCCCGCAACACCAACGGCGCAAGGCCGCAACCCATTGTTTTGATCGGGGAGAGGCCCCGCAACCCCAACGGCACCAAGGTCGCAACAGTTTTTTTTAATTAATTAATTAAGGTACCATTTTTTATCTTTATTTTTACTTTTTTTTTGATTTTATTTTTTTTTTTATATTTTTATATTATATTAAATTTTATTTTGTAATCGAGCGCCGCACAGTGGTTGCGTGTCGCGCGCTCGATACGCATTGCTCTCTCGCTTCTCTCTCTCATTCTCTCTTATCGTGGTACGAGTGGGAAGTTGAGGTGTTTCTTTTGTCTTTTCATAATTAAAACAAAAATGAATTATTAAATTTTTTTCGGTGAGGTATGATGGGAGCGGAGACTCCCTCTGTGTCGGCGTGTTGATTGCGGTCCCTTGGTGCCCGCATCCAATTTCGTAACCAGGGCTTGCCCCTGTTTGAATTCGAATAGATGCGCGTACCAAGGCACCTCTCTCTCTCTTTTATAATTATTGTGTTGTTCGTTCCTCAAGTTCCGGCCGATGAATTTCGGCGGAACTCCGGTTTATTATTATTTGCGGTTTTTTTTTAGTTCAAGTTTCTGTATCATCACGGTGTAAGCCAGGAGCCATGCATGCCTCAAACCCCACGACCCTTCGCACTTCTCCCTGAGAACGTAGCCGGCAAAAATCACCGTGGAGGCCTCTGCATGCGCTTAGTGATAATCTGCAGGATGGCAGTAGCCATCCTGTAACACAATATTCGTCATAATTACTTTTAACTACCTCTCTCCATTCCGACATGATAGTCATCCTTTAAATTATAATAAAAAAAAAATTTAAAGATGTTACAGACAAAATTCTTCACCCCGAAAATTGAAACGTCAAACTAATAAAAAAATGTACGCCTACTGAGAAATATTTAGGTGGCGTGTTCACCGTCCAAGCGAAAATTCCAACTGAAAAATTTGACAAACAAAATAACGTACCAAATAGACTAATATTTTGAGCAATGACTAAATTAAACTCAAAACTGAACTCAAAAGAATTTTACCGCAACCGAATCCGACGAGTGTGAAGAAAATGCTTAACTTTTGCTAATTTCATTAATTATGTTTGTGTTAGTGATATTACCTGGGTAAGACGGAAAATTATCGAAAATTAGAGTTTTATTGGATGTAATTATTAAATCCTATTAAAATAACTGAATTATCTCGACTAGTTACATGAATGTTTATTTTAACTTAAAATTATATTTAAAATTCTCAAAAAACGAGCATTACCCTACTAATTATCAAACTTACTGTACCATTTTGTCTTAATTCAGGAAATGGAAAGTAAATAATTAAAAAAGTATCTTATTATAATAATAAGGATATAATAAGGAAAACATGCTCAAATTCAGACAGCAAAAATAACTCGTACTCATAATTCTAAACAACAAATTATACAATATAAAGGGTTATCCAATTCGAGGTTGATAAAGTAAACTTAAAAAAAACACACAAAATATTCGGAATGTATTGTAATTTTTATTTCATTTTACAGATTGATCCTTGCCATTTTTAGTTAAACAAGATATCATTCAAATGTCCTCCACGGGACTTCTTACAGGCCTTGATTCTTTTGAGGTAATTTTCAATGACTTTTCGGCACATTTCGGGCGGTATCTCGGCCATTACCTTACGAATATTAGTTTTCAATTCGTCAAGAGTTTGAGGATTGTTTGCGTAAACACGATCTTTTGCGTAGCCCCACAAAAAGAAATCCAAAGGCGTTAAATCACAGGATCTTGGAGGGCAATTGACATCAGCCAATCGCGAAATCAAACGTCCAGGAAATTTCTCTTGCAAAAGATCTCGATTTGCTCGTGTTACGTGACTGGTTGCTCCATCCTGCTGGAACCACATATCGTCAAGATCATAATCTTCGATTTTCGTAAAAAAATAATCGGTTAACATGCGGCCATAGCGCTCAGAATTGACGGTAACGGTTCGTCCATGGTTGTTCTCAAAAAAATACGGCCCAATCACACCACCAGACCACAATGCGCACCAAACAGTGACTTTTTCCGGGTGTAATGGCTTCTCTACAATCAATTGTGGATTTTCTGAGCCCCAAATTCTACAGTTTTGCTTATTAACGTATCCACCAAGTGAAAAATGAGCTTCATCACTGAAGAAAATTTTGTTCGAAAAATCAGCATCAGCAGATTTAATAATTTTAACGCGTTGGTCGATTGTTAAATGCTCCTTATTCTTAAATGGCAGAATGTCAACTAAATAAATGACAGCGTACTTGACGTTTATCTTTGACAGATGTCGGTATACAGATTTCTACTTTATCAACCTCGAATTGGATAACCCTTTATTAGATACAACTATTTATTAAAAATTTTCGAAAATGAAGTATCCCTAGAGATCTAAACTCAACCTCAGGTACATGGAATGTTAGTTGCGGACGGGACCATGCCAGTTAGAAAAAATATTCAGACACTCCCCATTCAGGGGAGCGGCAGTTAACAAAATTTTCTATTATGACCAAATTTAATAAAAATTTCAGGCCAACTGAGATATCTCTAGAGATCTAAACACAACCTCAGATAAGTATATGGGGTGTTAGTTGTTGACCATTTCAGTTAGAGAATATATTCAGATGCTCCCCATCGAGGGGAGGGGCCAGTTAAAAAATTTAGTATTATGACCAAATATAATAAAAATTTACAGGCCAACTGAGATATCCCTAGAGATCTAAACACAACCTCAGGTACATAGGGTGTTATTTGGGGACCATTTCAGTTAGAAAATATATTCAGATGCACCCCATTGAGGGGAGGGGCCAGTTAAAAAATTTAGTATTATGACCAAATATAATAAAAATTTACAGGCCAACTGAGATATCCCTAGAGATCTAATCACAACCTCAGGTACATAGGGTGTTATTTGGGGACCATTTCAGTTAGAAAATATATACAGATGTTCCCCATCGAGGGGAGGGGCCAGTTAATAAAATTTTGTATTATGACCAAATTTAATAATGAAATTTCAAGCCAACTGAAATATTCCTAGAGATCTAAACACAACCTCAAGTACATGGACAGTTAGTTGGGGACGGGACCATGTCAGTTAGAAAAAATATTCAGGCACTCCCCATTCAGGGGAGGGGTAATTAATAAAATTTTGTATTATGACCAAATTTAATAAAAAATTTCAGGCCAACTGAGATATCCCTAGACATCTAAACACAACCTCAGGTAGATAGGTTGTTAGTTGTTGACCATTTCAGTTAGAAAATATATACAGATGCTCCCCATCGAGGGGAGGGGCCAGTTAATAAAATTTTGTATTATGACCAAATTTAATAATGAAATTTCAGGCCAACTGAAATATTCCTAGAGATTTAAACACAACCTCAGGTACATGGAGTGTTAGTTGGGGACGGGACCATGCCAGTTAGAAAAAATATTTAGATACTCCCCATTCAGGGGAGGGGCAGTTAATACAATTTTGTATTATGACCAAATTTAATAAAATTTTCAGGCCAACAGGCCAATATCCCTAGAGATCTAAACACAACCTCAGGTACATAGAGTGTTAGTTGGAGACCATTTCTAGGGGCTAGTTAATCTAGGAGGGGCTAGTTAATAAAATTTAGTATTATGACCAAATATAATAAAAAATTTCAGGTCAACTAAGATATCCCTAGAGATCTAAACATAACCTCTATATTCAAATGCTCCCCAATGCACCTCGAGGTTGCGTTTAGATCGCTAGGGATATATCAGTTAGCCTGAAAATGTTTATTATATTTGGTCATAATACTAAATTTTATTAACTGTCCCCTCCTCTGGATGGGGAGCATTTGAATATATTTTCTAACTGAAATGGTCCCCAACTAACATCCCATATACCCTGTGTTTAGATCTCTAGGGATATCTTTAATGAAAATAATTTCGTGCCATCTTACAGTTTCCATTACAATACAATGTCTCAAGCTAACATAGGTCGTCACAGTCAGTCAAATGCACTGCGATCTACTTCACGTGGCAGGTGGATTTTCCCAAAACTTTCTTGCATGCAAACTTTGTACGACAATTCGTTCCAAGAACCGATTATATAGGACCGATATTATAGTTATATTATCAGTTGCAATTTTGGCGGTGCAGGTTTAATTGTATGCGGAACCGGACGACTTGTTCCTTGAAATCAGAAAGTGTAATGAAATCGGGATTTGTTGTAATAAATTTATAACAAATTATGGTATGGGTTTAATTAAGGCGGGCTAATTTGTGTATAGATTTCTAAGCATATCTCAGTTGATCTAACAATTCTTCATATATTTTTGGTTATAATACAAAATTCTATAAATTGATCTCATCCCTAAATAAGAATGTCCTTACTATTTTTCTTAATAACGTGAGCCGCATAATTCATATTTCTCAGCTTGTATTTAGATTTCTATAGATATCTATTGTGGCCCTCAGAACTTTCATTATATTTGTTACCATTTCTAAAAATAGGAGTTCCCTGCCTTTGGAGCTTGGTATTATTTTTTTAGTTTTTCTATTATCTTCAATAGTTCTTCCTTATGTAGTTCAGCGTGTAGTGTTTGTTACTAATCTGCCTAGGATATCGATTTACTAGTTATTTTTTTTTAACTTTTATTAACCGCAATATTCTTATTAGGAAATATTGATTAATGAAATGGTAAATATATTTTAATTTCTCTTGTGTTATTTTAAAGATAATTGCCAAATATTTAAAATAAAACTAATAAATTAAGAGTTACGTTAATTCCGCTTAATACAGGTGTCATTTTGATATGCACCAGCACATATAAACGTTTAGCATAGATTTAATAAAAACTTCACACTGCTATATAAACATGTGAAGTTTTTGCTAATTTTTGCTAGTAAAGCAGCATCTTCACATGCATTCGAATCCGCAGGTATGTATGCTACGTTAGGTTGTACTTCGTTGTCTGACGCTTTTTAGTTTATGGTTTTATTCTCCGTTTTTGAATTTTTTTTTATTCTGTTTTCAGGCAGATTAACTTTCGTTGGAGATTGGAAATTAGAAGCTCCATGTCTTCAATTTTTTATTTCTTGTGCCGTTTGTTTTGTGCCATCTATAAACGACTGAATTTAGAGAAGAAAAATCGACTAAATACAATTTTTTTTCTAAACATACCATCCAATATTAATAATGAAAAAATTGAAAATATTTGAGTTCGTTGAATTATGTTAAATGTACAAATCTTACTTGTGAGTTGAAAAAAATCAATTTATTCGTCCTAGTATTAAAAAACTCAGTTGGAAAACTCAGTTGGCGCTATTTCGACACCAACATGTAGACAATTCGGAAATAAGCAAAAATCTGTGTGATTGTGTTATTTTACGATTCCAAATTATCTCCGACTAGAGGGCAGTAATGAACAATTTTTGTCCTTAGTTAAAAAGTTCCCGTCCGTCTGAAAAGTTCAATATCAGACACATATCAAAAGTTTCTCAAACACCTAATGTATAAAATTAATGCAATATTTATGGGAATACGTTTCATGTTACAGCAATTTATTTTAAAATTTGCATATCATTAGAAATTGCACATTGTACTTATTATAGTTTTTGCATCTTAAACTCAATATAAAGACGCAAAAACAAAATTAAAACGTCTTAACGCCTCATTGAGTAACATTCTGTCCAGACTCAAATTATTAAGTATTGCGCGCGCACTCTACCCAAAATCCATTATCACGTGCGCACAGCGCATCAATAAAATAACTGAAAAAAAAGAAAAACACTTTGATTGATTGCTAAGGATGAGATTCATGAAGTTCATTGTTATGAATAAAAAAGTAAACAAACAACGAAAATGAATCGACACGCGAGAAATACAAAAAATACTTGCAATAATGCAACGCATATCAAATAAATAAATAAATCGAAGTACATATACAGTACACAAATTTAATCATCTTTCTCAAGATGCACACACACACATCCATGCCATATAAGACCGCGCAAATAAAACAATTAACCCGGTTTTTCGCGCATTTATAAATTAAAATTGATGAATTGTTCGCAATGTTTTGATCTCGATTGTATACAACGTACACACGAACTACTCTACCGTGTGTATTACTTACTATACGCGATTGTCATGTCCGATGCACGATGATGTTATTTCATCGAACAAAATTTATATACATATTTATAAATTGTACAACAAAAACAACAACCCCGTATACAAAAGAAAAATCGCGAATGTACTACAAAGAAAAGACGGATCATGAGAATTAAAATTAAGGTTAAAGCAATGTAAACAAATAAATTTGTACTCGCGTATTTATATAGTAAACGAAATAGTCACACAATTTATTTTGAAATACCCTGTTTTTCTCGTTGCAATTTTTCCTATTTCATTATTTATTTATTTAATTTAATTGAAATTTATTGATTTGATAAATTTTCTTTATTTATTGCACGCCGTATTCACAACAACTCACTCGCAAGAACATAATCTAAGCAGAAAGAGAATAAGACATTTCCATCGCGCAATTTCTATTTAGTTTATTACGACGATTGCGATTTTGATTAGTTTTTCGAAATTATATTTTATTATTATTATTATTGTGTGTAGGATTTTCTAATTTTCTTTCTCGGGAAAAATCAATAAAAATAAAATTGTTTTGTATGTAAATAAATAGTTTGGTTTGCATGTTTATATGTGTGTATGTGTAGTGTGGTGTGGGTTGTGTATATACAACCAACAACAGTAAATTTCTGTTATATACGCAAGCACAAAAGCTCTTTAGCCCTCTCGGTCGCCTCGCCGTGCGCACCACAATTTCAATAATGATGATTATTCAGCAGAAAATCAGTCAATTAGAAAAATATATTCGCGGAATGATTATTTAATCATATTGCGAAATATTTTTAATGTAATTTTTGAAGGTTGTTCTGTTGTATTGTGCGAATTTCATTGTAGTGTCATTGAGCTGTTTGGTTACGAAATTTTTAAGAATAGTTTTCAGATTCGTTAATAAACGGAAATTAATAATGTTTCCTTGAATTTGCATTAACTACGCACTTCAAGCTAATAAGCGGGGCAATACGGTTACGCGCAATCGAGCCCCTTTATATATTGAAATATGTAGTTAGAGATTTAGCTATATAACGAAATTCTATATTTAGCAAAGCAGATTCGTCCTAATTCCAGAACAAAAAAGGCCGAAATAAACTTTTAATCTCAAAAGTGTAGCGACACAAATTAAATAAACTGTTGGAAGCAATAAAATATTCCTTAAAAACCAATGAAAAACTTATTTTGGACTTATATTATCGAAGCTTAGTTTTAGTTTTTGTTACCGGTTACCGGTACTTAATAAAACGGCCTAATTAAACATATCCAACCATGATTGTGAAATACATGCTGTTCGATTATTTCGCGAACGTTTAAACACTTAACCATTCGATTAACAATTTATTATAATATAGTTTATATACATACAATATTTTAATTACATAAATTAAACATATTTAATCATGTTATTATATTAAATTAATACGATATTATTCCCTACCGAAAGTATCACGCACCACACTATATGTGCTTTAAATCAAAAATGACCGATGTAGTCAAGAACAAACAACCCAATAAAAAAAAAAAACATCGAGAGAAAAACTGTATATATAAATACTTTTTTGACTGACGTTGACAAATATGGCGTCGCCTATTTTCGAGTTCGAAATCTATCGCTACATCACTCCCCTTTTAGTTCGTAGGAACGTAACGTTGCGGCGGTTTACTAACAAGGAAGGGTCTCCAGGTCTCCGGCTCCGATTTCGATGAAACTTTAATATGTTGTAGAGGAGTGTAAAATAACGTAAAATACGTGTGACACGTATTTTTTTAAGTGCTCAATCCCCTTCTAAGGGGGTGAAAACCGCCCTTGAAGTTGGGGGTAAAAAAGTGACTTTCGATAATTTTCCTCAAAAAACATGAAAAAATCTGCAAGTTTTTTATTCCAAAATAGGTATTTCAGAAACTTACATTATATATTATTTTTTCAAGAATTTTGGTACTACCTAGGGGGTGAAACTACCCCTAGGAAGGGGTTGAAAAATCAAAAAAAACTGTCCAAAAAAATCCAAATTGATGCGAAAAATTCTGGAAAAAATTTATATTACTCCATAAAAAAAATAAGGTTGACGTGTTCGAGGGTTTTTCGAAACCACCCTTTCTCAGGGGGTTAACCACCCGTAGAGACGATTCTGGAAATTCGCTCAGGACATCTGATTTTTTCGACTGAAAGTTCTTTGTCCTCCTCAATTATGATCATTAACATAGATTCTTACCGATATCATTGATGTTTAGTGGTGAAACATCCCCTAACGGGGGTGAAATTTGTAAAAATTGTTAAAAATTTCAATAAAATTTCGCAATTTCGTGGAATAATTCTAGAAAAAATATATAAGATCGCGAAATTGGGATAAAAGTTTGCACGTTCAAAAATTTCATGAATCATCCGCCTTGAATGGTTTCAACCGCACTTGAATTTTAATAAATTAGTCTGATCAATGAAATGAATACATTGAATATATTTAACTACCGTAAGTCACCAGAATGATGAAAATCGAAAAGTATGAAGTTTTGTTGTTTTCCACTGAAATATCTTTCTTTATACAAGACTTTAAACGTTTATGGACGACTGACTGGGAGAGAATACCGGGACATCGAAATAAAACCCTCCGTATTCCGGTCCAGTTATATGTTATTATTGGAGTCATAGCGATCTCAAAGTAAATATAATTTGGTGCGTCATTTAGAAAAATCAATATAAATATAAAGGTTTATTAGTTCGTGAAAATGAAAAAGAACCGATGTCATTAAGAAAAATATATATATACAATTCTACAGATATAAAAGAATATATATTTATTAATGGGGGGGGGGGGGGGGGAGGGAAATCACCAGTCTGGTAATGTTGAATTCGTTTTTGTGTTATATCAACTATATATAGATTGGAAATTCTTGAGATTTTGTATAGCTCCAATTCCTCAAATGAATTTGAGTCACGAAAATAATCACTGATATCCTCAAATATCTATAATATTGATGCAAAATGGGACGATGTTCCTAAAAGTTCATTGGGTTATCGATATTCTAACAGAGGTAGTTAGGCCCTTTAAGGAGGTTGTAGAATGAAATTTTTGAGCTTATATATTTTCTAGAATTAATTGGCCGTATTTCAGAAATTTCTTAAAATTCTTAACAATTTATGAAATTTTAGATTCCCGATAGAGTATGTGACAACCCCCACACATCATTGATAGTCATAAGAATCGATGGTAATCATTATATTGGAGGATAGCAAAACACTTCCAGTCTAAAAAATCCTTAAATCCCTCAAACTTCTTTTTCATTGTTGAGTGATATTTATTTTTTCCACTATTTCCCGCATCAAATTGGTATTTTATGCAAGTTTTTTGATTTTCAACCCCCTCCTAGGAGTTGTTTCATCCCGGGATTTCCAAAATTTTTGAACAAATAATAAAAATCTTGACTTTCCGAGATACGTATTTCCGAGATACGTTTTGTAGGGAAAATTATGGAGAGTCGCTCTTACACCCCCAAATTCAAGTGCAGTTGAAACCATTCAAAGCGGATGATTCATGAAATTTTTGAACGTGCAAACCTTTATCCCAATTTCGCCATCTTATATTTTTTTTCTACAATTATTCCACCAAATTGCGAAATTTTCTTGGAATTTTTAACAATTTTTACAAATTTCACCCCCGTTAGGGGATGTTTCACCCCTAAACATCAATGATATCGGTAAGAATCTATGTTAATGATCATAATTGCGGAGGACAAAGAACTTTCAGTCGAAAAGATCAGATGTCCTGAGCGAATTTCCAGAATCGTCTCTAGGGGTGGTTAACCCCCTGAGAAAGGATGGTTTCGAAAAACCCTCGAACACGTCAACCTTATGTTTTTTATGGAGTAATATAAATTTTTTCCAGAATTTTTCGCATCAATTTGGATTTTTTTGGACAGTTTTTCTTGATTTTTCAACCCCTTCCTAGGGGTAGTTTCACCCCTAGGTAGTACCAAAATTCTTGAAAAAATAATATATAATGTAAGTTTCTGAAATACCTATTTTGGAATAAAAAACTTGCAGATTTTTTCATGTTTTTTGAGGAAAATTATCGAAAGTCACTTTTTTACCCCCAACTTCAAGGGTGGTTTTCACCCCTTTAGAAGGGGATTGAGCACTTAAAAAAAATACGTGTCACTTATTTTCCACTCCTCTACAACATATTAAAGTTTCATCGAAATCAGAGCCGGACACCTGGAGACCCTTCCATGTAAGGCACCCATACCTTGTAATTTGTTCAGGAATCACATGAACTATTGGCGTGCTATTAAATGTAAGTGTACGTTTGCTAGCGGATTCTTGTTTATGTTTTACTATATTCGCGGGTGCGATGCTCACGCAAGGTACTAACGGATTTGTCCTGTTTGGTATTTGGCTCTGTTAATACGTCTTCGGACTCGAGAAAACAAGGTTTTAATCGGTTAATTGAAATGTTTGAATGTTCACCTTTAATTTGGACAGTAAAATATTTTTCATTTCGATCAATGACTGGAAAGAGACCTTCGTAAGGAGTTTGAAATGGTGCTCGATAGCCATCAGTGCGAACGAAAACGTGTGAACATGTACGTAGTTCTTTAGAGAGGAAAATGTTGTATTCTCTAGGTCGCGAAGGTGGTACTGGAGATATTTCTTTGAATGTGGTTGAAGAAAGACACTTGGTAATCTTATATTTTCGCCGTATACTAAAAATGCTAACGTATTACTAAAACCCTCGCGAAAAGCTGTACGTAACCCGAGCAAGATCGATGGTAAAGATCTAGTCCACTGCTGATTTTCTTTACAAGTGATCGATGTTTTGAAGCGTGCTTGCCATCTTTCGATTAAGCCGTTACAAGCAGGGTTGTACGAACTGCGATCCACGATCCGTTACTGTAGATAAAGAAACACCATAATGACAGATCCAATTTCTCTACACTGGTTCCGCGACTGTATCTGCTCTTATATCGGGTACTGGAATGGCTTCTGGCCAGCGGGTATAATGATCGATAAGCGTTATACAATATCGATTCCTTCCGAAGTAGGTAGGGTTGGTGGTAATCGGGTAAGTTCTGATCTTGGTCTTGACGTGCCTAGAAAATTATGATTTTTGACACCTTAAACAGAATTGTGCCCATTTCCTGCAATCTGATTTAACTTTAAGCCAAAAGTATTTTTGCGCGACCATAATTGACGTGGCCTTAATACCGGGATGTGACAGATTGTGTATTTGGTCGAATACTGTTCGACGAAATTCTTTCGGAATGTAGTGCCCGGTCGATGTTTCGCAAAATATTTTTTTCTTGGTACCAAAAACTGGAAAATCCTCAATTTTAACTGAGTTGTCTGTGATCCCATAAGCGCCCACAACTCATCATCGTTTTGTTGTTCCTTTGCAATTTGCTCATAATCGAGTTTACTATCGATCGTAATTTCGTTAATTCGTGAAAGCGTATCGTTAATCACATTGTCTGTTCCCGATATATACTGAATATCAGAAGTATACTGTATTATCAGATCGAGGTGTCGCAGTTGTCTAGGTGATGCCTTCTCTGGATTTTTCTTTGACGCATAAATTAGCGGTTTATGATCGGTAAATAGTGTAAATTCGCGACCTTCTAAATAATGCCTAAAATGCTTTGTTGAAGAATACGCTGCTAAAAGTTCACGATCATATGTACTATATCGTTTTTGAGTTTCATTAAAGGCGGATTCATTGTTGTAGTTCGTTGTGTTCGTTCCGTTCGTTGGGTTCGGTATTTTTACTGGAGTATTATTTTAATGAGTTCATTGTTGATGAAAAAACAAAGATCAAAACACAAAATGAACAACATACTTGATTACAAAATAAAAATATCGAAAATGTGTCTGTTTGTTTCTACTATTATACTATATATCATGTCGTCTCTTTCTTGCCATGTTCCTTCGGTAAAATAGTTGAAGATAGATCAACTTGATGAAAAAAATACCGAAGAAATAAAACGTCATTTGCGACAAATCCTATTGGTTTACAAAAAAGCATAACAAACGGAACGAACGGAATGAACACAACGAGCTACAACAATGAATCCGCCTTAAGTGAACTCAAAAGAAGCTCAACGGCTGCCATGCTTCATTAATATAATGTTGGACGACAGCGCCAATTGAGTTATCCGAAGCATCCACCATTATTGCAAGGTTGGCATCAGCAGACGGATGGTTCAGAAGAGTTCTGACCATTCTATTAAACGTTTAATATTCTTTTTTGAACCGTTCAGTTGGTCATTGGGAATGGCTTGTTCTTCGGCTGCGTGTGGAAGGAATTTCCTATAGAAGTTTATCATCCCAAGATAATGACGCATTTCTGATACGGTTTTCGGTTTAGGGAATTGTACAATAGTCTCACCTTAAGTTTTTGATGGTTTAATGCCTAATGATGAAATATCATGGCCTAAGAATGTGATTTCTTCTAAGCCAAACACAGACTTACTAACATTTATAACAAGTCCAGCCTCTTTTAATCGCTGAAATATTGCTTGTAGGTGTTGCAAATGTTCATCTTCCGATTTCGACGGAATTACCATGTCGTCGATGTACACGAAACAGAAATACAGACCTCTAAAGATGGAGTCCATGAGTCTTTGGAAAGACCGCGCAGCGTTTCGTAGAACAAAAGTCATCCGAGTGAACTCAAATAATCGGAACGGTGTTCGGATTCCTATTTTACGAAATTCTTCTTTCACGATTCTATACTTTTCTGAATCGAGTTGGCGCGCTTATGCGACGCATGGAGGACCTGTTGTTTCTATACAATGGAATACACCATGAAGTGTATCATTAACACCGTATTTCTCGACTGTTATTTCCGTGAACTCATGCAATATTTGTGCTATTCGTGGAGGACATGTACTTAAAGAAATAGTTGTAATTCCCGTCGTTTGAAGGCTAGAAACGTTGGCATTCGCTGACAAATGTGTTAGGGTATCTATTAGTTTTCGATTTTTAATGTCAACCGGGAGACCAAAATGTTTTAAAAAATCTGCCCCGATTATTGATGTATTGATATCTGCCAAAATAAATTTCCAATTGAAATTCCTACGCAGGGCTAAAGTTACGCAAACTGATTTGGTACCGTATGTTTTTATTTCAGATTGATTAGCCGCACATAACAGAAGGTCACTTGGAGTTGCTCTTTCGTAATTGTATTTAATGACGGAAACCCTCGCACTAGAATCGATCAAACAATTTTATTTAGCTTGATGATCGTAAATTGATAACCGAATTGGCCGATTTTATTGAAATTGGAAGTAGTGGATGGAAACGGAATTCTTCAATGATTTCAGGAAGAAGTTCTGGGATATGGCCACTTGGAACGGAATTCGACCATTTTTAACCGATATTGATGGGATTTTGTATTTTGGATGGAAATGGGATTTTTAAATGATTATGGTGCATAACCACGTGGGACCAAACACGGTAATTTCTTAACTGATTATTATGAAATTGCTCAATCCACTTATTGGGTTGACAGGGTTTGGGCTACGTTCTAATGACTACAAGATAAACGCCTACTTCCGCCACTCTTACCCTGGAGAACAGACACTGAAGTTTAATTTTTTTTGTGGCGCCCATAACTCACCCTGACTTGTAGTGTCCAGGAACAAAATACCTTATGCATCGCTTTCTCTAAACTGCCTTATTCATTTGTAGTTACTCAGCCAGCGAGCACAGTGAATAGGTAGAAATCTAAAACTTTACCCCTTCATGATGTTATCGTCATATACAATATGACGATATCGGACTGAAAAATTAAAATTTTACAAAAATAAAGAATTTGCAAAATGCAATGCGATTGACGTCAAACATTCTCATTTATAATAAAGTATGAAAACTTAGTAACGAATAAAAAGTTTAGAAGTTTGTTGAACAGAATACTATATAATGAAGAAAATGCAAAAAATTAATTAAAATTGAAAATGAAACAATCCAAACGGATACGTACTACTACCCCGTCTACTCAATTTACATTGCACGGAAAACATTCTCCAACTCTTTGAACAAGCATTTTAATACAAACTTAATATTTAATCGCAACCAACGGATTGTAAAACATAACTAGAACAATGGTTCATGTCCCTTTGTTGTTTAAAACCAGAACCTCTGTGAGCACCTCTGATTTGACCATTTAAATCATCCAGTAATATTTTGACACCGTTCTGTAGTATTTTTCACCGTTCTGTACGAAATGTGACTGTGACGCCCAAGAAACCTAAGTACGAAAATACGATGGCTAATACGTTTGAACTTAATTGCGGATTCATGATGTTAGTGATGAGTAACCCAACTTCAAATTCGGGCTTGTTGACGTTATTGCTTCTACAAAATGCGTTCCGTGCGTTTCCGGTTGTAATTGACGATGCCAATTAAAGTTTTTCCTGTCGCGCCAAAATATCTAGTTTTTATTGAAATAAGTAGGTGGAAGGTTTCCGTTTCGATTGTTTCATTTAATATACTATTATTCATCTTTAATTCAAATTTCGATTAACTTTTCATTATTCTGTTCAAAGAACAACAAAATTTTTTATTCGTTACTATGTTCTCGTACTAAATTAACAATGAGAATTTTTATCATTGACTTCCGTCCAATCAACGTACGGCCAAATTCCAGAACTTCTCCCAAAAATTATTTTACAATACCATATTCATCCAACGTGCTCAATCCCATCATAATTACTTAAGTAATAGCTCTGTTCTGTTCAAGGTGGCCATATTACAAAATTTCTTCCAAAAATTATTAATGTGTCTCATTTCCACCCCACAAATCCAATCCCATCGAAATCGATTAAAACTGTCTGAGATCCGTTCCAGGTGGCAATATTCCAAAACTTCTTCAAGAATCCCATTTTTATCCAACATACCCAATCCCATTATAATCGGCTTAGAAATGTTTGAATTCAGTCCCAGATGGCCATATTCCAGATCTTCTTCCCAAAATAATTCTGGAGTCCCATTTCCATCCAACATACAAAATCTCATCATAATTGGTTAAGAAATGAACGAGTTCAGTCCCAGGTGGCCATATTCCAGAACTTTTCAAAAAATCATTTTAGAATCCTATTTCCATCCGACATACTCAGTTCCATCGTAATTGGTTAAAAAGTCATACCATCTGCACATTGCAGGCTTCATGTCAAACTCCCACCAACCATTGTGCACTCCATCAGAGGGTCTTAGTTCTGTTTATTAACATCACCGATCGTAATCGATGCCGAAAATTCGATTTGTATCTAGCCTCTGATGGTATTCGAACCCAGTCCTTCCCAGACCAAGTGCCGAGCTTTAACCACTGCACCACTTGTCTCATTCTACGATAAATTGATCCCACGATAAAATTGTTCTCTGTTCTTTTCAAAATTTACACTCTGGACATAGTTATACTACAAGAGCTTAGATGGTCTGAAAGTTGGGTACGTAACTCCAACGATGGTTATACATTTTACTAGAAAATTTATTAGAAAAAATAATAAATAGAATTTGGATTTTTCGTCAGCGAGTACAGGAAATTATCAGTGACTATTGTCCAATCAAGATGCGACTAAGCAAATGGCCGAGATTCTTTTCAGGTGGCGGATTTTCCAGAACTTCTCCCTAAAATCATTAAAGAATCCCATTTCAATCCAACATACCCAACCCCATCATAATTGGTTAAGAATTGAACCAGTTCCGTGCCAGGCGGCCATATTCCAGAACTTCTTCCAAAAATCATTTAAAAATCCCATTTCCATCCAACTTTCAAAATCCCGTATTAATTTATTAATCAATTAAGATGGGAATGGCCGAATTCAATAAAATTTTATAAACCGAAAATACTTTAATTTTTATTTACAAATTATTTTGTTATACCGTCAATTTTACAAACTACGATAAACTGGCATACGATAAATTGTCCACACGATAAATTGTGTCCACGGTAAATAGTGTCTACGATATACTGTTCTACGGTTAACTTAAATGTTTACGTTAAATTGAAACACGATAAATTATTTAGGATAAAGAGACCGTACCCAACTAAACCATGCTCATTTTAATGATATGACTTTGTATAGTCTATCCTAAAATACATACAAAAGTCTCTTTAGAACTGATAATAGAAAAATGGGAAAATAGATTGAAATCAAAAACCACGAATGTTTGAGATCCCATGAACAACTTTAGGATCGGATATAAAAGTAGAAATTTTGTCTAAAATAGTCTATTTTAGAGTTAAGTGAAGTCCTTTTAACTCTAAAATAGGCTAATCATTAGAAAATTAGAGACCCAGAAACTTCTCTAAGATAACACATTAGTATAATCTAAAGTAGTAGTAGTAAGTATAGTATAAAAAGTCAATTTGAATTTTTTTAAATTTAACAGTGTAAATTTTTGGTATTATTTTTAAAGGAACCTAGGATCCTCGATCTATTAACGGTCGTACATTGAACGGCGTTCCGCAGATAAAGTTAATTTTTACGATGGCCGTTTGCTAACAGTGTTGTTTGATTGCCATCCAACGTGCTGACACACCGTTTTTGCATTTCGTGGATCTGGTTCGAGCAACAACTGGTGATATCTATTACTGCAGCTTGTGCAATCAGGTTTCTCGCCCCACGATATCTTTGGACTATATGCGAGAAGGTTCGTGCAAATTTCGACACGATCCACAAAATCAATTGTTCGTTGTTTGAGAGATGCCGTTCCCCACAATATGTGCAGTTGTTCATATTGCATTTCCCCGCCATCGATGCACTAAGGCTCCTCGCGTTTAAGATACTTTTCCGTGGCATACTGGTCTCTGAGGGCCTACTATGGCTTTCGAACATTTTTGATAATTTTCGGCTATCGTTCAAATATTTGCCATAGTATTTCGTTAGTTTCGGTACTACTACTTTCGATTATCGAAATAATTTTACTACCAAAATTTTTTAAGTGTTGTCAGAATAATATTTTCACAAAGGGCCCTCACAATAAAGTACGAGCAATGTAATTGCAGAAACTCTAACCATACTGCAAGAATATTTATGTTCGGAATGGATTTAAATGTCA
The DNA here is from genome assembly GCA_947310385.1 of Nephrotoma appendiculata. Taxonomy (NCBI): domain Eukaryota; kingdom Metazoa; phylum Arthropoda; class Insecta; order Diptera; family Tipulidae; genus Nephrotoma; species Nephrotoma appendiculata. The sequence continues at coordinate 239,729,480 of OX371225.1, read as the reverse complement.
TATTTTCATTAACGTTCACAGCATGCGAAAGTCGTAGTACAAAGAATTTGGTAGCGCGTAATTAACGAAAACGTTCGAAACCAATAGTAGGCCCTCAACTAGCCGTACGATGTTCGATTTTTGTCCTCCGGATCGTGTAGTGTTCTGGTGCTGGATGCTGTTGCATGATGTATACTATGGCATTATCTGTATCTGGCCTGTAGGATTTTCCAGCCGCTCTCATAGTTGTCTCTAATGGTTATTATTCACGCGGCTCTTTTCTGCTGGTGAGATTTTAAATATTTCATTTTTAGCGTATCTGACAATTCGCTATTTTGATGGATGAGCCTTGTAAATATGTATGTGACTGGATGCCAGTTTCCTTATTTGCCATAGAACGTTAGTATGTTCATCTTTTGCAGATTTAACGATGATGTGACTAGTGCTCCTACCTTATCTTGTGAGTCCCCCCAATAATCTTCAGTGAAGTATTTATAGTGATCTTCCCCATCGATTTCCATGAGGATATTTTCGCGAAATTTATCGACTTCTTTGATGTCAGAGTTTAGGTGGCTAATTTTCGTTTTGAGATACTCTTTCGAGTATTCTTTTGATGCCAATTTCGCGTTAATACCATCAAAGGCATGCTGCCATCTTGTTGTTTGAAAAGCTGTCGAATTAGATTCACATCAGCCCCCCATGAATTGTGTTGATGCTCTCAGATACATAGGCGGACACAAAAGTCAAAATACATGGCCGCGGATTTTTTGACATGACTTTTTTTTGAGTCACATATCGGCAATCTATTAAATTCTATGAATTTTTTATCCTGTACATTTTTATTATTAAGGTGCTTTTTATTAGAGATAAATTAATTTTCTATCACAAATTCTATTATTAATTCTTCAATTTTTGATTTGTTGACAATGAAATAATATTTAAAATTATACCAAGTAGACATAAATTATTTTATTATAGTAGGCACGTGTGGCAAAAGTGTAACTACACACATTGACGAAGAATGTAAGTGTCAAAAAGTGTAGCATTGAAAAAGTGTAAATAATATAATTATCAAAGTATGACATTGGATAAAATTGCTAACGAAAACCTTTATATAAAACGTAATAATCAGCGATGCCACCATAAGTGAAGGCGTATATAAGACAAATAACAGTTAACTGAACCAATGTAAGATAGGTTGGGGTTGCTACACAATTATCACATGCAAACACATTAAAATACTGAGTTCATTAAACTAATTCCAGTGACGTTGTCAAGTGTGGGAAAGTATCGCTAAAAGTGAGTACATTGTAAAATTGTAAAATGTCTATAAATTTAGTAGCATATATATGCTAGTATACGCTTAACGCTATTATATATTTAGCTATAGGGATATGTGTTTAGAAACACTTTGAGACAATTAATACGGAGCTTGCTCTAATTATTTACATACATAAAGAGGTACCGAAAAGATTTACTGTTTTGGTTTTTCACAGTAGGGTAATATTCCAAAAAACCAAAACTCTATAAAAATTGTAAACAACTTTATTCTACACTTTTTGGTATTTATACTACAGACAATCAAAGGACACTTTTCATTCAAACTTAAAAAGTAAAACAAGATTTATTTCTGATAATTCCAAGCACTTTCTACACTTTTATCAAATAACTCTACGGTACAAATTCAACAAAGAAAACTTTTAACGAAAAGATTTGTGTAGATTAACGAAAAATGTAAATCTCAAGAAAAGTGTAGCGTTGAAAACGTGTATTTAATAAAATAATCGTTAAAAAATACTCATCAATAATTTTTTTTTGGACGCTGTTTTTGGATTTAAATATCACTAACACTCTACTTATCTAAATATTCTACTCATCTAAAGTTTGGGAGTAAACTAATGTGAGAGTAACTACACGAATTCTTAGAAAATGGTAACATTTTAAAAAATGGAGCTTGCATAAATTTCCGGAAGCAAATAAGGTATCTATTCTGAGGTCTAAGCACTTCCAACTCTTTCGCGGTTCGCTTTTCACGCCCTATGTTTACACCGTTTGCCAGCAAATCATAGGCGTAGGTCCGATTTTCGTAGAACTATCTACTTATATTGCATAGTTAGGGTTTGCAAAACACCGTGTTTCTTGTAAAACCGGTTTTACGGTTTTTTTCCAATCTAAAACCCGGTTTTAACCGGTTAACCGGGTTTTAGATTTGAAGAAATTAAATGTGTAATAAAATCGCCCTTATTGTATAACTTTACTAAAAAGGGCCATTAAATAGAGATTTTTTCATAGTTTTTATTTTTAATTCCAATTCAGATACAAAAATTAATTTTCGTATTACAAAAATCAATAAAACCAGGGGCGCTATTCTTGAAATCGGTGGGAATTTTCGTAATCGGAATACCATTTGCTATGCAATTCTTTATATAACTAAAAATTTTCGCCGGCTACTTTAATCATTTTTTTTAAATTTCTTATCTTGTTTAAATTAGAAACATAATCGTTTCCCCCTACAAAGGGAAAATTTCCGACTGCGTAAAGGATGAAACACACCAAGCAGCAGCAGCGAGCAGCAAACTTAAATTTTGTCCTATTCGCTTATGTAATGATACAAAATCATAGTTTGAGTATAAATATAGGTATTTCCATTAAAAGAAATTAAGTATTTTGTATTTATAATTGAAAAATTGAAATTTAAACAAATTATATTGAATGAAGTTGCATCTGTCGCGGCATCAATAGGTTCCACACCCAGCAGCATTAATTTGCTGCTCTTTGCTGCTACTCATAACCTCAATAAAATTTACACAATTCAATTTTACTACTAAAACAAAACAATCTGCTGCGCTGCTTGATGTGCACGTCCATACGCAGCCATTAGTGTGGATTGTTTGGAATATGTTGTGCTGCTCTTGGTGTGTTTCATCCTTAAATCGATACGGAATTATTCGCTTAGTAGGTAAATAAATAATAGAAAACTTGCATAAAAATTTGAAAAAATGATTAAAGTAACCGGCAAAAAATTCGAATAATATTAAGAATTTTAAAGCAAATTATAATCCGCAGACGGAAATATCAACCGATTTCAAGAATACGCGCCCAGATACAATTTATTGAAATAATACAAATATAGTTAAGTAAAAAAAATGTTAATGAATAATTTTAATGTTTTTTCGAAAGAAAATAATAGTTTAGAAATACTAGAGCATTTATCGACTCATCACCAAGACGACTTCTAATTTTATTGCAAAAATTCGTTGATACAGAAAATGTTCTTTCTGAGTCCGTTGAAGTTTGATTAATTGTATGTAAGGCATTGAAAAGCAATTCTAAACTGTTTGTTCTTTTCCGTGTTGCTTCGAAAAAATGGCAAATTAAACATTTCCTTTTTTGACGGATATGGCAGAGAAACAGACGGTTTAGTTAGTGATTTGGTTTTTGTATTTGGATCTTTCAAATACTTCGCCAAAGATACTAAATTAATATTTCTAGGTTTTAGCCCCCTTATTGTTAATGAATTGAATAAACTTTTGCTGATTTCCGTATTTAGCTGATCAATTTTATTCAGCATGAATGTGATCATGGCTTCGGCGTAATTATTATAGCGTCGTTCCTCCCAAAGCCTCCATTGCTACTTGTATGGGCGATAAAGCATCACAAATATCTTTATCCATTATTTCAGAAATATTTTCTAGCATATTTAGATTTTTGCAAATCATCTAGTGCTTTTTTACGCAATCGATGAACTTTTAAAATCATTGGATTATAAGTAGTAAAGTATCCCAACGAGTTTTAGAGTCTAAAATTAGTCCAGTCTCAACATTGAACGTTTTCTTAGCATACTGCTGTAAATTTGTAGTGCGTACAGGGGAACGCTTGAAAAATTGTGTAACATTGCGATCTGAATTAATGCACACCTCGAATGCTCCGTCACATGTTGTGGCTACAATATTATTTTTCAAAACCAATCGAAATTTGTTAAGTCGTTGATCAATTAGTTTCCTCATTTTTATGAATTAAACCCAAATTTATAAATTCCAAATCGAAATTATAAAGATTCAGGGTTCAGGTATTTTCTGTCACGTAGGCTTGTCCACTCATAAAAAGTTGATGATAATTTATTGAATTGTTTTGATTTGATTTTTTCCTTGAGTTCATTTTCAATTTTTGTAACATTTAAAAACAGTATTTTCGGATTTGGGGCACTCATAACCTCGAGCATTTATTGATTCCCGTATAAAGAAGGATCTAGTAATTTGTCTTATAGACAAACCATCTAGCGCAGCAAATCTTCGCAGCTGACTCTTTAAATGACTTAACAAAGTCGATGTTGTTCGAAGATACGACTATTTCATCGTTACTTTAATATTCGGTCAAAATTAAAAAATCTGTTTTAAAAGCAAACATTTTTAAATTAATATTGTGTGGGATATTCCTTTTGCTACAAAACGTGATGTAAGCGTTTTGGCATATTCTCAACAATTTTCTTTATTGATTGGGTTTTTGCATTGAATAGAATAGGCATTAAAATATGATATAAGCGGACGAACTTTATATGCACGATCATAATGAGGGTCCGTAGTATGAACTGCTTTTGAATTATTAAAAAAATGTAAAGCCGATCGTATTTCTTCGAATCTTCGATATGACATGACATTTGATACAAATGGTACTATCATATCGGGTTGCGTTGACCAATAATCTCTTAAAGCTGGCAAAACATGATAGCTCATAACTAAGTTTAATCCTAAGAAGGCTTTCATTTCCTCATTCTCAATATTAAGTTGAATTCCTTTTTGAACACAATATATTTTGCTCTTTTCTATGATTAATATTATCAAAACATCCAAGTTGGTAACTGCTTGAAAAAAATCGAATGGACTAGGAAAATCGCCCTTCGAAATATTTTGTGGCAGTAAAACTTTAGAAAAGTCAACTGTGTTTATGATAGGGAAAATATTCGCTTGATATTGGTTCTTCTGGTTCTGATTAGCATTGTTTTCAAGTAATTCACTCGTCAAGACCATATCATCAGCAGGTAAACAATTATTATTTAAAGGAGCTTCAATAACTACTTCGCCTGTATCCTTGAGGTCATCTTCTAAGAATTGACGATCTTCTTGGTCGATTTGTTGATCATCTTCATTATCGCTGTTATCGGGCCATACCATTTGAATTAATTTCTCCTCCGTTATCAGAAATCGACGGTTATTTTCCAAGTAATAAATTTTATCCATTTTTTATTTTAAATAAATTAAAAATGTATCAATGTTCTAACGGATAGGAAAAATATTTGAACAAACTACTGTGGACATATGTGTGCCCAAATGCAAAATAAAATTGAAAATATTTTTCATTAATGTGTAATAATTTTTTACATATGGACACGACACATACGTCACATAATTAAAACACTATTACTTAATTATTAGCTATTATTACTTACCAGATTTTTAAACAGTTAAAGAAATATGTCATTTAATAAAATAAAGTAAAATTTCTAGAAAGAAATGATTTTTAATAATTATTTTTAAGGTTTGTACTTTATACAAAATCCACTCGTTTCACTCTAAGAGAAATTCATTGAAATAATCATTTATATCAAAAATGACAGTAGAATATATTAAAACACAGTTTAGCTAATTTTTAAGATATTGCAAATTGTTTTAGGACATTTATCAATAAAAAAAAAAGTAAAACTGACTGGCACGAATATGTCCCAGAAACGTTAAAGGGTTAATATGGCTACCCGAATTAAAAAAGGATGACTTAAAAATGGCGTTTTTATTAAATTGTTTTTTTAATTTTAAAATTGACTAATGGTACTCTCTATTGGACATGTAAGTCCAAACCATTCAATTATTGCAACTAATGCTTTCATTAATGAAAATATAAAACAAACTTAAATTTGCAAATTGACATGACTTAAAAAAGGTCCCCATTTTTCATATAAAAACATCATTTTTAAGTCAACCTTTTTAATTTCAGCCTTTTTTAATTCAGGGAGCCTGTTAATATATAATAATTACGCTCGGGCCAAAGCGGATTAGAAAATACCCAATACTATCACAATTGTTTATGATAAATGCTCCTTCCGAAGTCTCAAACCAGGTTCTTTAATAATTTTTATATAAATCAATCGGGTTCTTATTTACATTTGTAATCAAACTTTATCTTATTTAATTTTGGTTAAAAAGTGTAAAAAAACCAAAACCGTTTCTACTGAAATGAGTTCGTGGTGGTGGGTCACTCGCTTCAGTGTTCGTAATCCTCTGCCACTCCCGCTCTCGGCTCATCATTACTTATGGTAATTGTTGTTTTGTCTTCCTTGTGAAATTTTTTTTTTCTGAAATTTTTAATTCTTTGTAATTTTTTGTAAATGCTAAAGTTTTCAACATCATCACACAAATTGAAAAATGGAAGCTGCGACTTCCGGTACACAGATTTCCAAAAATTTCGGAAACATCCCCATATTAATGGAAAAATTTTAACTATGAAGTCCAATCATGCGTGGACTTATGAAATGCCGCATTTTGATGAAATGTAAAGTTGTTGGAAATGTTCTATGCAAGTAGGTTCAATTAATCTTAGAACAAATTTAACTAAGGAATGTCCCAATATGAGCGCCGGAATCAAATTTTGCAAAATTTTGTTCTCTAAGGTTGAAAACTTTAAAAATTTGTATGTGGGGTCTGTCAATATCGCGATTAGTAAATACGGAACGTTAGACAAAAGAACAACGAGTTTTTATTACTAAAACACATTCAATAACAATTGTAAAATCCATAACTATGCTTCGTGCCTCTCAACGATGCTAACTGATTTTTGTTTGATTTGGATCTTGAAGACGTTTGTTCCAGCATGGCGCAACTTGTACCACACTAAGTGTCTTGACACCGTATGCAATTTCTTTCTTTGGGGGTTTTTTGAAGTCGCATGTATATGCCAATAAGCAACAAACAATTACGTTGCTTAAGGAGAGATCTTCCGTCTTACACAATTATGCAAGGAGCAACTCCGCGATACACATTTGCTTAATATTTTGTACCATTAACCACAACCGGTCCTCTTATTGCAACACCCTTTATTCTTTCAATTTTGTCTTTGTCTGAAAATAAGTGTTTTCAAGTGAAACATACAAAGTAGAGGTATCGCATATTAAGATTAAATATTTGGTAGACCTAATTTTAGCATTTTGTTGAAAGAGTGACCTCCCACCCCAAAGTAATATTAAATTTCGAAATTTTGCAATGTTTAGCAATAAACTAAGTAGGTCACACATAAAACTAACACGCCCTAGACGGAAATTTCACTTATCTATGAACGTTGTGTCGATAGAACACATAAAATTCGACCTTGCACTAAATGTTTTAACTGTTTTTGTACATATGTACATTAAAATAGTTATAGTTCTTTTATGTTTTATATTGAAAATCGATTTGTAATTTCGAACACATATCTCAAAACGAACGAATATATAGATACATTTGACTTAGAAAACTAAAAATAAAAAAAATAAAAAAATCTCAGGTAAGTAAAATAAAATCAAAGACAAATAATTTTTTGTGGGTAATTTCATTAAACTACAAAAATAAAACTACAGACAACCAAACACATCATTAATAATTTGAATTGAAATGCAGCAGCTTGATTTTTTTTGCTGTAGAGTTGCACCTTTTTCTTAGAAACGTGCTCGTCTCACACAAATAAATCCGAATACTTGTGCTGTGCGCCTTTCTTCTTCGGTATATATTTTCGAAACACGGAACAATAGGATCGAAAATCGAGTAGTGTATAAGGATATACACAATTATATATCATCCCAATGTATCCTAGTGTTGTATATAGGAGAACAGAAATCTAAACAGGATTAAAAAATATGTAAGGACTGAATTCGCATTTATATAGGTAAGCGACTTTTGCAGCATTTTATACGAACTATGTATAAACGATAAGACAGCACGTGCGTTTGTCAATTTGCACCTGCCCTTTATTAACGTGTACTATATATACCACTAAAATTACGGTACATAATTATTTTATTTACACGACACAGCAGTATGTTTATAAAAATTGGCGGAGCGCGACTTGCATATAACCGTGACCGACCCTTCACATGTGTCATTATAAAAAGCTGCATGCGCGCGAAAATAGAATTTGTACTCAATTAAATTTATTTTTGTGTTTAATTGTTGTTATTTTTAACAGATATATAATTGTTGTTGTTTTTTGTTTATTTATATATCGGAAATGTAACAGTTTATACTACAATTATAATTATCCGCTTTTCATCATGAAAATATTAATTTTTGTTTTGTACATTCACAATATGTACACTGAAAACTCGGTTTTTATTGTTGAAGTTCACGCGAGGAAGTTTACAGCATAAACAAAAACAGGAAGACGCGGTTATTTATATTTTAATGATCTTAGAAGCTTTATAATGACGTTAATTGGACAGGTAAATGCTTTAGGGTATAGTGCAAAATACACGGAATCTGATACAGAACTTGCAATCGATTTTAGAACCTATTTGTAAAACATGCGTAAGATATTCACAGTTTTGCGTGTAAATTAAAAATGTAACTAACATGGTTTTTAGATGTAAAATGTATTCACATACTGTAAAGTAAATAATGAACGAAAAACTACTTTTTCGTTGCAATTGCGCCATCTCTTAGCAAATCTAATAATTATGGGAAAATTGACTGTCTACTCGACCATTTTCCTTATTCATCAAAAAACAACAATTTGGCGGATGAATAATAATAATAATTCGAATTGTATGTCTGAATCATAATATGTCTACTATCGAAAAGTACTGACCGGCACTTCCAGTAAATCACGATGTCAAGACGTACCATTCCTTTATATGATGTTAGATCTGATGTTATCATTCCTGAGCTTTTATTTCGACTTTGAGTCTCATGGTGGTTTCTGCGATGATTTTGGCAGGTAATACTGTTTCTACTTTTTGGTGGTGGCGGTGCCCAAGCAATATTTTTGACCTTTTTACATCTGGATGTGACATTTTTATTTTTGGTGGTGGTGCTGTATTTTGTTGGACCTGTAAAATAATAATCATAAATACCGTATTTATGTTTTAGCAATGAAAAAATTAACTTACTTTAGATAGATCGATATCGTCAAAATCGATCTAATGTTAATGACATTTACTCGACTGTTTGACACTTATGAAGAAATTGCGTAAAGTGCTACAATTTGATAATAGATGGTACGTATTACATTTAAGCGTATATCCAGACCATTCTCGAATTGTAACGAGTTGCTGACCGTCATCAGAGGATACGTTTACTATAATCCCATAATCCAAAGAACATCGACATCTGCACCGCAACCATTTATTCCTGCGCCTAAAACTAAATCATTTACTCCGCAATTGAAACCTCATTCGTCGAATCCACCCGTGTCGTCAAATTATGCAAGACCGCCGATACAAAAAAATGCAGATTCCAATTCCGCGATCTGCAACAATTGCTTCAACCCAAAACATGTGTCAATAAAATGTCCAGAATCACAGAAGAGAGAACGTTGCGTGAACTGCCTTCGAACGACACACCAAACCGCTGCGTGTCCAGAGAAACGAAAAACAACTACCAAACCGAAAACGATGGCTTGACAATGCCCTTAAAATTGAGGAAAAATCATACCAACCATTGCCGTCGACGATATCATTTCAAAAGAAATCAAAATAAATGGAAAAGTGTCTTCTTCATTTCGGACCCTGGTAACAACCAAACCTTGATCCGTAAGTCATTCGTCAGAAACATGAATCCGAAATTTTATTGTTCAATCGTTCTTACGGGGTTTTCTGGTGGTCAATACGTGTCAAAAATGTATAGCCGCAGGCGTTCTTGTCGCAGAGGACGACTTTTATTCCGAAAATGTATTGATGGGCCATGACATTTTACGTAAAGCAGGAAATCGATTTCTGATCGAAGAGGCCGCTGTACAATTCAGATTACGGAACATTTTGACAATAATGGCTTTGCCGTCGTGACATCAATCGCGTCAACAGTATCAGAGTTATGCAAGTGTGCTCTAATAAAGATGGTAATTAAACTAACCGCCGATACACCGATCAATATCAAACCGTATTGTATCGCTAACGCAAAAAGACCGATTATCAAGAATATTGTGAAAGAATTGTTACAGAACGGCATAATTCGACCTTCTGATTTTCTGTACGCCTTGCCCATAGTCTTATTCGATAAAAAGAATGGCGAAAGTCGAATGTGTGTCGAATACCGGCAAATAAACAAGGTCATTAACGCGGCCATACCTGATGCCTATTGTCGATGATCTGTTGCCATGTCTGCCCGAAAATAAATATTTCAGTACAATGGATATGAAAATTGGCTATCATCAGATCGAGGTCAACGATGAATCGAAGAAGTACACCGGTTTCGTAATGACAGAAGGACATTACGAATATAATCGAATGTCTTTTGGTTTAGTCAACGCACCAGCCATATGTTCACCACCCACCATATTTTAAGCCATGATGACTACACACGTTTTAAGCTATGATCGACTACACAAGCGGTGGACGCTTGTGAAGTGATTGTATAGCTTGATGAGGTAGTGATTCCGAGTAAAACCGTTAAAGAGGGATTGACACGACTAAATAAGTTCTTCACTGTTGTACGACAAGCCGGGTTGACTCTTTGTCTAGATAAGTGTAAATTTCTTACAACCAAGATCACCTTTTTGAGGCACGTAATCAGTGAAAAAAGAATGTTCCCCGGAGAAGGTAAAGTTTGTGCTCTCAAGAATTTTTCGCAGCCGTCGACAGTTACCGAAGTCCGACGAATTACCGAGTCTTACTGGGTTTTCCGAAAGTTTATTAAGAATTATTCGTTGATTTCGAAGCCGCTGACCAATTTGCAACGGAAGTCCGAAGATAAAAACTTTAATTGGGGAGAATCGGAACAACAGGCCTTTTTGAAGTTAATCAAGCCTTTTTCTGACAAACCGTGTCTTACACTGTTCGATCTCATTATGTTGAGCGGCGGCTCAAAATAATGAATGTAAAGAGGTAAATGGAAACCGGTTAAAAATTGTAGTCGCCACTGCGCAGACGCTGAGCAAAATTACCACAGCTACGAATTAGAAGTTCCCACCGTTGTGGAATGTCTTGATCAATACCGAGTATATATTCTTGGAAAACGATTTCGTCTCATCAAAGACTGTTCTGCGAGAGAAATGGAGACTGATGGTTCCATAATGAAAATTGGAATTGATCTAAACAACTGGCTTCTCACCATGGAACTTCAGGACGAAAATTTGAAAAGAATCATCGCCATACTCAATGGATATCATAAGTCCAACGATGAAAAGCATTTGAAAGAAGAAATTCGACTGAAACATAATGTTTCGAAAGGAGGGTGACGAACTAAAATTTGTTGTGCCAAAAGCAGTTCGATTTCGAATGGTACAACATTTTCACGATAACATGGGCACTTTTGTTTCGAGAAGACAATCGAACGAACTAAAGAAAATTTGTGGTTTCCGAATATGTGCAGATATTTGAAATGTTACATTGCTGCATACGTCGAATGTTGTTATATGAAATCCAAAAGAGGAAAATCCAAATGTTGCCTACAATTTGGAGCAATGGATCCGACACTAATTCGGGTGATGCATATTGACCGCGATGTCTGACGCCTTTAGTAAGTTTATAATTGTGAGAGCCGTCCTTCCGGCTATTTTTGCTCCCGAATCCTATCGTCAGCGCGAACGAACAAGTGGAAGGAGCGAATCAGAAGATTTTGTCTTTCATTTGTACCTCCATCGAGAATGTAAAAGATTGGGATAAAACCTAATCATCGACAATTCTCAACGAACTCAACGACAGGATTCAGTCCAAATTAACTCGTACATATTTAGTTTTAAGTTAAACGACATCATACGCAACAGTTTGGTCACCGTTTTGAACGAAGATCGCGAATTTAAGGCCGAATGCGACATTTAGCAAAAAAAGCTCTACAGACTATTATGAAAGAAAGAGAAAAGGAAGAAAGTGGAAAAAAGATTCAACCGACAGCATTTCGAAACAAAGAAGTACATTGAAGGAGATTTAATCGGGCGTAATTTTACTTTACGTATACATCAAGAAAATCAAATAAGCAGCATAAATTTTGGAAATTTTTAAATGTAGGATTGTTTACTATCAGTTTTTAGGAGGAGGAAGGTAAATTTTTCCGAAAATTTTTTGATTTTCCGGAAAAATGTTTCCTTATTTTTTTGTTTTGTCAATATTTTTATTTATTTGTATCAATAATAATTGCTTCGTCAACATTGCAGACACAGATCAAAGAAATTCTGTCTAGAGGATGGGGGCTGCCCCCAAACCCCCTCTTTTCCAGAAAAAACTAAGTAAAAAAAATTTGCAAAATTTTTTCCAGAAAAATTACTTGTACTTACCGGAAAAATTTAGCTTCCCCCTCCTAAAAACTGTTGATAAATAATCCTGCATTTAAAATTTGTAAAAATGTATACTCCTTACCTGATTTTCTCGATGTATACGTAAAGTAAATTTTAGCCTTTACTCGCTGTCGAAAATGAAAAGTCCTCAACCCGCGATCACGAAAGTTAGATACGAAATTCCGTGGTCCTTACGTAGTGTCAAAAGTTTTTGGGAACGATCGCTATGTGGTGGAGGACATTAAGAAAATGCAAATAAAATTTCGAAAATTTAGTTTAATTTGCTCATCCGACAAAACGAAATATTTGTGCAGTTCATTGCTTCAATTGGATGGTATCGAAGATGAAAATTGTTCTAGCGACGGCTAGTGGATTGAGGAGGAAGCCGTATCAGGTACGGCCGAATCGTCACAAGCCGATAACATAGGACTCGCGCACGATCAATAGGGCCTGGTAATGTTCACCTGTAACAGTTTGACCAGGTTCCAGAAGCTCGTAATAAATGACTCCTTTCTAACACCACCAGACCCATAGTAGTACACTCAAAATCTACTTTTCATCACCCGTAATGATTTTGTACAAACAATTCTTTCTTATCGAGAAAGCAAATTCATGTAGATGCCACCTCTTCGTCGAATAATTCCATAACTTGATCAGCATTATTTTTTTTTTCATTTAAAAAAAAACTAGAATGCAATGACGTACATACTGCCATCTCTTAAAATTGATGCACAAGGAACGACAGCTTGCAAATGCCTGAAACTTAATATCCAAAATGGCGGAAGAATTGGATTCCTTCCAAGTATATTTTAATGCAACCAACTTTGGAGCCGAATTTCTGCTTGCACGCCTAATATAAATGTCTCAATATGTGAATTTAAAATGAGTTCAGATGTAAACAGAAGTCAGGAACATTCGTTGGCCTAATTAGCGGTGCAGTGCACATCGTTTGTTAGATGAATGATTAAAGATCATGTTCGATATTTTTTAGAATTTTTCTATGGCTGAGATAAAGAAATCGTTCGTTTCAAGAAAATTATTACTTTTCAAATACTATTTATATCCACTCTCGTTCATCTTTCAACTTAAATCAGTAGATCATTACGCCTGAAGCGACTAGTGAGTTCCAAATTTTTGATTCCCCGAAAATCTGCAATAATCAATTATGCGACAAACAATTCATCGAAAACACAATTCATCGAAACAAAATTTTTCACCTAAAAGTTCTTGTTGAAAATCAGTACTTACATAAGATTTCCTAAATGAATATTTTACAATTATTCATCAAAACAAAATTATATCGATGTTGAGTAGATTTTGAAAAAGATTATTAAGTTGAGGTATATAATTTATTTGAATCAATCTAAATCATGATGGAAAAAATGTGAAAACTCAAAAAAGCTTGCCATTTCTTCAGAAACAAAATCTGAAAATCTGAATCTAAAAGTTATTACACACTAAATGTCGCAAAAAATTAAAAACCTGTCTTAAATTTCTATAAATTTAACTTATCTAGCACGCAATGGTTCGATCGCCCATTTTTAAAAATTAGTGTAAAATCCAGGTGATTTACATAAATTTGTAATTTAACATAAATATGCAATAACTCTTTCTCTATCGAGAACAGAAAGCCGCTTGACGATTTCTTGAGTAGGAGCTGAGATATGAATATTCCCGCCAAGTGTACCTCCAAAATCGACAAATACGCTTGAACAATATATTTCCCAAGCAAATAACCACTTTCTTTATAAGCCCATGAAAATCCACCTGAATAGTCTCTACACTATGCTGAGTCATTACGCAGAACTTCATTTTTGCCTAAAATCATGGGAAACTGCACAAATCTGAGCCAAAATTTAAAGCAAATTAGTTATAATGAATATTTTCGATGAATTGTATATTCGCACAATTCGTTTTCGCACATTTTTCCGGTCCCAAAAGAATTTACTATGGAGATTTTACAATTCATTGAAATAAAATTATATCGATATTGCGTAGATTTTGAAACGGATTATTGTGATTGAGGTGCATCATTTATTGGAATCAAAATGAATTGCGATAATAATTCGAACATTTCCCGACATCACCCATCTTCTATAAGTGGAGCTCTGTCTCGTAACAAACCTTCCATGGCGAACGCAGTCTTCATATTGTTAAAAGCACCACCAATATCGAGAAATACAATATTCATTAATTTTTAAATATTTGAAAGCGAAGAACTATTTAAATATTTGCAAGAAGGGACAATAAAGTTATGGGTCTTAGGATCTTTGGGTAAATATGACACTTTTGGCCGATTTCATAAATACTACCTTGACATCTGTCCATTTTCTGGGAACAAATATCAGCTTTAAACACTCAGTGGAGGTTGCTTGCAGCAAAAGAAGAATAACTTCTATTCGTACTGCGTTTCTGCAGGAAAGATCCAGTTTGATCAGGCGAATTTAAATCACTTGGATCCGTTTATCACTCACAACAACCGTTTTTCAACGATATTACTGTTTATGGTTACATGTAGAAGTTGCTAGTTTAGAAGAAAACTTTAAGAATTTCGCATTTGAAAATGTCCATAGATCACGCTGTCGAATTTAATAACTGGAAGTGGTTTGATTAGGAGAAATAATCTTCGTAAGGCGTGAGGGCTCGGAAATCCCATTCTATTCCCCATTTCATCTATTACTTTTCCATTACTTTTCTATTATAGCGGTTATTGTATAAGAACTATGTTTTCTCTAGAGTTTGCTAGTTTGAGAGGAAGAACTACCAAAACGGCTTTGTTGTGGTTCAGGATGATCTAAATTAACTGTAGCATGTTTCAGCCAAAAATTGGTTTCCAATTTCTTCAGTTTGGCCTCATGTATCATTTTACATTCCATCCTTTCAATGTACTACAATAGTTATTGTTAAATTTTAGTTAAATTTTTAACACCTATTTCGAAGAGAGGCTAGCGATTGGTGATTAATATTCAGAGGAAAAAATAAACAGTATTTTTTTGTTTCCCCTGTATGACGGTTTTCTAATTGTCGGAAGATGAAGATCGCTTGGTTAACCCCCCGATTCTGACGATAAGACTACTAAGACCATCTTAGCTAAAACTTTATTGTAAAGACTTTTTTTTTTAAGACTAAAGTCTTCATTGAAATTCTGAAGGCAGTAGTCTTAAATAATATATTATAAACTCTCCAAACACTTTTGTAGAGCTGTCAAGCCAAATTTACATCATATTGTTTCAAATTTATGAACGAAAAGCGACAGTTCAATTCGAAATACATATAATTATTGTTTCTGTTTAATGTCAAAATTATGACTCCTAAGACCACCTATTTCGTTGATATTAACGAAGTTGATATTATTTAAGACTACTGACAGATAAGACTAAGTGCAGAATAAGAACTGAAAGTTTATAGTCTTCGGTAAGACAAAAGTTTTTGCTAAGACTGAAAATACGTCTGTGACTGTACGTTAGAATCGGGGGGTAAATAATGCCCAGGATTTTATCCAAATTTGACTGTGTCGAAAAACAAAAACCTGCTATTGATTTAATTGAAATTTTCTCATTGCTACTAAAGCAAGCTTGGCACTTTGAACTTTTACGGCGATTGGGGCTTATAAAGAAAATGGTTATTTGCTTGGGAAATATATTGTTCAAGCGTATTTGTCGAGTTTGGAGCATCACTTGGCGGGAATATTCATATAATCTCAACTCCTGCTCAAGAAATCGTCAAGCGGCTTTCTGTTCTCGATAGAGAAAGAGTTATTGCATATCTAATTTAAATTATAAATTTACGCAAATTACCTGAAATTTACACTGATTTTTTAAAAATGGGCGATCGAACCATTGCGTGCCAGATAAGTTGAATTTATAGAAATTTAAGACAGGTTTTCAATTTTTTGTGACATTTAGTGTGTAATTGATTCAGATTTTCAAAATTAAACTCAAATCCAACACACATTTGCCCGAGATGTTCGAATTATTATAACAATTCAATTTGATTTAAAAAAATGATGCTCCTCATCACAATAATTCGCATCAAATTCTGCTTAATATCGATTAATTTTTTTTATCTGAAGTTGTACTGGTTTGTTTTCCGTATATCACAAAATTGAACAATTAGAGAAAATTGATCAATATTTTTTAATATACACTACGAGTCTTTTCGATGAATTATTTCTTTCTTCGCATATTTGATTTTTCGATGAACTGTTCAGTGTACAATATTGTTTCTGTGTACAATTTTCGGATTGCCAAATTTTTTTAGAAAGGTTCTCTTGTTAGAATCATACATAAATAAACGAGGAAGCTCGATCTTTTAAGAAATTGTTCTTGATGAACGGTTTGAATAAAGCACACTTATGTTGCGTATATTAATTTGCAAAAAATTGGAGGCGGTGTTAGAATTTAATAACCCACGTAAATTGTTATTACGTATTTATAATCCAGACTTATCGCTTAATTTACCTCATTTAATTATTTTCTCGCCCCAAATCCGTCATCAGTGCTTATCCATACACGCATCAAACACTTCTATTTAGGTTAATAATTTTTTTTTCCAATAACAAATCATCCACAGGTAGGTTACAACAACTATAAACGAGTAAGATAAAACCATGCGATTATTTAAAAATTCCAATTTTCCAATAAATATTTCTATGTAACAAAATTTTCCTCGCAGCTGTCACCTAAGTCTCTATAAAGTCTAAACCAATATCTAAATCGTGATTTTTTTTTGTTTTTTGCTCAATGTTTAAAATTTTGAAAGTAATTTTAAAGTAAAAAAAAATAATATTAAGCATCCACCAACTTTCATTTCAATTAAGCGAGTGAATGAAAAAATATTTCTTATATAATGGGAATTTACTTTCTGTGTCTTTAGCATACTTGTTGTTGTTTGGCGGTTTTCTTCTTCTTATCATTATTATTAATAAATATATAAGAAAACAAGAATCTCATCACGTTAAATTTTTTTTTTTTTTTTTTTTTTTTTTTTTTGTAAAAGTTATTATCATAAAGTGAAATTATTTAAGTATTTTGTTGGTGGCATACTGTCTGCGAATACTTTTTTATAAATAAGTTTTTAAATATATTTTCTAAGTGGTTGTACAGTTTAAATATAGTAAGCGAAACTGTTTAGTTTGAGTAATTGGCCTAGATTTTTATTATATGCTGCCCGGTGTGTTTTTGTATACAGCTAGCCTTGTGGCACTTTAAAATACTAATCGTATGTCGTCCTTAAAATTCAAAAACGATCTTAAACAGCCATAAACTATATAAACTCGCGGCGATGCAAAGAATAAATGACTTTTCGTCTCGTTTTTATGTGAACATCATATTATAATGAATTGAAAATTGTGTCAAGGATATATATATATACATAAAGTTTTTCCTTGGTATTAGGTTGGATTAGAATCCTCATCGTATATACGTACGTTTAATAGATGATGTCATTCCACGAAAATGGGAAAATCACGAGAACTGAATCACATCAAATGAATCCCCAAAAATACACAATTTTATTTCTCGACTCATCGTACAAAACGTATATAGAAAAGAATAAAAACAAAATGCGTCGTGTCGAGAAACTCTCGAAAAACCTGATTCATCAACGAAATTGTTCAACTATACATTTTCTCGTAGCCAAAATATATGAAAGTCAACCCACATAAACTCGTACTAAACCGTATTAATTTTTTTTTTTTCTAAATTGAAAATACAGACTTACAAGTACAACAACAAAATATCAACAACAAACAGACACAAAAAAAAAAGAAAATCGATTGAAAAACTAAAGAAAAATTAGGTCAAAATGTATTATATACACTTTAGTCATTGAAAAGTCCTTACACAAAAAAAAACCGTTTTTTTACGTTTTACTCGAAAAACTATACAAAAACAAAATAAAATTAAAAATTAAAAAAGAAAAGTGGGATGGAAATGTACTAGAGACGGAGTATTCCCATATTGAAGATATTGTAATATTTATTAAACGAAATATATATGGGACATACGTTGTTCTACTTTATACTAACAACAATGTCGATTACAATGTCGAGTGGTAAAATTTTGTTGCTGGCTTGGTTTAAATCCCGCACAGTCCATGAATTTTTTTTTTTTTTATTGGTCACGGCAACTCGAAACGACGAATTAAATAAGAAATGAAACAAAAGAATATGACTTGGAGGAAATTTTGTGTTTGTTTTGGAATCTATATTTTTATTTTACCGTAGCGATATTTTTAATTCACATCGAGAATCAATCGAGAGATTGTGAATGCATCGAATTTTTGTGACATCGGACTTTATTACACGAATTAATTTAACTTAATTTAGTTTAAGCAATTTAATCGATTAAGGCGCACAGCATAAATATCAGAGAAAGTTTGTTATGTGCGAATGACTAGGAATGACTAGGATGAACAAGGCCATCTATTTTATTAGCCAAAATTTATAGAAAAAAGGCATAAGGAACACAGACACAAACAAACACAAATAGGTAAACCGGATCCGCTCGAAACGCGATATTTCAAAACGCGATATTTCGAAACGAAATATGACAAAACGAGAAATGGTACAAAACGCCATATTTCAAAATGCGGATATTTCAAAACGCGATATGGTACAAAACGCGATATGGTACAAAACACGATATTTCAAAACGCGATATTTCAAAACGCGATATGGTACAAAACGCGATATGGTACAAAACGCGATATGGTACAAAACGCGATATTTCAAAACACGATATTTCAAAACGCGATATGGTATAAAACGCGATATGGTACAAAACGCTATATTTTAAAACGCGATATGGTACAAAACTCGATATGGTACAAAACGCGATATGGTACAAAACGCGATATGGTACAAAACGCGAAGCGGCAGGAGCGAAGCGACCCGCCTGATATCACCCGGTCCTATACTCCCGCTTTTATCGATTTTTAAATTCCTATAAACTGAAATTTTTTCTAAGGAGCGGAGCGACTGGAGCGCAGCGACCCGCCTGATATAACAACGGGCTGTACTCCCGTTTCTATTGATTTTTAAATTCGTATAAACTGTAGTTTTTTTCCTAACTAAGGAGCGAAGTGCTTACCTGATATAACCCGATCCTATACTCCCGCTAATATCGGTTTTTAAATTCTTATAAACTGAAATTAAATTTCCCCTTTTCCAGAATGTACATTACGAAGCGACGGGGGCGCAGCGATTCGCCTGATATAACCCGATCCTATACTCCCGCTTTTAGCTATTTTTAAATTCCTATAAACTGATTTTTTTTCTAACTATGAAGCGAAGCGACTAGAGCGCAGCGACCCGTCTGGTATAATCCGTAGCTGTATTCCCGAACTGCAGGTTTTTCTTTCTAACTAAGGAGCGAAGTGCTCACCTGGTATAACCCGATCCTATACTCCCACTCTTATCGATTTTGAAATTGCTATAAACTGAAGTTTTTTTTTCTAATTAGGGAGCGAAGCCCTCACCTGATATAGCCCGATCCTAAACTCCCGCTCCTATCGACTTTTAAATTCTTATAAACTGAAATTAAATTTCCCCTTCACCCTCCTAATATAGCCCGATCCCAAACTTCCTCTTCTATCGGTTTTTATTTTTTATAAACTGGAATTGAATTTCCCCTTTTCCAGAATGTACGTTGCGAAGCGACCGGAGCCGACCCGCCTGATATAACCCAATCCTAAACTGCCACTCCTATCGATTTTTAAATTCCTTTAAACTAAAATTAAATGTCCCCTATTTGGATTATAAAAAAAAATTGAAATAAAATAATTGAAATAACAGTAAATTTTTTTATTTGTATAAAAGTTGGGATTTGAGGCGGTAGCCCTCAATCTTAAGGTATAAAATGATTTAAAATAGTCATAAAAGCAATTGTGCTTCGAAAAAAGAAAATATTTTTTCGAGTTTGGGTTGTCTTTTAAGACCATTTGGGGCATGTAGGGTCACTTGGGATCTTTGAGAGCTACTTGGGGTCGTTTCTGGATATTTTCATGGCCATATTCGTAATCAGCATACTAAAGTACCTTAGTATACCGATTTTCAGAAGTTTTGGAGGTATATGACCTATTCGGATGTATAACCACGCAGTTAACATTTTCGGCCGTCAATTGATATCAGGTGCAAATTGAATGAAAAATTGAATTTTATTAAAACCTTCAATGTTGGGCATTTCTGTATATGGACACTTTCATTCAGTCCCTTGAAATTTCACATATTTATTTTTACAAAAATGGTAAAAATATTCTGTATATTGACAACCTCTTTATATTGTAACTTGGACACTTTGAAAATTTTCGTCTAATCTTTAATAAATTACCCTTTATTGGACACGAACAATTTTGATCAATATCAGTAATTCGATTTAATGATAAAAATATCACGTTTTGTACCATATCGCGTTTTGTGCCGTATCACATTTTGAAATATCACGTTTCGAAATATCATGTTTTGTACCATATCGCGTTTTGAAATATTGCGTTCTGAAATATCGCGTTTTGTACCGTATCGCGTTTTGTACCATCTCGCGTTTTGAAATATTGTGTTTTGAAATATCGCGTTTTGTACCATATCGCGTTTTGTACTTTATCGCATTTTGAAATATCACGTTTTGAAATATCGCGTTTTGTACCATATCGCGTTTTGTACCATATCGCGTTTTGAAATATCTCGTTTTGAAATATCACGTTTTGAAATATCGCGTTTTGTACCATATCGCGTTTTGTACTTTATCGCATTTTGAAATATCACGTTTTGAAATATCGCGTTTTGTACCATATCGCGTTTTGAAATATCGCGTTTTGAAATATCGCGTTTTAAAATATCGCGTTTCAAATGGGAGCCCTAAAATTAGCACCTCTTCTCCCTTTCTTGTGGGTGGGGCGGGAGGTAATTGTGAAATTGAACGACCAAATGGCACAGTGGTTAAAACTTTGGTGTTTGGATCGGGAGATACGATATTTTCATCAACAGATTACGATCTGTGATTAAAAGGAACACAACTACGACCCGGCGACTATGGCGTGCAAAACTCATAGGCCGACCCATCTTCCATGTCCAGTATACGCTGGCATGGAGCTATTCAATGCGGAGATGGTAAGTTAAATCGGACCCGGTACGTCTTCCTTTTGGCAAATGATCAGAGATTTATGATTGGATTACGTAATTAGAATTTATATTTTATAATAATTGAAATAAAAATAATTAAAAGATTGGACCTTTATAATATAGCTTTTATTCAGATACTCAAAGGTTAGCATTCAAAAACACTAACAAACAAAAAACGTTTAGTAACACTAAACCAAAACGAGTCCGCGTTCATAGCTCGGTTAAATTAGTATTCTAATACCGTTTCTTAATTTAATAAAAGTATATAAAAAAAACGAACGTGAAAAACTTAAATACTTCAACGCTTTAAACTAAATTTAAATGTTTACGATGCTTGATAAACAAGGTTTTTCCAAGTGCCTTTGTGTGCCACCTGGTCTTCGGTCGATGTTTGAACCATTTCATACTTCTTTGTTTGAACATAATCTCGTGTGAACATGTATTTTACATCCAAATGCTTCATTCGTTTATATTTACGTGGCTCCTCAGCAATTTTGATGCACGATGTATTATCTTCATGTATTGGAATCGGATCATTGTAATTGATCTTCAGTTCAACCAATAATTTTTTTATCCATTCGCCCTCACTAACAGCTTCAGAGAGCGCAATGTACTCAGCTTCAGTGGACGATTTACTAACAGTTGGCTGGTTGCGTGATGACCAACTGACTGTGTTTCCAAATAACTTGTCACTTGCCCAATCTGAATCACTGTGACCAACCATTGTCTTTGCTTCGACGTCTTTCTTATAAACCATTTTCATGTCAATGGTGCCACGAATGTAACTCAAAATTCGTTTCGCGTAACTGAAATGAGTTTCGCTGAAACAATTTTGAAAACGGCTAAAATATCCCGTTGAGGCATACAAATCTGGTCTGGTAGTCACATGTGCATAAATTAAAGACCCAATCAGTTCACGATATGGATGATTCGAACAGTTTTCATTTTGACCCACATCAACATGTAACCCCTTTTCCATTGGTGTCGATTTAGGTTTACAATTTTGTATTCCAAACTTTTGCACAACTTTCAACAAATATCTTGACTGACTCACCGTAATGATGCCCTTTTCGATGTTTTGGTCAATCTGCATTCCCAAAAATGAGCTCGCTTTACCAACATCAGTCATATCAAATTCATTTGATAGAAATTTCTTCACAACTCTTTAAATCACCGTTCAAAAATGTGCACTTAACGTCTATCTGATGAATATGCATATCATAACGATTGGCAATTGACAGCAAAATTTTCAATGAAACTAATTTTGCCACTGGTGCATATGTCTCATCGTAATCGAATCCCAGCTTTTGAGTAAAACCACGTGCTACCAATCTTGCTTTATCAGTTGAACCATCAGCTTTTCTTTTCAACTTAAAGAGCCATTTGTTTGTTATGGCACTTCTATCATTTGGTAAATCGCAAACAGTCCAAGTTTTGTTGTCTATTAAACACTGATACTCACTATCGATCGCCTTTTTCCATTCTGGCCAAAAAAATCGACGTTTTGCTTCAGATATCGATGAAGGATTATCTTCCACAAACTGTTCAGCCGATAATGCAAGATTTTCATCCTGTTGAAATTCTCCAGCAATCAATGCATTTTGAGAACATTCACTCATAGTTGCCCATTCACCATATCGATTAGATGCTCGTCGACTTCCTTCACTTTTTCGTGGAATTGTCCTGTCATTGTTGCGCCAATACAATCTGAACTTGCACTGTTGATATTTTCTTGGTCGTCATCTGGGTCATCTAAATTGACGCCATGAACTGCTGCATGCCGTTACCAGCACAATCCATATTAATGTTATGGATTTCTCGATTTTCATTGCCATCTGACTGCATATCATTACGTTTATCGAATGACTGGTCACTTGCATCACCAAATGAATCGTTCATTGTATCATTCATACCTCGATCACACGAACTGTCATCATTAACCGCCTCTGAATCGATTATCTCAATTAATTTTTTTCGATTTAAAACCGATGACTCGTTGAAAGTTATACATTTCGATGATTTTGGCTGTAATTTGGTACGATTATTTGGTGGAATATGATTGTAACATTCACAACCAAAAATACGAAGATGTGACAAATTCGGTTTTTGACCAAACCAAATTTCAGCCCGAGTTTTCACTTCAAAACGATTGCCAGCTGCACTTGTCGGTGATCGATTCTTTAAATAATTTGCAGTGATGATAGCCTCGTTCCAAAACTTTCCATCCAGTTCACTTGCCAAAATCATTGTTCTTGACTTTTCTTCAAGTGTTCGATTCAATCGCTTGGATATAGAATTCATTTCTGGATTATACGGAACAGTTAATGACATTTAAATACCTTTTTCATTGCAATAACTCTTAAATTTATTTGACGTGTATTCGCCACCATTGTCAGCTCTTAGTTTGGCCACCTTTTTACCATGAAGTGCTTCAGCCATCGCCACAGAAAGTTTAAACTTTTCAAATACTTATCTTTTCCGTTGAATGCAATAACCACTCTCGAAAAATCGTCCGTAAATGTCACAAAATATCTGGAACCATCATATACAGTCGTTTGCATCGGACCACATACGTCGCTGTGAATCAACTTCAAAACACGTGATGATCGAACATTTTTATTTTTCGGAAATGATGAACGTGTTTGTTTCCCAAGCACGCATGGTTTACACAGCTTCGTGTTGTTGTCAACATTTACTTGGTTTAATCCCACAGCCATCTTACTTGTCAGTTTCTTCATATCATTTGCATTCAAGTGACCCAATCTAAAATGCCACAAACTTTGAGAAATTTTATACAAATTCATGTCACCTGTATAACCAGCAAACACATTGTTGTCCACACGGAATGTGACTTTATACAGATTTCCTTCGACTTGTCCAACGAATTTAATTATTCCGTTGAATGACACAAATGCTTGGTCACCCTCGAACAGTACTTTGTACCCATTTTTAGACAAAGCACGTATCGACATCAAGTTGCATTTCAAATCTTTCACCAATAAAACATCCTTCATCACAGTAATCGATGTGTTACCATTATAAAATGTTTTCACTGGAATATCGCCACGTTTATTCGCAAAAATACTTTGATTTTTCTTTGCAACGGGAATTTTCAACTCGTCGAATTGTTCGTCAGACACATGTTGCGTTGCACCAGAATCCATTGTGAATTCAATTTTCGTTGTGTCATTCACGTTGCCGTTATGCCGCTTTGTTTGTGCATTAAATCAATGCCTTCTAAACTACTGGCCTTTTACTACTCTCATTTTTCGCACATGACGTCAATTTAAGTCTAAACCGAGACTGCGCAATAATAATTTTAAGATATTTACACTAACAAAGCAACTAGAGAAAGCAACAACAACGTCGACTTAGCGTGTCGTCATCATTTGGTGTAAGCGGCTAGTAGTTTAGAAGGCATTGATTAAATGCTGCCGACTCATCAACACATGGTTCCAAATCTACAAACGCACACATTGTCGATACTTCTTCTTTTTCTTCGTTTGCTTTGTTAGCACCGGCCGAACCGTTGTTCATTTCTTTCTTTTTATTACGAAAACACTGAGACTTTTTGTGACCGGGTTTCGAACTTTTAAAACAAATGATCTCCTTCGATTTTCCCTTTGACATCATTGCGCCATATTCACCTGATTTGCTTCAACAATTTCTACCTGTTCGCTTATTGTACTCATCCATCAAACGCGTTTTGACAAAATCCAAAGTTAACTTGTCTGTGTCGATTGTCTCCAATGCCGTCACCAAGTTATAATAGCTCGTTGGTAATGTGAGTAACAAACGAACAATAACGTCAATTTTTTCCATCTAAAGATGATCCACGATGCTATCACTTTCATGATATTTCATCATTAAAAGTTGTTTTCGCAACAAAACTTGACTAGCTACACTTTTTCTTTCGAAAATACTGCACAATGCATCATACATGTCTTTTGCATGTGATTTCTCGCTTACATATTCGAGTTGGTTGTCATGAATTGTTTGTACCAGAACTGACACGCATTTTTTTTCTTCCAATCTAATTTTTTCACGTTCCTTTGTTTCCACACCAGCCAAAATTTCATCCAGTCCTTCATTGATGTATTTTTTCAAATCTCTTTCATCAAGTAAAATTCCCACTCGATATTTCCAATTACTGAAATTTGTCTCATCAAACTGTGCTATTTTGCTGATGCTGTTGATTTTACTTTCCGCCATTTGACACACACAAAAATTCACCAAAACTACTATTTTGATTAATTCCCCTTTACGACGCTGGGCCATAACCTCAAAGATTTAAGATTGGATTACGTAATTAGAATTTATATTTTATAATAATTGCAAAAAAAAATAATTAAAAGATTGGACCTTTATAATATAGCTTTTATTCAGGTGCTCAGAGGTTAGGATTCACAGAGAGAGTAATAAAAAACTAACAAACAAAAAACGTTAAGTAACACAAGAAAGTGTTTTTTGTTTTATACAACGCGCTCTATGTTAGGAAACAACTCAACCAAAACGAGACCGCGTTCATACCTCGGTTTAAAAAAAAAAAATACCCGGTCCTCTTTCGGCAATTTTTTTAAATAAGATTTCACAAATTTTTTGAAAATTATGGGTAATCTGTCTTTATTTAAATTTTTCTAAATATCAAGTTAAAATAATTTAAAACAATCAAAACTAAAAACAAAACTTGAGTCTATTGTTGCTGTTTAGTCCGATCTAGCTTGCACTTTTCAAATTTGAGAGCCAATAACAAAATATTAAAAGAAAATTTCGAGAAAAGGAAAAAAAACTAAGCACGAGTTTTCCAAAATAGCTATTGAATATCAAAAAACTCTAGAAGAAAATGTTCTTATAGGTGCTCATTGAACCGGCACAACTTATCCTTACCATAGTAAAGTTCACTCTTAAATTGTTGCCACATATCAAAAAATTATTGAACGCCGTCAATCCAATATTTTGTAGGTCCAATCACAACTCGGTCCTCCCAGCAATTTGCATTCTTTAAACTGTTAATTTTCTGAATAAATTTGACCGAACTCATTGACAATGTCGTTGACGGGTTAAGGATTGACATAACGTCCTTCACATTTCTGAACGGTTTACTATGATAAACGGTTAGCAATTCTTTATTTGGTACATTCGCATACTAATCGTATTTGGATTAAAATTGTTCGTTGGCATCGGTTGATATGTGAAACTATACAGGAAGCTATGAACGGGCTGCGATCCACGTTGGTAATATGGAATCCCAACCGACACAACATTCGGCACAAATTGTACTCCCGATATTCCATTCGTCAGCGGATGAGTAGTATAATTGGACAAAATCGGTCTATTAGTTGCCTTGACCGATGTTGTATTGTTATTTACAAACAGCTGACTAGGTAAGCTCAAATCAATTTGTTGCGTCGGAGTGATAGAAGACTCAACCGGGTGTGACAAAACTTGTGTGTATGTGTGGTGGTTCAAATGAAATTAACTGAGAGTTCGGCATCGTGTTGATATATGATGATGACGCAATTGATGGCTTAAATTGCGACATATTTACGGAATTCCCCGTTTGAATTGTCGTTATAAAAATTGAAATTTATCCCTTCTAACTCGAACATTTGGTCCATTGCTTTGTTCACGACACTTTCGTATTCCTCATCACTATAAAATTCCAGTCTCTCCAGTAGCTCGATCAATTCTTTTCGTTACCGGTTTTAGGTAGTCTAGCACTTTTATATTTTTTATGCTTTAATTTTCAAGTATTTGAAATTCGGTATTTTGATTAATAAAAAATAAAACTTTTTTTTTGTTACCCCACATCTGAATTTGTCAAATTGGCAAAGTTGGGGAATTACGGCGGTTGAACTGTCGATTGTTCCATTTATTTTAATATTCTTCGCGCGCAATTGCGGGAAAAAATAAATGCTAGTCCAGGAGCCAAAAAAACGGGTAAAGAAAATTTCAAATTTCGCATGAAAGACGCTGAAACCCCAATTTCTAGAAAAACCCAATTTCTAGAAAAAAAAAACCCAGAAATAATTTAAGCCTAATTTTAAAATTTTCCAAAGGCGGCTACACTGACGAAATTTGTTCTTATCATAGAAATATGATTTTCATAAATTTTCATTCATAAATTGAGGAAAAACAAATTAGCCCCTAAAAGATACTATATTAAACATACAAAATATTAAATACAGTATACCGTTCAATAATATTTTTGTTGATCAACAAATTACAAAAAATAGAAACAAAATATTATAAAATCCAAGAATAAGCAATTGAGATAGCATATTCCAGTGGCATGTTCATTGCCATCCCAAAAACACAGTGGATGAATTTGTGCTAATCCAGAATTGGCCCAATTCCGTTGAACAAGAACTACCGTTGAATTACCGATTTGCTAACAAAAAGTTTTCTAGAAACCAATGAAGTTGGCACTTCTGATTGCATATTTCTATCAGGTAGGTTCAATGGCATATTATGATGCAAATAGAAGTGCCAACTTCAATTGTTTTTAGAACACTTTTTGTTAGAAAATCTTTAATTCAACGGTCTTTTTTGTTCAACGGAATTGGGCCAATTCTGGATTAGCATAAATTCTGCCACTATATTTTTCGGATGGCAATGAACATGCCACAGGAATATGCTATCTGAATTGCTTATTCCTGGATTTTATAATATTTTATTTCTATTTTTTAATTTGTTGTTCAACTAAAATATTATTGAACGGTATATCTGTATTTTGTTTGTTTAATATAGTATCATTTAGGGGCTAGTTTGTTTTTCCTCAATTTATAAATGAAAATTTATGAAAATCATATTTCTATGATAAGCACAAAATTTCGTCGGTGTTTTCGCCTATGGAAAGTTTTAAAATCAGGCTTAAATTATTTCTGAATTTTCTAGAAATTGGGTTTTATTTTTTCGTCTTTCAGGCGAAATTTGAAATTTTTTTTCCCATTTTTTCGATTCCTGGACTAGTACTAATTTTTTCCCGTGAGCACTAATTGGAAATTGAAAAGTTTCCCTGCTGCAGTTATTCATACGAGTTTACCTTCCCATAAAAAATATCAGCTAAAATCTGTTCTAGATTCGACGACACAGAAGTTGGCAGTTGTTGTATTTAGTACAAAAATTATAATAAACGTTAAATCACTCCATTATGTCTTTGAAGTTATCACTTTTTTAAAATTGCATATCTAGAAAATGATTACATTTTTTTCCGGAAATATCAATGTTATGTAGAAAATGTGACGCACAAAAGGAATATTGCAACAGGAAACCGTACGTTTGATAATTTTTAAGAGAGCACCTATAGAGACAAAGCTTTTACATACGCAATTTAGTTATCTAGGTTGAGTCAGTTCTCCATAAAGTTATTTCCTTTCTACATACGTCATGCAGTACGATACTATAGTACAAAACTATTATTGTTAACTAAACCCAATTTCCAGTATATCGATCGATACGATAAACGAACGATAACTCAAACTGAATAACAAAAAATTGTATTCTCATTCAATCTAATCGAATAGTTTTTTATTTTATTTTTCTTCAGCATTCATTCCAGAATATTTATTTTATTTTACAATAAATTCATGTTTGCAAATGAATGAAAATCAATAAATAGTACAATAAATGAATAGAATAAAATAGAAAACTACATAAAGTTCTATTTATAGTATTTTCAATTAAAAATTAAAATAAAAAAAAACTACTAGAGAATAGTAAAATTTTATAATGGATGATGGTTGCATGAATATTTTAGTATGCTCCAGTTTGTATAGTGTTTTGTCTAAATGGAAAAATTTCCTTGTCATAATTATGTGGCCCAGTTTTTAATAAATGAAAAATTTCTGTTTGCATCATCATCTGCCCAGGTATTTTTTTCTGTCTGTTTATTCCTCTCCAGTTCATTTAATTTAATTTTAGCATTACAATACGTGTCGGTATATAGAACATTTTTTTTTTTAGTTTCGCGATTATCGATTAATTTTTCATTTTAATTTTAAAATATAATTTTTTTTTGAGTCTACCTGGAGCCATGCCAATATTAATTTTGTATACCGTTGTTTATGGTATGACAAATATTTTATTAAATTTTAATTGGTTACGTAATTTGTGGCCTTAGCTCTGAAAAAGTTTTGATTTTATTCGTTCGATATTTCATATCGGTTTCAAGATGTTTTTTATTAACTGGCGGTTACTAAAGGTTTAGCTATAATTGTGACGTACCTGCAAAGTTGTTAAACACTTCAACACAAAATTGCAAGGAAATTGTTAAAACAAATTCCTCTGATTTTCATAAATTATAGCGAAACTGATCTGAAACCGTAAATACTTGGACGAAGCGAAGAGAACCAGTGATTTTAACGGCTTAATTTAAATTAAGTCCGATCCCAATAGGTATACCTTACCATTTAGATAATGCATACTAAACTGAACATTTCTGCAAATTTGTGCCAATATTAAAATAAAATTAATTAATTTTTTAATTTAGTATTTAGAAGCGTTTGTCAATCAAATTTTCTACATTAAAATGACTTATTATGGTTCTAGTAGAAAAAATTCTAATAACAACCACTTCGTATTTGTGGAAAGGTTTTTTTAGCTCCAACATTAATCTCAAAACTTTAAGAAATATCCCAGAAAATTTTATGATGGCCCTTTCCTCTAGACCTTTTCAGTTTAATGTATACATTTCGAATTTGTATTAATATGTTGCTGCCAGGAATCACGAGTATCGTAATTTTTTTTTTTTTTTTTTTTATTTAAATTATTACAACTGAATACAATTCATCTAGTAATTTTTCTTTTTTAATTTTGTCACATGTAAATAAGATGAAGCCCATTGGCCAGCTCCATTTATAGGTTATTTATTGAAGTAGTCTTTGCTCTGGTGTCCTTAATCCATTAAATCACTTGGTTTCGTTCACTGCAATCGTCTTACTGCGCATGTGAAGTGTCCAACATACCACGAAGCTCTTCATCAACATGTTAATAAATACGTTGTCCATGAATTATTGCAAGTTTCTTTATTTCTTCTTGAACCGTCGGGATATTTAGGTTCCTATGAAGGTCATCATTCCTAATGTACCACGGAGCGTTAACTATACTACGTAGCACTTTGTTTTGAAAAGTTTGTATTATTTTGGTGTTGGTTTTCTTAGCACTGCCTCAGAGCTTTATTCCATAACTCCATACAGGCTTTAGCACCTGTTGATATAATAGCAATTTATTTTCGGTTGACAATTCGGAATTTTTCCCGAGCAGCCAATACATTTTTCGATATTTGATATTGAGGCTGCGGTCGAAATCTAAGGTAAATCGTTTAGTACGGTAAATCGTAATTTTAGTACAAAATTACCATTCCTACCGTGCCAAATCAGCAGTAAAATTCAGTTGTAAAAACTGGCTTGAAGGGTGAAAAATACGGGTTTGAAGGGTTAAAATGAACAACATAAACGTCAAATAATCTGATGTCATATTAATGTTGGTGTTGTGCGAAAACAAAAATATGGAACACAAAAATGAACAATGACTTTAATTATAACGTTGTGTGGAGAATTATGAAAAACTGTGAAGAAGTATTTCAAGCTGCAAGAACAAATATTGCAACAAATTTATAAATCGCAATCGGTAATGTCAAAAAGAAGGAAACAAAAAAGCAGCTACAATCATTTACCTTTTTTTAGTATTTTACCATGCTTTCTAGAACAGTATTTTAATTTACCTAGTACACCGTTAAAAAATAGGTAAAAGTAGTATTTACTTAAGATTCCGCACGCAGCCTATGTTCATCTTTTTTCTTTTTAACATGCTCTTTCCATCTGAGCCTGGTATCTTAGGTCATCCCTAGATATTTAACCTTATTGAAGATAAAAATTCCGTAAAAAATAATAAATTCTGTATATCGATTTTGTCTCGTGAGTTACTCATTTAAAATGAGTGAAGCAAAACAAATCGAATACGTACACAGTGTATAATACACAATTATGTCTTTGTATTTGTATTTTTCTTTTGTTCGTATTTGTGCCATTTGTATGATGAACAGCACCAAAATAACGAGTTCCGGGTGAACCGGTTTAATTTTTATGGTGCTTATTTCCTTTTCTCAGCACATTACGTCTGCTCTCGAGCTGTGGAGTGTCATTATTTAACATGCCAATGTATTTTATATTTTCTATTATCATAAATTAATTGCACATCTATTAATAAAATTTTATAAGTAAATTTATTTCAAATTCCATAAATTTTAAAAATAAAATGTTAAATATAAAAAAATCGAAAATACATAAACAAAATGGCAAAAATTTGGCGTTTACAATGGTTAACCCTTTGAGTGCCAAAAAGCGCAATCCTGTTCCTCAATACACTAGCCGAAATCATGTTTGCACTCAAAGAGTTAATATGAATAAACAAAAAAAGAATGACACGTGACTTGCATATGCAGAAAAATAATCATACAGTCATGCCACACGAGCATTTTTTGTATTTTGGCATTTTTTTTCTACCAATGTTTTGTTCTGCTCTCTCTTAAATAAAATTTTAACTAAAATGAGTCAAAAATGTCCTTGAAATATTTTTTATTTCATTTATGTTTGAGTTGTGTGGTAGAACAGAAAATTTGTTTAAGTCGCAATTAAAACTTGTATCATAGGTAAACGGGGAAAGAAACGAAGAAAAATGCGGCATTTTTTTTTACGTGTGGCATGGGCAATACGCACGAAACTAACACAAACACATATGCTACTACTATATCATTCCGGTTACACTCATTTCGTTTCACACATTTCGGGACAAATTTGGTATACTGATATCGAATTTCATTTGGATCCAATCTAAATGAAGTTTATGCCAAAATAACAAAAAAAAAACACTGCGGCACAAAAGTACTTACAATTGAAAAATCATTTAAAAAATGAAATTTTATAATATTTGAAAATTTCAAAGAAAAACAAATATTTCAACACTATTAAATAGAAAAAAACTATATTTTCGAAAAAGTTTTGAGTGAAATCAAAGTGGTTCTGAATTACCTTTTGATAAAATAAAAAAAAAAAAAAATTTCTCGTTCGAATCAGTTCGTTCCACACAGTCGCTCGAGCAAGATGCCGCATAGTACCGCCGCCGCACACCACGATGCCACACACCATTCCGCCATAACACAATTTAATTTAAAATAAATATAAATTAAATAAATAATAATAATAATTAATTTAAAAATTATTAAATTTAATATATAGTATAATTTAATAAAATAAATCTAAAAATATTAATAATTATGTTTTTAATAAATTCTACAATAAGTGACCCCGACGTGATTAGCAAGAGGGTTTTTATAAATTTTCGGTATAAACCGGCGTCGGGGTCACCAATGTAACATTCAAATTTCTATTACTATTATTATTATTTTATTTTATTTATTTACTAAATTAAATTTTTTCCTCATTATATTCCGTCACTTACAATGGCGGAGTCGTGTGTGATAGTATGCGGCGGTGCTGGCGAGCAGCGTCTTGGTTGTGCGGCTAGTTCGTGTCCAACCATCAGCCGCACAAGCAAGACGCTGCTGGTAAGCACCGCCGCACAACACGATGCCACAAACCACTCCGCCCAATGTATACGGCGGACAAAAATAAATATAAAATTAAATTTAAATTAAATTAAATTAAATTAAATTAATAATAGTAAATACATTTAAAATTCAAAATATTAAATTTAATAAATAATAAATGAGTTAAATAAAATAATATTTTGTTTCGTGATATTTTATGTATTATTAAAATTAGTCCATGTTGAATAAATTACACGGCGTCAAAACGTTATTATTTGTTACTTTTCTAATGGTTGTGACAAAAGTGATGATTGAATTCGTTTGATCATCGTTTGGTCACTAGTTTTTATCGTTTGGTCACTTACGATTAAACGGTAAATAAATAATGAACAATTAAAAAAATAATATCCGGGTAGCACCTCATTGCAAGAAAATCATACCGTTTTTATCAAATTTCGCAAATTTCGTTAGGTAATCCTTAGGTCAGGATTGGTCACTATATTTTGACGTTTGGTCTCCAATGGGTCATTTTTATTGCGAAAAAACACTATCAAAATTGTATTAATTCAATAAAACCAGGTTCGTCGCTTATTTGGGAGTTTCATTTTACAAAATTATATAATTATGATTCGAGTGTTCGGGGATGGAAACTTGACCAATACTAATAATTTTATAAATCCAACGATCGCAATCGTTTGGTCAATTGTCACTGAGGACTGATCACTAGTTATTTTCGTTTGATCGTCCTTACTTAACGATTTATTGCGAAAATTCGTTAGAAACTGTTCATTTCTAGACGATTCGAAGTGTTCGGGGCTGGAAACTTGACCAATACTAATAATTTTATAAATCCAACGATCGCAATCGTTTGGTCAATTGTCACTGAGGATTGATCACTAGTTATTTTCGTTTGGTCGTCCTTACTTAATAATTTATTTCGAAATTTCTTTAAAATTCATAATTTCCAAAGTGTTTTTAGCGAATTTGCGCAATAAATCATTATGTAGAGATGACCAAACGAAATTAACTATTCACTACTCAATTCTCAACGAGTTATGAAAAACCAAAAAATTAAATTGATAATATCTTATGTCTTCTACTTTTTTTTATTATTTTAAAATTTTTATATAATTTTATTAATTAACAATAGCACTTATTAATTAACAGAATTAATTAACTACCACAACTTGATAAAAAATAAACTTAGAATAATATTGTTAGTGATGATATGTATTATAATTAGCAATAAATTGTTCATATAGAACCATTTTTAAATTCAGCTTGATATTCGAAATTTTATCATCTTTATCTTCATTACTCAGGTTGTTGAAAAGTTTTATACCTTCATAAAAGATGGGTCCCATTTGAAACGCGATATTATAAAACGCGAATTATCAAAACGCGATATTTTAAAATGCGATATTTTAAAACGCAATAGAGTACAAAACGCTATATGGTACAAAACGCGATATTTCAAAACGTGATACGGCACAAAACGCGATATGGTACAAAACGCGATATTTCAAAACGCGATATTTCAAAACACGATAATGGTACAAAACGCGATATGGTACAAAACGGGAATTTAGGATCGGGTTATATCAGTCGGGTGAAGGGGAAATTTAATTTCAGTTTATAGGAATTTAAAAACCGATAGGAGCGAGAGTATATAGGATCGGTATAAATCGGGTCGCTACGCTCCCGTCGCTTCGCAATGCACATTCTGTACCATAACGCGTTTTGAAATATCGCGTTTTGTATCATATCGCGTTTTGTACCATATCGCGTTTTGAAATATCGCGTTGTGTACCATACCGCGTTTTGTACCATATCTCGTTTCGAAATATTGCGTTTTGAAATGTCGCGTTTCGAGTGGATCCGATAAAAGATAC
Source organism: Nephrotoma appendiculata (assembly GCA_947310385.1). Lineage (NCBI taxonomy): Eukaryota > Metazoa > Arthropoda > Insecta > Diptera > Tipulidae > Nephrotoma > Nephrotoma appendiculata. The sequence goes on along the minus strand of OX371225.1, from coordinate 239,694,496 downwards.
TATTTTGGGTCGTTTTAAATTTATAATGCGGGAGGCGATAATTCAATGAATTGCGTGTAATTCTTTCAGTGGCAGAAATGTTCGTTTGGAATTCCGCATTATACTTCAAAAGCCCATGTCTATTCTTATAAATTGTAATGATGTACTGATAGTCAATTATAGAAGGAATTGGAAGACTTATTATTATAAAGAAGATTAGTTGATGTTAACAGAGGCAAACTTCTTAATGCTTTCAAGGCCTTGTTTTGTAAAATTTGTAAATCATTTAAATGAGCGTCGTTTGAGGAACCCCAAATTTTTATTAAATATGATAGATGCGAGTGAATAAAACTATAATAAATATTGTATTTAAGAGAATCAGTTAAAAATCTTCCAACACATCTTAAGACTCCAACAATAGGCGATATTTTCTGTTTAACTCCGTTACTATGATTTATCCAGGATAATTGCGAATTAATTAACAACCCAAGATATCGGAGGCAGGCAACACGTTTAATTGATTCATTTTGAAAATTAATCTCATTAAATATTAGAGGCTTTAAATAAAATATAAGAAAGTTAAATTTGGAAACATTTAATACCAATCTATTATCTTCTAGCCATCGGCTAATTATGATCATATCACTTTCCATGTTTTTTGAAGCTGCTCAAATGACGACTATATAAAAATTAACAATGCAGCATCATCCGCAAATAGTTGAATCTTTCCTTTTAAGTTTAAGTTGAAAATATCATTTACATAAACCAAAAACAATGTAGGGCCTAGAATGGACCATTGTGGAACACCATCCGACGAGTAGATGATTCATAATTTCTGACACGAACAGTTTGTTTCTTATCACTCAGGTAGCTGCAGAGCAGTTCCAGTGCATGGCCTGTAATACCAGAAATAATTAGCTTATTTTTTAATATCGAATGGTTCACACAATCACGCTTTTCTAAAATCAAGGAATAGACATGATGTAGCGGTTTTGTTCTAATGACTCATAAATTCCTTCAATAAGGTGCAATGCAGCAGAAACTGTGCTACAATTTTTAGTAAATCCATACTGTTTACAGTTCATAAGTTTATTGAAGTTTAAATGATCTATCAATGTTCAGTAAAATATCCGTTCTAAGATTTTAGGAAAAAACAGGCAGGATGGAAATTGGCCTATAGTTGTTAATTGCAAAGCGATCGTCGTGATTTATGGATTGGGGAATCTCGAGTAATTTTAAGAAATGTAGGAAAAATCCCATCGTTTACCCAAGAATTTAAATAAACTAGTAATGAAGGAGAAATAATTTTAACCAAATCTTTCACAATTTGTAATATTATCAGAGCCAGGAGATGAATCATTTTTAAGCTTGCTTATTATAATATTGAGATCATCAATATTAATTGGGTCAATTACAGACAGTTCTCTCGTAATAACGCGTGGCTCAAGATCATATTGATTGGATGATGGATTAGAAATTATTTATTAAATTTATTAGCAACAATTGATTGAACAACTATGACCCTATCATTAATTCTAAGTTCAATATAATTGCTTTTGTTATTGTTACGCCTAGGGATGAAGGATCATTGGTCAATATTTCATTAAATAATTTCCACATTTGCTTAGGATTTGCAATGTTAGCATTTAGCTTACCGTATAATAAGATTTTTTTGTATTGCTGACATGTTTGTTAAGTTCCTTGTTTAGACGGTAAAAGTTTCTAAAAAGTAAGAATTTTGCGGGTAAGCTTTACGCAGTTTATAGTATTTATCCCGGATTTTAGATAATTTAAATAGTTGATTATTAAACTATGGCTTTTTATATGAAGAAATTTTTACAGTAGTAGATTTGGTTACTGTGTTTTCCTTAATTGAAGTTTCAATACTTGAATATAATGCCATAAAATCAGGCGGATGTGATTCTGAAAATTTGCTGACGATATTTGAATGTACTTTATTGTAATTAATAATATTCCTAGTTTTAGTAAAATTGGCAGACTTTTTTGTTATAACAAATTTGACTAACATATAGCGATGGTCCATTAGACTGGTATCACCGTATAATACAAAGAATGTTTCCTTAAATTTGGATGATGAGCAGCATAAAATTCATGTATTTTGTTTATAATAAAGAAGTTATTTAAAAGTAATATGGAATGGTTGGATAAAATATTCAGATTAAAGTCACCCAGAATAATTTGATTACTATAAGCAGACATAATGATATCCAGGAAAGACAGAAATTGTTGACAACAAATGTGCGGTGGTTTATAAATACCAGTTATATACAAATTTAAGATTTTGGAGTAAATAACCAAACTTTGACTTTCCAGGAAATTTTTGGAATTTACTAAAACAAAATCAAGATCGCGATAGACAAAAATTACAATACCTCCACCAGTTCTAGTGTCTCGCGTGTTATGATAAGCATTGTAATTATTTAAGTTGAAATATTTAATTTCAGATTCACGTAAAAAGGTTTCAGCGAGTACAATAACATCTATTTTTTGGTTAAGGGAAGATAATATAATTTCGAGCTCGCTAAGTTTATTCATGAGTCTATTGATATTGAGGTAAAAGATATTTAATGCTAACATGTTGTTAGTTTCAGTATCAAAAGTAGAAAAATTTAAAAAATGTCTGTAGGCTTTGCTATCATATTGTTAATAAAATTACCATTGTGATTTGCTATATTTACTAATAAAATAAAATAAAATGTTAATTAAAATGATTATGTATTTATTTAATTCAAATGAATTATGAAAAATAAATATACAGTTAATAATACAAAGTAAATTGGAAAACTGATCATTCAATTAGCTAGTAAGTCTAGGTAAACATTAATTATAGTTCATTAAATTAAACCACATAGGAATAATATTGTTATATATGGGGAACTCCACGTTAAATGAACCCAAAACCTTAATTTTAAAAATAGCTGTCGAATTTTTATACTACCTTTTTTCCGACTCTTTAACATTCTTAATCAATTAATAAATGCAAATTAATTAAAAATTATTTGGATTTATGGAAGTTAAATACAAAAATCTAAACCCCTTTTTCTGCAACTAAAATATTCCAAAAAATTGATCAAGTTTTCACCGTTCATTTTTCATTTTAAGTTTGACTTGTCGAATAATAATTTGATCCAAGTTAGTCTAGAATTATATCTCAAATAGATACGGTAAGTTCCTTGCTTTTAAAATTATTTTTTTTTAATTTCAAATTTTTGTCCGGATGCCTAACAAAATATTACTATTTTTTGTATAATGATAATTGAAATATTTCAAATATTCTACAAACTAACGTAGCTTGCAATGAGCGACGATAACTTTCTTTTTTCACCAAATAAGTTTAAAATTAATAAAAATAGGCAATAATTACACTGTGCTTGAATTTCAAACTTTTTTTGCGTGACAAGCTGGGCACCCGGGGGGTAAACCTAATTCGACTATGCTGAATTCATTGGTGCTAGTCCCATTTCAAAGTTAGTCCCCATTTTTGAAATATCGCTTTCGACATATTTTGCCTCTGAGACAAATATTTGTCAAAATATACACTCATATTCACGTTGATAGCTCCTGAACCATTAAGATTTTCGTTATGCTTTCTTCAGCAAAGTTGTTGCGCAAGCCAAGACCAACAACTTTGCTGAATATATCAAGGCCGAAAAACGACATCTACAATAACATTTTTGTGTTATTTTATTTTTTGAAACGCAAAAAAAATAAAATAACACGAAAATGTGATTGTAGATGTCGTTTTTCGGCCTTGATATGTTCAGCAAAATTGTTGCGCAAGCCAAGACCAACAACTTTGCTGAACATATCAAGACCGAAAAACGACATCTACATTCACATTTTTGTGTTATTTTTCCATATGTGTGTGTTTTACTTAGGCCAAGGTGAGCTTGGAGTGGCACTTCCGCACAATTAGACCAGGAGTGCCCCGTTGTGATACCACAGGAACATATTTCCCCTTTACCCCTGTTCAAAACCATTCGGAGCTACGTACGTACAGCAAAATATCTCGCACTCCACATTCAGCGAGATCTGAAAGGCTGGTCACACTGGTCACGCCCAAATACTTATGCCCCCAAGTAGCACAAATGGGTTGGGATAACGTCGTACCGCCGTTAGCTGAATGACTAGTGGTCGGCTAGCCGACGTTGGTACAACGGTATGGTAACGGTGCTACAACGGTATTGGGGAATAAATCTTAGGTTGTTATAACGTCGTAAAAACCACTATTTGTCTTTTCAAATGACTGAAGTTTTAGTTAGATGGGAGTCGCTTATACAACTATTACGTTCGTAAAAACCCTAATTTCGTCCGTCATTCGGATTATATTTTGTGGAGAGGGAACTTTTTTTTTCAATATATCTAAATAATCGTGCTATCTTTTTCATAACATTATTTATTTCTTTTTCTTGTTTTATAAAAAAATACAAATGTCAAATGCTTCTACTTTGAAAGGTTCTTTATAAAAATTAAAATTTATAGAATCATTGTTAAACTAATAATTCAAATTTGGTGTTAATTACGGCTTATTTTTTCAAACAAATTTAGTTTTATAGTAAATATGTACCTGTCTCCCAACTCAAAACTTACGGGCTTCCATAATTTCTTTATTTTAAAACATAAGTTGATATTTCAAAAAAATAAAAATAAATAAATATGATTAAATTACTCTTAAAGCAGAGAAAATCTATTCAAAAACATCCCCGTCATTAAAATTATGATACTATATTGACATATAGTCATGAAAATTATCAAAATAACAAATTTTGTTTTTCAGAAGTAAATAATTTTTAATGAAAGCTAAAGAAAAAATGGCGAGTTTCATAATGTAAATGAAAATGAGAAAAAAGTTATAATAAAGACTAAAAAAACACAAAAAAGTTATTTCAAAATCAAATAAACTATTTTCCCAACAAATTTGTCACTCTGGCAACAACTTGGTTATTTTTTTAACTTAATTGTCAAAATTACTTTTTCTATTGACTTTTAGATTTAAGGGTTTGTTTAAGTAAAATTTCACTTGCCGGAAAAATAATGTCGAATGTTTAAATGGCTTCTTTTTTAATTTAAAATGATCCATATTTAATTATTTATAAATAATAAATTTTTGTACATTTGACGTTTGTCGATGTTTATAATATTCTCAATAAAATTGTCAAGCGAGTCAACAAAATTGTGATACGTGAAAAATGTTATTTCGTCGTCGTGCATATGTCAAATAACTTATTTTAGTTAGATTTCAGTTTTTAAATGACAATAAAGTCGCCAACTGGTCATTAAATATCGGGTAAAACGACCGGTAAACTAAAGAGTCGGCACGTGGGTAAATAATGACCATTAAGTTACAGTAGTCGGATAATAGTTAGAAAATGTGAAATAAGTTGGCCAACTCGATAAAAAATAACTTGATACTGACTGGTAAAAGATACCGTCGTATGGTGGTCGGACCGACCGATAGATAAGAAATTTTAGTTTTAAGTTCAAAATGTCTAATTTTTCATGTTTCTAGCGGTTGCACCGACGTCGGGATTTGGTCATAAAACTATAAAGTTATTTGGTGCTACTTGGGCCTTCTGTATGATAGTGCCGGACACGAGCATAGGATGTTATCTAAAGTCTCTTCTTCCTTTTCGTCCATGCAACTTCTACAAAATCATTCGTCTGTAAACCCAGCCTTCTCGCATGTTCCCCAAAAAGGCAGGGTCTTGTCAGTTTTGGCAAAAGCTTCTCACAGAAGACTCCGGCTCCACCTTGCCGTTTCGAGAAACATAAGTGCACAGGTAAGGCTAAATACAACTGGAATTCGGCATACTTAGGCCAAACAAGACACTCATCTCAGATAAGATACAAAGAACACATCACAAGTACATAAAATCAAGTTTCGTACAACACATAAAAACTGAAACCATACACTAAATTCAATAAAAATATAACCATTTTGCACAGAATCAAAAAAGGACCGAAATTAGACAGGTGTCCCAATTTTACTCATGAGTCATGAGACATTTGTATTCTGCACGTATACGAATTACGGCCAAAATTCACACCCTGAAAATGTACAAAAACAAAAACACCCACAATTTACTTCGCGACAAAATCAACACAAAACCCCAATAAAATTTACGACCTCCATAACTTAAAAACAAAGCAGGTACCAAACAGCAGCGCCTTAGCTACAGTATATAAAGAGCTTCAAAATAGATTATGTAACAGTAGCAGAAAATAAACCGAAGAAGAGATTATTCTTGAAATTGATATTTCTAAAAAAGTTAAAAAATTGGCACAAGAAGTAAGAACTAAAAACTGTAATATACAATTAAAAATAAAAAGTTATTCATCTAAATATATAAAGTGACAAAAGAATACAAAAAATAAAGTGAAAATCGTCTTGTGAATCTGGTGAAATAAATAATATGGATAGGTGTTATAAACTCAAGTGCTTTTGTTATGTGTGTGGAAAATTTACAATTATGAGCAATCGCCGCAAAATAAGTGGTGAAACCGCTGATTTATATCGACTATACTTTTCACAAAATGTTATTAGTGGTGTAAATTGGGTGCCGTCTTTTGTTTGTACAACATGCATTTCCCATCTGCATAGATGGCAAAACACTGGAGCCGCAATGCCATTTGGTGTCCCGATGATATGGATCGATCCACAAGGACATGATGCAGTTCAATGTTATGGGTGCATGAATTATATTTTCGGTACAAACAGAAACAAAAGTGGTTCTTTGACATACACTGCAACGAGAAATACACATCTACCGCTGCCGCATTCAGATGAAATGCCTGTTCCGGAAAGATCAAACCCAACCGAGGATTATTTACCAACAACATTTGAATCAGGTGAAACCGGAGAAACATCTGCATCAATATATCAACCATCAAATGTCACTGCGCCATGCAATCACATTGAAATCTCGCAAAGTCGTTTGGATATTATGGTACGACGCCTGAAACTATCTCAGCGGCAAGCCATTCTTTTGTCAAAGGATTTAAAACAAGTGAACATTTTGGCTCCAAATGTTCGGATATATGGAGCAATAAATCGTCATCGTCATTTTACGAATTTTTTCAAATCAATTGAGAATAATTCACTCGCTTTTTGCACTGATATCCGAGGTTTGGTATCCACAATGCACAATGCATATAATCCTGAAGATTGGCGATTGTTCATCGATTCCTCTAAAAGCAGCTTGAAGGCAGTTCTCCTTCACGTTACCAACTCAAGGAATTCCATTGAACAATCACCAGCCGAATCCGATGAGCACGGCGAGCGTTTTCACCAAGTGACGGCAAGGCTCGAACATTGGTACAGCGGCAAAAAGCTAGATGCACTCTTGGGTGACATTTGTTGGAATTTGCAAGAGGAAGAAGAACCCGAAGACGACACGAACAAATCAGAAAATTAAAATTAAAAGTTAAGAAAAATGTAAATTATTTAGGAAAAAATTGAGAAAAATCACAATAAAATCAACTGAATCAATCTAATTTTCTGTTAAATAGTTTCTATTGTATCTATATATGTCGATGAGGTGTTTATTCGATCAATTTAAATTCAATAAATGGACAAAAAATGATAAAAAACATGTTTTTCGTCGAGACAAATATTTGTCAAAATATACACTCATATTCACGTTGATAGCTCCTGAACCATTAAGAATTTCGTCATGCTTTCTTCAGCAAAGTTGTTGCACAAGCCAAGACCAACAAGTTTGCTGAATATATCAAGACCGAAAAACGACATCTACAATCACATTTTTGTATTATTTTATTTTTTTGCGTTTCAAAAAATAAAATAATACAAAAATGTGATTGTAGATGTCGTTTTTCGGCCTTGATATGTTCAGCAAAGTTGTTGGTCTTGGCTTGCGCAACAACTTTTCTGAAGAAAGCATAACGAAAATCTTAATGGTTCAGGAGCTATCAACGTGAATATGAGTGTATATTTTGACAAATATTTGTCTCAGAGGCAAAATATGTCGAAAGCGATATCTCGAAAATTGGGACTAACTTTGAAATAGGACTAGCACCAATGAATTCAGCATAGTCGAATTAGGTTTACCCCCCGGGTGCCCAGCTTGTTGCATTTTTCATCTAGCACAGTGTTATTAAATGTTAGTCATTGGGACAAAATTTTGTGCAAGAGAATAAAAAATAAAAAATTGTAGCTTTAAAATGGCACAGAATCGTTCGCAAAAATGTTATTTAAAAAGAAAACAGGACGAAGATAAATATAAAATATATTTAGAAAAACAAAACGAAAATTTAATAAAGAATACCGCGCTCGAAAAGCAGAGAAAATTGCTAATAATTCGGAGTTATTGACTATTATCCGTAAAAACGAGAGGGAGAAAAAACAAAAATTCCGGGAAAATTTAAAACAAAGGAACCAAAACATTGTGGATTATCGAGAAGCTGATTACAAGTGTCCCCAAACCTTAGGCAAAGCACTTGCGAAAGTAAGAAAGGCTTTACCAGCTACACAGACTCAAAGGGAAAGTGTGATTTCAAAGATTGCTGCAGAAGTATTTCCAAACGGAGTTTCAAAACAGCAATCCGGTCGTAACACAGGCTTATATGCCCAAACTAACAAAATTGTGTTTGAATTTTATAACAAGAATGATATAAGTCGAGTGTCACCATCTAAAAACGACCTAAAGTCGGTAAAAGACAGCCAGGGAAACCGAATTCTTATACCTATCAGGCACATGATGTTTAGCATAAAAGAGGCATTCGAGTTATTTAAAGACGATAATCCAAATTGTGCAATTGGAATATCAAAGTTTTTCAAACTACGTCCTCCAGAGATATTTATATCTAAAATGCCTCATAACGTTTGTGTTTGTCCGACACATGCCAATGCAGAATTTATTTTGACGTCTTTAGGAAGAGTATTTAAAGATTTCCCCAAAACTCTGAAAAAACTTGTGTCTGAAATATGTTGCAATAATTATAACGAAAACTGCATATTGGGCGTTTGCGAAAAGTGTTTTGAAATCGAGGATTTATTCCCAATTAAGTATACGGTTACTGATGCTTCATGGAAACAGTGGAAACTTGTGGAAAAGCAAATGAAAATTGAGACTTGTTCTGGATCCACTGATGATTTGTTAAACATTTTAAAATGTAATCTTTCGAAATTTAAAAAACATTTTTATATTAAAACTGTACAATCGCTTCATTTCGATAAATTAATAAATGATATAAAACCGTTTGAAGCACTTCTTCAGGTATCTTTGAGTATTACTTTTCTAAAATTTCTAAAATTCTGTACTTAAATCAACATAATTTATTTTCAGATCGACTTTGCCGCAAACTATAAAACAATATATCAAAATGAAATTCAAGCTGCTCACTTTAGTTATAACCAAATAACTTTATTTACAGCTTGTGTTTGGACAAAAACGGAAACAATTTCCTATGCAATAGTAAGTGACTGCTTATGTCACGATAAATTATCAGTATGGTCATTTATAAAACATATTATACAGTTGTTAAAACAACGTTTTCCACATCTATGCTATATTCACATTTTTTCTGACGGAGCAGTTCAACAATTTAAAAATAGATATAGTGTTTCTAATGTATTATTCGCTGAATCTGATTTTGGAGTACCCATCGATTGGAATTTTTTTGCAACCAGTCATATGGTAAGGGAGCTGTAGATGGCATTGGAGCGACAGTAAAACGAAAAATAACTTCTCTTTTTAAAGCGAATTCTTTTGAAATTTCTAACGCCACTGACTTTTATGATTGTGCATCGACAAATATTAAACGAATTGATATTCACTTAATTACTGAAAAAGAAATTAATCAAAATAAAATCCAGTTAGAGAAAAGGTGGAAGAATCTTCCTAGAATTCCTAAATTACATTCACTACACTATTTTAAAAAGACAAGTGAAACGGAGATTTCGGTGTCCTTCACGGTACAATCGGAACAAACGTCTGTTAAAATAATTTAATTTTTATTTCTATTTTCTATATTCTATGTTTTTGTCAAAATTAATGAAATATGATGGAATAAAAATTTATATGAAGTTAATAAATTTAGTTTTAAAAATCTTAAAAATACAATAATGAACTTATGGTGTACCTATATGAGATCAAATTATTTGTGTCCCAATGACTAACTTTTTTTGTCCCGATGACTAACATAATTATTTTTTGTTATATTAAGCAAATTTTAGATAAAGTAGCATAATATATTTCAAACCTTGATTTGTTAACCAGCACATATCTGAGCTAAAAGTTAAGTACATACTAATTTCATATTGGTTTCAAAAGATCTCGCAGAAAAATGATAAAATGTGAGTGGATGTCGAACTATTAAGATTTTACGGTCCCGATGACTAACAACAATTTGTACATAATAAATTATCATTTATTAAGTCAATATCGATATTTAAAACTTAACAACGTATCTAAACCGTGTACAATGCCTGAATCTGATTTACTGGCCAGACACTTTTGGAAAAAATATTTGTTTCTGAGCTATTTTTACAAAAGAAAAAATTTAATTGTTTCTAAATGTTCCAATGACTAATTTGGAATTCCCCATATATAAAGATTAGACCAATTCAAAATGATAGGAAAAAATGAAAATTATTTTCACAAATTTTAGCGAAATCTACTAGATAAATATGTAGAATTTTCTGTAGTTTACTTGATAAGAAATTAGCTTAAAGTATTTTAAAAAATAGATACAAATAACTATAATTATGATTTGATAGGTAATATAACGTGAAATAAAATAGAACAATAATTAGTTTAAATAATGAAAAAGATACCCGTATAATATTTTGAAGCAATCCATGATATAACAAAGAACTTCCACCGTATTACTATTTAATTTTGTCAATGGGCGCTTTCAGGGCACCCAACAGTTGGGAACATGTTGAGTAAAATCGCGGCCAACGCTATGAAAGTGTTTAGCACTAGGAAATTTTAAAATCAAACTGGTGATGATTTTACTAATCATGATAAGAGACCTGAAAGCGCCCAATATCGATTATATTCCATATGATTTTCGGTTGTGAATCATCTTTAATTTTAATATAAATGTTATTGTGACGAAACCAGCAGAATTAGATTATATTGTTTTTTTTAAACCCAGAAGCTGTTTCATAATGTTGGTGTTGGTAGGTGATAGCTTGTCACGCAGGTTTATTGTTTGTTCACCGTTCGATGATGTAGGGTAAAGCTGCTTTAATTTTAGCGGACCATTGTTGCGAACTTGAAGCATAACATGATCTTTAGATTCAATATTTTAGAATTTTATATAAAACTGGTTGTAAACTCCTCTGCCACTGCGGCCGCTACGTAGGGTTTTCGTTGATTTCTTATATGCCGATTCAGTATTGTCTAATCCAAAGTTGTATACAGAGTTTAGTTTTATTAGAACTTCAAACATTTCAAAGCGATTTGTTGTAGGAAATTAATCTGAGACTGCAAGTTAGGAATGCAGGTTCCGTTGGCATCCATTTTGTTCTCGATGCCATCAATTCTTGAGTGAATTTTGTTTATTTCGCCTTTAATCTCACTAACAGATAACTCTAGTACTTTTTTCGTATCGATAATTTTTGTTGTTAATTCTTGTGGTTATAGATACTAGTTTCCACTAACTTTGAAATAGCCTGCATTATGTCCGAAGTCGACGGCTCGTTGATTTTAAGAATGTTTTCTAATGGCATAATGGTAGATAAATAAGATCGTGTGTGTAAATCACTGATGTATATTGCTTAATAGTAGAAGCACAGTTGTTGGACGGTACCACAAATGCAATACTATGCGTTCCGTACCTTAGCCGTTAAACTAAAACACAAGGCAGCAGTATAAAGAATCCGGAATAACTTCTCTTGTCACAAAATCACTTAAACTATTAATATTATGAAGTTTATATAAACGATATGAATTGTAGTTACTAAAACACAGAACGAGTTACAAATTAACTAACTTTCGATACAATACTTTGAAAAAAGCAAAATATTTTTATCTAAATGGTATATTCCAATTGGAATTTTTATTAATTTTGTAAAATGAAATTCCCAAATAAGCGACGAACCCGATTTTATTAAATTAATACAATTTTGATTTTGTTTTTTTCGCAACAAAAACTGACCCATTGATGACCAAACGTAAAAATGTTGTGACCAATCCTGATTTAACGATTACCTAACGAAATTTGATAAAAACGGTATGATTTTCTTGCAATGAGGATTTTTTTTTTTTTTTGAATTTTCCATTATTTATTTACCGTTTAATCGTAAGTGACCAAACGATAAAAACTAGTGACCAATCCTGACCAAACGAATTCAATCATCACTTTTTACGTAATTGCGTTTGAACGCCATTTTGAATTTATTCTACATGGATTAATCATAATAATTCATAAAATAACTTTTAATAAAAAAGTATGCATTTTAATTGAATTTCAGTGCTTTTTGAGTATTCAGCAGTTTGACAAAACACCGTGAAATAATTGCGTTTTGACACCATTTATTAATTGTTTAATTTTCTATTTTAAAATATCATAAAATACTCGAGCTAAAATCTATAACGTCATATGAAAACGTCATTTATTTTCAATAAACCGTTTCGTTTGCGCTCCTGGACATAAGACCGGGAGATATATACCGGGTGATTTTTTAAGCTGAAATTTTCAAATATCTCGAAAAATAAGCACTCTACGAAAAAAATGTCCTCTATCAAAATTTAATCATTCCGGGGGTGGAGGGGGGGGGGGACATAGATAGTGCTAAAATAGTACCTCTCCCCCTTCTTGTAGGTGAGGCGGACGTTAGTTTGAAATTAATATAGAAACCCCTATTTTTTATTGCAGATTAAAATTCTACGGTTTAAAGTACGTAGGATTTCTTTGAAACATTTGTTTCATGATAGATGGCGCTGTAATAACGATATTAATTTTTTTCGATTTCTCCTACAGAGAACCTATGTATACGATTCTGCAATACGTTTGAATTAAAATTAACACGTTTTCAATGTAAATACTTGAAATTAGTCTTAACCCTCTAATGCCACAATTTTTTTCGGGGCGAAAAATCACAACAAAGTAATTTGAATACCATACTTGTACACAAATCCAATTTCAGAAATTAAATTTGGCATAATCCTGACCTTGTACAGGAAAATATTAAAATCCGCCTACAGGCGGATCAGGGTCGAATGTTAACAAAAAAAATACGGTTTGTAGTGGAATTAAGAATACATATTTATTGTTAGAAAATAATACTTTACAGCATGTTAATGCTTATGGAATTCAAAAAAACAATTTTTAGTGAATGAATTGCATAAATTTAAATTACATTTTTTGCAAAATGATTGGGTTTCAGATTTACAGTTTGTCATTTTGCACATCTTTCTGTCCGATCTATCTAAAAATATACACCAATGCCCTATTTGGTCGTATCTGAAATTGTCTACGGGCATGTATGGCTTCTTTAGTTTGGCTGAAGGCGGTGATTCCGAAAAAGATGGTCGACTACGTTTCGCTGGTTGGACAGTGCCCATCACACAAAGGGCTTCTGCTACTTCAGTACGAAAATCAGGAAGCTGTTTTTTAGTGTTTCCTTGAAGACGATGATACAAAACGTAGGCAATGACCATCGCTAAATCCAATAGGTGAAAAAAAAAATTCTGTTTATCCATTTCCTAGTCTTCATTCGAATGCGGTAGCGGCTAATAAGACTGTCCATTAAATCGACCCCACCCATGTGCTGGTTGTATTCCTTAATGATAGCGGGACAATCGATTTCAATATTTTTGTTATTTATTCGATCCCATCGTATGGCTTTTTGAGGTGATTGCTCCAGTTGTCGCGACAAAAATGGTTTGGTCCCAACGTAAGACGAAAGTAATCGGACAGTTTTTGTATCACGCCACAAAACATTGGTAATATCCAAACCATAAGCTGTGCCAACGTATTCTTCAGAATATCCACGCTCAACTTTGTTTTTTGGTAGCTCCAATTCGGAGGACAGTTTGATATTTGGCACACGATTTGCTCGCACTGTTCCCAAACTATAGATGCCACGGCTTCAAAGGTATACCAGCAAACCGAGCGAGGTATAAAAGTTGTCGAAATAAACAATGCGGTTGATATTATCTGTGATGTCTTTTGACAGACGAACAACGACATTCGACGCGGCCCCTAGATCCGGTATATTCTCAGAAATTACATTATCGCCAGCACCCGAATAAATTTCAAATGCATAGGAATACCCTGATGAATCGCAAAGTGAGAAAATTTTCGTTCCCCATTTATGTGGTTTGGACGGCATATATTGACGTGTCGGATTTCCTCCCATTTTGGTGGCACACGCATTGGGATGGAAACAAATAGTCTATTGAAATGTTTTATGAGCGGTCGTATTTTATACAGCCGACCATAGCCCGGTTGATCTTTTGAAATCGCAGCTGAGTTATCATTGAAATGCAACGCGTCTCTTCGAACCGATGGCGAGTCATAGATTGTCTTACGGCTTCCATTGAATGTCTCCCCCATTAAGCTCGAACGTTTGGAAACCGATATACAGACATAAAAATTAGGATGCCGATAAATTTTAGAAGTTCTGATTCTTCAGTGATGAATCGTGTTTAAATATTAGTTGGCCGAGCATATAAAATCATTTGATCTGCTAGGTACCGAAGAAAATCACTGGCTAAAAAATAGCGGAAGCAGTCATAATGTGTTTTCAACACTAGTAATTCAGTTGGTAGCTCCTTTTGACCATGAAAAATGATTTCATTTAAATGAAGTTGTAGCTTTTTCTTCTTCCAAATTATTGATTTGAATTCCGGTGAGCCATTTTTTACTTCGCTTATATGGCCATTGAATGCACCACAAGAAGCACCAGTAGGGACATCTTCCTCGTGTTGTAATTCAGTCTCTTGAGGACATTTCTTGAACCGAGAAGTATTTGGATGTCGAGTAGATAGATTGATAGTAGCTGAAGAAGTTGATATATAAGATTCAATAGGTGTTTGAGCTTGTACAGAAGAGTTCGCTGAACATGCCTCGTCGTCATTCCTATTCAAAATCATCCGGTTTGCTTCAGTACAATTCTGTGTAGTGTTAATCTGCTGGTTGGTGGGTAATTCTGTCTCAATAAATACATAATCAGGGTCGGCAATATCGCCATCACTATCGAAATCTTCGGCTCCATCTTCACTTCCAGTTTCTTCATCATCAGTTGGAACCGACTCCATCATATCAATAATATCATTTTCCGTCATTCTCGAAAGATCGTAATATGTTTTACAATGTGCCATGACTAATAACAAAAGAAATTAAAGATCACACAATAAAAAATACAAAAGAAAATCATAACACGAATAAATCATGTGAAAAACTGTAAGCGCCAGCATTTTGGCCATACAACCCGAGTCCGCCTACAGACGGTTTCAGGTGATAGTGTATTATTGATAACAAACAGTAATATTTTCTGTTATTTAAGCACTGTTCAAAAGATAACTCTTTTTTCTACTCACCAGTATTTTTTTCACAAGAATCGTATAACAATTACTAATAATATTTTATTGTTGAAAGTCCCGTTTTTCACACAAATAATTATTTCGTCAGTTTTCGTCAAAAATTTACTTTGAACTGATTTAAAGGAAAAACGAAACAAAATATAATATTGCTGAAAAAACCAATGAATAAAGCGGAATTGCGATTACAGTTTTAGTGTTTGTTTTCGTTAAAAAAAATATACATGTGTGGATTAGAACGGTTTAGTTTAAGTCCGTGTTGAGGCGGACTAGAGCAGTAGAGGGCTAAACAAATTGTATTTCTTAAATTTGGGACAATTCCGACAATTTCCTATCTGTATATGCTTTGTTAATCTGCTTCAATTGCTCTCGTTCGCTAGTACACAACCATTGTATACAAATTCAATGGTCTCTTCTGTTTGTTCTTGGTGGATATTGGTTTACATTCTCACTGTCTTGGGTTTCCTGATATTTATTTTGAGGCCATCTGTTTAGCTAGATGTGATAGCTTCTGTACTATGTTGCATGTTGGCATGTTCGCGTGTTAGCAGTGATATGTCATCTGCGTAATCCAGATCAATGAGTTTCTCCGTTAATCTCCACTGGATGCCATGGCGGCGCGCTACATATTGATGAATTTTTCAATTTCTCCCGCATATTCCGCCGCGCCTCTTCTGCTGCCTTGAAAACCTTTCCAGTGTATTGCCTACGATCACCCCTTTAAAATTGTCTTCGGTGTCGGTATGTGTCATTTTCATTCCGGCCGTAAAGTGAAGGATAAAGTTGGGGAAAAGTCTTACTACATTTTATTGTTTAAAATAGTTGTGTAAAATTATGTGTACAGTAGACTCAGTATTAAGTCAAATTCTCGTTTGGATGATTTATAAGTCAATAAAATATTTTTTTTTTTTTGCAAAATATGATTTTACTCATCAACATAGTTTCTTTCAAGAGTGATACATCAATGCCAACACTTCTCTATATGCTTTTTTTTTTGTAGAGTGATTTATCTTTGCCCTCAAAATACACGTATGTTTCGGCTAACCTTCATCCTTTGATGCAAATATCTTTCGCTGATCTGTAGATTATGGTCAATGAGGTCGAATTCACTTCATGCAATTTGTGCCATAGTAACCAACGACTTGTGGCACGACAACTTCACTATTGTCTTGGTGAAAAGCCTTTTTCTTTCGCATTTGGCCGTTTATCGCAATTTCTTTCTTTAAACGTCATCTAATATTCGCTGTTGATGATCTTTCCTTTCTCGAAATAGTTGGCGAATAAAATACCTTGCGCATCCCAAAATACGGAGGCCAAAACCTAATCGGCCCAGACAGTTGGTCACTTTGGACGCTGGACCGATTGCTGGATCCACGTTTCATCCGTTGTTACATACCGATGCAGGAGAACCTGTGCATTACGATTAAACATAGGAAATCCAAATTTATCGAAAATTTCATTTATTGGTTTCGGTATTTTTTTTTTCTTAATTTACCGGTTTCCCGGTAAATTTCGGTAAGTTTTTAATCTACAAAAACATCATTGAAACATCTAATATATCTTAATTATTTACTTATTATTTTTGTTTTTTGAGAAAAAAGACATTTTTAAGTTAAAATTTCATTTTTGTTCATAATATTACATAAAAGTACTTAGCAACAATACAGTTAATTCAAATTCAAATTTATAGAGTTCAGTCTCATTGATTTTCTTATAGAAAAAAATAACAATAATAGAATAAATAAAAACAATCTATTTTATAAATTTAATTTATAAATATCGTTTTGTTATGGATATGTTTGTAAACATATCCATAACGAAATTTTTCACAGTTTTTCTGATTTTTGCTATTATCGGATATAATTGTTGAACTGTTTCGAAATTTTCTTCATGTTCATTTAATCCTGGAAATATTTCCATGTAATCTCCATTTTCGCAATCACTTTCAGTTTTGCCTTCACTATTATCATCCTCGTTTGAATGAGCTAGCTCATCCGCATTTGTTTGAACGTCAGCAAATCCGTTTTTGTTGTACAATACTTTAATCAGCGCCAAATGAATTCCATGTGCGAGACACAATTATGAATAAGATTCATGTCTTTTCCAACTCGTATCATTACTGCTGCTCCGTCAGTAGACATTCGAATTATTTTGTTGATTTCCAGGTGAAACTCATTGAATTTGGTTTCAACTGTCTCAAAACAATTCTTAGCAGCAAATGAGTCTTTGATACGAGCGAGCCCTAAATTCCAAAATTTAGTTGTGCCATGAACATTAATATTTATATACTTTCGATTTCGTAATGACGTCCATTCATCAAACCTAAGGCTCAATCCTGCATCTTTTTTACTTAAATATTCTAGGATATTGAGTTTCACCTCTTTTTTAATGCTGGCACCGTAGTTCATTACAATTTCTTTGATTGAAGTTGCGGATGAAGGAACGTATTTTTACAAATACCTTTATTTATCAATAGTTTTCTTAAATCGTAGGATGAGCAAAATTTTACAAATGGTATTCCATCCAAATCAACCATTCTGGAAATAATGGCAGGAAATCATCAATCTTTGGTTTGAAAAATTTTGTTATGGTTCCACTACTGGTACACGGTATATTCTTATTTTCTGATGGATTCGAGCCAAACTCTTTTGTAGCTCTTTTTAACAAATTTATGTTATGTTGCGACTTCAAGTGCGAATGTAGCCCGCTTGTTGAACCACCTCCAGTTTTTAAAATTTTTGGGCATTTCAAACAGCTTGCCTCATCTTTATTTAATTTTTTAAAATAACTCCAGATGTTTTTGTTTGATTCTTTTTGTACATCCATAACACTTAAATAAGATTTACGGGGTAGCTAAACGTTCATTAAATTATTGTTAAATTAAATAAAACTTACCTTTGAAGAAAAAAAATTGTTTTTTTTAGATATGTACTTATATAAAAAGGTAACGTTATTTTCTTATTGATTGAATTTAAACTATATCTAACTAAAACCGATCAAAAGCGTTCGTACTGACCGATCACTGAATACTGATGACTTGAATGAAAAAGTGTAAATAAAAAACATAATTCAATGCGTTATTTATTGATATGTGTGGTAAATTGGTACATTGTGTGTTACTATTTTAATTTATTATGTGAATATGCCATTCGGATGATGATGTAGCGATGGATTGCACTAATATAATATGAGCACGTTTCGAATAGCGGTACTCTCGCCATTTTAATGTATTTTTGGTAGCACGAAAATTGGTCGTAAATTGTTATTTTGTATATATATATATATATATCATGTAGAGCAGGGATTTTGCTTGAACTGTAAGGAATCTGAATGTATGTATGTATGTTTGTATATATTTGTGTGTGCGAGTGTATATATGTGTGTTTGTGAATATATATATATATATATATGTATGTGTATATACATTATGAATATGTATATACAGTGGTGTGCAATAGGAGCTAATCTTCTTGATTGGGAGAGTTAACAAGTATTTGACAAGGGAGAGTATTTTAAAAATTCCAAGAAAAATTCAATACTATTATCCCTATTCTAGTTTGTATCATACTGATGCTGAATTCACGGAACGGGATTATTTTTTATCCAACTTTTTAGCCAATCAATCGCCCATTTTGATCGCGGTTTAGTTGAAATATTTCCATCTTATGAGCAAATAATCTAAGTCGTACCAACATAGTAACAAAAATAACCGGAAGTATGAGCAATATTTTTGCTCAACTGTTATTTGTTGTTGTTTATTCGTGACATTTTTGGAATGAATTTCGCCTTAAATAATTTAATTTAAAGTTAATATATAAAATAAATGGAATAAATATGCGAGATGCATTTATGTAAAACAATTAGGATGAGAACCAACAATTTTATTTTGCTGCAACTGTTGGTCTATAAATTATTTGATAATTTATAAATTGTGATGTGTGTATAAAACTGAATATTGTGTATTTGTAATCCCCAGACATACGTTCTTTCGATTAAATTAAAATAAAGCCCCAACTAATCGTAAACAAAGCAGAAATTTTGAAAAAAATACAAAACAACAGAAAACATATCGCACATCCTTTTAATCCTCGTCAGGCGGCATAGATACAATTGTACCTTTTCTGTTTTTAAATATTAATAAGTCTTCTTGTAGAAGCCGGAGCGAGTTAAAGCTTTGTGAGATCTCTACATTTTAATAATGTTTAAATTCCAAATATTATCTATATACAAAAATTATGCCTACAGTGACGATTTTCATATATAATATATGAAAGTACAATTGTACGTCTGCCGCCTTTTAGCGTTGTATAATTATGCCGCCGGACGAGGGTTAAATTTTGTATGCCAATACATTTCTAAAATTTTTGAAATGGAATTGCTAGAATTATTTAGTTTATCGGGTGGCTGAAAAAAGTAAAGTTTTGACTGTAACAGTTCTGGAGATAAAGCATTCAAAATTAAATAAATTATTAGGTCACTCAATCAGTCCCGAGGCTGATATATAGTCCAATGTAAAATTCCTAGAAAAGTGTTTAGAAAGTATCAACGCTACTTTTATAATTTTCAAAATAATGGAAAACATTAATTTCGTGTGTTGATGAAACCGATAAATTTGGCAGTTACTCCAGAATTGAAAAAAAGGCACAAAATATTTTTGGAAGACCGTAAAGTGAAGTTACGTGAAATAGCTGGCACTTTAAAGATATCGAAAGGCAGTGTATTATTTTGTACGAACATTTGTCCATTAGAAAGCTGTGTCCAAAGTGCGTGCCACACTTGCTCACATTGGACCAAAACAACAACGCGTTGATGATTCAGAGTGATATTTGGAGCTGTTTAATTAGGGAATCCAATACCGGTTTTCGGTAGACCGGTAAACCGGGTTTGCCATAAATTTTTAATTACCGAAAAACTGGTAAATTTTCAAAATTTTACCGAAAAATAAAAAATTCATTTTTATATTAGACTTACATAATTATATTGTATTTCAAGTTGGATTCACGGAACGAGATAAAAAAAAGCTGGTTTTTTCTACCAACTTTTGCTCAAAAAATTTGTCTACGGTTGTTATGTAAGTCATATCGCACATCCTCTAAAAAATGTCATAACACAAAAAAACAGTTTTGAGATAAATGCATTTTAAATTGCTAACGCTACTGTGATACTGAGATTATTTATTTTATAAAGCTAATAATGAATAATCTCAGCATCACAGTAGCGTTAGCAATTAAAAAAAATTAAAATGCATTTTTCTCAAAACTGTTTTTTTGTGTTGACAGTTCTTAACCCTCGTCCGGCGGCATAATTATACAACGCTAAAAGGCGGCAGACGTACAATTGTACTTTCATATATTATATATGAAAATCGTCACTGTAGGCATAATTTTTGTATATAGATAATATTTGGAATTTAAACATTATTAAAATGTAGAGATCTCACAAAGCTTTAACTCGCTCCGGCTTCTACAAGAAGACTTATTAATATTTAAAAACAGAAAAGGTACAATTGTATCTATGCCGCCTGACGAGGGTTAATTAGGTCTCCGAATGAGTTCTTTAAAACCCAAGATTCGTAAGCTATGATTAAACAATTAGTTCTGTTACGTATTAAATGTCTAAATAAAATTAAGGTGAATTAAACCACTCACCATGTATTTGTTAATTTGATATGGGAGCAAGTAATTAGCGCGTATATTTTTTTTTTCTATCGGGCGGGAAACTATTACACCCTTTTTACATTTCATATATGCGCACCATGCCAAAGAGTTATATCATATACTATATTACAGTTTCGTTTCTTTTACTATTATTTATTTTCAATACGCCATAAACTGACCTAGTTTTAGTTACAAACGAATAAAAACAAAAATAACAATAACACAAAATATCGAAATAGTTTTTACTTTAACTATTTATTATTAATTTTTTTTTTTTTTTTATTTTCAGGTGAGTTAATTTATTACGTTGTGCAAAAATCGTACTGCTGAGTGTGGTAAGGTTTAAATTTCGTTATTATTGAATTACGTTGAATTAGGATTTATTTATTTAAATTTGGAACAAGCTGATGCAAGGATCTTGATAATTTCAATGCCAGTTTATAAATAAATCCAATTGTTTTGGCCGAATGAACATACGTTATAATCAATATCGTATGGTAGATATTTTTAGTACAGTATCTATAAACTAAATATACTAGAGTATGCAGTTACCTTGAACAATACATAGGTATTAGTATAAGGTACGGGAGGACTTAAATAAAATCATCTTCGTCTTAAAATTTAGGTCGAAAATAAATTAAAAGCAGGAGGAAGGAGATGCAGTAACTTCTCGTGTGTTCGTGACAGTTGGCGTTAGCCAATACCAATCCTGTTGACTAGGGGCAAAACCATATCAAATAGTCACTCGAGTTAATGTTCGCACATTTGCCGAGCTCCCCCTTTAACTGTAACATATACGTAGACGCAATTTATCGAAAAATCACAGATAGTGAAATCATTGCCAATTTGCTTTGAAGTATTCATAAAATTTAAAATTATATAATGTTGGCCGTGATTTTGCTAAACACCCCAGTTCAAATATGTCAACATACATGTGAATATTTTTTTGTGTATACGACGTACGTAACTATTTTGGATGGTGACTAATTTATGATAGATCGCAATAGTTTCTGAAATGACTGTCCATGTTCGACCACAAGTATATAATGCATTTCTTTTTTCATGACAAAGTCTTAAGTGAAATATGTATGACAGATCATCGATGTTTCTCATCCTGTCACACTTTTTAATAAGGCATTTCATATTCTCTCGATGTGACAACGCCATCGATTAATATTTTTATTTTTTGCTAATTGGTAAGTGAACATTTTATAATTTTTTTTATTCTGAAAATTTTAACATAACCAAATTTGTTTATTTTTTATGGTCGATAAAATAGTTTGCCCATTTGTGCGGCAACATTTACGTACTATTAGTTTATTAAAAAAAAATTAGAAATGTTTTCATTTAATTAAAATATTTTTTTTACATATGGCCTACATAAATTTATCTCAGACATTTCATATATGATTAATTATAGATGTATCACTAACAATTCATCCCTGACATATAACATACGATTCATCTATGACTTCTCATATACGACTCATCCCATACAAGTCATAAACGATTCATCTCAGACTTGTTACAAACGAAAAAAGTCCCATTTACTGATAAATGTCTATATACGTGTCATGCTTGCCTGTCGCGGATGAGTCATAGGTGTGGGTCGTTTCTATTTCTTACCTTTTTTTAAATATGTATGAAAAACAGAAAATATAAGTTTTAGTCGATATTTCATGGTATCTTGACTAATTGACGACAAGTCACATTAGCTTAAATGATTCGTCCAATGAACGTTAGACGACTAAGTAGTGTAACACATGTCATATACATTTCTTCTTTCATGACAATGTCCTAAGTGAAACGTGTATGACAAGTCTTCGATGTTTCTCATTCTATCACGTATTTTGTACTATATATGTATGTGTATGTACGAGTATCTGTGGTTAGGTAAAACATGAACAAATTTGATTTCGTTTCACGTTCTCCCGTTGTGACGACATCGATATTATTTTCATTTTTTGGATTGCGGTAAGTTTACTTAACGTTTTGTAATTTCGAAAAATTTTGACATAACCAAATTTTTTTTATTTCTTATGCTCGACAAAAAGGCAAAGTTGCTATAATTGCATTACTAACACATAGCTGGGGAAATCATTATAATATTATTTAAGGCGGCAGCCAGAAGTATTGAAATTCCCTGTTTAACTGCCACTGCAAGAGATTTTATTTTTTTTAACCATACACCACATAACAGCAACGAGAACTGCGGAAGGAATAAATAAATTGCCATGTAATGGAGGTAGTCATGTACGTATAACGTCGGTTGTTGATGTTTTAGTTGTTTTTTATGTTGTGTGTCTCGATGACCTTAATTTCTGAACAGGTTATTGCCAACATAGATTTAATTCTTGTAGTCAATTCACTTAGATTTAAATCCACCATTCCACACTTTCATTCTGTCGTGATTCGTTCCTCGTATCCTGCCCCTTCGTAGGTAAGAACTAATATTTTTTAACAATTTTTTTTTTGAATCTAGTGATTCTCGCACTACTACAAATATAAAATATTTTAATCTCTTCGTGCAGTATTTTCGTCAGGCTCTCCTAGCTCGAGGACCATTTCTGTCAGCCAATAACAAGCCTTTCTCACGAACTTTCATCACCAATTATACTATAGTGAAGCCGCTTGGTGCTCTTTCACAACCCATATTTCTTTTCAGAATTTGCACGGTTTCGGCTTCACAATACTGGCTTTGAAAATAAATTTTCAATATTTCGAAAGCTCTTTAAGTGAAAACATAAGTAGCTACAATAAGTAGCTCTGGATGGTTTCAGCGGGAGTAAGGAGAGATTGGATTCTGTGGTATCACAATAGGCCATTAGTGAAACCTAAGTGAAAACATGATCGTGACGCGGAATATCAGACTGACGAGCTGTCACAATTTCAAGCGAATCGTTCAAAAAGTATTTCCATAGCCTATCATTTATAAACTACCCAATAGATGGCCTACCCCACATAATCAGCGAATGGCGGAACAAGATTCAGTATCGATGATTCCTTTGTTTCCCATCTTTTTTATAATTGATATGGAGTTGCCGTATTTTCTCTGCTACTGCTTCTTGTTATTTCAAAAGTGTGTCCAAATCCATCTTTATCGACTGAAGCTTGTTGTTTGTGGAGACCAATTATTATTTTGTTGTTGTTATTTAAATGCATTTGGTGATTAGTTGGTTCCTATTTAATCTCGAACGACAAACGTGTGCTATATGTCTAAAGAATTTTATATTTTTGTTTATTAATAGATTACCACGGATGGGGTCTATTAATGAGAACTAGCACTTGTGTTGGAATTTTAATTTATTTGTTTTATTTTTACCTAAAAGGTATAAATTATACATAAAATTTCCGCTATTTAACCAGTTTATAAGAAATAGAAAAAATACAAAAAAGGTTCAAATTTAATATTTACTGCATTAGTGTCGGGGGTCCGGAAATATTTCAGACATATTGATATTCGGCATATTGTATCCTCAACATTATATCTTTATTCGTTTGAGTGGTGTGTGTCAAGTAAAAATCCGCAGACTATCTCTATCAGGACAGCTTTGACGCTAAGGCAAATAAAGAGATACATATGTGTGTCTTTAGGTTACTCACTTTTGGATCTTTCCTCACCTATTCGAATTTATTGGCTCGTAAGTCAAAATCATTGGATATTTATAAGTCGCGTTTGGTTTCGCAAGCCTATACTACACCATGTTTGTTTGTGAATGGACTTGGTGATTTTAGTTATGTTGGCACACACTATATCATTTTGACAGCCCTATTACAAAATGACTTGCCTCAAACAATCCTTCCCGATTTAATGTATTTTCAGTTAAATGCGAAAGCCTTTAAACTGCTTAACGTGCACTGTGTTTGCATTGCAATTTTCACTCGCTTATATAGCATATTATATGTGCATCGCTGTTCGGGGTTATTCCATTAGTGTTATTTGTAAACTTTATTTGTGTCTCTGGAAATTATCCGTTTGGTTTCGGTGGATTATTCAACCACACGAAATCCTCATTTTGGAATTCACGGTTGTACAGCGGTTTGATCATTATGCATACTGTATCGTAGATGTGCTACTTTGTATTCACTGCCTCTTTTTTGTGTGACTAATGAGTCGTTTGGACTCATTTATTAATGCCCTCTGCAAGTGGCTCATCCTATTTTTAATTATTTTTCTGCTTTGTCACTTTCCAGCATTTTGCCATCTCTACACCTTCGCGTACCATGATAGCAAGTCTCTCAGCTATATTTTCGTTATTGATCCAAGAATAAGACCCTGGTTCTGATGGGCAACGGTGCCTATATTACTGCAACATCATCCGTATCAACCAGTCTTTCAGTGAACAGACCTTCCTCAACAGTGTTGTTTTCCCCATTCTTCGTCATGGTTCGGTAGTAATATTTTTCTGGCTTGTGTATAGTTTGCAAGACATTTAATGTAATGCTTTTTGGACTATTGTGAAATACTCCAATGTCACCAAAAGTTGAATGTTCCTAATTCTTCCTATTTTGTAAACCAGTCCCATCGGCATGTGAGAAATTTCCTTGCAAGCTGGCATTAACTTCTTTAATTTTACTTTGTACATAATGCTGTTAGTTCTGTTAATTGAACGTGCATATCGTCCAAAATATCGTGGCCAACACTATTCGTCGTTTGATGTTGAATTTTGTTGAGCACGGAACAGTGAGTGATCGTCAACATGCCGTTCATTAACGATCAAGACGTTCCAATGAACTGGTTGAAGCGGTTAGAGAGAGCGTTGCCCAGAACCCAAAAATGTATGACCTTAATGCTGCACCAGCACTTGTAACACAATCCAATGATTTTTTACAAATTAATTACAACTTATCGGCATAGTTCAACCCCAAAAAAACTACCCCTAAGGGGTGCAATTCTTCAAAAATCATATTTTTCGTTACAACATTCGTATCGCATTTCTGTTAATATTTATTTTATCGTACTGGGGGTGGTACTGAAATTTTTTATAAATTAATTACAACATATTGTCATAGTTCAACCCCCAAAAAACTTCCCCTAGGGGTGCAATTCTTTAAAAACCTAATTTTTGATTAAACCATCCTGTTGTCATTTCAGTTAATATTTCTTGTATCATACTGGGGGTGGTACTGTAATTTTTAACAAACTAACTACAACATATTAGCATAGCTCAACCCTCAAAAAACTCTCCCTAAGGGATGCAATTTTTAAAAACCCTATTTTTCGTCACACCACGCCTTTTGCATTTCTGTGAATTTTTGTTGTATAGTGCTTGAATTTTTACACAAATTAATTACAATAAAATGGCATAATTAAACCCCTAGAAAACTATCCTAAATGGAAGCAACCGTTTAAAATCATTGTATCGTACTGCTTTATACAAAAAGTTTTTAATAAATAAATTACAATATATTGGAATAGTTCAATTGCCAAAAAACTGTCCCTAAAAGTGCAGCTCTATAAAACAATATTTTCTGTATAGGTAAAACCCCTCCAATAGGTACCATTGAATTTATTACAACAGCCCACACCCACAAAAATCGAACATAATGCATCGAACTTCCTTCCTATGCAAGAAATAGGTACCCCTGAATTTATTTCCAGAGCCATATTTTTTCAGAGAAAACGAAACAGTCAATGAAAATCGAGGCTAGCGTTTAGTATCGCAGTCAAAATTGACTGTCGCGAGATTTTTTTGAAAATGATCATAATTTTAACTAAAAGTGTAAACATTATCAGATGCCATCTTAATTCGCCATAATATTTTTTTCCGCTTTCGGGTTAAATTTTCCTACAATTTTTTTAGGTGGTTATAATTTTAACTAAAAAAATGTTGATTAAATTGACTGCCTTCTAGAGATATTTTTATAAATAAAATAAATTTGAAGTTGTAACATACGAAATATTTTTAAATGTTTAGTAAAATAAATAATTTTATCGTAAATATTTGGTTTATAAATAAACTAAATTTTATTAAGTCACATGCGATTATTATTTAAATATTCGTCATTTTTGAGACACCTCAAGGAATATTTGTATGCTGTTGGTGCAAAATAATTTGAAATAATATAGCGACTTACACAACGAATTAAGCTAACATTTGTGGTACATCTATCAGCAGAAGCGATACGAGCGATACTATCTCTTTGATACGGTAATTTCATTATTGTCAAGCAAAGATTTGCCTTCGGGAGGTACCGGGTTCGAATCCCGATAGGGGTTGGATGCAAAAGGAAATTTTAATCTACAGATCACGATCTGTGATTAAAAGGAACACAACTACGACCCCCTATCGGCGTGCAAAACTCATGGGCCGACCCATCTTCCATGCCCAGTATATGGAGCTATGCAATGCGTAGATGGTAACTTAAATCGGCCTTATAGCCGTACGTTATCGATTTGGCAGATGATTCGTAAAGTAAGACGGAGAAATAAACCGCGAAAGAGCAGGGAGTGCTTTGGCCCCAAAACAGATGGCAAAAAAAAAGATTTGCCTTCAGCTAAACCTAAAATTTTGAAACTTTTAATTCGATTTTTAATTTTAATCAGTTCCTTCCCTTCCCACTCTTAATTTTATATATGCATAAAAAAAAATATTAGGAGCAGCTTTAGTTTCGCAGTTAAATTTGACAGTTTTTTTGACAGTCTCTGCGACGGTAACGCTACATTGATCAAAAGCGGATTTTTTATAACTAAAAAATGTTTTAGAACCTAACGCTATCTATCGGAATAAAAATGAACTAAAATTTAAAAAAATACGTTAAACCGTGATAAAAAAAGTTTAATAAAAAATTATTAAATCTCATTTAAAAATAAATGAAATTTAATATTTTTTTATGAATATATTAAATAGCTAATAAATATTAAATATATAATATATAAAAATATATATATAGCATATATAAAAATAAAAAATCTCCGGCCGGAATTTTGAAATGCAGTAATTGTAGAGGCTAACGGCTTCCATAACTCTCACGGGCACGCGGGATGTCGCTGTGCTCCCCCCCGCTTAGCCCTCCGAGGGGCTTTAGATTTGAATTTCGGGGGACGTAGGAGCCGGGATCTTCAAACATGTCGCGCTGCGTGCCGCACGTAGGAGCGGATTATATAGAATCTATTAATGACACCTACGCTAGTAGGTAGGTATAAAAATATTAAATATTAAATTTTGTTTTTTATCTTAAAAAACAAAATTTATTATTTAATATTTTTTTTTAAATCCCGACTTTTGTCAAAAAAAATGAAAATATCAAAATTTTCCCGGAAAATGTGATAATTTTTCCGGAATTATACACAATCCTACAAAGAAAATTATTTAAAATTTTTCATCTTACCCGATTTTCGCGATGTATACGTCATCTACACTTTAGCCAAAATAGTTCATATGTACAAATTCAAATTTATTTTATTTATAAAAATATCTATAAGATGGCAGTCAATCAAAATAACAATTTTTTAATTAAAATTATAACCACTTAAAAAAATTTGTAGAAAAATTTAATCCAAAAGCGGAAAAAATTATAAATAATATATAAAAAATTGAAATTTATCTAACATGGCATCTGATATGTTTACATTTTTAATTAAAATTATGACCATTTTGAAAAAAATGTCGCGACAGTCAATTTTGACTGCGATACTAAAGGCTAGCCTAGGAACAGCTTTAGTATCGCATCGCACATTTTTTGACAGTGAAACGATGGTGGCGTCATTTTGATCAAAAGCGAATATTTTAGGAACTAAAAGAAAAGTGTCTCTGCTAAGCATATTCCCAATGTCACACTAGTGCCTTCTATTGCAATATAAATGAACTAAAATTTAAAATTTTATACGTTCATTGGTGGTAAAATAATTTTTAATCAAAAAATATAAAATTTGACTTAAAAATAAATCAAATTCAATATGTTTAATTAATAACTAAACGTCACTATAATTCACTTGGCGAATAATTTAAAAAAAAAACGTTCACCTCCAGTTTCCTAAACATATAATCTGCTAGGAATAATGTCATATCACACTGTCGGTTATACGCCTTGGTCACAGAATCAACAAAATTATATGAATGGTTCACCGTGAGGTGAGTGAACCCTTCATACCCCAGACTGTCGTAGGCCTTCCAACAGTCTGAGATTATTGTTGATCCCGGCAAAATAAATTTTTTTATTAAACTCACAAGTGTTTCTTTGTCACTTTTGTCCACTTTTACAAGGAAACACTTCCCCGACTCTCGCTCAACACCACCGAACACCCACTGTCCCTCGACATGGTGTCCCCTGTTGTATTTCCGTTTGCCGAACTTACTTTCTCTCACGTACTGATTCCAATCAGCAATGGTGGCGGAAGAGAAACTATACTCTCGAATTAGTGACGTAGCGGATTCCTTGACCAAAATCCCATACGTCATCAATAAAATATTTGCGATGGTTAATTTACTATTCGTAAACCGAGACCCAAAAATCATGGTGAAATCCAAAACTAGTTGCAAATGTTGAGTGTTGTTTTTTTAAACTCTATTTTGCGTCATTTTGTTAGACTAGAAGCTACGAACATATTATAACACCCCAAATGTTAGCTTAATTCGTTGTGTACGAGTGGAGTCTACGAATATATAGAATCGAATTAGGCGTAGGATCCGGAATCGGCAAACATGTCGCACTGCGCGCTGCACGTAGGAGCGGATTATATAGAATCGATTAATGACCCTTGCGCTCCTCCCCCGTAGCCCTCCGGGGGTCTTTAGATTTCAATTTCGGGGGGGGGGGGGGGGGGGGGGGAGGGGGGAGTTGGCGTAGTAGCCGGGATCAGGAAAAATGTCGCGCTGCGTGCCGCACATAGGAGCAGACTATATATTATCGATTAATGACCCTTGCCCTCTTCCCCGCGTAGCCCTACGGGGGCCTACAGATTTCAATTTCGGGGGGCGTAGGAGCCGGGATCAGCAAACGTGTCGCACTGCGTGCCGCACGTAGGAGCGGATTATTTAGAATCTATTAATGACACCTACTAAAAATAATTGCACCCTTCTTCTGATAGTTGTACCACAAATACCAAACGCATGTAACTTATTAAAATTTCTTTATTTATAAACGAAATTTACAAACATTTTTTATTTTGTTTTAAATTAAGCATTTTAATTAATTTATGTTTCGCTAATTATTTAAATACATTTTGATTTTTGTATTTTATTTATAAAAATATCCCTAAGATGGTATTCTTTATCAATTTTTCCTTTAACAATTTTTTAGTTCAAATTATAACCACCTTAAACAAAATTATAGTAAATTTTAATCTAAAAGCGGAAAAAATTATAAATAAGATGTAAAAAATTGAAATATCTATAAGATGGCTCATAATGTTTACGTTTTTAGTTAGTGTTTTGTCCATTTTCACAAAAATGTCGCGACAGTTAATTTGCGATGCGATACTAAAGGCTAGCCACTGGTTTCAACAAAACGGTGCGACATGCTAACTGCCCGGACGTCTGATGTCAAAAAGAGGCGACATTGACTGGCCACCCAGATCTTCAGATTTGACCCCTCGGGACTTCTTTTTGTGGGGTTATTTGAAAAGCAAAGTGATCGCCAAAAAGCCTCAGACCATTGCCGAGCTCCAGGCAAATATTAGTGCCGCAATCAACGCTATACTGCCCGAGATGCTCGAAAAGGTAATGGAAAATGCAGCCAAAGGACAGATTTTGTTTTGGCGATAAAGGCGGCCATTTAATTGAAGTTGTATTCTAAAACTAGTCCAAATAAATTGCAAAGGACTCACTTGAATAAAAATACCTCACATATCGAAATCGGTTTGTTGTTTTTTTCAAAGCTAATGAGTAATTAAACTAATGAGTAAATTGAGTTTCTAATGTCATTTCCTTGGTTGTCAACAATGTCGACGTCAGGGATGCAAAAATCGCTATATAATCTACGCAATAAATTACGTGAAGACGTAAATTACATTGCGTAATTTACCGCGTCCACCCCTGTTGACAAATCGTTATTTTTGAGCAACACTCTCTGTTACATCGTTAAACTGAAAATGTGATTTAGGTGCATCATAAAATTAAAAAATTAAAATTACACCGCACTAGACCATAAAGCATCGCCCCCTTGATCACATTAAAGCAAACAACAAACGTATACATTACATTTTAATGGTGATCATTTAAATCAAAATTACATATTGATACAATTATAATGGTAGTGTGTGTGTCATTACATCATATGTGTAAATAGTTGTTCATTCCCAACTCGGCTCTACTAAAAATGTCGTTAGCGAAAGACCGACTGTCAACGCCGCGCGCTCTAAGTAATTTAATACTCATAATGAAATAATAACGTAAGTGATAAAAATTTTAATAAAATTATAACATTATAGTTTTTATTAAAATGTACAACAAAAAAAATGTGTAAAATGGGAAAAGAAGAAAAATCGTAGAAAAATACTGGCGCCTCCATTGATTTTGACGGTATATTTTTGATTTCTAAAAAATAAATTAAGATTTTTTTTTTTTATGTGTGTTCAGTTTTGATTTGGTTTTTATGGTAGGTTTATGGCAACACTTCAGAACACTCTCGCAGCAATAAAATAAAATTTTGTACTGGTGTAGTCGAAACAGAAGGTAGAATATTCATTATCAATGGTATGATGATATTTCCATTTTATGTATTTTCCTGGTTGGTGGTGTGCCACAAAACAGTTTAGTGATAAATGTTAGTGACAAATGTTTTTTTTTTTTGAAATGCTATGGTTTTGTTTACTGATAAAATTGATTATTTTAATTGGCATTATAGAAGATAATTATTCGTTTGTCTGCTTTTCTTAAGAAATGATCAAAAAATGCGTTACGGTTTAGAATAATTGTTGTTATATTTTTTGTGCTGATAACATTTAAATTATTTCTTAGAAAATATAGATTGCTTAGTTTATTATCTATGGTCGACCTCACCACACAATGATTACAACATAAAAACACAAATGTTTTTCGATGTAACGCACACACTGTGTTTTCGAGGGAAATTTCTTCATTCATTATCAGATGGAAATTCCAAAACTATATGTGGGAATTAATTATGTTTTCGAATTGTGATAATACCAATTTATGTAAACAATAAACAGAATGCGACGAAACGAGACTTTCCAGTTTTTGCCAGTAATTTGAAATGGATTCCAGAAAAAATTGAAACAAACTCATAATTGCTGCATGACTAATTACGATCAATTAAATTTAACATTGAGTTAAATACGATTTGCGTCATTGTTGCATTACGTTTTTGGATTTTATTAATTGGAACGGGGGAATAGTAAATTTATATTATGATTTATGTATTGCTTAATCAATAACACGTCAGTAGTTTTCAGTAAATGCATGATATTTGCTAAATTATGTTGATTGCTGTTAATATATTTTTAGTGTTTCTAAGACTTCGAATTCTTAAATTTAGAGATGCGGTAGAAATTATATTGAATATGTCCATCTGTAGTCTCAAGGAATGATAAAGATATATTCAAATTTTTATTATACGAGAAGGTCATGTTAGACACACTACTTAATACTCTCCCGTCATGAATACTGAATAAACTGTCTGTAAGTTTTAATTTTGGCTGAACTTGAATAGTATTAAAATATCGATTTCTGGTTTAAAATAAATTACTATTTAGTATTTTTAAATAATATTTGTTTTTTAGAGTTCGCTTTCAAAATGCTCTCCACCTTTGTCGAAGTTTTTGTAATATTTGCGGACTTACTGTGGTAACCGTAAATTTTGGTTGGTATTTACGTTGATACTCGTGCGATCAAAAGTTACACTTTATTTGTTTAAAAATCGAAAGTAAAATTTACCTTATGACTGTGTTCGAAAGCTGGGCTAGGGGGATGTTCTAACATCACCATGTTTCAATAATATAAGTTTATTTCTCGTTTCTGTAGAATAAAATGTATCTCTCTTTCAATTTTTATATCCTTTACCAGCCTGCTAGATTACAACATTGTTATGTTTCTACACAGTGAAATAGATATTGTTCAAATATGTTCTAGTAGGCTGTGATAACAATAAAGAAAAAATAATTGATAATTAGCCATTAGCGAACTTTTTGGTTTTATCTTTTCTCGCTTGGGTAGCGCTGCTGTTTGCAATGGGACAGTAAAACACATAATGTCAAAAATTTCATTTAAAAACACAAAAATAGTTCATTTTTATCTAAACATTTATAAATTAAAAAGAACATGTCCATTTATTTATATACAGTACTGTGCAAAAAATCCGGACAGCTAACATTTTTTAATTTAAACCAATTTTTTCACAAACTGAATTGTTGTAACACCAAGAACTATATTTTTCTTATTATTTAACTCATTATTTATTCAAAATGTTATTTGGTTTAAAATTTCATGATCTAAGTAAAATAATATTTGCGAATTTGCAAAAATAGAGAAAAATTACAATATTTTTTTTGAAACGAATTAATTTTAATAAATTCAAAAAAAATATATTTATTTCATAATAAAGCATATTTCAAAATATAAAATTTATACATTATTCACTAAACTATAAATTTAATATTTGGTATGACCGCCATTTTCCTTAATTACCGCTGCACACCTGTTGCTCATGGAGTCAATCAAATTTTGAATCACGTCATTGCTAATATCTTCCCACGCAATTTGAATTTGATGCTTCAGTTGCTGGATGGTTTCCGGATTACTTTGACGGACTTTATGCTTCATAATAGCCCAAATATTTTCAATTGGATTCATATCTGGGCTATACGGGGCCATTCCATTGTGTAGATGGAACTATCAACCAAGTACTTTTTCACCTTCAAATAGAAATAAAATGTTATTTAACAAAGTTGTTTATTATTTTTTAACTGGAATTTATACAGAAGCTTTAAATAAAGAAGAAAAAAAGTGCATAGTCACCTGTTTTGATCTGTGGGCTGGCGCGTTATCTTGTTGAAAGATGAATCTCTCAGTTTCACTAAATATCTCCAAAACTGATGGTTTCAAATGCCTTTCCAAAATGTCCAGGTACACATTACTGGTTACCATTGCATCGACAAAGGCCAAGTCGCCCAAACCAGCATTACTAAAGCAGCCCCAAACCATTACACCCTCAGTTTTATTAAGCACTTGTTACACGCAGACATCGCAGAGGCGTTCTCCGGGTTTCCTACGCACAATTAGCCATCCATCTCCCACATGCAGTTTAAATTTGTTTTCGTCAGAGAACACAACGTTATTCCACATCTCCCTGGTTCAGTTGGAGTGCTCTCGGGCCCACTGAAGCCGATAACTTTTTGAAGATATCTTTAGAAAAGGCTTCTGCAGCGAGCGGCGTGCCCTGAGATTTGCGTTCAGTAACCGTCTCCGGACAGTTGAACTTGAAATTTCAATACCTGTTGCTGTAACAAGTGTGACGATCGGCATGCGCAACTCGCTCCAAGGAACTAAGGTTCCATACCGCTGTCCGGCACTTACATTTTTTTTTAAATTAAATTTTATGATGCTCAAATACCAACTGCATCAATATGACAATTAGGGGAATCAAAAATACGGTACTTGATGGCGAATACATTGATATTTTTTTTTTATATAAATGAGGAAACGTTTTGCATGCGGAGGACAGTCAATTTTGGATTTTCTTTAAATTATGTCATATTTTATTGTGCGCTACGCTCCAAATAATTTTGTTAAGTCGTGTAAAGAAAAAAAAAATTGGAGAAGTTACGAATGTTCTTGGTGATGTGGTATGCTATATAGTTAGTGAATAAGCTTTCGGAAAAAAAAACAATCAAATCGAATTTAATATTCTAATTATAAAAGCAACACATATTATAACTAACTTAGTGATAATAATGGAAAGAAAAACCTAGCCCGAAATAATTTAAATTGAAGTTTAATTTATAAAAACTTCCTCGGAAGCGTTTTCTTTGTAAAACCGCTATTTTAAAAGTGAACAGTCCATTAAGCGTGTAATTATTATTTGGGGCATTGGTTATAAGTGATATGTATTAGGTTAAGCTAATATTAAGACGTATAGTGAAAAACGTGGTCAGTACAATAAAATTGTGGTTACATAAAACACGGCTCAAATAAATTTATGGTACCCCTGTTGTTACGTCGTACGAGTGCCCGTTTGTTTTGATATCGGAAGTTAACGTAAACAAATTTATGATTGAATGACATGCGGGGAGTATAAATGAGCTCGCTTATCAAATAATAAATTATAATAAAATCGTAAAAGATAAATTATAAAGAGATCGTAGCGAAATGTCTCTACTAAAATAAATATTTTTATAATACTTCGACGAGGCAGTAATCTAATAATATAAATAATTAATAAGTTTAGAATTATAATAGTGGCTTAATGCAATAATAAAACGTCCATTGATAAAATAAAAATAAATTTAAACGGACAAAACAAATCCAACATACATCAAAACGTCAGCGAAGGACACCGGCTGCGACATATCATCGTCATCATCACCGTTCAGGTTTTTTTTTATACATATATACATTTATAAATTTTTTTTTTATAATCATTATGTATTGGTGGTGGTAATAGTTATAAGTTAGTTTCGACTCATTTTTGGTTTTGTACAATTAATTAAGTTTAGGAATTTTCATAACGTCATTAGAGACGTTGTAGAGTTTAATTTTCTTGGTTATTCACTTACAAAATTTGTTAAAATAAATAATTTGTTTTCGAATTTTTCAATTTTAATTTTCTCAGTTTTTCTTGAATTTATTTTTTTTTGGTTCTTCCTATTTTCATTTTATTTGGCTCAAATTGAATTCGGGTGGATTCTGTTTTTTTTTGCAATACCGCTCGAATGTTCACATTGGTTAACATGTTGACAATATGAGAGGCTAACGGCTTAGTTAATTAAGGATGAGATCTGGGTAGGTATGGTAGGTATCAAATTTCTGTTTGCATTCCTTCCCTTTTCCTTATTTTTTTTCTCCTTCCCCAATTCCTTACCTAGCAGTCTAGCACGTTCCACTCATGCACGGGAAACCCCCCCCCCCCCCCATTTACCCTGAGCCTTAGCCGGCCGAAGAATGACTGCCCCGATGCCTCTGAGTGGAGAAATTTCTGTTAACAGTACCAACGCTACTGTTGATACTGTTACACAAGGTTGGCTTGTAATTTCGGTGAAGTTTTGAATCGGTTCCGCTTGGAACGAAGAACCAAAAATTTATCTCGCACTATTGTGGTTTTTCCCGGTCTGCCAGATCCTTTGGACCGCTCTGTATTCCTCGTAGTTTTATATTTTTTTTATAAGATTGGCAATAGATGATTTCCACGTTTTATCCTATCACCAATTTCACGCACGGACCTTCCATAACGCGATAACAACACTTTTTTCTTGATTATTTAGTTTAGACATTTTTAGAACTTTAAGTAACTTTATTCGCTTTTTATACTAAAAACTCTTTCTCCATAAACTTAAACGACTAATAGTTGCAAAGTTCTAGTGAATTACAAAATGTAATCTAAAAATTGGAGAAAAGAATAAAAACATTAAGCAAAATTTAACATTTTTATAGGAACTCGAACTGTCCGGATTTTTTTCCACAGTACTGTATATAAAACAAAGTCGGGTTAGTTACACCATTTATAACTCAAGAACGGCTGGACCGATTTTTATGATCTTTGTTTTGTTGGATTTGACTCCGTTCCGAATAGCATAATAACTATTAAAACATTGGAAAAATTAACGAAAAAAAATTATCAAGAAAATTCATTTTTGTAAGGAATTGCTTTTATGATGATATCTAGCGAACGGATTCACTGATTTCGATGATTTTTTTCTTATTTTGTGCGTCTCAATACAGTGCTGATTTAGGAAAAAAGAAACGTCGGAAAAACTCAAAAGGATAATCCGAATAATATAATTAAAAAACTTTTTTTTGATATGAATTTTGTATGTGTAGTTGTATGTGACGAGTGGTGCAGTGGTTAAAGCTTCGGTGCTTGGGCCGCAAGGTACTGGATTCGAATCCGACTGGAGGCTGCATGCAAATTAGAATTTTATTTTTCTCGACTGCCTCGTGAATTATTGCTTATAAATTTTTTAGACTGAAAGAAGTTTTATAATTTTCTTAATAAATACATTACTATTAGCAAACCACGAAATGTGATTATCCTGTGACAAATTTTTCATACGGTTAAAATTCAATTTTTTATAAGTCGTTCTTGAAAATACACCAGCATCGCAACTACGAATGTTATCTGAGATATCAATGGTATTAAAGTTTTAGGCAAAACCCGTTGTAAAATTCAGTACTCCTTTAATCTGCCTATAAAACGTTCTACGTGAACCCGAGCTGAAGCTATTTCTTACGTAGTGCGTGCCTCTTCTCTGGTCAACTTATCTTTTCCAGATAAAAATGGCGGTGCCAATAATTCACAATTGTAGCTATTGCATATGTCAGCAATATTAAATCCTCGATCTACTAATATGAGGTCACCCATTTCTAGATGACTGGTTATGCCATACGAAATAAAAAAATCTATCTGATATGGCCCCTTCATATGCATCAGACAAGACGCACACTCCACCCGATCAATGTATTCCGCACAAAAATTTTGAACGTGACAGAACCTTTATAAGCAGAATATGTATTACCCTGTTCTCGATAATCTTCGGCTTTTTGTGTCCGTACTTCAAATCCGTCTATAACGACTCGCAAATTTTTAAATTTTCAAAAAAATTTCCGAATTTTTGATCTGTTGGTTTCTCTTGGTGGAAAAATGTTTAATGTTTTAAATTTAACGTACATAAGTGCTTACGAAAAACCTATAAGCTAAATCCTCAATTAGTAGCCCTACTTGAAGTCTACATAATGTAAAAAACAGCTGATTTTGGGGTGTTAATACTGACCGGTCCTTTGACCGATTCACATTTCTCTTTTTATCTTCACCCCGCCAGTGGTTAAATTTAGAGCTTCTTCCCCAAGAAACCTCCAGATAGCATCAATTTGATCAACACTTAAACCCGTGTAAAACTTTAACTGTTTTGGATTCTCTTTAATACCATCAATATTAAACGGTTGAAAATTTAATCGTTGTTTTAAAATTTCTAATTTTCTCTGTAAACGTTTTTTAGATACACGATGATTTTTCAGCAAAAATTGTAGCTTGTCGGAAGATCATTCTTTGCTTATGCGTGTGTTTTTCGTTTTAAGTCTGGTGATATTGAAAGGCCATCTCTTGTGGACACATTTGTTTCGCATGGCTCATTAGTCGTTTGAATGTTAGAGATTTCATCATGATATTGCATGTAATTTTCCACATTGTGAAATTAAACGTTTTATAAAATTAAATGTTACTATAGACATTTGTTTTACTTTTTCAATATTTATCTCTTGGTTACTTGAAGTGTAGGCTGATTCATCTCACTGCCATTTAAACCCCGACATCTATAAAAAAAATAATTCATGTACATAGCTAAACTATTTATTAACAAACGTCGCCAACAACAACAAAAACTAATTTAGGTATACATACCTATATGAAAAAGTAGCAGACCCATTTTCACCTATAAAATGAAGGCTACAAATGAACGAATATTGCGTCACTTTTTAAATCGTAAATTTTGGTCTCCGACAAGCGACAACCTATTTCTTACACCGAAATGGTTCATTTTTGGGGTTAGGAAAACGCACAAATTTTTTTTTGGTATTTTTCAAATACATATCGAGAATCTGATTTACAGAGCCCGTGTGCACAATGCTTTATTAGCAATCGTGTTGTTTTTAATTATGTGTTTTAAATCAATATGTATGTAAACAAAAATAAAAAAAATTGTATTAATTGTAATAATTAAAAATCTATAATTTTACTGTCATAATTTTTTTTTGACATATTCCAAGTCTTTTTCATTTTTTTACGCTAGTGGCGCCTTTAATGTTAAATGCGAGAACCAAGTTCTGGAAAATCGCTAATTGAAATAGAAATCAAATTAATTCTAGCTGAAAGCGACGTAAACTTCGATAAAATATCGCAAAATGTGATGTTAGAACATTCCAGCACTGGATTAATTGTTTTTGGATATTAATTTTTGACATACTTGTACATGAAAATACCGAACTCATTCGATTTACTACAGTTTTTTCTGAAAGAATTATTGACATATACAGAAAAATATATTTCATATTGTTCGGCCTACGCCATTCAATTACATGAAAAACAAATAAAAATTCACTTGAGAAAAAATGTGTTTGGCGGGAAAATACATAAAAAAAATTACTATTCGTTTAGAGCGTTTGTGTGGAAGGGAGAACAAAAATACAGGTACTGCTCGTCGTGTCGAAATTTGGAAATAAATATTACATTTTATAAATTTCATTTGACGTCTATATACGAAATAGAAATACTTACATAATTTTTAAATAAGTCTCAGTATTTGTTATGTTGTTAATTGTAACCTTTGGCTGATTCAAACATCATTGATCGTAAAAGAGACTCACTAGGTAATTCTGAAATATCACATTTAATGGGAGCGTGTTTCGGTTTCTTAATTGGAGGATACAACTCATAGAAGTATTTTCCCTTAGAATAAATATCCTTTGCAAACTGCCGCACACTTGGCTTACCCCAAATTTATTCAAGTTTTATTACGTTTTATAATAAACATTAAATTATTTGAGAAAGCCGTGTTACAAGATGTTTTTTACTATTTAAAAGTTTGTAGCTGTCAAATATAAAAACGGCCTACTTTATGTAGGCGCAAGATGGCAGTTAAATCAAAGCTCTAAGCGAATAGCATTCGAGCAGCAAAATTGTAAAAATGTTGTGTAGGGGAAATTTTTTCAAACAAACGTTAATAATTACGCCAAGAAAATATTTACTACACTGCCGTCCTAAAAAAAAGGGCGCATATCCATTTTAGTAGTTTTGAGATATGTAGGTATTACGTATTTTATTTATTTATTGATTTATAAATGGTGCCTACAGCGACTAAAATCAGCACAATAAAAAAACTCTCGACAAGTGATAATCCAAAGCTTCGTAGATCTTGTTAAATACCCGTGATACCCTCGGAATCCCATAAGAAAGACCGTAGTTCGTTACCGCTCGGTCGATGAATAAAGCTTCGTCGCGTTGGCGCCTCCGACATTCGAAAGCATACAAGTTGATACCTGCTAGTAACTCGACACGGGAATCGGCGATTGGTAATGGTAAACGTCGTACCGCGAACAAAATAAAGTCTTTCTGGATACTCTCAATCCTATCAGAATGACAGTGGTAGGAGGAGGACCAAATATGAGATGCATACTCCAAATAGACCGAACAAAGCAGACGTATAATGATGTCAAAGTTAACGGGTCACTAAAGTCCTTGCAGTTTCGTTTAATGAAATCCAGCATAATATACGACTTTGAAATAATGGCGTTAACATGTCTGGTAAAAGTAGCATCAGATTCCAAGATCACGCAAAGATCCTAAATGAATTCAATCCGATCAATGGTTTCGTTGTACATTTGATATTGTTAAAAACTGGCAAGCGGATACAGAAGAAAGAAAGAGTTTTGCATTTACTCTCGTTTAAAAGGAGTATGTTGTTAATTGACCAACTGCAAAAGTAGTTTTAGTCATCTTGTAACATTTTGCAGTCTAACACACTAGAGACCCGTGCGAAAATCTTCGTATCATCCGCGAAGAGGAGGCAGTTGGCAAATTTAAAACATTTTATAACGTCGTTGTTAATAAATAATGAAATACCAGTGGGCCAATATGACTACTCTGAGGCACGTCGGATGGCGCCCGATATAGTGGAGGGGAAGAATCCAGAATCCTAACGG
Organism: Nephrotoma appendiculata; assembly: GCA_947310385.1. NCBI lineage: Eukaryota > Metazoa > Arthropoda > Insecta > Diptera > Tipulidae > Nephrotoma > Nephrotoma appendiculata. The sequence goes on along the minus strand of OX371225.1, from coordinate 239,653,516 downwards.
ACTGCCAGCGATATCAGAGGTAAAAACGCAACCAGTCGATGGGAACGAAATGACAATAGACTCAAACAGTTTGGGTAAGACAAAGAGGATGGCGATCCCACGATAATTACCAACCTTACTTCTATTACTTGCCTTAAAAATTGGATGAACACATGAGATTTTCCAGCGAATCGGAAAAAAAACAAGACGAAGGCTTTCGTTAAACAAGAAGGTAACTGCAAGGGCCAGACTTACAGCACAACGTTTGAATACAATCGGTGAAAGACCTTCTTGACCCGCTCCCTTACTAACGTCGAGGAGGAGCAGTTGATCCAGAACCTCCTATTCGGTAAATTTGAAATGATCAAATACAGTGGAATTGGAAGAAGTAGGAGACCTGGCGTCTGTTGACTGAAGCGGCTTGTAGACCGATGCAAAGAATTTGGCAAACAAATTGCAAATATCAGATGGCTGACTGGCGGTGGAGGTCTGGTAAGAGATATTCGACGAAAAACCAGAAACCTTTTTCTTACTGTTAATGAAGTTCCAAAATTTTTTGGGATTAGATGTCAAAACTTGCTCGATTTGCACTACGTAATTATTGTAAAGGGACCAATTGAGGGTCTTAAATTGCTTGCGGGCTTTCACTAAATCGAGATTGTAATCTACGCCGTAAAGCCTGTACAGGGAATGAAACTTGTTGTGTCGTTTCTCGAGCATCATCAACTCGATATTATACCATGGCTCAGGAAAGCCGGATTTATTATTGATAACCCGTGGAACGTCTTGATACCACTCCCAAGAAGCTCATTGAATCTGTGCACCGTATCATTGAAATCCGCACCGCGCTGTAAAAACTCCCAATCGGCAGTGCTGAGACATTCATTCAAGCATGTGTAATCGGCTATTCTAAAATTAAAGTGAAAATCTTTAGAAAAATAATTAGTTGTACATTTATGTAGTATAAAAAAATATTTATCATAATGGAGACATCAAGACATCGTTGGCAAATGGAAGCGAAGTAATCGATGATAGTCAATGCTTTCTCATCAGTTGAGGATGAACAGAACATACCATCGATATCGTTCCAAGATATACCCGGTAAGGCAAAGTCGTCCACAATGATAATTTGATCACAAGGATGAACTGAAGGTATATCGGCTGAGTCGATGTTGTTGGTAAACGTGTTGTAGACGTTATGGTCAGATCCGTAAGGAATGTAAACGGGGACAGCAACAATCGAGGTATTGTAAGCTAGTCTGATGCAAACAGCAATGACGTCAAGGCAGGGATGGCAGGTAATCACATCATTGGAGACTGAATTTTTTACAGCAATTAACACACCACCCTTTCTATGAACGACATAGTCAGATGGAAAGTACTCTTCGGATAACATATTGATCGTAAGCCAAATCTCGCTGATTATTATAACATTAAAATCATTTTCAAGTATACCTAAGCGGAAATACTTGGTTTTACCTCGGATACTGGAGGCGATAGTAGATTGTGATAATTGATAGAAGTGAAGGCGTTGATGGTATTAGATGGAGCGACGGTCGTTGATAAATTATATGATTTAAGTCTGCCGCCTTTAAAAAATGACTTTTTCAGTATTTTAAAAAACTAATTCAAATTAAATGTATCCATCTTAATGTATTATTTGCACAAACTCCAGGAACTTTAATGATCAATTAAAGAAAATGGACTTACGAGCTGCGACTTTTTTGCTTAGTAAAAATAAACCAAATAGCAACAAGAAACATAACTAAACCCAGGTTGTTAAGCCTTTCATCATTTTTTTTGAGAACAAAATTAAAAATTTATTTCAAATAATTCTTCATATACAAAACAATATGTAACAGAAAACAATCAATAAAACAAATCAATCAACCACTGTCGTCGTGAGATTGCTCTGCTAGTAAGGCAGAGATCTCCAAAAATCTAAACGGTTTTCTGGTAAAATTTCTGCCAGTTTTTTAATTAAACCTGATGTTGTGGGTCCCCGTGGGACCGTTTTAGATAGTGGCTTTAAAATACCAAATTTGGCAGGTTTTTCTTGCAAAAAATTTAAATCACTGAACAGTGCTTCTGCAAAACCTTTTTTAAACTTAAAAAATTATTAGTTTTTTTTTTAATTTAACTTCAACCTTCAAATATATTCTTGGCAACTTTTTTTATTTTTTTGAGATGGTAAGTCCTTGAATTCAAAAATATTATCAATATTCATCTCGATTATCTCCACTTTGCCGTAATTACTAATTTGGACATACTCTTAAAGTTAGCCGAAAGTTTCCAGCCGAAGCATAATGTAGATAGTGTCTTTGCTATCCCAGCCGAAAAAATATTTTATAGCCGAAATTACTCAATAAACTTAGTTCTGATATCACCCCTAAATAACCAAAATATAGCAAAAATCAGTCATGAACTAAATACATTTACCAAATTGGTCTAACAACTCTTTATTTTTTAAGTTATTCACTTTCCCATCGACCCTTCTATGTTTATTAGATAGATCATAATCCTAGGTAAACCCACAAGAAATGTGGGGCAAGTCTGAAGGGGATAGGGGGTGTAATTTGGTATCTTATAGTAGAAAATCCGAATGTTTAAAACCAAATTAATAAAATGTTCTGTAACATTTGTTTAATCTGCTTCCCTATCGATGCTATTCCGATATCGACTTTATTTTAAATAACACCCTTTTAACCACTTCAAACTTGCCCCAAATTTCTTGTGGGTTTACTTAAAATTTTGATCTATCTAATAAACATAGTACGCATTCTGTGATGCCTCCGAAGTTGCCTATGTGTGCGTCGTATATTTGCGAGCTACGAACAAGTCTGGCAAAACTACCGTAAACATTGTGATGGCTAAGAGTAAAGTTGCACCAATAAAGCAAATATCGCTACCGCGATTGGAACTGTGTGGAGTGGTCTTTCTGTGCAAGCTATTCGGCAGATTCTATGATAGTACTTCATTGGTGATCCGATGTCCCTGGGAGATGAAAAAGTTTTATTGGCAATCGATCGGCTGTAATCCTTGAGACCATTCCTCGAAGCAAGGGGCAACATGTTCACTCAAAAAATAATCCGGCTGATGCAATAACAAGGAGAGTCAAACGAAAGGCATTATCACAGTTACAACTTTGGTGGCAAGGGCCAACCTGGTTAAATCAACGAGAGCAAAATAGGCCAAAACCAAAATTAGCAACAGCAGAAGTGGAAGAAGGCTGTGTGGAAGAACAGTCCAAGTACACCAACGTTTTGACAGCGACGACTACTGAAGAAGACGTAGTTTTAAATCTATTAACACAGTTATCATCCTGGTACAAAATCCGAAAGGTAATGGTGTATATTTTGAGATTCGGAAGACCAGCCCGCACGAAACACCTTACCAATTATCATAAGGATACAATCACGCTAGCTGACCTGAATGACGCTGAACACGTAATTCTACGCAATGTACAACACTGAAATATCAACTCTTAATATTAACGTACCATTACCATCAAACCGGGTCAAATTTCTTTGGGGCCAACAGAGAATTAAAACAAATGAAGCAACAGATAATAGATAAGTCAAGCAATCCACTAATATCTGAATTTTTCTTGCAGAAAGGCGTTCAATTCCAATCTAATCCACCACACCCTCTTCATTTTGGCGAACTCTGGGAATCGTTTGTAAAATCCTTCAAATATCACCTGAAGAGGGTCACAAATATAAATCTGACATTTGAAGAAATGACAACGTTAATAGTCCAAATCGAGTCACTTCTGAATTCAAGGCCACGATGCAGACTGACGGTTGATCCAGCTGAGTTACATGTTTTAACTCCAGCTCATTTTTTGGTTGAAGAAGCGCTGACAATCATTCCAGAACAAATGTTAGACGAATTACCCAAAACAAATTAACCAGATGGCAGAATATCCAACAACGGATTCAAGGATTTTGGAAACGATGGCATCAAGACTATCTCATGGCATTACAACAACGTTTCAAATGGAAATCCGAAACCGAGCAACTAGAAGCCAATGACGTTGTTCTCATACGAGAGGATAACATGTATCCAATTCAATGGGTACTTCGCAGAGTAATAGCGATCCATCCAGGAAGTGACGGTATTACTCGAGTAGTAACTTTAAAAACATCCAAAAGCGAAGTCAAACGGCCGGTCTACAAGCTGATAAAATTACCTATTAAGAATTAAAATTCATTAAGGTGTGGGAGTATGTTGATGAGAATGTAAGACACTTTTAGTTGCTTGCACACGTTGTGAAAAAATATTGCACAGACAAAGAAAGGCGTATAATCCAAAAAAAAAAACATATTGGCTAATACCACAATACGTCTTACGGTATTTTCATAATACTAGCTGAATTTCCCATTTTGGAATCCAATCCTATATGTTTAACATCCAAAGAGAGTTGTAGTCAAATCGGTTTTGACTTAGATTCTTTTAAATTGACAATTTTCCAGAGGCTTGTCCAAAATCTATATTAGATTCCTATTTTCATCATTAATCTGAGTTGTGTCCCCTTCGATTGAGATGGCATAGTGAACATATTTTGGAACAAGACACAATATAGCGGTTAATCGGACGACATTTATACAAGTTTCCCAAAAATAATGAGGAATGTAATCATTTCCTGACATTCGAAAATATCCTCTCTCAAATTTTTTATCAAAACCCTTCTAGCCGATCTTTTTTAAAATTTCAACCCGGATCTCATTTAAGAAGCCTCTAAACAAATTTTTCCGATTTTAGAACACAATCGAATCTTAGCACTCGAAGCACTCAAAATTTGGACTCATCACAATCCATTCCCAGAAGTATTAAAAAACCTTTATCACCGCAATTTTTATTTAAATGATTCGATCCAAAAAAATTAAAAAAAAAATCCTTGATCCCACCGAAGGGCCTCCTAAATGAATTTTCCCGAAATAAGCACCCATCGAAATCGAGTCCTGGCATTTGATTCCTCGACAGTCTCTTCACCAAATTGTTATCAACAAAGTCCTAGTCGAAAAAAAATTAAATAAAGAGACCCGAGCCGCACCACACATGTCGTTTTAAAATAACTGGTACACCAAGCTCGGCTAGTGGTTTACCACGAAATATTCGAATTTTAGAATTCAAAAATCGATTACGCCGCTCGTACGAATAGAAGTTAATGACTAGAAATCAACCCTTAATGATCATATGGGTGTAATTTATCTAAAAAACACCTCGACCAACATGTCATTCTAAAAGAACTGGTGCAAAGAGAAACCCAATACGAAAATACCGCTACTCATGTTAACTCGCAACTCGTAATAAAGTATTTTTATTTAATTTTATAACGATGGGCTCATTTTTTGCGTACTTTGAATGACAGATACTGGGCGGATAGTATTATCCTCGGATACTGATTTTTCCATTATGTGGTCGCTGGGTTTAAATTATTTTATGGGATGATGTTTTAGTATCGTCATAGTTTTTCCTGGAATGATAGATGTTGATATGGCAATGATCCTGGGCTGACAGTAATATTTTGGGATGGCACTACTATCGTGATAGTAGACATAGTACATGAAAACGGGGCTAACTTTATACATATACGTTATTCAGCCCGAAATTTGGAAATTTCTTTTATATATTTTAAAGATATCCTCCTATTGCTTGGTGGCCTAGTCAGACATAAACTCATTATCTAAACGAAACTAACCCGATATTCAGTCTGAAAAAAAACCGGTAACTTCACTAAACTATCAGGAGTTTTCTATCACAGTCCGAAAAAATATCACTATCGCGACAGTAATAAGTGTCTTTATAACCTATCATGTCATTCAGTTAAGGAATTTTAAAAAATTACTTTTACTAACACGACAATTTGGAAATTCAATAGCACTGCGTGATTGACCTCCATGAAGTTAGCATGAATTTTCAGTCCGAAATTTTTGGTTTATTGTCTTTTGAAGTTTTGACCACAAAACTGAGAGATTTTCAGAAAAACTCCATCTGAAGTTATCTATTTATAGTTATTTTGTTACGACTGTGTTGGTCGCAACCACCATTTTTTGTTTTTTTTATTCACCTCAAATGTGTGATGAACGCACTCTCGACGTTTTGTTTTGTGCCTCATCGTGTGGTGGCGCAGAGGTGAGAAGGAATGAGGGAAAGAGAGAGCAGTGCGCATCGAGTGTGTGCAAAGTAAAACGTTTTGGAAAAAATGTTTTTCTTATATGTCTCTCTTTTATACCAACGAAAGTTGATATAAAGGAGAGACAGAGAAGAGAGATTAATTTCTTCTAGAACGTTTTACGAGTTGTGCGGCGTAAGAGTTTTCTCTTGTGTTGTCATTCGAGTTGTGATTTTGATAGAGTGTAAGAGTTTATTAAGAAATCAAGTTGGATGTTAAAGAAAAAAAAATTTTTGGTTGTGGATAATGAATCCATTTTGATTTTTTTTTAGTTTTTTTAAGCAATGTAATTAACGTAAAAAAATTATTAATTACCAAGTAGTGAAAAAAAAATGTAATAAAATTAGTTATTAATGAATGTCGAAATCAGAATAATGAAAAACTAATAATAAAATTAATAAACAGTTTGTACAGTGAAATAAAATGATAGTTCATGTGATTTATTTGGTTTTTCTTGGCTAAAACGTTTTTTATGAGATTGGGGGAATATTGTTGCGAACAAAATAGTTTGAGATATATATTATAGGAAAGTATAGATTTATACCGCGGGGAGTTGTAATAAAATTATTGGCTGTCCGAAAAATTACATGAAAATTGTATTTTTTGCTGGTCCTAAGAAAAGGAGCATATAAGTGTTGATTCTATCAACGTCATTTCGCGCGGTTGGTATACCGCCAGCATAATAATTGAATTTTGGAGTAGTGAAGTTTGTTTTGAACCACATTTTGGTGCTGCGGATGCCGGCGTAACACATTTATCCTGTTGTATATCACCGTAATCAACCGAGTGCCATCGGAAATCTTCGAGTGGCGTGATCATCTTTAACGGCAAGGGCGTGCCACAACGGTACCGTGCAGGGGAGCCAGTTGAGGCCACAACAACGGTAAATTGATATCAGTAAGGCTAGACAACGCCCAAGATATTGTCTGCGGTTTAAGGCGGAAGGACGCCCAACGGGGTATCGGCACTACCGGCCGCAACTAACGGTAGCCAACCGGCTATTGTTTTTATCGGTGGTCTGCCGCAACGCCAAATTTATTGTTGGAGGCCAGTCAAGGCCAAAATATTTAACGGCACCAAAGCCGCAACGGTCCGGGTGTGGTACCACCTGTGGCATGACGGCCGCGCAAGTCCGCAACAGTTTTTTTTTTGATAATTAAGGTACGATTTTTTTTATTTTTTTTATAAATTTTTGATTTTTATTTGTACGTTTTTTTTTATATATTGATTTCTTAAATTTTTTTATTAAATTTAAAAATTTTATATTTTGTAATCGAGCGCCGCACAGCGGTTGCGTGTCGCGCGCTCGATGCGTATTGCTCTTTCTCTCTCTCGTTCCCTCCCTTTTTTTTCGGGAAGTTGTTTTCTTTTTGTTTTACCTTTTAAATAAAATGAATTATTAAATTTTTCGTTTGGTATGATGGGAGCGGAGACTCCCTCTGTGTCGGTGCAGTGTTGATTGCGGTCCCTTGGTGCCCGCATCCAGTTTCGTAACCAAGGCTTAGCTCTGTTTGAATTCGAATGGATGCGCGCACCAAGGCACCTCTCTCTCTGTCTTATTATTATTTCATTGTTCGTTCCTCAGGTTCCGGCCGACGAATTTCGGCGGAACTCCGGATATATTTTATTATTATTTGCGCTTTATTTTTATTTAATTATCTGTAATCATCACGGTGTAAGCCAGGAGCCATGCATGCCTCAAATCCCACGACCCTTCGCACTTCTCCCTGAGAACGTAGCCGGCAAAACATCACCGTGGAGGCCTCTGCATGCGCTAAGTGAGTATCTGCAGGTTGGCAGTAGCCAGCCGGTAACAATTTGAACCTCATCTTCCAGACGATTCATCGAGCTTCAATTACATATACCGCCAGATTCGTTACAATTTTAACTACAAACTGAGAGATTTACAGAAAAACTCTATTTGGAATTATCAGAATAAAGTGGTTTGAATCACGCCTCTCGATAATTATATTTAGAATTATCTAGTTTTAGGCGTTTGAATCTCGCCTTACATGCTATTCACGAGCACTTCACATATACCGCCAGATTTGTTTAAATTTTGACAGAAAATCTCTATCTGGAATTATCTGGATAAAGTCGTTTGAATTTCACCTTGAAGGCTATTAACGAGCACTTGAATTATATACTTGAATTAATTGAAAATTATATCTGAAATTATCTGGACATAGTTGTTTTCGCCTCATAGACGGTTCTCGAGCACTTGACATACTCCACAGAATTCGTTGAAATTTTCTTTACAAAACTGCAATATTTCAGTCAGGATTTGTCGAAATTTTACGTTTGAAACGGATATATTTACGTTTGAACTTACATGCAGGCGATTCAGGACTACTTCAGGAGCACTTGACTTGACAAATACCATCGAATTCGATGAAGATTTGATTACAAAATGAGAGATTTTCATAAAAACTCTGTTTGATGAATTCCGCTTACGATGACTAGACTATTGATGGCATTTTGCAGTTCGGTAGTATCACGGATTTGTTTAATCGTTTGTAAAAAATTTACATCGTCGAGAAATAAGAGCACGTTTGAGTTTTTTATTATGTTCGTTACGCTGTCGACGAAAACAATAAAAATCCAGGTTCCAATGTATGGTCCTTGAACAACACCAAATGTCACTTTGATAACGTTGGATTTCTTATTCCTATTATTGCGTATTGCTGATGACTTTTAAATACGACTTGAACCAATAGGCGCATTCGAAAGGAAATTCAAACCCAGATAAACTTTGAATTGCTTTATGACATACGAGGGTTGATCAATAAGTACCCATGTTTGAAAACAGGTGGCATTGTTGAGGAAAGTTGACACTACCATCATGTAGTGTTTTCTGTCAAACGATACCATACTAAATTTTAGTCTAGTTCTAATCGATCCATAATTCGTTTTTTCTTTTTGGATGGAAAAACATGCGAATCAATAAAAGAGATGTTGGATGCTGTCTATGGTGACCCTTCCATCTATGACAACCGTGAGATATTGGTTCAATGTATTTAAACGTATTGCCGTACATTTATTTTTGATGATGAGTGGCCAGGCTGCCCGGCAGACGTTGTTACCGAGGAAATCATTGAAATGGTCCACGATATGATTCTCGCTGATCGTTTGTACGGAACGGCAATTAATATTTTAAATAATAAGATAAGTGCGAGAAAGGTGTCTGCCCGATGGGTGCCGCGATTGGTCTCACTGGACATTTATAAGCGGATACAAATGGTCGCGGCCAAATTGCTACGAATTACTCACCGCCCTCGCTCGACCTGGCTGCCTGCGGTTTTTTTCTGTTCCCCAACATGGCTTGGAGGGAAAAAAATCAGCTGAAACGAGGCCGTAACAGAAGCGTATTTTGAAGAGTTTGAGAAATCGTATTTTTTGCAGGGTTTAAAGAAATGGCAAAAACGTTGGGAAAACTGTATCGACCTAAATGTAGATTACATTGAAAAATAAAAATGTACAAAACTTGCATCATCATTCCTAACACGGGTCCCACCCTAGTCGGATATTCGGTAGGAATGTGGAATTACGAATAAAGTTCAGGGAAATTCCTAATTTTAACGGCAGAACTAAAATACTGTTTTTGATCTTAATCGTGTACAACCCTCAAGCAATACCTCACCTCCTTTTGCTTCCAATATACTGTAAGGCCTATTTTCTTCTACCCCCGCTCCAAGAGGTAATATGACTTCAGCGAATATTTTCGGCCAATACAACATTACAAGTAGTAACAATGACGAAGACAAGTGACCATAATATTATTACTGAAGGTCGTACATTAATCTCAATCATCTCACCTCCAAACATGGACATTTATCCGCATATTGTGTCTAGACGCGTTACACGCAATTACAGTAAAAAAAAGGCAACAAGCATCTTCCAAGTTGAAAACAAACATCGGTACAAAAGATATAAATCTGCATTTAGCATTAAATTTATTTTTCTCTAACAATAAATAAAAATAATTGAAATTACGCCTATGTACTAGCGCGATTTATGTAGTTCATTACTATTCGCGCACAACTTCATTAACCATATTTGGTAATTTGCAGCGCATTTCGTTTAATAATTTTTCTCTCAAGCCAATTTTTGTTGCGGCTGATGTCTTCGTCGCAAAAATGCAAAAATTTCGAAATAACCTCCAATCGAAACGTCGAATCGAATATCAATTCGTTTCGCGTTCACTATAAAATGCGTGGTGTATAAATGATAACTCAACGAATTAAATCTGGAGTGCTCGAGTGCACAGCTTATAAAGCAAATTGATGCAGAAGTGGGCCGATTTCTTTATATAATCATATCATATCTGTACATTCTGTATGTGTGTGTGTGAAGGTATCGTTCTCTATTTCCTTTTCAAATTCATTATTTTATTTAATTTAATTTTCTGCTCAATTTTTTTTTCGTTGATGTCTTTTTGTGAATAATACGAATTGTGTAAGATAAAGTTAAGATTTATTTAAGAAATAACAGTTTGCAACAGATGTAATATCATCGTATCGTAGCGCGCGCAGAACAATAGCGACGAGATATTTTATCTGGGTTGCGTAGGTTAATGTTGTGTGTTTTTTATTTGTTGTTTATGTTGGGTGGTTTTATAAATTAGTGATGGGAATTATATCGTAGGCTCGGAAACAGATGTTAATTTAAGTAACGGATTTATAGTTATTTTGGGAAATAAATTTCATAATTTTATCGAGGCATTCTGTCTTACCAGTTAAGATGTTGGGGCCATATATACATTCAATTACTTTTTGAGACTTATAATTATTGATTCAGACTCAGATGCAGAGAGTTAAAAAATTAGGTTCAGAAAAAATTCACTCAAGTATTAAAAAATAATAATTTTCAAAATATTTAACCGAGAGCAATTTGTAATCTTCGCAAACTGCAGATATAAACAAGCAGATAAAAACAAGTTGTAAATAAATTTCAATGTGAATCCCCTGTAAAGCGAGATTAAAACGACTATAGCCAGAATTTTTCTAATAATCTCGCAGTCCAACGGTACGTTACGGAACATGGTAATAAAGGCCCATGGCGTCTTGTATACAAATTTTCCAATGGCAAATTAAAATCATTTGAAGTTTCAAATACCATTAGGAGGGCAAATGGGTTCGTTACAGATACATGGCATGACACACGTTTGGAATAACTTAACTTACGTCGTCCCAACGAAACGCCATACAAAAGTGAGTCACATGTAGCTATGCGTTAGATCAACTCCAATCGCAGTTGGACATCCACGGTTGCTAAAGACCCCCATTTACATGGGAAGAAGTCACCAATGCTCTCAATTGCTTTAAATGTGACAAGTCACCAGGACTTAACAACTTGAACGCTGAAATAATTCAGCTTACAGGGCCTATCATCGGACCTAGATTTTAAATTTGTTAAACAGCTGCTCTAAATGTTTACTTTCCTAAGGTGTGAGAACTAGTGCAATGATTGTAATCAGGAACCTGGTGATCAAAGCCCACTTTCTTCGAAATCTTATAGACCCATGATACCGGTTATGAGGAAACTCCTAGAAAAATTGCTAGCCATTCACAATACACCGCGGATCGAACAGGGCGGGCTGTTCTCAAACAAACAATTCGGTTTCCGACATAGTATGTCTATTGAAGATGAGATAGTCCGCATAGTTAGACCCTATTAAAGTTAGCCGACTCTAGCCGAAAAAAGTCGATAATACATATTCAATAATAATACTAATCAAACGAAAACGACAGCGGATTTTTGTCGGTAACATGCCCATCGAAAATCCCAGCCGAAAAAATGTCGATAGTGCAGGTAACATTTTTATGTCGGAATACAATTATTTATGTTAGAAATTTTTATTTTGCTTTTCCTAAAAACCCACAAAAAATTTAAAATAAGATTTTTTCATTCGAAATAATTAAAGCTAATATACAAAACCAAATTTCTCTAAGTGCCGTTAGGTGTTTGGGGAGGTAAGACGTGACATGTTTGGAAATTTTTTTAAATAAAGTGCCTTCTAATGATTATCATTTGAAAAGCGTCAGGTCAATTTTCAATTTACAAGTGAGGACAAAATTCGAAAATTTCTAAAAATTGAAACTTTAAAGTGTCATGTCTGGAAATAGATTCAAATAAAAGGTCGTTCACACCTGGAAAACATTTCAGGTCAATTTTCATGTGAAGTGTCCGGGAAAACTCGATTGAATATATCGCACACGCAAAATTTGAAAATGTCTGAAAATTGGACATTTAAAGTGTCATTCAATTCAGTTTTCCCGGACCCCCCATATGAAAATTGACCTGAAATTTTTTCTAGGTGGGAAGATTATTAAGACCTTTCTTTAGAATCTATTTCGCGCCATGACACTTTAAGCGGTCAAATTTTAGAAATTATTTAAATTTAGCGTGTGCGATATATTCCATGATAATTTTAGAAATTTCCAAATTTTGTGTTGTGAGACGTCTTCAGTTGAATTTTCCCGAACTCGCCACATGAAAAAAGGCCCGAAATTTTTACTAGGTGTGAATATCATTAAGACCTTTCTTTTCAATCTATTTCCAGCCATGACACTTTAAACGGTCGCTTTTTAGAAATTTTCAAATGTTGTGAGTGCGATATATTCAATCGAGTATTTCCATACTCCCCAAATGAAAATTGACTTGAAATTGTTACCAGGTGTGAACATCATTAAGACCTTTCTTTTGAATCTATTTCCAGCCATGACACTTTAAACGGTACATTTTTAGAAATTTTCAAATTTTGTGTGTGCGATATATTCAATCGAGTTTTTCCGTACTCCCCAAATGAAAATTGACTTGAAATTGCTTCCAGGTGTGAACATCATTAAGACCTTTCTTTTGAATCTATTTCCAGCCATGACACTTTAAACGGTATACATTTTTAGAAATTTACAAATTTTGTGTGTGCGATATATTCAACCGAGTTTTTCCGTACTCCCCACATGAAAATTGACTTGAAATTGTTACCAGGTGTGAACATCATTAAGACCTTTCTTTTGAATCTATTTCCAGCCATGACACTTTAAACGGTACATTTTTAGAAATTTTCAAATTTTGTGTGTGCGATATATTCAATTGAGTTTTTCCGTACTACCCAAATGAAAATTGACTTGAAATTGTTTCCAGCTGTGAACATCATTAAGACCTTTCTGTTAAATTTATTTCCAGCCATGACACTTTAAACGGTAAATTTTTCGAAATTTTCAAATTTTGTGTGTGCGATATATTCAATTGAGTTTTTCCGTACTCCCCAAATGAAAATTGACTTGAACCAGGTGTGAAAATCATTAAGACCTTTCTGTTGAATTCATTTTCATCTATGAATCTTTAAACGGTAAATTTTTCGAAATTTTCAAATTTTGTGAGTGCGATATATTCAATCGAGTTTTTCCGTACTCCCCAAATGAAAATTGACTTGAAATTGTTTCCAGGCGTGAACATCATTAAAACCTTTCTGTTGAATTCATTTCCAGCCATGACACTTTAAACGGTAAATTTTTAGAAATTTTCAAATTTATTGTGCGATATATTCAATCGAGTTTTTCCGTACTCCCCAAATGAAAATTGTCTTGAATTTGTTTCCAGGTGTGAACATCATTAAGACCTTTCTGTTAAATTCATTTCCAGCCATGACACTTTAAACGGTAAATTTTTAGAAATTTTCAAATTTTGTGTGTGCGATATATTCAATTGAGTTTTTCCGTACTCCCCAAATGAAAATTGACTTGAAATTGTTTCCAGGTGTGAAAATCATTAAGACCTTTCTGTTGAATTCATTTCCAGCCATGACACTTTGAACGGTAAATTTTTCGAAATTTTCAAATTTTGTGTGTGCGATATATTCAATCGAGTTTTTCCGTACTCCCCACATGAAAATTGACTTTAAATTGTTTCCAGGTGTGAATATCATTAATACCTTTATTTTGAATCTTCAAGTTTTTTATTATAGTTTTAATGAATTTAATAAAAAAATATAATTTTGAATAAAATACGTTAATGGCACAAATAAACATTTTTGAAAAGAAACTACTTTTTAACACCACAATTATTTATCTGCTTTATCGACATTTGTCGGCTAGCTATTTAAACGAATCTGCTTTACCGATTTTTACATGAAACCCACGTTGTTTTTGAATCTGCATCATCGACGTTTCTCGGCTGACAAACTTGTTGTTACAACAGAATCTGTATTATTGACTTTTCAGCTGCTGCGAGTTGGCTAACATTAATTAATTTTACTATAATTCTGTCAAAGAATAAAATAAGCACCCCTTCCTCCCCTATAGCTGTCAAAACCCAAATTGTCATCGCATGTTAACCGGTCTATAATCTCCCTGAAAACTCTATGAATGTTTGCAGGAGCTACTTCAGCAATCGATCAGCAGTAATCAGAGACGAGGATGTCCTCAAGGATCTTGATTAATAACCTTGATGAATTTGCATTCGCGGATGACAAAGTCATTCTGGTACATGGCAACTCGAGCTTCAGCGTCAAGATCAAACTGCAATAAATAGTATGAAGCAATGGTGTGTATCAGCTAAAATGCCACTACAACACACGACCTCCAACAATATCTTTAAACGGTCGATTGTGAGATATTTAGGAGTTGACCTTGATGAACATATTTGAGTAACATCTCACATTCTAAGAGTCTGTGAAAACGTTAATAAGCTATTCCACTCCACAACAAGAGTACCAAGTGAGGGATGGGGTCTGAATCACAAATCACTTGTAATAATTTACAAAGGTGCGGTGAAGGTGCTTTTCACGAATGCCGCAGCTGGATGGTACGATAGACTAAACTGTCACTACATCAGATCCTTAGGAAGTGCTCAGAGGAACATCTTGTTACGAGTAATAAAGGCCTATCTAACAGTGTTTATAAATTCTGTTGTGGTTCTGGCCGACATACTCCCAGTAGATATTCAAATCAAAAAACAAATGCACTCATACGTAGAAAAAGCGCTCCAACGGAACAGGTGACTCTGTTCATGTTGCAAATAGAGGCAATGGCGATTGATCCATGGCAAAGAAGGTGGAGTGAATCAGTCAATGGTAGGCTTATATTTGATTTCATTCCGGACATTAAAGCAAAACTCAAATTAAAAATAGGAGTATCAATTCGATGATCTCTGGACATGGTTAGTTTAAAGTCTTCCTACAGAGTTTCAAAATAACAGATCAATGTCAATTGTTGTCTAAATAAAAATAATATGGGTGTACTTCATCTAAACAGCACCCTCACCAATATGTCGTTTTAAAAGAACTGGTGCAACGAGAAACTCAATACGAAGATACCGCTGTTCATGTTACCTCGCGACTCGTAATAAAGTATTTTTATTTAATTTTACATCAATGGGCTGATTTTTTGCAGAATTTGAATGACAGATACTGGGCGGATAGTATTATCATCGAATACAGATTTTTACATTATGTGGTCGCTATATATACCTCTTAAAATAATGTATCCTAATATCTTCCATTCTATGGGCTGACATTGATCGGGTAGTTAACTTTAGCTATAGCGATAGCTGGATTAAAATTATTTTATGGGATGATGTTATAGTGCCGTTATAGTTTTTCCTGGGATGATGAATATTGATATGGCAGAAATCCTAGGATGAAAGCTGGGCTAACTTTATATGTGTATCATGTCACCACAGTATATCATGACACGGTTTGCTGTCGCGATAGTAATTGGTTTTCGGGCTGGGATACCAAACTCGGTTGCCAAGTTTTTAGCCGGTAGGTATTTTTGTTTATGCTTGCTGATCGATACATTTATTTGTATAATATAGTGATCGATTTATTTGCAACAATAAAATTATTTCACCTAGATAGATTCTTTAATATTGATGACCTATAGAAATAATATTGCACGCAAAATTGAAAACGGCGCAAATTTTTTCAATATAAACAAACGTAAATATTTTGTGCGGTTTCATGATTAGATAATGTCCACATCATATGTAAACACACGATTAATTCGAATTGAAGGCTTTTTTTAGCATATGCCAATGCTAAAAATTTGTATACACACACATGAAAATATTTATAAGAACAATATTCCATTTAACGTAAACTTGGCTGTTTTGTAATATTCTATCTCTCTTGTATGTTTTCTTTAGACGACACCGATGAGACACAGTCTATGCTATATGTGTTATGTGGTTGGTTTGATGCACCGCAACACAAAAAACTAATTAAATTGTAAAATAAAAAGACTTATAGTTTTGCAAAAAAAAAAAAAAAACTATAAATAAATAAAATAAAGAATAGGCGCCAATGTAGGATTCACATGATTATTTATTATTTTATAGTTTATAATTTTTTTTAAATTATCATACAAAGTTATACGCGAAATCAACATTTAGCTTTCGTGCCAAGAAACCACTCATTTAACAACTTTTATATACCTTTTTCATGCTTCTGGTAGTTTTAGTTGTTTTTTTTTTGTTCAGTTCAATGTTCAAATGGCGTCAATAGTTTTTTGTACTTTTATATTTTTGAAAAAATAGGGGACATATGAATATAAATTGTAACAATGTGTAATAATAAAATATAATTGTTGAATACGGTTTGAAAGGGTCTCATTTGGGATAATAGAAAATGCTGGTCATTTGAAAATTATTTATAATTTTTTGGGTTCTATTGAATTTGTGTGATCGCGCACACATTATCATAAAATATTATTGAAAATCACTCTGCGCAGATATCCAAAATAATTGTTAATTTTCGGGGTTTTATTTTCGGCAATCCATTTTGGTAGGTAATTTATGGTTTAATTACCGCATTTTCTACACATAATGATGCCAGACAATTTATGTGGTAGGTTTGTTAACGTAGTTTAACAGTTGGATGTCTGGATTTGTAAATGATTTTTTCACACGATAAATGTATCGTTTCTTAAGGGTCCAAATTAAATATTATGGGTTATTGAACTTCAAAATTTTATCTTTAGCGTTGTATTCCTTTTTTCTTATTTTATGACAGGGTGGTGCAACTGTTACTAAAAAAAACAAGAAAATGTTGTAATGATCAATTGTTGGAGACCAAGGAAGCTATATCTACATAATTATCTTATACCTCACACAGTGTGATTTGGTTTAAAATTGTTAATCTCTATTGTTCACCTATCAACGAAATGAGATTAATATTTTCATTTTACCCAAAAACATCGTATTCTGCGAATCCAATCCGTAATTATGTCCCAAACTTTGCAATGTCTTATTATTGACCCAATCAGTTGGGTCTAAACATTTGAAATTGAATCTGCAGGACAAAATTTAGTCATTTACTCCCAATGAACGTTTATGAATTCCTACATCTGAAAGGGCTGAAAGGATTTTTCGTCATTCTAACCGCGAGAAGCTGTGTCTCTTTCCTGTGTTCAACAGTATAAAATCTCTCTATTCTGGTTTAGGAATTATTATGTATAGGATGAGTAGATTAAGATATGAAATGGAATTTCAGATAGTTGACACATTTGTCCTGCATTAGGAACGAATTGACGAGCATATAGGTTTTAAGCAGCCCAACACGAATTGTACGACGAGCGATTTTGACAAATGACCTGTCTGCTTGAACCAATTTTTATTGATTTAGAAGTTTCGGTTGATTAATATCAGGTTTTACATTTTTTACTTGACCTCTTTGAACTTTCATTGTGAACGCATTCTTAAACAAATAAACAAACTGTTAGTGTCAAAACATTCAGTAAAGACAAGATTTTCAAAGATTAGTGTCAAAACATTCAGTAAAGACAGGATTGAGCTCTGGAAATGTTGGAAGACGATGATCAATTTAATCGTAAAATCATCTTCAGCTTCGTCAACAAACAGAATATGCGTTATTGGTCAGGT
This sequence comes from Nephrotoma appendiculata, assembly GCA_947310385.1. NCBI lineage: Eukaryota > Metazoa > Arthropoda > Insecta > Diptera > Tipulidae > Nephrotoma > Nephrotoma appendiculata. The sequence goes on along the minus strand of OX371225.1, from coordinate 239,635,476 downwards.
GAAAACCCTCATGTGCTTCAAAACCACTTCATTCATAAAAAGCAACTGTATAGTGTGGTTTTCATGCTGGTGGAGTCATTTGACCGGTTTTTTCGTTGATGAAAATGACCGTCACATTACAGCCAATGGAGATCGCTATAGAGACATGTGGTTTCAACAAGACGGTGCAACATGCCACACAGCGAGTCTAACAATCGACTTATTGATATCTAAATTCGACAAACGTGTTATATTTAGAAATGGTCCTGTCGATTGGCCGCCTAGATCGAGTGATTTACATGTGATTCTTTTTATGGCGCTAGATTAAATCATTGGTCTCTGCCAACAAGCCGGCGTCGTTAGAGGAGCTCAGAGCCAATACTGAACTAGACATAGCGGCTATTTCCGTCGAAATATGTGGCTGAGTCATCGATATTTGGGTTGAAGGAATCGGCACCTCAGGCGGCGAAATCCCTTCATGAGATCTGAAAGCCAGAGAGAGAGAGAATCGGTACCTGCAAACGGGTCCGTGGTGGACATATGAACGATGTTGAAGTCCATACATAAATGTTTTGATTGTACTTCAAGCCAATAATAAAATTTTCGAGATATCTCAAATGGGTTTCGTTTTATTTAAAAAAAAAGTTACTAAGTCCTTATTGGAAAGCCCTTTATTAAGATCGCAAGGTAGAATTTTGACAACCTTTACCAATTATTCTATATCACAAAAAAGGGATTAAATGTATGTTACGGATGGCAGGAAGGCAACCCGCAGATTTCTTCTAAACATGCAGAGGCCTATCACGGTGATTTTGCCGATTAGATCTCAGGGTTTTGGGTCGTGGGGAAGTTGAAGCTTGCATGTTCCTGGCCTACACCGTGTAACAGAATAAACAAAAATTAAAAAGAACATTAAATACTGAAATTACGTTAAATTGTGAATAAAATTAATAATAACCGGGTGTGTCCACCCAGGAACGACCGGATCTCCTCGAATAACAAGTACAATTTCTGCTGAAAAAAACCCCCGAATGACTCATCGACCTCTAGGGGCCGATGCCCAGCCACAACGAGGCAGCATAATAGGGTAGAGACATTCCTCCGACAACCTATATGAAGTTGGCCCAAAATTCTAGCCCAAAAAATGGCGGTTTTAAAAGCTGGCAACACTAATGCAAGTGTCGTGAAAAAATGAAACTATCGTGATAGAAAATATTAAGATACAAAAATGATAAATCTTTAAAAAAGTTGTTGTGGTTCCTTATGTAAATGAAGTTGGTCCAAAAATGTTAACCCCAAAACTATTAAGGATCTGTAAAATATGCGAACAACAACTGATACATCAGAGCATTAAACGACATAAACACTTGTTGGGGAATCGGAGGTTTAGGAGCTCCTCACAGTCATTATTGCGATGATAGTACCATTCAACGAAATATGTGATTGATTTTAATTCCGTATCGAATTAATTTGAGTATGGCCCCTGAATATGAATAGCTTTTAAGTCAAAGGATACATCAGAGCATTAAACGACATAAACACTTGTTGGGGAACCGGAGGCTTAAGGGCTCCCCACAGTCATTATTGTGATGATGAGCTCTTAAACCTCCGACTCCCCAACAAGTGTTTATGTCGTTGAATGCTCTGATGTATCCTTTGACTTAAAAGCTATTCATATTCAGGGGCCATACTCAAATTAATTCGATACACAATTAAAACTAAATTGCATATTTCGTTTTATTTTACTTTTTTGGGTTGACAGTAATATTTTTCTTTCATGATAGTATCACGACAGATTTATTTTGGGCTGCCATTAAAACATGGCGGCTTTTCTTGTGTTGATTGAATAATTTTTGGGTTGGTATATAGAAAATAGAATATGTTTAAACATTTTTGGGCTGACACTTGCCTATAGTCATAGTCTGTATATTTTAGTATTGCCATCGATTTTTTGTGGGTTAGAATTTGGGCCAACTTTATATACATCCTCCGACAGACAAAGCCCCTCTTCACCAGGAGAGACCTCTACAAGATCTTCCACAATTCACACTTCGACAGCTTCAGACTGCCGGAGTGCCACGAGGAGACCGTGTAGATTTTACGGTCGTCCCCGAATGGACGACACATATGTTGGACCTGCCACTCCGACCCTGTGGATGTCCTGCCAAGGGAATGATGAGGCGTGACAAGCCTAGCCTGCAACTATGAAATCAACATGAAATGAGAATCCCCCTCCCAACATACCGATCTCCGAAAAAAATTTAGTACTTCAACTTATTATTCGAAAAGGAAAAAAAAATACACATTTTTTTTTGGTGAAATGAATAAATAATCAAGGAAAGAAATACACCGACCGAGGAGGAAAGCAATAAACCAAAGGCCGGAAATACTTCGCCGTGCTGTTTTTATGCAAGTACAAAATTTTATACAACGGAAAAAATCAGAGGCGGAAGGAGGGATAAAAACGAAAGAAAAAAAAATCTAGCTAAAAATAGTGATTAATTTTGAGGGCGAAAAATAAATTGAACAAAAAAATGCTACCTTCTAACCTTCGGAAAAGGTCCAACCGAAATGGGTTGCGGTGGCTTTTCACCGCTAGAAGAAAAAAAATCCAAACGGCCACGTGGTTGGCCAGCCGTAACCGTGAATTGTTGTTGGGCGTCTTCCCTCTTTGGACCATAAATTAAAACGTTGGGCGTCTTCCCGCCTTAAACCAAAAATAAATCGTTCGGCATCTTCCCGCATTAAACCGAAAATAAATCGTTAGGCGTCCTGCCGCCTTTAACCGTAAAATAAAAACTGTTGGTCGTCTTCTCGCCGTTATCCGAAAAATTTGTTGCAACGTTCACTCGCCAAATTGGTAGTTTCGTATGGTCATGTAATTGTTGTGGCACTTTCGATAAAAATACCTGCGTCATCCGAAAATTCACAAAAAATTATTATTTATATCGCTGTTTATAAGATCACACTTTATGATTCTTATTTGTCATCTAGAACATTGCACTAGTAAATAAACTAAATTGTTCTTCAACAATAAAAATACAACTCGCAAAATTTACTTTTTTGATGATGGTGGTTCTTTTAATTCAAAAAAAAAATTCTGGCCGTTTTGTTTTTCATAATTATTTATTATCACCCAAGCAAAACGTAATTTACTTTTTTTATTTTATTACAAATTAAATACAGATATTTTACAATCTTTTAATCTTTTTTATATACTATCAAACTAAACTTAAAAATCCAATAACGAATTTTCTAAACTTTTAATTATTTTTAACCGAAAAAAACTCAGAACAAATTTACAATTTTTTTTGTTCTAGCCAAGCAAAAAACTTGACTCCATTTTATAATAATTCCGCCTGTACTATTAAAAATACGAACTCGTCTAAAAACACCTCGCACCAAACCAAAAATTCTAGAAGAATATTTTCGTTTTTCGCGCGTCACTCGCCTACTCTTTCACACCGCACATAAATCCACACACCAAAATGAAAAACGTACCCCAAAGATATTCTTCTACATTTTTACTGGTCGCACACACACACACAAGGGACACATCGGTCTCGCTCTCAAAATTACTCGACATTTATGCGATACAGCCATACTGCGAAGGTGAACAAAACGTAAAACAAAAATAAACGCCAATTCACAATCAGAAAAAAATTTAATGTCAAATGCTCTAGAACAGATGGCGATGTCACCAGTAAAAAGCATCTTTTATTCAGTGGTAACGAAATTAAAAATTCAAAAAGAAAACCACATATGAAACAAAGTTATGATGACCCCTCAAGGTGTCGTAACATGTATTTGACCGGAGTTTTCTTTCTATGGTCGGTTAAAATATTGCAACCAAGTATTATAATCGTACATCTAACGCAATTAATGGCATAAACCTAAATAGCCACTCGGTTGTTTTAACACGTGTATTTGGTAAACAACAAAAAACATGGCTTTTTTCAAATCGCCACTTATGTTGTTTACCACAATTCTTGATAAACAACATGTTTACAAAAATGGACAAAGAAGAGGACAACGAGTAAAATAAGACGCTTCTTGTAAGCGGCGCCGCACACCACGATGCTATCTCGTCCACCAATTCTAAACAAATAATTAATAGACCGTTGGTATTCTTACAATTGCGTAAGATATTGTATAGTGAAGAATGTCGTGCATGTTCACTGCTGCAGTGCATGCCTTTAGATTCCGTTTGTGATCTCGAATTAACTCTTCCATGGCTTCAATATCTGAGTTGGGTTGCTCGGATAATGTGAGTGAATAAAGTGAGTTCCAATTTACTGTTTCTCCTTTCAGTACACAGGTTGGATCTAGTGTTAGAATTCTCTCTCCTTCGATGACGATGGTTGCTGTTCGAATGTTCCGCTGTCAATTTCACAAATTACATTACACCCATCCCTCGCTTTACGAAGTCTCGTTTTTTTTTTGAAAAAAAAAATCGATTTACGATTTTTTTTTGTCCTTAATATATATGCAAATATGTAAATAATTTGAATAAAATAATAGTTATTTATTACTCATTCAGTAATTATTCTTCTCCGATTTTTTGTTAGTTGTCTTAGTTAAGATTTGAACCAAACACTCAAAAATATTCTAAAAATTCAACGAAATTTCGATTAATGTAGGAACGAATTAATTCGTGTAGCGAGGGATGGGTGTATAAAGAACCTTTGATTTTATTTCAAGATCTACGCATTATGTTGGCGTAGTGGATGGAATCCATAATGAGGTGATGTCCATTTTGAGGATCTCAGAACTAGTTGGAACGTTACTACTCTGCTGGGAAAGTTCCATCTCACTGCTGCATTTATTTGAATGATACGTAATTCGTATTGTAATCAATAAATAGTTTGAAGATGGCTTGACGTATATGTATTCTTGCTGAAGAAGGGTTGTCGTTGACATAGTGTGATATGTGTTATATCGAGTCTTCTGTACTAATAATCTCGCATATGACCGTCGCCTCAATTTTTATGGTTAGTCTGATTTAGTATTAAGTAAGGGATGATTTGCTTGATCTCTTGCTGAAGTCGGTGTAGAGTTATGATCAACGGATCGAGGATGGTCCTCCGTCTGTGAAATTTTTTGGTTGTTTCCTCAAGGGTGTGTTTTTCATGACGGTGATCGTTGACGTTAATCTAGAAATCTGGTTTTGTAATAATTCCTTATGGTGCTGCTGGTTCGCACTTAAGTTCTCTATGATTTCCATGTAAGTTTTTTTTCCTTTTCATCAAGCACCCCGAATAGTTTATTAGCCTAAAAAATCGAATGGCGCCCTTCTTTTGCGGTGATTTTATTCTCGCCTTAAGCGTTTAGGATATTGTTTTGCTCAGTTAGTTCTACGTGAAGTGATTTTATCGATGATACAATAGCGTCAAAGTGTTTAAACGTAGAAAGTAGATCCTGGGATTGGAGGTGAATTTCAAATTTCGATATATTGTATCCTGTTGCTGGCTCTCTCTTGTTTCTTGCTACTAATCGTAATGCGCAGATTACCTCGAAAGTCTGTATTACGGACTTGGTACACACTCTTGTAACTTGCTTTTGTTTTCTTGTGCTAGGGTATTTTCTCGCATTATTCATTGTTCCCAGTCGGCAAGCAACTGACCTTTGTGATTGGTCGTTTGGGTACTCCTCCGTTGCTGTTTTTGACTGTTACCGTTCTAACAAAAACATTGTTACTACCATGTACCTCATTAATTTTTCCTGGAGGTACTCGTATATCATCATCTTTAATGAGTACTAGCCCTCCCTTTGCTATATTTGGTTCTTTTTTATTCCATTTACTTCGCTTCTGTAACAGTAGTCGATTGGCCAGATATTGCAAAATTCTTGAGTTATTCTCTGCAGAAGTCTCCATCGTGCTAAACGGTTGATGCCTTGATTTAAATAGGTTGGTGCATGGTAATGCTCTGGTGTTAACATTATAAAGTTGTTGGGAACTGATGACAGTAGAAGAAGAGGTCGTATTTATCATGTCATGTCTTCAAATGTTAGACGTTGTTCTCCAATTATTCTGCGTAGATGATGCTTCACGGACTAATTGCCGCTTCCCATAGTCCACACATGTACGCACCCTTCTTATAGAAAATGACATTAAGCACAATCCTTTATATGCTGTTCCTCCAGCTTTTCGGATAATTGTTTCAAGATCGTTCCTCATAAGTTTTAAGGTCCGTAGCTAGAAAAGCAAACGAGTACTGCTAAATATTTTTTATAGCTTTTGTTACATCTACGTTTCGAATTCTGCAGGTGAGGAGATCCAGCATAATCCACTCCTGTTTGCATGAATGGTCTGATTGGAGTGACTCTTGTTGTTGGAAGCTCCCTGCACAGTCGGTTCAGAGTCTGAACTTGTTTTTTGTAGCAAATTACACATTTATTAATGACAGTTTTTTATTGCTAACGAGCCCCTTTATTATCCAATAATTTTCCAATATATTTTGAGTCATCATATATGCGTAGTTTATCAGAAAAAAAAATTACACTTATAGAGAATTATTATTGGATGTTGAATGTTGAAACTAACACTGGCGTTAGACAGCCTTCCGCTCACTCTGATTAAGTGTACAAAGGTTTAATTCGTTTTGTTTACCAAGCCGTATGCCGAATGCTCCAAAGGCACATTGTTGTGTAACCTTTAAGACTATCTCACGCTCTCCTGGATTTCCCTGTTTATCAGATAACTTGATGAAGATTTATCTGTTCTTTTTGTAAACCTAAGAACTAAGCAAGCAAATCCCCTTACTGCTTTTTTGAACTATGAACATTGCTCTATTAGTTTCGGTATGATGATTTCATCTTTGCTTCCACCTTTCTTTGCATTTCTTGAATCTTCTGTGGTTTCTTTAATTTTGGGGATATTAGAAAGAGCCTCTGAGCAGCTTGAGCCATTCCATTAGGAAGTGTCATGCATCAAGCTGGTAGGGTTCAAACCTCTCGACGCACAATCCACAAATTTGTTATCTTGTCAATCAGATCGTGTGCGACTTCACAATGATTAAGATTTAGTTGAAGCAAACTCATAATATTCTTCCTCTTTTTAACCTCTTCTGGTGTTTTGGATATTTGAAATGGTCCATAACCACCGCATTTATAGCAGAGTTTGGAACGGTCTAGGTTAATGGAGCATTCTCCAGCAATGTGTTCGTAATCCAAGCGTTTAAAGCATCTAGTAGCGACTATTTTTTCTCGTATTGAACAGGATTCCCATCCAATTCGAATTTTGCCCTCGGATATTGTAACTTTTATCATTAGACCACGCGGAAGGCTGACCAGAGCTACTTGGGTTCCACGGTATCTGGCTGCCATTTTCTTCACTTCGAAGATCCCCAGCACTTCGAACATTCGAACACCTTCTTTCTACGAGTCATGCGTTAGAGATCTTATATTTAGATTTAGTATTCCATGTATTTTAACTTTGCCCCAAGACAACTAAGATCGAGGTCAAATTTAAATTTGTGCAATTTATCCAATTTGCATATAGTTCCTTCTTCAGCTCCGTTTTCTCCCTGGTTTTCGTCCTTCTTGTTTATGACTGTCTCTTGCATTCTAGGTGCGTGCATGCCATTTTGGTTAGCACTTTGCGCTTTGTTCCTTTTCTTCCTTTGCATATTACCATCAGTCTTAGGTGATATGATCAATGCTCTTTTGTTGGATTCTCCTAATGGTGCATTTCCCACCACGTTCATCTTACAAATAGTTGATGGTATTTCTTTACTTTCGGCCGTGTTACCTCCAACAGAAAGCGATGAAAAAGTCCACTCTATGGTCACCGCTGCCTTCTTTTGAGATCTCTGAACTATGCCATTTTTTATAAACGGGTTGGTGGGTATGCTACCACCATGCACAGATTTACCCTTTCCTTTCTCTTTGCTTGTAGTAAACACCATTCATAATAACCAAGTTTGCCACCGTTATAACATTCCAGTTACTGGTTCTCGATTGCCAGGAGCTTGCTTGCTTACTCACCTCAGCTGATACTGTGTTTCCTACTCCTTGCATCCGTTACTAAACCCTCCTTTACTAAAATCATTGTTGATTCTTTTTCGAGGTGCCATTCCTAATATATTATACTTAATGCCAAGTAGCTGTGCCATAAAGCCGCTACTGCTGGGATACATTCGCTGATTAGGTTGGCGCTCAATGTGTAACAGATGGTCTGGGATATAAATCACACAACTTTTGTATGACCAACCTTTGAATTTTGCCTAGGCCTAGCATTTTCGGGGGTTTCTAACCGCTTCGGCCGAGTGACCGTCGACAAGAGTGTGAACTTCCCATTCCCGTTTGAGTTTCCCATTAATTGGGAGGTCCTAGTGAATTTGGAGCCGAAATTGGTATATCGGAAACAGCCGCACCAATAAAAGATTTTTCATTTTTTGCAAATATTTTGAAATGCATATCTTTGCGAGAAAGCAACACTGAACTAATTTTGATCGGAATGAAACTTTAATCTTAAGCTTTAAGCTTTTTATATAAATTTGGAGACCATAGTTAATCTTGGATGAAATCGGTCCACCAGTAAGGAACACTTTCCAAAGGAAACTTTTTTGTTGTTTGCTAATATTTTGAAAAGTATGTGTGAATATTTTGTGGCCAACACCCGACTTTCTTTTATTTAAATGAATGTACATAGATCTCGAGCACAGTACTCGTGATTTGTAAAGTGAAAATTTGAATTTAGAGGAATTTTCGTAAAACTGTCTTGTATTATCAAAAATCATGCTTAAATTTCAAAAGACCAACCCATGTTATAAATGTAATTTTTACATTTATATATGAATCTTATAAATCTTTGTCATTTTTAGTACATAGATGCTAAATTTTTCAACTTCCATGGGAGCGTTATAATTTTTCATTGCTGCCACCTCCAGTACACAGATTTCTACCACTTTTCGCAAGGATTCATTCACGCTTCATTCCAAATATTCAATCCACGTGAACTTTATAAAATTCCGATTTTGGTGAAACAAAGTTTTTTCTCGAAACCCGTCATTTAAAAATGATCTGAACCAATTTTGTTGGAAAATTAATTAAAATTCTTGAAACCGTTTTCTCGTAAATGTTATTGACTTCTTGAAATGTTGGCAGAAAACGAAAGGCTCCTATGGAAACTGCCACTTTCGGTGGACCGATTTTGGCTAAAAATAATGGAATCTCCCGATTTTTGGAATAAGCTTAAGTGAGAATTTTCATCCTGATTAATCAATTCGCTTTTTTCCGAAAATCGTCATTTCCGCTTAAATTTTGGAAACCTGATTGAAACCGGCATTTTTGCAAAATTAATTTATAATCAGTAAGTTCAAAACCGTTTTTTTCGTAAATGGTATATTTTCAAAATACATGCAAAAAACGGAAAATCTCCTATTGGACCGGTCGCTTACGGTAGAAAAACAAAAAAGCTCCTTAAAGCAAAAATTCTCTGAGATCTCTCAATTTGTGGAAAAAACTTAGATATGAAGTTTCATCCTGATTAATCAGTTCATCTGGGCCCACAGGGACCGAATTTTTGTTGAAAACGGGTTTTGTCAAAAATTTTGGAAAACTGATCTAGAAGTTTATTGTTGCAAGTTTTATTTAGAATATTATCTTTATTAGAATCCTCTTTTAAAAGTTCGTAAATATATGCAAAAATAAAAAGCTGCTTTTTACACTGTCACTTTCGGTGGACCTATTTTGGCCAAAATTCATTGGAGTCTCCTAATTTATGGAAAAAAGCTTAAGCCTTCGATGTACGTTGCATAAATTTTAGAAGGTTCCGGTTAAATTAGTCGATATTTTTGCAAATTTACTTTAAAATATTTTGTTCATAATCTAATCTTAATTAATTTTCGTCTTCTAATTCATTATCGTTTTTGTAAATTATAAAATTTTACTAAAAAGCTCTCATTGAAGCTGCCACTTCCGGCACACAAATTTTCACCAAATTTCGTAAGAATCCCCCGTAATGCCGAATTTTGGTAGAATTAAATTTTATATCGAAACTCGTTGTTTCCGATATAATTTCTGAATAAATTTTGTTTAAAATTTTATTTACAATCTTTTTGTTTTAATCGTTTTTTTTCATAAAAGTTACTTTTCAAAATATTTACAAAAAACGAGAAAGCTTCTATGGAAGCTGTTCTTCCGGTGAACCGATTTCAGTGCCTGAAATCAGTGGATCTCTGTATTAATTAAAAAAGCGTCAGAATGAAGTTTTATTTCGATCGGACAAACCGGCGGGGCTGTAAAGAAGAGACACATATATTTAGTCTACACGCACATACACATACACAAATCATTTTTAAAACTTTACCGGACTTTACCTTCTACAGTCTAATCGGATTTTTCCGTTAATTGGGATATCATTGCGAAATTTCCTTCTCAGTTTTTGCAATGATGCTGAAATCAGCAAAAAAAAGATTTAAATAAATTTTAAGTTTAAATTTTCTAGCAGGGTGGACCTTAATGGTTTTCTGTAAATTAAGCAGGAAAAATGATATTATTTATTAAGAAAGTTGGATGTTGGCCACAACATATTCCATTTCCTCTCAATTTTGTACAAAGATTAAATTGAATATCCAAAACCAATTTAAATTTCAAATTTTGTCGGAACCCCAAATTATTAATCGGCACAAACGAAAACCTTGAGCATTTCTATCGCAATACTTAAAATTCAGTTAATTTCTTCCAATATAAATCGTGCTCTCAGTATGCACGACAATAATTAGAAAGATTTGGCAACCCACTCGTTTCCCAACTGACAGTTCAACAATGACTATATGGTAATATATTTTTAAGATCCGTTATACTTGAATATATGACCATGAATCCATCGAACCACAACATTATGATGATCATGATTGTTATATTGTTACGTGCGATGATGCATTTTCGTAAGAATTTGAATATGACATCACAGCATTTGATTTAAACGAAGTCATCCATCAAGCACCTTGAAATTCAAAACAAAACATCGGAACTGTCTGAAGCGCATTTTATGGCCGCAATGCATTTAATAATTTTATTATATTGTACTAAATTGAACTTTGCCCCGCGACACAATATAATATGTCATATTCAGAAATTCTTATCTATCCGCGATAATACAAAACTAAAACAAAATTCCCACAAAAATAAAACTTTAATTCTTACATCCATAACATTTCCGTTTTCATAAACTATAGTCTATATAGTTATAGTGTAATAGTAATAGAATAATAATTAAGAGGTAAAACATTTTTTTTTTACAATTATATTATTGTTATGAACATAACAAAAAAAAAATATTTAGTTCAACAACTATTAAACAAAAAAAAAATGTAATTAAAACGCACGTGATTCGTGTCATATATACACAAGTACATTACGTCTCAACCCTTTCAATCAAGCCACTCTCACTCTAAGCATGATGTCATTTAACAAATTTTCCATGTCTAACCTTCTAAACAACCGTATAAAACGTACACACAAAACATAAAAATATTATGTATAGTAATTTAAAGCACGAAAAAGTTTAATTTTGTATATCATTGAAAATGTGTGTGAGCTTTTCTTATATATGTAGAGAGACCCCCCCCCCCCCCCCCCCCTCCGAAATTCGCTTGCCTCGTTTGAATATATATATATATATATATATATATATATATATATATATATATATATATATACTTGCGTTTATACATTCACCGTGAACATTTTTTTGGTGGATTGGAAAAATCCAAGACACGCGACGAAAAAAGCTGAAGGAAAATTGTATTTAAAAAATGAAAAACAAAAATACAAAAGCAGGTAGACATTTTTATTTTCCATGAATCTAATTATAATAATACCCCCGTCAAAGTGGCGCTTACCTAATGCGGTTAATAATTTTATTTATTTTCTTGTTGTTGTTGTTGGTTTGGTTTTTATTATGAAATTTGTATGTACTTATTTTGTTTATAATAATAATAATAGTAATGTAGTATGTACTCTACAATAATAATATTTTTTTCCCCGCGATTACACCACACACAGTCAGTCAGTACCCTTGTGCATGCAAACTCTATATTTGAAGCCAAATAATATTATGAATGATTTATCATTTAATAAAAAATAAAAAAACAAATTAATTGTGTCATATAAATAATCGCCATCGTAATAATAAATAGAAATTGTATTTTGTGTTATTATTATTTGTAATTTGTAATTAAAAAATAAATATTTTATTAACTGGGAGTCAGGAGTCCGATTAAAAATCGATTTTATTGTTTTGTTAGCTAACTGCTGAATTGACGCGTTAAAATATTTGTATCGAGTACACTTTATGATGGTTACAGTTCCGTCTAATTACTGAATGACTGACACATTAAGTTATTACACATCAGGCGACAAAGTTGCCTAAATCGTTTTAAAGTAGTTGAGCATTAGTTATGTGGACGAAATCTCTCTTATATGTTTTCTACCATTCGTGTAAACAACATTACCAAACGACAAAGTGTTGAGAACTACAACTTTATACATAGTTTGTCCTTGAGACTTGTTTATGATATGTCTCGTTTACTAGCTCCATGTTGTAACTTGAAAGATAGATCCTTGGAATTAAAATGTTAATACCCTTTTAAGATACAATGAGCGCTTCTGCCTCAATCACCGCTTTTCACAACTAATCGTGTATCGTTGCATAATCCTTGTTTATTAATCAGATTCCTAAGTACCAGGACTGTTGTTGCTTAAAATTGGAACAGGTTCAGAATAGCTTGAGATAATCCAACCGGATTGATGGAATTCAAATACTCTAGTGGAAAGTTAAGTCGCTCACTGTATCGGATAATTTTCTTCTCCGCTCCCTTTCTACTCCGCGGTGTGTCCATCCACTTTATGGAAGATTTTATAAGGATCTTGGTTTACGTGCTTACAAAATTCAACATGTGCAGGAAGTAAAGGCACCCGACCATCACACACGCCGTAAATTCGACCAATGGGCTGAAGCTCAAATTGATATTGATGTTGATTTTTTGGTATGATCTAACTCCATTACATTATTTTCTTTGGGAATATGTTAAGTCACTTGTGTATACGCCGATACAACAGAGACGATTGAACAGCACAACATTCGGCGAGTTATTAGCCACATACGGCCACATTTACTGTGAAAAGTGTGTAGGAATTGAACATCCAGATTGCACCAGTCGCGATGGTGACATGGCCGAAATCTTACTCAATCATTTACAGCATAAAATTATCTATCCAATAAAGCTAGTTCCACTGATATTTAAAATATTTTACTCTATTTTAAGGGGACACCTTCAAAATTATATAAAATTTTTTTTTCAAAGATTTTGTTTAATGGAATAAAAAGAGACATCTTTAAATGAAACTTTCCATTGATATTTTATTTAACTGAAAATATAAAAAAAAAAAAAAATTTGATTTTTTTTAGCTCCATGTCGTCTACTACAAGGGTTTTCCAAAAACACTGAAAATTCGCGGCGTGCATCATAACTACTCTCAGAAACGTCTGAAAAAACGGGGTTTTATTCAGCATTAAATCGCCCTTGGAATGAACTAAAACGAAAAAATTGGTTAAAAAATAAAAAAATGGCGGCATTTTTTCGAATTTTTTTTTTTTTTTTGAGATTTTCATGTTTATATCATTAAAATCATGTTTTTAAACGTTCATTCTAATCTATCATAAAAAAAAATTCGATTTTTTGAAAATTTGAAGGTGCTAAATTGTGTTTTAACCTCGAAAATTGTGAACCTCTAGATGAATTCTGTCTATATTATTTTTCCGTTGTTCCTTACCTTCTGTTTCTGTTAGTAGAATATTAGTTCGTAAAATTTAGAATTTTTGAAGTTTTTAATTTGGATTGAAGGTTTTCGGGAAATGTGAGTTTTAATTATGTGGTCCATAATACAATCCATATGTCTATTGTGCTTGCATATAGTGATAATAATCCTGTTCTTATTTTTGAAACATATTTTATGGTGTTCTTGGTACTCGTTACGTCTTACTACGGTTATAGAGCAGTTTCGGTTGTGTGGATTGTTAGGTCGGGATTTTTGGGTAGTGGTCCTTCCTTTACTATTTGACTAGTTAATTTGGGCCTAAACTCACAAGTTTTGGTAGTTAGTTCTCGTAGAGATTACTCTGGGAACTCTAAAAATTCACTTTGGTTTGATGACGTAGTGGATAGTTCCTTTTGATGGTGTGGTTGTTAACAAGCATTAGCCTCCAATAGACTAATTTACAATTCAGTACTTTTAGGTTCATTAGCCACTGGAGTTGTATGTGATCCATTAAGATTTTAAAACGTTTACCGTAAAGGTAAAGTGTTTTTTCCGTTGCACTATACTTGGTTTCGGCGTTCTAAAAAAAGCAAAGCGCGGGCCAAGTTGCTCGCATCCGTTGTCGTTAGAAATTCTCTTTCGAAGTCCGGACAATACAGAATAGGGTTATTGCATAATATTTCCTTTCCTCCATTTTGTCTTTTATTAGACATGATGTTAATGGGGTTTAGTTATTTCTGGAAATTTTTTGTTAAAATTCCTATAATAACTAAGTAAGTCTAATAGAGCTTTATCTGTTTCTCGGTTTCTCGACCATGAAGGGTGTTTTTGGAATATATAAACGGCGTACTCTCGAAAATGGCGAATCAGTATTTCATACAGATAACTTTTTCCACTACCTCCAGTACCATGAAAAAATAACATTTTGGTTTTCCCGTTTCATGTTCAGTTGCATCAACAATTTTGTGAAATACACTTGACTGCTTTAGGTTAGAGGGGGATCGTATATTCAGCAATCTTATTCTGTTCTCCAAAATTAGAAGAAACGTAGTCAATTTTAGATAATCCGTTTGCGATTGGTGTAAGGCTCACTCATTTCTATGGAGTTTGTGGCATATATCTTCAGACATGTCTTCCATGCCAAAGCAACAAAGTGCCAGATGGCGAGGAATAGGCACAAATATATGCAAAAAGCTATCTCATTTCGGCAGACATAGCATACGATTTTTTATCTTCCCGAGTTTTATTTGCCAGTTTGAATCATCTAAAAGATATTCTGATACATTTTATAATATTTGATCTCTCCGCTAACTGGCATCGTCCTTGCACCTTCAAAAGTTTTAGCTCCCATCTTATGTTGAAGCAAGAGTCCAAGATAAAAAATTTCACAATTCTTGATGCTATCAGTATACATCCGTCTAATTACTTTATTCCCAACATGGTATCGCTTCTTCCAAAACGTGTATTTTGTTGTCCCAAACAAACAGAGATTTTGCAATATTTCTACTGGTTTGCATCTGGATCATTTTGTTTGAGTTTGAACCAAGCAGTAGATTTTGTACGGTAGAGTTTCAACAATTTAGTCACTAATACCTTTGAACAGTAGTAGAGACTCGAGACTATTCAAATTAGTGTGGACGGGCTACATTAAAAAAAATCGGCTTCCCTGACAAAATTTGAAATGTTGAGAAAAAAAAATAGTACTTGAGAGCCGATCATATAAACCCATCCCCCTATTTACACGGTACTTTTTTACACGATTTCACTTTCCCACGGTTTGAAAAAACAAAAAAAACTATTATATTTTTTAATTTTTATTTGTTTTTTTAATTTATTCTATATCCCTTTTCCTACCAGACAAAAAATTCTTTTGCGTCAAATTAAGTCCAACCCACACAAATTTGTGTGTAAAAAATGAAAGGTTGTAATGTCTTCCGGATTTTAACGGATCTTAGTTAAATATGATTTATTTTTGAAAAAACACATTATAATTTGATAACATATAAATTATATAATATATTAATTATTTTACTATTATTATTTTTTGGACGAAAACGATTTAAGAGGAATACACCAATGTGTATGTTGGTTCAAAATAAATTTTTTACATGATTCTTTTGCGTTACCCACACAATTGAAATGGCAGGCAGGAAATGGGTTATGCAGGTTTGTCTGGTTTAGAATGTTTATCCGTTATGGTTTAGCCCTTGGTAGGGCCTCTGCCTGTTTAGAACCTCATCTAAAGATTGTCAAAAATGATGATAGAATTCGTTTGGTCAGGATTAGTCACTAGTTTTTATCGTTTGGTCACTTACGATTAAACGGTATATAAAAAATGAAAAATTCAAAAAATAATTCCCGGGTATCACCTCATTGCAAGAAAATCATACCGTTCTTATCAAATTTCGTTAGGTAATCGTTCAAATCAAATATGAATCTAGTACTCTAGTTATCGAATCGAATTCCCAAATAGCCCCCCAACAAGACTGGCCAACACATTTTGGCGTTTTCTCACCAATGGTTTATTTTTTATTGCTAAAAAACAAAATCAAAATTGAATTCAATAAAATCAGGTTCGTCGCTTATTTAGGAATTTCATTTTACAAAATTAACACTTTAATGGCCACACGTCTGCGCAGTTAAACTTCGTCAGGGGCAAATAAAAACAAAATTGTATTACATATTAGTTTTGTATATTTGCAAATAGTCGGCGATAGCATCACATGCATGTTGTATAAGCGGTCACTAACACTTGTTCATGCTATCACACACATACTGTGTGTGCGGTCTTTAAAGTGTTAATAAATCCAATTGGTATAAACCGTTTTGATAAAAATATATCTGTTTTCAAAGAATTGTATCTAAAGTGGAAGACAAGATGAAATCAATTAAATTTTCAAGTTCTTCATAACTCGTTGAGGATTGGTCACTTGTTGTTTTCGATTGCTCTGTAGTTGATTTAAGCAAATTTAACCTATTTTAAATAAATTTTAATATCACTTTATAATATATTATTATCCTTATATTTTGACCACCCCAAACCATTCGTTGGATTTATTAAGTTATTAATATTGGCCAAGTTTCCAGCCTCGTCGTCCACTTTGAAAGTGTGGAAATGATGAATTTTTAACGAATTTTTGCAATAAGTGATTATGTAGGGATGACCAAACGAAATCAACTATAGTGACCAATCCTCAACGAGTTATGAAGAACCTAAAAATTTAATTCATTTTATCTTATGTCTTCCACTTTAGATACAATTTTTTGAAAACAGATATATTTTTATCAAAACGGTTTATTCTAATTGGAATTGTTATTAACACTTTAAAGACCGCACACACAGTATGTGTGTGATAGCATGAACAACTGTTAGTGACCGCTCACACAACATGTACGTGATGCTATCGCCGACTGTTTAAAAATATAAAAAACTAATATGTGATTCAATTTTTTTTTATTTGCCCCTGACGAAGTTTAATTGTGCGGCCAAAATTAACACTTTAATGGCCAGTTTAACTGTGTGGCTATTAAAGTGTTAATTTTGTAAAATGAAATTCCTAAATAAGCGACTAACCTGATTTTATTGAATTTTCGCAAATTTAGTCTTTGGCTTTAGGTCTTTCAGTCTAATAAAGATTTGGACTAGAAAACGGTATTATTAAGTTAAACGAGGTTACATTATTGAATTTTTAATTTATTATTGTGAATTCTAAACTGAAATTGGACATTTATAAAGTGCAAATTGAAATATATAATTACATAATTTGAAAAATATAAAACTTAAAGAGAATTGAGAAATATAAACTAAAATTAGAATAGTATAATCCGAGAATAAAATGTATGTTTTGAAAATCGAAAAATTTAAAACCAAAATTGAAAAGTTATAATTGTAATTTGATAAATATAATTCTCAACTAGAAAAGTATAATTTCAAAGTAGAAACATATGAAATGGACCGGGAAATGCAATAAAACCAAGCAAGTTCATGTTTACGAGATTGTTCATGTTTGCGGGATTTGATTTTTTTCATATGAAATTTTGATTTTCACAAATTTACTGTGACTTGTTTTGATAAAATGTACACATAGCCAGCTATTTTAAAATATACCACTAAAACCTGCGGTCCAATTCGTGTCCTATTTTGTGGAGACTGTCTTATTTGAAAGTCTACAATAAGCCTCCTGTCGTATAAACTTATTGTAAACTTGTTAGAATTATCTTGATGAGTTACCAGTTTGGGTGCAAGGGGAGACTTATCAAATAAGACACATCTCCACAAAATAAGTCACGAATTGGACCGCAGTCTAAATATAATATAAAGAAAGGTTGTGCTCTTATTTAATTCAGGTTTAATTCATTATATTTACACTATATTATCACAATACAAAATTCAGTTCGTTAGTTAAATTATAACATAAATATGTAATGATATTTAAAAAAATTTGTTTCATAATACATAATAATTATGAAAAAAATCAGTAATTCTTGTTTGTCGTTTTTTGTTTCCAAGCTTCTTAAAACTGCTCTGTCCCTCAAATTTCGGAAAACTATTATTTTAGCCACCATCATTTAAATTCACCCTGTCTTCTTCAGCCAATATTGAAAATTTCAATTGCTTCATTCGGTCGATTTTTTTCTTTCAGCTCGGGGATAATATCTAGGTCGCTGCCGGTATGGCTGTCCTCGATATTTTCATCACATATTTCATTTTGCATATCTGCATTCCATTCATTGACTTCTGCAACAGTACACTTATCGTCAATATCAAAGACAGTTTCATACCGCTCGATCGCTGCGCAAGAAGACTTGGTTTGGAGGTGAACGGCAGTAGAACCAAATATTTAGCAACACCTAGGAACTATGGCAAATCTTGGAATTGGCTACCACAATTTTGATGGCATCGACAACTTTAAATACCTCGGGTCAGTTATAACATCGCTGAATGATATGCAGGCAGAAATACATGCCCGAATCGCATCCGGACAATGAGTATTCCTTCTTTCGCAGTCGTGCAAGCTCGCAATTTATAGAGCACTTATAATACCTGTGCTAATTTTCGGAAGCGAGAGCTGGACCATGACCTCTAACGATTGTAGATTGTTATCTACCTTCCAAAGGAAGGTCATCCGTTCAATCTTTGGTCTAATTAAAGTTGCGAACAACGAATATCGGATTCGTATGAATCACGAAATAAAGCAACGATATCATCGGATTGATCAAATCCAATCGAGTGAGATGGCTCGGCCACGGTTCAAGCTCCCCACAACAACGGATGATAAATAAAGTATTTCACCAACAACCAGCCGGAGTGCGTCGTAGAGGAAGACCCCGACTACGCTCGCGTGACGACATCGAACAAGATCTACGAACATTAAGATGTCGAAACTAGAAGGCGATAGTGTAGGCGACGAAATCCCTTCATGGGATGTGAAAGCCAGAGAGAGAGAAATATAAAGTTTATCAATGTGACCTAGATTGCGCGTATAGCGCAGCGAATTTAAATCCTTCCATAGAAAACGCCCACCTAGAACAAAAATATAAATAGTATACATATCGGAACAATCACGTGGATGGTGAATAGAAGCGCAGTTGTCTGTTTATTTTTCCGTCCATTTCAGAGATTTGAAAATTTTGGATTTAGTTATTGACACGTGGTCTTCATAATTTGCGTAATAAAGTTGATATACACTTCGTCTCACTTGTTTGTCATAAAGTAATTTGCAGGTACTTTAGAGAACCGCTACTTTTTTATATATAAAACGGAGTGCACCTTTAAAATTTGCATATTTATTTGTCTTACTTGTTTAAGAACAACTGAAATATCTCGTTTCTAAGGCTGAAAAATAAAAGTAAAACAGTGTAGGGTATCAGTTCGTGATTAAGTCTTGACGTGTGCGCAACTATGCATAAAGGAAAGTTCTTGAATATAGAAGAAAAAGCACAAATTCGGCCTTTCAAGGAGAACTGCCATAGTATTAGGAAAATAGCTGCTAAAATTGGAAGAAGTACAACAATCCAAATTCGACGGGCCATTCTTAGTGAAGCTTCAAATTCTACCCTGTCGATTAGCAAAATAAGGGCTAAAATGTTACGGCCAGCAGAGCAATTTCAAAAACATTTAAAAAAATTAAGAAAAATCCACCGTTAAATGAAGCTCGCAGGAACCAGGGTCTTTGTTTTGCAAGGCAACACATTAGATGGGACAGAGAGTGACATAAGCTTGTCTATTCCGATGAAATTTATTATTTTCATGACCTAAGAAAAAAGGAAATTGTTTTTAGCAAAAGGCACAGTAAAGGGGTGGTGTAATGATGTGGGGATCAGTGTCTTTTTTTTGGAATAATTGATTTAGATTTTCAGACAGCAAAAATTACAGCAAATACCTATAAAATGAGCTTTTCCAAAATTTGCCGAATATTTTAATGGACAGCGTTGGATTTTCCAGCAGGATAATACCCCGATTCATACTGCCAGGATAATCAAAGCGTGGATTCAGGAGCAAAATGTAGAACTATTGCCTTGGCCGCTCTATTCACCCGACTTTAACATAATGGGAAACGTTTGGGGATAGCTATCACGGAAAGTCTACGAAGGAGGAAGGCAGTTCGAGAATTAAGTGAAGCCATAAAGTCAGCCTGGGCCGAAATTCCCCGTCGCTATTTGGGGTCACTTTACAACTTGTTACAGATTTCATCTAAGCGCATGCAGACGCCTTCACGGTGATCTTTTGCCGGCTACGTTCTCAGGGAGAAGTGCGAAGGGTCGTGGGGTTTGAGGCGTGCATGGCTCCTGGTTTACACCGTGATGAATACAGAAATTGAAAAAAAAAATTAAACCGCAAATAATAAAAAAAAACCCGGAGTTCCGCCGAAATTCGTCGGACGGAACCTGACGAACGAACAACGAAATCATAACCCGAGAGCGGTGCCTTGATGCACGCATCCATCCGAATCCAAACGGGGGCCAAGCCTTTGTTACGAAATCGGATGCGGGCACCAAGGGACCGCAAACACTACACCGACACAGAGGGAGTCTCCGCTCTCATCATACCTAACCCCAAAAAAATTAGTAATTCATTTTTGATTTCTTTTCTATTCTTGTGAAAACAACAATAATGATCATAAAAGAGAAAACTATAGTGGAGATCGACCCACACCGATGGTAAAGCACAGTTAAATAAACAAATTAACAACGGTCACTAAGGAAATGGGAGTAAATAAATGAACCACAAATGAAAACCAAAAGAAAAGATTTCGCTGAATGTTAAAAAGAAATTTTTTCGATTACAATCAAAAATTTGAAAATTTAATATAAAAATCAAAATATATATAAAAATAAAATCAAAGAAAAAATAAAAAATAAAAATAAAAAAAATCCTGTTGCGGCCTTGCACGGCCGTCATGCCACAGGCACCCCTGCCCAGACCGTTGGGCACGAGCTCGCCAAAACCCGTATATGTATTTTTTCTCTCTTGTTGGGCGACCGTTTTGCCTTTAGTTTAACCAATATTTTTTATTTAGTGTTATTGTTTCCCCGTTGAGCGTCCTTCATACCAAGCCGTCCAAAATTTTGCCTGGATGGGCACTACGGTGGGCGTCCTTTGCCGTTACCGAAAAACCGTAAATCCAAAACAAGTGGTCTCAACTGACCACCCGGAAAACTCGTTGGATAACCTTGACAAGCCGCCTTGGGCGTTGTCTCACTGAACCGTAAATTCGTTTTGTTGGGTGATTTCCCGCCAAAACAGTAAAAATGGGAATAGCCTCAGCTGACCACCCTTAAACAATCGATTGCCACTAACTAACAAAAGTAACAAGCGAATGGCCTTGGTTGACCACCCGTATGTTGCGGCGTTTCACCGTTAAAATTACAATGGAGGCCTTTCAGGAATTCACACTATCAAAAATACTTGGTGGTAGAATTATATTCAAAATTAACACCCGACTCGAATATTTTAATTATATTTTATAATTTTGACGTCGACATCAATAATCAGCGTTTACTTTCAGAAAAGTTTGAAATTGAAAATACCATACACTTTTCACTGAGGGCGCGCCAAAAGAAAACACCAAAATTCGACAAAATAAATTTTTATTCCATCCGCCGCAACTCCGCAAGAGATATCGAGATCGAGAAAAGCAATAAAAAACTGTTTTCAGCACTTTTACAATTATTTTGTGTTACTAGAAACTTGATTTCTTTATTTATATATAAATTTATAAAGTCCAACATAAATTTTCACAAAAATTCACCAAATACCTAAACAACTGAGTTTTTTAAAAAAAATGACCAAAAATATAAATTTGACTCGATAAAAAATCACAACTCGACTCTATTTTATCAAAACCAAAACTCGAATGCCAAAAAAAAAATCTCACGCCGCAACAACGACGCGCAAAACATTCCAGAAGAATTGTCCTTCTTCTCTGTCTCTCGTTTACATCAATTCGCATTGATGTAAACGAGAGGCATATAAGAAAATCATTCTTCTAGAACGTTTTACTTTACACACGCCCGATGCGCATTGGTCTCGCTCTCCTATCATTCTTCTCACCCTCGCGCCATCACAAAAAGGTGTACAAATTGACAACCATCGCGAGTGCGTTCAACAAACATCAAACGACTTCGAAAGCGAGGACATAAACCGAGGGGAAAAAATTACAAAAATTGTGCAATCAACTCCGGAAGCAAGGACACCAACCGAAGGGAATACATAAAAAAAATACAAAAATTGTAGTTGCGACCGTACAGTCGTAACAAACTCAACACACAATAGACTTGTTTAAGTTATTGAACATCAGGGTGGAAATACTCATTACTAAATGATTAAATAATATTTGAAATAAAATAAAATTTACAAACACAAAAAAAGATACGAAAACTATTCGTTTTAATTGATTTGACAACTGTTCTTAAACAAATGAGATAAATAAATAAGCAATTTTTAAAGGTGCACACCGTTTTATTTAAAAAAATTATCGGTCCACTAAAGTACCCTACTACCTACAATTAGAATTTGTTTAATTATACATAGTATTGGAGAAACAATCTGATTAAAAAAAAAGTGTTTTTAAACAAGTGAGATGGAGTGTATAACTGACAAATTCAAATCCGACTGCAAATATTTCAGTTCGGTGTGACGACATGTTTAATGGCTTTCATATTGCGGGAAACGTTGAATGTGCGCGAATACTTTATTATCTTCGGAAATATTATTTTCGAGTACTTTCATTCCAGGTGTATCGCTATAGGAAACACTATACCAGTGGCCCTATTCTGGCTTTCCCTGGGAATAGGGAATTAGGAAAAATATTTTCATAACATTTTTGTCAAAATTATATTTTTCTGGCCTACTAAAGAATAAGTTTGGTGCAAAAAATTTTCAAAACAAATTTACCGTGCGATTCTGACGTTAAGACTGTTAAGAGGATCACAACTAAAAGAAATTTTGTTAAGAGATTTTTTTTAAGAGAATCTCTTAATTGGTATTCTGATGGTCATACTTTTAAAATTTGTTTTCAAAACTCTCCAAATATATTGAAAATATTTGGAGGCCTGTCAATTTGGATTTTTACTGTTGTAACGTAGTTGTGAATTTGTGATTTGTGATTTCTTTGAATTCTAAATAAAATAAAAAATAATAATATTAATACAAAAATAAACATACTTTTGATAAAGTAAAAATTTAAATTATAACTTCAATATGAAAGTATTATATAATAATTATATATTTGTAATTTAGATGGAAAATGTGCGCCAAATACGAGCCTCGCGAACAAGCATGGAACAGCTTGAGGCATATCTATGCTTTCTACAAGAAAACCCCCAATTCAATGCCGGAAAAAATACCCCAGAAAATACCAAGTATATGGAAGAAAAGTGTGAAGAGTTAGCGGGGAAACTAAATATTGTAAAAGGTCCTTTTAAAACCAACATAAAATTTTATTTTTCGATAGAATTTTACATACCTAAAATATGACATATTTTTCTATTTTCAGTCCCTCACTCACTGGAAATACCAGTTAAAATCACGAGCCCGCAAAATAAGAGAAGAAATTTTGATAACTGGTGGCGGTGAGTCCACAGCAACATCGATGTCAGGGTTAGAAGAGCGGGCCCTACATTTATTTGGAATCATCACGGTTCGCGGAGATGATGATATACCCGTTATGGGATTTGATGTAATGCATACTGTAAATGTTAGTAAGTATTTGTAATTCATCACAATCAATTTTAGAACACAAACCATAATTCGACACATGAAGAGACGAATGCTGTTATTCCACCTAATATAGATATACCGACCCCCTCAATCCAGATCGAACTGAAACCAAGTCAATCGACAATATCACCCCCAAATACCACACCAAGAGCACGAAAGCGACAGTATTCGAATACATTTTCATCCGCCATTTCGGATTGCGTTGCGAAAATAAGCAAACTGGCGGATGATCGTGCTAAACAGGAAAAGGAATTAGCAAAACAACGTCTAGCTATTGATAAACAAAATGCGGATGCCTTGACCAGGATGGCAGAAGTATGTATTGGCAAATGCCTTTAAAAATAAATAATAAATTAAATCGGACCATTTGTGGATTCTGAGCAATTGTAAATTGATATTATGCTCGTAAATAAAAGACTGAATTTTTTTTGTGATAAAATATAATTATTGTTTTATTTAAAAAAATATATGTAATTTATAATGTATTGAAGTATTCATTACGTATTCGCCGACCCTCAGACAAATAATTTGTTCCCGTACGTTCGCTGAAATCTTCTTCTTCTTCGTCATAAATTATGTCATTCTTCATTAACCCCAAAATTCAAACGCATATTATGTAAAATAATACAACTATATATTATTATTGCGGCTTTATCTGGGGTATAATGAATAGTTCAGCATTTATTCATACACCTAAAATGGTTTTTGACCGCACCGAATGCACGTTCTACGGTGTTTCTGGCTCGAATTTGTAATGTATTAAACTTTTCTTCCGATCTGTTGGCTGGTTGAGAGAATGGTGTTAGGAGCCACGGTCCTAACGGATAACCACTATCTCCAATTAGCCAGTTGTACCTTCGACTATCGTTTTGGCCATTCAGGTGTATTCTTGCCGGTGTTGTTAGCCAAATTGCTGAGTCATGCACACTGCCGGGATATTTTGCATTGACCGACAGAAACTTAAGGTCAGAATCCACAATCTAACAAAATGGAAAGTAAATAAAACCATATCATATTATGTATAATTTAATATTTTAAGCGATTTTTATGTTACCGCTTCCACATTAATACTGTAATACCCCTTCCTATTCATGTAAAGCCTCGCTGATCGTTCAGGGTGGTATATGTGTGGGGCAACAATGCCAACATGGGTACAATTGATGACCCCAATAACACATTTAATGCCAAACTTCGTGTAAAATTTGTAACAATTAATTTAAAATATTATTTTTATTTAAATTACATATGTTATGTGTTTTACAAATATCTCATCCTTCTTTAACCGCATTCTTTTCTTCCTGAGACGTACAACATTTTATTCTGTTTCCCATATGTTACACCATCAGTTGGCATATGTGGGTTATATTTCTTGATATACTCGGCTGGCTCATTGGAAGAATATAACTTGCCGCAATACTCCTTTGATATGAACCGTGGCCCAAAAATGAACAGTTGAGAGCACCTAAAATTAATTTATTAATGAATTATTTAGTTTAATGAAATTAAGTAATAATATAAACAATATAATTAACAAAATACGAAACGCAAAGCAAATGGAATATCGGATGTCTCCTCGTTATGCTGTTCCAATTCGTTTATTAATGCGATGGCTAACACCTTTGGAACACGAAAAAACTCCATAAAAATATTTTCCTCCACATCGAAAGAATTGGTTGTATCCCGAAGGTACCGGAGATGTTGTTTTCGACTTTCCCTGAGGAAACCAAACAGGCATTAGAATTATAATAAGCAACTCAAACCAAACACTCACCTGTCTTCCTCGCTTATTAAAAGAGTTAATATTTGCATTAACATATCCATTTTTACAAAATTGACTGGAAAATGAAAAGCAATAATGACTATATGAATAAAAACAATTAGCGTTATGCATTTATTAAATTTATATTATATTCGTATTAAAGATAAAGTAACACAATATTTTTTTAATTTAAGGTTAAGTTTTTTTTTACGAAAAACCAAATAATAAAATAATTTATTTATTACTCTTCCTTCACATATTAATTAAATATTTTAATAAAACTTACCAGATTATTTAAATATTGAAAATTCAATATAATTAATATTTAAAAGACAAAATTTATTGTTTATTTTTATATATATTATTATACTTTAATATTTCACGCAACCGAACACGTAACACGATGAAAAACGTCAAAGTCATGATGCTTAAATACCACCTATTTCCTATCTCTTCGTTAATAGATTTTTTAAGAGAATGTCACAACAAAGAGGACATACAGAATCGCAAAATAGTCTTACGTAAGAGAAATCTCTTAACTAAGAGAAATTTCTTTGTTAAGACCTCTGTGAGTATACGTCAGAATCGCACGGTTAGTTGGGAATTTTATAGGAAAAAATATTTTCCAATTTAATTTTGTTTCGAAAATACGAGCACCAAACTTGTTCCCTCAGTAGGCCAGAAAAATACAATTTAAATAAAAATTATATGAAAATATTTTTCCCAATTCTCTATTCCCAGGGAAGGCCAGAATAGTTGCCAGTCTTAATAAATGGAGCAGTTTCGTCAAATATACACAAAAAATATTTCCGTCATATCTGTATGCGATCCATACCTACTTCCACAAAGTAATTATAGGAATATATACGATTTTTTTGTCCAGATAATGACTTCACTTTAGTTTCAGTCTTTTTTGGTGATACATGTACCATTCTAGATATGAAAGCTTGGCGAGGGTTATAACTACCAAGGTCCAAGATTCAGTCAAATTAATCCTTTGGTTCTCTAACGATATCTTAGTCGCATAATTTAGTGTACATGTACTCAACGGATTTGTGCTTCTACCCAAGACGTGTTTACCTTTTTAGTGACGTCAAGGCAAAAAAAAAATAAACAAGTATTTGCACACTACTAAATTTTTTTTTTAATCAAATAAGTTCATGACTAGATATTGAACAGTGAAGTGCAGGTACATCACCACAAAGCAAATCAAAAATAGGGATGGACGTCAGCAGCAGTAATAGGTGATTATACGTATTTTCTAAATCGGCACGGTCTAACTGATAATTAATATTATTGCGATCCCTTTTTTTTATATATCATCTCCAACTCTCTTCTAGTGATGGGATTTGTTCCTTTCTCAAGAACCTTGACATTGTCCAGAAAAGGCACTTTTCAATGTTTAAACTTGTTTTATTTAGGATCAATTTTTTTGCATCATTTTTATGTCGATGGAGTTTTTTTGTTGAAGGTTGTTTCGTTTGGCCAACATACGACTTGTTGCTTTCACAAACACTTTATACACAATTTTTATTATTTCCTTATACTGTGGGATCTTTCAGATGTGAAAAAGTTGAATTCCCTAAATTGTTGTGTACCTTGCCAATCACTTTCAAATTATAGTATTTATTCAAACAAAATTTAGTTTTTTCGTAGAATATTCTTGCAACTAGTGTTTTGTGAAGGTGCAACCTTTGTACTATGGAGTTGTTGTAAATTGTTGAATTTGTAATTGGATTAATTAATGGATTTGGATAGTGAGTTGAAAATTTTATTTATGTTAATTAGCAGTTGTTACGGGACAAATGGTGCAGTGGTTAAAGCTTTGGCACTTGGACCGGGAGGTACTGGGTTCGTATCCCATCAGTGGCTAGATACAAATCGATTTTTCATCATTGATTACAATCGGTGATGTTAATAAACACAACTAAGACTGTCTGATGGAGTGCAGAATTCGGCGCCGACCCAGGTATACTGTTGTTGTGTGAGTAGGTGAATAGGTGAATGGGTTAATGATGTGGCGCGAATGCGTGGTATCGCAATGAGCCAGAATTGGCCTAAGTGACAACCACTGAAACTTAACCTAATTAGCATGTTTTTGAGGAGTAAGGTTTCATTTATATTAAAGTTGAGTTATTTTAAAGTTGAATCTAAAAATTGTAGAATTTTTTTTTAGATAATAAACTGACAGTGTTTTTTATATGATAGCGGAGGATGGGAGTTGAAATTTAGATAACGCCTGGATCGTGTTTTTGATGACGCCAAGCTGTGGAAATTGTACGATTAGCATTGGCATTAATTTCACCAATTTTCCACCAGATCACCAATTTTCTTTTATTTTTATTTTTATTTTAAGCATTGGTGAGAAGTCAAGAGAATAGAGAATAAATAGAACTCACAATTATGACACAAGTTAGTAATTTAGTTTTTGATTTTTCCTTAATCTCTAACCATTTGCTTTTCAATAAATTTATGGCGGTGATAGTCAGTGTTTGCGGTCAGGCATGGGGCGTCAAAGGGGAAAGGTGTGTAGTCATTCGAAATTTTTGTATCTTTGATTATTTCTTTGAATTCTGATGAATTTTTTACTGCAAAAGTGATCTTCCATCTGTTTTATTTGGGATGTCTGAGACGAAGAAAGAAGTTTGATATAATTCGGTTCCTATATGATACTTGCAATAGGTCTATAAGGAGAGTTGAGTTTGTGGGTTTTGACAGGATCATATAATTTTGCTACTTTCCAAAATTCTACGTTCTGAACGGAAAATGTTACGTGCCTATATATGTCTTCTACCTCAATTAGTTTATTGGATGTGTATGATCGATAGTAATTTGAATAGGCTCGAGTGTCTACTATTCGATTTTAGTAGTGGAAACTCTAGCATGGACTGTTTATTATGTGTGTATGGTCGGTTCTCGAGTACTATTCTTGCCAACAGTTCTAATTTTGTCAGGGGAGTTCAACCCATTTTATAACAATAATTTGTATATTAATATAAATTATTTTCATACACTTTTAATAATAGTTTGTGTGCACTACACTTTTAATTAGGAACTTCACACCGATTATCGAGCCTACACAACTTATTTTTACGATGAATATTCAAATCAACCATAATAAAGAATGTCTATTTATATTAAGTAAAATTTAAAAATATGTAATACTTTCTTATTAAGTTTTTTTAAAAGTGTAATCTTTCACTCTACACTTTTTGGTTGTAATTTTTTTTTTTTTTTTTGTTATTTTATCATAAACTTCACGCTACCGAACAAACTATGGGTTATCCTTGAGCTCAATCCGTAGATTCCAAAACTTTGAGCTAGAATATTTTACGTTATATAGGTTATATTAGTAATTTAGATATTAGTCTAATTATACCAAAATTTAAATTTTATTTAATAATTTTTTCTTCTCTTTCTAGGTAAGTCTACAATTTCATACAGTCAAATGAATTTTGAGCCAACATGTAAGTGGGCAAAATTAAAAACTTTAAAATTACAAACATAGATTTTTTAGTCTGGCAATAGGTTTTGTCTATAGATAGCGTTTTACTACTGGCCCGTAACTAGACGGCCAATTTATCAATCAATTATATATTTTTTTTTGTCATTTATAAATTGCCGCATTCTTAATTGACGCTAATTATAACTGTACATCATGATACGCCTACTTAGTGTTTATTTGATGTACGATTAAGTCGGCGCGGCTTCCCGCCATCACCCCATTGCACGTACACTAAATTGCTAATATCATTCAACAAGACAGATAAGACAAAACAAATTAAATCCGAATATCAATTTCGCAATAGATGGCAATGAAATTTGTCCGTTTGTTCCGGTTCATTATCACCACATCACCATTATCATCATGATCAGTACACATTACCGTGCAAAAATCAAAAAAAAAAAAACAAAATAAATCGTGTGTGCTATAAATGGATGGAAATTTTTTTTTGCAACGCATCTACCTGATCATATGGCCATGTCATGAAACGCGTAATAAAATTTCAGATTACAGAGCGCAAAGAGATACGTAACGCCAACAAAATATTTCATCATATGAATCATATGCGAGCAATCGCAAGACGCGACATACTAAAGCAGGTGTGATAAGGCATCGTGTATTAGATACACGATGTGTAATTAAAATAAAACCTAATCTAGTTTTGATAAGTCTAATTCTGTACACGAGCACCATTTACTATTTTCATAGAATTAGACAGATTTTTGGTTTAGGTTTTTTAGCGAAAATGTGATAATGAAACGACATTTTTTATGTATTTACCTAATAAATTGGTATATGCGGTTAAAAAAGTTGGTTTGGATTTTTTTTTTGAATAAATTGGAGTTTGTACTTTAAACCCTCGCTGCTGCGTTGCGCGTTTTTCATTCATAAAGTTTTGTCATGATAAAATGCGGACGACATATGTTAGTGTTAATTGACTTGACTTGGTTTTTTTTTTGTTAGTTTTTACTGATATAGTATGTGCCGTGACGTTGCATATAATTCTGCTACGTATATTTTTATAGTATATGGTCACATGGTCACAGTATCAGGGTCAATATTTTTTACAATGTGTATACGTACCTTTAGTTATACAAAAATATAGTTTATTTTCTTCACATATCCAGTATGTCCGATTTAAAATTGGGATTAGAAAAATTATACCGCCGAGACGATAACAATATCTGATTAGGGGTTAGTTGCGATAAAACTAAATATTATTGTCGTCTAATTAAATAAGTTTACAGGGTGCTACAAAATTAAACTGAAGCAATTTGGTTAATATTTTCGACACCAAAGGCAAATCTCTTTAGTTCGCCAATGTGCTTGGGCCCGTTCAAAGTTCAATATGATTTATTATTCGTGCTCAGTCAGACTGATGTGGATAAATTTTCTTTTACTGGAACCGAATTTCAGACGAGTGCATCATCCCTTTTTTTAAGGAGAACGTCCCGATATGTGTCGCGCCATTTTAAATTTTTTTACGTAAAAGCTATATTCATCCTTGGAACAATTCCTTCGCCATATCACCACACATTATCTGGAAATTTGGTCGAGCCAATTCACTGGTTTAATTGATTTCGGTATGCGGATGTTGATTATGTAAGTCGTAAATTATAGGGTGGTGTTAAAATTAACAAGTGTTTTGAATTTTTATTCAGCCAACTATGTTTTTTTTGTCTTGTGGAAGGTGAAAATGCTTCTTACTGCCCTACCAATTAACAATACCTTACCACTTGCCACTCGCAATGCACTCCGCCTCTGTACCCGGGATAACCGATTTCGGTACGCTTCCTTCTCCAAGGAGTCAGCCCAAATCTGTGCCCCGTATGGAAGGACGGATTGGACCGGCATCATTAAGAGTCGCTTCCTGCTAGACTTGGGGCTGCTCACGTCGCTGTCTTATCCGCTGTCCGTCAGATCTATTCGAAAAAGCTCATTTTGGAGTCGATATCTATTCCCAAATATTTGACTACTGGCTTCGTATAAATACCGCTTCCGCTCGCCCACATTGGGAGAGATGGCTGGATTCTCCTCTTCGTCAGTATGGTTATCTGTGTTTTACTAAGAGCTAGGGCCAGTCCGTGCTCTTCCATCCAACAGGTTGTGCCTGTTTTGTATCGCGCGCAACAACAAGCACCGCCACTACATCCGCATAACCCACTAAGCGAGTCTCGTCGAGTGGCTCCACTCGTAGTAGGCCATTTTAGAATGCATTTCATAAATCGGGACCTAAGATCGATCCTTGGGCTGCTCCAGCTGTAATCGATATGCTCCGCTGTCCCTCCTCTGTTTCGTATATGAGGGTGCGATTCCTCAGATAATCTCCAAAAGCCAACTATGTTGGATTTCATTAAACAGCTGGTTAGGACTGATTTTCCTGTACATGTCTCCATTGTTCTATTTTATATTACTGGATTATTTTGGACGTACGATTGAGAGAGTAAATCAAGAACTATGGAATCCTACATCTAACATAACAGACCTTTTTATGTAGAATTTTTTTTTTTTAATATTTCTGCTTTAGTTATTGGGGGGCGGGTCACAAATAAGTTTTGAGGGATTTACAAAACATGGCGTAACTACTATTAAATCGCATTGGGCCATTTCGTAACTATATTTATGTTAAAGCGTTATCATTTCCCTCTAAAAATCGGTATGTGTCATTTCGCTGAAGTGTAAGCAACATATTTGTTCTGCTCTAAACATGTCAACCTTTGTGCCAACAAAACGCAAGTTGCGGGAAGCGCTACTTTTAGCAGCTAATTGGACATCGATTGCTGTGTGAAGCATATGGAGAATATACTCTATCAATAAAAACATGTGAGTACTGGTTCCGCCGTTTTAAAAGTGGCGATTTTGAAACCAGTGACAAAGAACGCGAAGACAGACTAGTAAAGTTCATGGCAAAAGCTAATGCTGTGCATCTGATGGGAATCAAGTCTAACGAAACCATCACTGAAAATGTTATCAACAACATTTGATGCAATTAAGCCGAGTATTGAAATTTAAACGACTACAATATGCCAAAAGACATAACAAAGAGTCCTTTCAGCATGACAACGCTCGGCCAATGTTGCAAGAGTCGTCAAGGAAACTTTGGAAGAGCTTCCGTGGCCTGAACGATCAGCACTTTACTGCTTAAGAAACCATAAATTGTATAGATTATTGGATCGCCTCAAAACACGAGAACTTTTTACGCAGCGGAATCCGTATGCTGCCTGAAAGACGAGGAGAAGTCGTAGCTATAGCGATGGACGAGAAAAAACTCAAAACTTATTTGTACCTCCAATAATCTGGATAAGAGAACGGCGTCCATCAATTCTAGTGTCAAAAGACTACGGCCTAGAGACGGCTTTGGCACAAATTTGTCGTGAAAGTTGGACTATACTAAAAGCACAAAGTCCATTCCGTATTTTATTCCAAGCTGCGAGTATTTATCAAGTAAGTCTTCATCCCATTCCATTGACATGACCCCCTGTTGTAGTGCAAAACTCATGGGCCGACCCATATTCCATGTCAACACTATAGGCTGACATGGAGCTATGCAATATGCAGATGGTACTACGAAAATTTAGCCGTACGTCCTCGATTTAGCTTCGACCCCAGAACAGATTGCAAAGATTAAATACTTAAAAAAAAAATGGTGATGCAACATAGTTCTGAAACCTAATGTTGTGGCGCTGAGAGCAGTTATATTTTTTTCATTCCCATATAATCATGTGATATATCGTTTGAAAGGTCTTGGAAAACCCTATCGTTTTGTTATCAGCACTTGATTAGAAGAAAAGTTGATTTGAAGAGTTGATAAATCCATCGTTTTGGCCCTGCTACATAATTATTAGTTTACTATAGAATATATAAGTGTAACGTATTGTGTGCCATTGTGTTCTCCAAAAGGTTTTGAAGAATGACACATGACACAGAATTTTGCTGAAGCAGTTTAATACTCCAAATTGCCATTGTGGCAGTGATAACAGACGAAATCACAATTTTGTTATCAGTTATTTATTTCACGAATCCTCCGTTTTGGCACTGGTAGAACATTA
Organism: Nephrotoma appendiculata; assembly: GCA_947310385.1. Taxonomy (NCBI): domain Eukaryota; kingdom Metazoa; phylum Arthropoda; class Insecta; order Diptera; family Tipulidae; genus Nephrotoma; species Nephrotoma appendiculata. Next base: position 239,602,195 of record OX371225.1, on the reverse strand, counting down.
TTCCGGTGATATAGAATAAATACATGTCGCATATCATTGAAAAGGTCTTGACGTAATTTAGTTGAATCACTTTAGTACTAAAAATTGCCGTTGTGATGCTGGTGGCATCAGTTACATTTTACTCATTCAAAAAAAAAAAATCGTTAGCATCTGCCCAGGTCTTGGAAAAAGTTACAATTTTGTTATCAGTCTTTAGTTCATAAGTCCGATAAGAATGACACAAATTTAACTCAAGCAGTTTAGTACTCAAAACTACCACTGTAGTGTTGGAGGGAGTCACTTTTTTCTTCAATTCGATATAATCATGTGTCATATCGTTTAAAATGTCTTATTTTAGTTCACAAATTCCTCGCTTTGGCATTTATTTAGAGATACTTCTAGTATCCAACTAATATAGGAGTACTATATACTTCTAGGATCCAACATATATAGGACCTAGAAGTATCTCTAAATAAATGCCAACTAGAGACGCGGATTATAGTATTTCCCCGGGAAACTTTGGAAAACTGTACATGTGATTTGTGGAAGATCAATACAAATTCGGCTGTCCTAAACACCCTGAATTCCCAATTTGGCCAAAATAAACGTGTTTATCTCATATGTAGGACCTAGAAGTATCTCTAAATAAACGCCAACTTGAGACGCGGATTATAGTATTTCCCCGGGAAATTTTGGAAAACCCTATATATGATTTATGGAAGATCAATACAAATTTGCTTGTATAAAATTCATTTTATCGAGTCATTTTATAAACACACATCACAGTTTGTATTATTGTTGCTTTTTAGGACAGATTTAGGACAAATTTCACTAACGTGACTAATAATATGTTTCGTAACTTCCGCGCACGAGCTGACTTTAAATGATAGATGAAGTTCGGATTTTCCGACCAACGATGGTTGCGTTAATAAGAGCGTTACTTTCGTTATCATTTTCATCGTCCGAATAAGAGAAATTCGTCGCTACGGTAGTATTGGAGGTCTCATCGAGAAGAAATACAGGAGCCGTTGTTTATATTGGGAAATCCATGCACATCGGTTCTTTCAACTAGGAAATTAAAAATGTTATTGTTTTCACGCGTCTCTCGATTCAGCTTTCTCATCAAGTGCGTTGAGGCTACATACTCCTTCATCCGATGTGTCCAATAGCTTTCTTATGCTAGATGCTTCGAGCGTGTTGGTAGATGATCCAATAATTTGCGCCGATTTTGATGAGAATTCGGATAATTGTCCTCGACGTGTTGCAGGATATGCGACTGTTCGTTAGAGATTTCCTTTTTTCTTCAAATAACCGTAACCTGGGACATGTTCTTTCATTTATCATACCAATAATCTTAATGACGAGCATAACTTACACGTAGAACTCTATATTGCAATTATAAGAAGCTTTAAGTTTATCTTATTTGTAGCGATATTTTGACGGCATTATTTTCTAATGTAATAACCGAAATAAATAGCTCATGGAACATGTTACCCGTTCAGAGGCCTTAGAATTTGCTATCAGCAACCTCGTCGGTTAAAGATAAGCTGTCTAGTATCCTGGAATGTCAAAGTGACGAGGAGACCACAATTAGACTAATTAAGTTTTCTTTGCCCAGCGCCTTCAAAATGCACAACCAATTTGATGTTAGCCTAGAATGATATAGGACACTGATCTTGATTATCTGAAAATATGCAGATTCTCTGGTTGTACATTTTTTATTACATTTTAGTGTGCAAACTTTTATTGCAGAGGACACCGTTCGGATATCCTAACAAAGAAATTAGTTACGACATTTGTTTCCCCGTTGTTTTTATCGTCGCGTCTGGTAGATGCAAGCTTTTGAAATTTAAGTGCATTGGTGTGAGCCCAAACTACAGCTCAAGCGTAGATTTTACAGCTACAAGAATTTTTGTTTAGTTTTAGCCCATCATATATGGGTTGCAATTTGAGTGGTTTGAATCTGAAATAGTGACCAAAAAATTCCTCCACGATTTTTTAGTAATTGTTTAGTAATTCATGCCGCTCACCCTCCAATTCGTACCAAACTATTGCTTCAGCCTCTTAGGACATATTCTAAACCTTAAATGGGCCTATACAACATGACAATTTGAGGTTCTTCTTTCTAAAAGGAGATTTGTAAGAGAATTAGCTTACAGCCCAACGGACTCTTACAAGACGTTTAGCATCCATCTGGCATTGTTAAACAATTTTAGTGCTTCTTTCCTCTTTTCCTCAATATCGAGATTCCACTAGAAAATACCCCAAGTGAACTGACACAAAGCGAAGAGGGATTTGTGCAATAGAGATTTATAGAATTAATGGAACAGGTATTCAACAGTTAATTTATATTATAGTTCGTCACTCTACAACTCCATTTTGATGGGTGTGTAACGAAATCCTGATTTTCTAAATTCCGGTTTGTCAAAATGCCGGTTTTTTATAAATCCCGATTTTCTTTTCTTCTAGTTCTAATTGTACAAAATAATTACTAAAGTTTTGTAATTGCAAGATTTGGTCCTTGCAACATTTTGTAATTGCTACATTTTGTAGTTGCAAGATTAATAAAAAAAGCAATATTTTGTTACAAAACCGGATTTTTGAAAACCGGGATTTTGAAAACCGAGATTTAGAAAAAACCGATAATTTGACAAACTACGATTTCGTTACACACCCACGTGTCAGATTCTTATTATAAATTAATTTTAGAAATAGAAGACGCGAGGTAGGTCGGCAGTCACACTTCAAGTTTGCCAATTTCTGTCTCCAGTTTGTTCGTCGGTCGCAATAAAACCAACTCAAAGGGACTGTTTACTGTTTAGTTTGAACTTTTGAGATTCTTGCATTTTTAGGTTGTTTTGGAGATGGTTTCTCTGTCTTTACGAGTACATTCACTCTTTTATCTCAGCGGACATTGGTTTATTTTTTCAATGAAATCACTTCTGTAGTGTGGCAGTTAGCCAAAAAAAAATTTGGAGAAGTTGGATTTGACATCTGTGAAACCATTTCATTTATGGTCCTTAAAATTTTGGCAGCATTTTCGAAACCTTTTCATTTATGGTCCGTAAAATTTTGGCAGCTCATAAGTCAGGGTCGGATGTTTTATCTCGTTTTAGGAAAGGGTTGTGTGATCTACATTGACGCTTTATTGTCATACTGCATAGCGCTTATGCTAGATGATTCAGCCTTATTACAGTCCATAGTGTCGTGCCCACTTTCTGCAAAACCACATGAACGATGCTTGGATTGGAGATACATACATAAATTTTTATTTTACATTTCTCTTAATCGTAGAAATATTTAATTTATTAATTTTGAAAATTATATCCCTTTATCAACCAAGAAAACAAAAAAATTGGCTCAGTTTTAGTCCAACCCACACAAATGTGTGAGTAAAAAACCATGATATGTAATGTCGTTGTTGATAAAATATTTCGATTTATTTGAAGTAAAACCAACACAATTGTGTGTATAGGTATAGTGTTTTTTTTCGGACGAAAATAAGTTAAAACGGAATTCACAAATGTGTAAGTTGGTTCAAAAAACATACAAAACTAAATTTTTGATATGGTACTTTTGCCCTACCCGCACAATTGTGTTAGTAAATCACTAAAGGGATATAAAAATCTCAGAAGAATTATGCACCTGGTTTTTGATAGTCCACAGTCGATACTTCACGATAACGCACATGCATTACAAACCGATCCCACTTCACCTTAAATGTGTATAAGCAAGTAAAGGACGCATTTGAGAAAACAGGAACTGTTCTTAAATTATTCCAAGGCCCAAGTGTACCACAGAAAACAAACTAGAACTGACTATGAAGACCACCCTTGGAAAAGATGCTTCAAGTGGTCCATCAAGAAGAGAAAGCTTTGCACTACTCAGCACCACATTGGACCTCGTATATGCGGAACCATTCAGCAAACAATTTTTTTTTAACTGGCTGGAACTCCCAAAGATTCCGCACCCAATGCCTCAAAGTGCACATGATGCTAACCAGCGATTCCTATAAAGTGCGCAATTGCGCTCTGCTTCCTCGGCAAACTATAAGAGCTTGAATTTCATCCAATCTCTTCCAAGTGGTCATCGCATACTTAATTCAGAGCCGGTATCATTACGTGAAGATGTTGTTTAACACGTTCGCGCAAATGACGTCTACATACCGACATATTTTTCAATTCTCAACAATACATTCCTTTCCGCGATGAAATATCATTGCAACTACAAGATTTATCAAAACTCACATTTGAAAGTGTGCGGCAACGTGTTAAAGCGACCATGGCCTTTCCGGAGCTATATGACAATAGTACACCAGGTTAAAGACCAATAAGTTTTAGTTGCGTACCAGCTTTGACCAGAGAATCAGCAGATTCCTTTCGATGGCACAGTGGGCTGTCACTCACATATCCGTGACATTATTCCTTAACAGAGAAAATTGATAAGATGTCTCCCTGACAAATTTTGAATCGGCCTAAGGGTTACGCTATGAATTTAGCACGTCCTTACTATAACAAGATAATATTGAACTCTGTAACGTTCGCGAGAATAGAAAACAATAAATTTGTTCAGTTCGGTCTTGAAATCCCGAAACAACCATAAATCTCTCGGTGAATACCCTGGAAGTAATCTATCATTGAATTTCTGGTATTGGCGGCATCAAAATTTTGTTAATTAGCCGGTGAACAATAACCACACCATGTTCGTTTTACGCTCCACTACACTTGAATCTATGAGATTAGTCAGAAATAGCATAGAAATGCGTGGAGCCGAAGACAAAGCACCAGTAATGGCCCTACAATCGGTAATTTGCAGATAATTAAGTTTGTTAACTGTGCATTGCCGATTAACTACCGGATATCAAACAACAGACGCGTAAGGTAGCTTTGTTATATATGTACATTTTTTTATGGGACAGTCCCTACGATTTATCAAAAGCTCTGCGCTACCGCCAGAAAACGCAGTACCTTTTGGTAGTTTGTGCTCTACATTAAGATTCCAGGCTAATCTAATCTATATCGAACTGAAAATCGACTCGAATATTGTTGAAATCGCAATTTGTAAAAAACTTAGACTTAATAGAATTTCCTCTATCAGACGAAGAAGGTAAAGTAGTGGTTATGAACAATCCTAGACCAACTCGTCTTCCAAATTGTAGTTTTGTGAGTTGGGTTAAATGTTACAATTTTTGGGTTCAAAAGGACATCATTTCAATAAATGTGACAAACCGTTGAGACAATTTTGGTGGAAATGTTCGAATAATAATTGTCAGTTTTGAAGCAGGGACTGCTTTTGATTTTAGGAATGAGCTCAAAAAAATTTACCATAAGCTCATAAATTCTGAGCTTCTGATTCTACAATAACAAATTATTTTAGTTAACGTTGACTCAGAAAAATCGAATTTTTTTGTTTGTGAACTTGTGAATTCTGCACTGATTTTATTTTAAATTTTACAAGGTTGGTGTGGGGGAGGTGGGAAGTCATTCGTTCACCCTGTGCAAAATAGATATGTTTCTTGTTTTAGGTTTATTTAGCTTGTCACAATTTTTTACCATGTCATGGGGCCCAACGTGTCGATTGGCGCACAAAGCCGCAGACCGCTCATAAACCCAATTTCCGGGATTCGACTTTATACTAACTATGAACCATTAAAGTTAAAATCGATTTATATTGTCTGACCTAAATATAACTAACCAGATTTTTAATTTTCGTTGTAACTATATATATATATATATATATATATACATTATCGATCAACCTAATTTTTTACGACCCTGTAAACATTTATAAAGATATCGGGCTTAATACTAAACACAGCATATTTACATTAAGTCTGTCAGTTACTTGGAAAATATAAAAATATAAATAAACCGTCGATGTTATACCTGTAACTACACACGATATATTAATATTACCACAATATTTACCTGTGTACACTATTTACTTACCTTATATATTTTTTACACTATCAATATTATTTATATATTTGTGTTATTGTTTACTTTCTAAAAATATAATCAGCGTTATCATCTGGTTAGTTCGTTTAACGGGGATTCAAATGAATAAACGTCATATCGCGCGCGCTTATACTATATACGTACACCTAACCTACCTTTAATATAAGTGTAACATATGTGTATCAATTTTATCGCGAAGGGAGGAGGAGGGGGGGGGGAGGTTCGCTCAAATAAAAACCCCACGGTTCTCGGAACTTATATATCGTCGCACATCGCTGTATTTATATAACGTGTGCGGATATTCGCATTCGCGACTGTCGCCAACAAATTTATGTAATATTTGCGTTATTGCATACAATCGTTTACAATTGAGCTAATATTTGCTGGGTGTTCAGCACAAACGCGCTGAGCAAAATCTATGAACTAATAAACAAATTTATTATTTGAACAGTTTGGTTCTGCGAAACCATTTGCTTGCGTATACGTCACGAAACGTTTATATATTTTTGGTTCAAAATCGGTTCAGTTGTTGTTTATATATCGTGTAACATTGACAATGAGATTTTTATTTTGATAAACTTGAAACCGATCAGTAAATTGAGTGCTACGCGCGACTACGAAAATGCATTTTGCTTACAAATAATTTAGATGATTATTGCGGAAGTCTGGACAGTATAAAAAAAACGTATCTAACTGACTTCACAATGTTTTCTATCATGATTTGTAATTGGCTGTTGCCTTGAAAACATTTATATTATATGTTATGATGGTTAGGTCGCTGTCATATAACTAAAGACATGACACATCAAGCGACTTTGTCGGCTTAATTGCGACGACATAATGACGCTGATGAATTTTTAAAGTTCTCTTGTATTCATGATTGATTTGTTTATTACAATTTTTGATTTAACTCAAGGTTTGTATTTTAAGTGAAATACTATTTATGTACTGTAAAATGCATAATTATCTTAGGTAGGCAGCATGACAAAACGGTTTATAGTTTTTTATTCATTTTGCTTTAAACAATTTAATTCTTACTTTGCGGTTTTTTATATGACACAAGTTCCGGTTCCGGGAACACACATCTATAGAGGCACACTAATTGTTAAATATACGCATTTGCGTGCCGACTCGAACATTACGAGTAAGTCCTATGCAATTTATGCCATACTTCAGGTTACAATACACACAACACTTAATGGCTAAAAAACATATTTAAAAGACTAGCCTTTAACGCAACTCAGACAGAGTCTTTATCGTACAGCTTTGCATTTTAAAAAGCTTAAATCACAACGAAAGAGTGCAAGAAATGTTTTGTTGTGTAAAGTTTAAATTTCCAATATCATCGTATGCGCTGGTGGATTTTTACAAAAGTTAACATGCAACACTGTAATGTAAGTGCTACCAAAAGTCCAAACATTCAATTATAAATTGAAACGCGCCAAAACCAATGGTTGGAAAGTCGACTGTTGTAGAATATATGCTAGCTTCCAGTTTTACCACTCCGGGTTATTTTCAATGGCAGACAGATAAGTTAGCACATTTTAGCCTCACGGGTCAAATAATTAAGAGTATGAAAATTCTCATCAGATAATTACAATTTCGGCGGGGTAATGATCGTCGGAGACTTCAATGCTAGAAGTAAAATGTGGCATGACCGTTTAACCGATGAAAACGGAAGAAAAGTAGAGGACTTCGTGTCCAGGAATGCCGTTTTCATAATGAACTTCCAGGGACACCCAACGACGTTCTCGTCTAATGGGAACTCCAATATTGACTTAACAATAGTCAACGGAGCCTTGCTGGGCTCAATAGTTGAGTGGTGTGTAAGAGAAAATTGGACATCTAGTGACCATAGAATCATCACGTTTGAGTTATCAAACGTGCCACAGAATTGTCCTCTTGCAAGTTGCAAAACTCCGAGATTTGCCATAAAGATAGCTGATTGGGGTCTATTTGCTAGAAACCTTGTTGGTTCTTGGACAGTGTAGAAGTACTTCCTGAAATTAACTTAATAGACGATATGCTGCTACCTGTCATGGGGAAATTCCTAGAAAGGTTACTAGCAGTTCGTATTTCTCCACGAATCGAACAGAGCGGAGTATTCTCGGACAAACAATTCGGTTTCTGACGTAGCATGTCTACTGAAGATGCGATAGTCAACAAACACTGTCAAAGCCCAAAGTTCGAAATATGTTATGGGTATATTCTTGGACATTGCCGGAGCATTCGATAACTTAACGTGGCCTAGCGTCACCGCAAGTTCATCAGTCTATAATCTCTCCAAAAACATTATGAATGTTTTTAGGAGCTACTTCAGCGAACGATCAGCAATCATCAGAGACATATATGGCTCTGTATCAAAAGAAATAACAAAAGGATGCCCTCAGGGCTCAATCATAGGTCCCTTAGTCTGGAACATCGTGTTTAACACGAGCATGATGGATAACATGGACGAAATAGCATTCGCAAATGATAAACTCATTCTGGTGCACGGCAATTCGAAGCTTGAACTTCAGAACCATAGTCAAATCGCCATTAACAATATGGTGCAATGGTGCGATTTAAATAAAATGTCACTATCTGCAGAGAAAACAGTGATGCTGCAGCTTAAAGGCAAATTTGACTCAAATCGACCTCCAACTATATCATTAAACGGTCGAAACATGGAAATGTTCAAGTGCGTTAGATATCTAGGAGTTGACATCGATGAACGAATGGGAGTAGTCTGTGAAAACGCCAAGAAACTATTCCACTCCTTGGCGAGAGTGTCAAGAGTGGGATGGGGACTTAACCATAAGGGCGCTCTTCACGTATGCAGCGGCTGGGTGGTACGACAGGTTAAACTGTCACGATATTAGATCATTGGAAAGTGCTCAGAGGAATATCCTACTAGGAGTAACAAATGCCTACCGAACAGTGTCGAAAGATGCTGTTGTGGTTCTGGCTGGCATGCCCCCTGTAAATATTCTAATCAAAAAGCAAGCGCGCATGTACCACCTAAGAAGAAGAGCTCAAAATATTGTTACGGTGACACCTAGAATAGAATAGAATAAGTTATTCAATTGTATTTGTGATTGGAGTCAACATTTAGGCGTCATTTGTATACTATTATATTTGCTCGATTCTTGATGCGCATTTAGGATTATTCTAGAAACAAATATTTTGGTATATATCCCTTTAGTGATTTACTAACACAATTGTGCGGGTAGGGTAAAAGTACCATCTCAAAAATTTAGTTTTGTATGTTTTTTGAACCAACTTACACATTTGTGAATTCCTTTTTAACTTATTTTCGTCCGAAAAAAAACACTATACCTATACACACAATTGTGTTGGTTTTACTTCAAATAAATCGAAATTTTTTATCAACAACACCATTACATATTATGGTTTTCTACTCACACATTTGTGTGGGTTGGACTAAAACTGAGCCAATTTTTTTGTTTTCTTGGTTGATAAAGGGATATAAAGGCGTACATTGACGTGGAATGCTGAGTCTTATTTTAAACGTGATACAGTAAAGGTTAAATAGAAAGATTATTAAAGAAATTGTTAAAGCGATTATTAAAGTGATAATTAAATAGTAGTGATAATTAAATTTGTGTGAGCTCAAATTTGAAGCAGTTGTATTTATTCACAATCCAGTGATTCGAACCTTGCGTGACAAGGCAAAATCGTAACAATATCATAGGTGACCAAGTGCATGCTGCAGATAGTAGGCATGATCAATTTAATAATAAAAGTGAAATCGAGGAAATCACAATTGATCTATGGCAACGAAGGTGGAATGAATCAGCCAATGGAAGGCATACATTTGGCTTCAGTCCAGATATAAAAGCACGAATTAAAATGAATCTGCAATTAACGAGCTCTATGAGTCAAGTCATCTCTTGTCATGGTAAGTTTATAGCCTACCTACAGAGATTTAATATAACAAACCAATGTCAATTTTCATGTGGTTCAGAAGTAGAAGACGTCAATCACCTACTTTTCGAATGTAAGGAGGTGACAGTCTTGTCACTAAAACAAAAATGGCTAGATAACATAAACCTATACGAGTGACCACTGCCAGCACTACTAAGCAACGAAGTTTTACGACAATTTCGGCCATATTGTGCTGAACTGGTCAATATCTTAAAAGAAAGGAGTAGTGCGCAATAGTGGACCGGGTACCCGGACGGTACTTGCCTCCACGCGGCTAGGGACGGGAAACGATACAATTTTTGAATTGTAACGGCTAAAAGTACTATATCGGTTGGCATTGCTTTATGCTATGAAAACTGAAATAAACTTTTAAATAATTCTTAGTTTAAGGTTAAACCTAGGTATAAGATTTGACGAAAATTGTTCCCGGAATGTTGACCACGATTAATAATGAACATGGTTCTGCTAGCATCATTCCTATGGACGCTAAAAAATTACGGACTTGCCATTATCTTCAACGGCAAGTAACTGTAATATTTACACCTACATTTTAAAATGTTCTCATTACAATCCTAAAACCCTATGCAAGCTTATTCTCGTTTCTCAAAACCCGAACATTTTTGGAAGGTCACTTTTTCGAAATTTGTGAGAACTACCCTCTATTCCCTGTTGTATTATTGACGTATACCTTGATTATAAGGAATAGATCGTCAAACTCTCCGAACACGTCTGAAAGGTCCTTATATTTAGAAGAATTTTGGCCGTTAACTATCGGTTTCTTAAGAAAATATCCTTTTATCTTCATTTGGGTCAACACTTATAGTTTAAACTTAATTCAGATACAATTAGTATTCAACTTCTAACAATTTTTGTACCTAGAATGGTTGAGTCTGAAACCTCTATGTTCTGCAAATTCTAATCTTAATTTTCGAAATCTCGAATTTGAGACGCAATACGAGTAAGTAATGAGAGCATACCTAATACAACTCAACTTCTTCGCGAACAAAATGTTTACCCCGCCTGATTAAATATTGCATTTCCAAATCGAAATCAAACGTAATGGTCTGATATTGTTGTAATCGACCGGAAAATCGAAACCCAGCTGCCTGTGAGCTCGAACGAGGATTATTTCTGGTCCGTAGATTTTACTTGCTTTTCTTCATATAATGCTGACATATACTTGTATATTCTTTCCATGCTTACAATAAACAAATTAGGTTAGCTTCTCTTGTACTAAACAAGCTATATCGCAAACAGATTTTTAGATTGTTGCGTAATTCAAGAATCACTCTGATTCATGAGGATGATCTGATTCTCAGGTAATATTACGGCTGTACTTATGTCTCTCAAGTCTTTGAAACGTGGCTCTGATTTGATTTTGGCGTCTGTATATTTGCCTTTTGACTCACCAATGCCGCCCTTACGAATGAAATGACAACGTTGACAAGGGCTTCATGGTCGAAGACGAATTGGCTAACGCGGGAATAGAAATGGTCCAACCAGAATTTTTATACGAGAAATTATCAAAATCCGACGTCGAAAAAAATACTTCGATAGCTTCAGTACGTGAGCACTTAGAAAGGCGCTTTTCTCGGCGCTTGCCTAGGCGCTTTGCTAACATAATGTTAGCATTATGATCAATTTTTGTGGGTGTGGGTTGGTATAATAAAATAAATGGTATGGTTTTTAAAAACCTGCATCCCTTAGGGATAGTTTTTGTTAGTTCGTCTATGTCTCTCTCTCGCTCTCTCTCTCTCTCTCTCTCTCTCTCTCTCTCTCTCTCTCTCTCTATCTCTCTCTCTCTGGCTTTCACATCCCCTGAATGGATTTTGCCGCCTGCACTAAGGCCATCCATCCATCTCGATTCCGAGAACAGATCCAAACAGATTCCTCTAGATGATTGGAACCTTCTTAATGCAGATATAAATGAATCAGTGGTTAGATTGGTCGCCATGTGAATTACCTTACAGGTTGTCGCCATACAGGTGAATATGCAAATGTACCCCTTTATAAGTTTCGACCTTCTCACTTGATGGGAATTGATTAAGTATGGTCCAGCATAGTCAATGCCAGTTTGAAGAAGGGGTCGGATAAGATTAACCCGTGCTGAGGGTAGTTGCCTATCAATTGCTGTTGGACCTTCTTTTTATATCGGTGGCACTTCACACATTGGTTGATTGTTCCTTTGATGAGAAGCTTTCCGCGCACAATATGGAACCTCAGTTTGATGTACGAAACCATATGTGTCGTGCCGGCATGACACAACTTCTTGTGAATATATTGGACCATTTTCTTCACTACTATATGTGATGGTGGTAGTATAATTGGATGCTGCGTATTGTAATTTAATAATCTTCCGCTAACTCGTAATATGCCCTGGGTTGTCAAGAAATGGATATAATTTCAATAGATTATTTTTACATGATGTTTTATCAGATTGGATGAATTCGATATCAGCTTGGTACGACTGGCGTTGAATGTGTTTAATAACGTAGGTCTAAGCATTGTTAAATTCATCCACAGTAATACTTCCACCTCTGGGTGAATTTGATCGTTTCGCATTATGCAACAGTGTTTGCATTCGGGCCACAATTCTCACTACCATCGGATAACTGAAGACCCTAGACATAATCTCGTTCAAGTGGTGCTCAAACTCATTGGAATTTTGAATGATATAAGCCTGCGGTTCTGCTTCGGATTCACAGGGACGGACCTTAACCTTTTAGCCGCGATTGGGTATTTGTTCTGCAATTGGTTGGCAATACAATTCAACGAATTCGTTGCCAAAAAAGGGTGCAGATGAAGTTCCGTATTTTACGGTGAGCAATCGGTAATGTTTCAATGGATGATCCGGTATTTCTCTCCATACTATACACTGGTAATCGGTGTATTCGGATCATCACCTGCCGATACATTTTTTCGATGTCGGCGCTGAATACGAATGCATGCTTTCGGTATCGCAACAGAATTTGAAACAACGCTTGTTGATCCGGTTGACCTCTTTTGCGATCCATTGAACACACCACGTAATTTTGATATTTCTGCTTTTTTAAACATGACATGGTGCGGCAGATAAAATGTCTGATGATTTGGTCTTTATGAAATACCAATTTCGTTTTGCGGAATCTCAGCCATGTGACCCAACCATTTATAAACTTGATGTATTCCAAGCACAATCTTTCGTTGGTAGATGACATGTTCTTCAGAATGTAGAACTGACGTAAGGCTGAACTGTATGAATGACCTAATAGAGGCGGGTTTCTTTTAAATGGTAAGCCAACTTTTATTCTTCCATTACTGCTAACTGCAACTGTGGCGTCAAAGTGTTCGACATATGCTGATTCTTCTGGCGTATACTGTAACACGTCCGGTATATCTTCAGCCTTGATTTTCCGATGGTGTACCGTCTCATTTACCGTCTTGGGCCGTGACAAGAGTCGGCCTCCTACTATCCACCCCAGTGTGGTATTTTGCCATCGTCCAGTAACTGAAGAAATAATCACTACCTATTAATAGATCAACTGGGCCCGGCTCATTAAATGCAGGGTCAGCTAATCTAACTACATCGCCCGATGGTACGTCAACATCTACCGGGTTCGATGGTAGGTGTGAGGTAAGTTTGGGCACGATTAGATCTACAATTTGGTATGTGACATCACCATTAACTCTCGATCTTATCATGAGTTGTGTGCGTCCCTTTGATAATCCTGCTTTGGTTCCACCGATACCACTGACGAAAACTCTTGCATTTGTTTTGGTTAAGTTCAATTTATTAGTGCACGATCCGTTGAGGAATGGTCGAGTTGAACCAGAATTCAGCAATCCTCGAACAATATGCCACTTGTTGAACATATCCTAAATTTCGACCAACACGGTCGGTAACATCGCATTTTCACTGGCGATATTTGCATGCTTGACGACAGATGATTAATCTGCTGCTGGAACTGGCCTCGGTTGAACTCACTTAATTCCCCGTTTTACTGTCATCAGGATCTCAATGAACAAGAGTGTGATGTCTCCTTCTGCAAATTTGACATTTCCTTCTTGAGCGACATTGGTATACGATGCCATGGTTTTAAACCGTGTGCATTCAAACAGACGATTACGATCTCCATTACATAGTTTGCAGGGTACTTGTGATATTTCAGGGTGTAGCATCTTAGCAACTGGTTGCACTTTGGTATCAGGCTTTTTTACCGTTGATTTTACTTCTGTTAGGGCGTCGACAGGAATTAACAGGAACTCAATTAAGCTCTGCAGCGTTGGGAAATATTATTCGGCAGATTTGTAACTCCAAGCCTTTCTTGTCTCGTCATCAAGTCGCTCCATTGCCATGAAAATGAGCCACGGATCGCGTGATTCTGCGTCCTTGCTCAGTGCCTTTACTCCTCTTACTACTTCGTCCAAATTATCATGAAAGAATGATTTGATGAGAGCCTCGACTATAGGTTTCTTCCTGTCGTAACGTTTGATGAGCCGCTGGATTGCTTCAATGTAACTAGCATCGTCTACGCGTAAATTTCTGGTCAAGCTGTAAGCGTTGCCCTTTTAGAGCCCCTTTAGCTACTTAAACTTTTGTGCTGGTGACAATGATATATTTTCATGAACGGTGGATAAGAATATATCGTAAAATGATTGCCAGTTTTTCAGATCTACATCAAATGTCGGCATTGTTAGGGATGGCAGCTTAAAGCCTAATATTCGGTTGACCCTAGCGGTGGCATCGAATGAATACTGGATTGTTTATTTTATGCACACAGTTTTTAAAGTTCCTTCCTATAGAGAACGATTAAATCCCAAATCGGCCGTCGGCCACACAGCTGTGATAGTTGCCCACCAAAAATTTATGGGAATTACGTTTTTACCAAAAAATTTGTAATGCAATCATAAACAAATAAATTCTTCGTTATCAATTCAAATTTCAAAGTTAAACTGAAATTATGGATGCTGTTTTTATCACATAACCGCGAATTTATGTAATTATGTCAAACACAATTGAAAATATCCTGTACTTTATGATAATCGACTGCACAAACATAAAACAGCATACGATAATCATACATATACGTTCGACAACTGGATTTAGTTTTATCTCGTGGAAAAACCGCGCGCATTACGCATACGAAATGTTATCAAAAACAGCAAACGATGATGCATTCGCGACTTTATCCATTACAAATTATGTACAATTACAACATGGGTCACGACATCATATAGAGCGACGATGTTTTATACACAAATAGCATTAATCTTAAGTAAAAGTTATTTTTATATATTTATTCTTATTTTATCTAAATAATAAATAAAAATCGTTTACGTTCGATAAAATGTCAAAAAGTTGATTATTTTTAGACTTTTGATACCGAGAACGGGACGAAGAAAGAAAGAAAATTCCACTGTGCAAAATAAAATGAAAATGATTTTTCCGTTACACAAAACGATTTCCCAAAAACATAATGAAAATAAATGATATCAATTTTCGTTATTCGGCGAGATGAATACGGTATACTCACCAACCAACCGTACGTACATGTATGTTTTGTATTCTGGGAACGATTTTGTAACCACCGAAACGATGTACGAAATTGACAATAAACTCAATTGTATATATGTTTGGTGACGACACGATATCGATACTTCTCGTTTGTGTATGCGTATGCTTAGATCGAAAATCGTTTTACGAAAATCCCGTATATTGCCAATTTCGATGTCATATTGATGGTTATTAGTGTGCTTTTGATATATTTGGGGTATCTCTATATACAGAGAGATAAACGTAATGTACCGCAGTATCATCTCGGGTGGCTCAAACTTTATCGTATAGATACCAAAAATTCGATTTCCATGTCATTATAATATTATTGTAAATCAACAAGTTATTCGGCAAAGGAATTTTTGGACGAAAACAAAATGTTTGCATCATATTTTCGATACCTCGTGATGATTTGGTGTCATCATAAGCTTGTTTTGTTCAAATAGTTCGGCTAGATAATATTATAACGGATAAATAATGTTCGTAAACTATCAACTAAATTATTGAAAGATATATAAAAAATTCAAAGAATATTATTACTATGTATTCCCTTCCCAAGACTGTGTGTGTGTACGACGTGCGTATATAAAAAATCGTTTTGAAAAAATATATTAGATGCGTGGTCGACAAAAGGTGGTGGTGAATTGGGAAATTGGGTGGTGTATATTCCAAGTAAAGATTGAATCATATTATTCGACGTTTTTATTACGTTTCTTAAGAAAAATTCAAATTTTACGTTTGGGGGGTTGTTTTGTATATTTGTATTTATTTTTTATTGTGTATGAGATACGCAATCACCAACTAGTATTAGTATTAGATGACACATGTATTTTTTTACGCTTTTATATTGGGTTACCTAGGGTGTGAGGATCGAACATATTTTTTTGATTGTATTTATATGAGTAATCAGCCAGAGATAAGTTCAAATATTTTTTTGTGTTGTCGATCTAAATTACTTATTTATACATTTTCCGGAAAATGGAAATTCAGTTACTCAAACCTATACAGTCTGGTTATAGTATTAGACTAAGTGAGTCGCCACATATTAGTTTTAAATTGGAGCCACTGCAACCAAATATTTTTTTTTCTCCAACACGATTTGAAAATCTAAATTAGAAAATCAAGAAATCTAGCTAGAAAAATCTATCTAAATAAAAAACTTTCAACTGAGCTGGAATAGTTTCATAGTTACGCAAAAGATTTACAAAAATTACGCGATTCGGTTAGACTTACAAATTGCTAGTAAAAATAAGATAATTGTATATTTGAAACACTTCGTTGGCGTAATGGCCGCAGCTACTTTAATAACCTATTTATATTTATCATTGCGGGTGGTTACGAACTATACACTATGTTGAGGTTTGTGTACAAGTGCAAACACACGACAGACAGTTGTCCATGTTAGAAACACGGAAACTCCAAGTTAATCCCGAAAACTCGAAACGAGTAGCCTTTGATTTGCTGACGGTCATCGCGAATGCTAGAAGAATACACGGAACCAAAACATCCTCTTCTTTGTCCTTTCCCCTTTCATTGATATTACACAACATGATGCAACATGAGCAATTCCAGCGAATCTAATAATTATGTGAGATAGTTGATTGCTTCATCTTGATCGATATCTGTGTCAACCGATTTGAAGGAAAACAACTGTCCCGGAATGAAATTTCTTAGTTTTTTGGCGTCAATATGGCTCGTTTTCTCAGCCAATTATGATTTCTTAAGTTTTGCCCTATGTTCGGAAAACCATGTCGAACGAGTCTGACAAAAATCGCCGGATTACAGAATCATGGTTTCACCAAATATGTTTTGATTGTCACGAAGATCTTTCAATGTTTATCTAACGCCTCCAGTGGCCTTTACCTGCATTTCTCCCAAACGATCAATTTGCATCTTTGTAGAATTTTTGCCCTTGCGCTGTTTTTTGCGGTGTTACAAGTTAGTGTCTCGTTGATTTGCATGTTCAGTGGTAATTTCAGTGTAGAATGCAGCTCGTCCGCCTTTTAATAAAGTTGCTGCCGGGAGCATCCAGGACAAAGCTACCATGAGATGCTCCCTGTGTATACCGTGTAACAGAATAGAACAAAAATAAACGCAAACAAAATCTCCCCGAATGGCAAGTACCCCGAATGGCAAGTACAATGTCTGACCCCACCTCCCCCCCCCCCCCCCCCCCCCGAATGAACTATCGCCCCTAGAGGCTGATGCCCAGCCACAACGAAGCAACATAATAAGGTATAGACGTTTCTCCAACAGACAATGCCTCTCTTCATCCGGAGAGACCTCTAGAGGACCTCCCACAACTCACACTCTGACAGCTTGAGACTGCCGGAAGGCCACGGGGAGACCGTGGAGATTTCACGGTCGTCCCCGAATGAACACACAAAGATTCAAAGAACACACACAAGAAACAAAAAACACGAATACAAATAGCACATTTAAATCGAATTTCGCTCAGCATTTAGTCACTCAACAACACACGTACACGGACATCACAACAAATTTACAAATAATACAAAAATTAGAGAAAGGCAACATGTTAGATAGAGTAGAGGAACTAGAAATATACAAACAAAGACAAAATCCACACCTAGGTTAGGTTAGGTTAGGTTAGAGTGGCTGCTATCGCACACTTAGGCCAATAATGGCCCATTGTGATACCACAGGATCCAATCTCCCCTTACTCCCGCTGAAACCAACCAGAGCTACTGATGTAGCGTAAAATATCTCGCACCCTACAGTCCGTGAGTTCAGAAAGGCTGTCCATGTTGTACACACCCAAGTACTTACGTCTTTTGTATGATAGTGCCGGACATGAGCATAGGAAGTGAACTAGCGTCTCTTCCTCCTCTTCGTCCATACAACTTCTACAAAAGTCATTCGTCTCTAGACCCAGCCTTCTCGCATGTTCCCCAAAAAGGCAGTGTCCTGTTAGTATCCCTACGACCAATCCTAAATCTCGTTTTCCCAGGGATACAAGTGCCTTGGAGCGCCGCAGGTTCAGTTTTGGCCAAACCTGTTTTGCTACCCTGCACGTGAGAGTGTTGGTCCACCTCTCATCTGTTAAGGCGATTGCCTTTTTACTGAGCGTCAATTTGAGCGCTGCTATAGGCCTCCCCAGACATGCCCTTTCCGGTTGCATCTGGAGAGTCGTACCGTACTTAGCTAGTTCGTCTGCCCTGCAGTTTCCCGTGACGTCCGAGTGACCAGGGACCCAGATCATCTGGATACTGAAATACTCACTCATCTCATTAAGAGATGATCGGCAATCCAGCGCCACCCGTGACTTCAGAGAAACCGCCTCTAGTGACCTGAGTGCCGCTTGACTGTCCACATAAATCGCGATATCCCTAACAGATACCACGTTATGCTTCAACCATGTCACGACTTCGCCTATCGCCACCACTTCAGCCTGGTACACGCTGCAGTAGTCGGGGAGACGAACAGAAATATTAACATTGAGCTTCTCACAGAAGACTCCAGCTCCTACTTTGCCGTCTAGCTTAGAGCCGTCCGTGAAAAATGTCAGTGCCTCGTTTTCCCTTATTGATCTATTCCTCCAGGATTCCCTAGAAGGACAGATGATCCGGAAACCTATATCGAAGCACAACGTTGGCTTAATATAATCTAGATTCACCAGTTCTTCCCTTAGTGATCTAACTATCGTCGAGTGTCCCACCTGAAGAGACTTCCACTGAGAGACAGCCGAGAGCCTTGTAGCCACATTGGCTGCCATCTGCTTACCAAAAAACTCGATTGGAATAAGGTGGAACATAACCTCTAAAGCGCGTGAAGGTGTTGTCCTAAGCGCCCCGCTTATAAGCATACAGGCCGTTCTTTGTACCTTCTCCAACATCCTTATGTAGGTTACCTTTTCCAGAGCTGGCCACCACACGCCCACCCCGTACATCAGCACAGGCCTTACCACTGCGGTATAGAGCCAGTGTACCAGCTCTGGTTTCAAACCCCATTTCTTCCCTATTGCGTTTCTACACGAGTAAATGGCTACATTAGCCTTATTCACCCTTTCTACAATGTTAGGCTTCCAGCTGAGCTTACTGTCCAAGATTATGCCCAAAAATCTCGCTCTGTCAGCAAAAGCCAGTCTAATGCCGTTCACAGTAGGAGGGCTAACTACCGGAATTTTATATTTCTTAGTAAATAGTACCAGCTCTGTCTTGGACGGGTTGATCCCTAATCCACATTTGCCGGCCCATTTCGTAACGATCAGGAGTGCATTCTGCATAACATCCCTAATCGTATCCAGATATTTGCCTGAGACAGCTATCGCTACATCATCTGCATACGCTACAACCCCCATCCGCTCTTTCCCCAGTTCCAACAGCAATCCATTCACCACTGCACTCCAAAGAAAGGGGGACATCACTCCTCCCTGCGGAGTTCCTCTAACCACCCGCCTTCTAATAGTGGACTCTCCCAGTTCCGAGATAATAATCCTGCTTACCAGCATCTGATTTATCAACCTACTTATAGGATAATCCACCTTCAAAAATGACAATCCTTCCATGATCGCCTCCGTTTTAACAGTATTAAAGGCACCCTCAATGTCGAGAAATGCTACCATACAGAACTCTTGCGAGTAAATTGACTTCTCAATCATGCGTACTAGATCGTGCAGAGCTGTGTCCACCGACTTTCCCTTACAGTACGCATGCTGAGACATTGCCCAATTCCTCGGATCAACTTTTGTTCGAATAAGTACGTCTATCAATCTTTCCAAGGTTTTCAACAGAAAGGATGATAGGGTTATAGGCCTCAGGTCCTTTGGATAAGCCTGTGAGCTTTTTCCCGATTTCGGGATAAAAACCACTCTGACCTCCGTCCATTTCCTGGGAATATAGACCAATTGCAGACATCCCCTGAAGATAACCTCCAGCCAGGGGGGGATGACCGCAGAGTTCCTTTGGATCTCTGCTGGTATAATCCGATCCAGGCCCGCCGATTTATAAGGCTTAAAACCGTTCAGTGCCCACAGGATTCGTTTCCTGTCCACGATGCCATCCACATCTGTTAAAGGTGTTCCTCGATGAGCTCCAGGCTCCACCGAGTCATCAATGCTTCCCGGAAAATGGGTCTCAATGAGAAGCTCCAATGATTCCGCACTTGAAGCTGTCCATAACCCGTCCGGCCTAATTAAGTAACTAGGACTGGTTGGGTTAGTAGATAGAATTTTCCTTAGGCGAGAAGTCTCGGAGACCTCCTCCATTCTACAACAGAAGAGTCTCCAAGACCCCCTTTGTGCCCTCCTCAACTCTTTTGTATTTTCTCAGGTCTTCCTTATAGGAATCCCAATCTCGATTTTACCTGGTGTTCTTAGCCTTATTAAAGGCTGTCCTACACGCTCTCCGATAGGTTCCCAACCCCGTGGTCCACCATGTCGGTTTCTGCCTGCCCCTAGGCTTTATTAGGGGGCACGCAGCATTAAATGAAAGATTGCATGCCTTTGTGACAATATCAACCATGCCATCTAATTCCTCTACTGTCGCCGGAAGTCCAGGAACCTCCAGCGGCAATAGTTCCTTCAACACCTCCCCATATTTGTTCCAGTTTGTCCTTCTGGGATTCCTGAAGGCTTTCCGGGCAACAGGTTTGATGTTGAGGTTATATGTAATATATCGGTGATCAGAGAATGAGTGCTCTTTCGCCACTCTCCACCCACTGATCATATCAAAAATTGTTTCTGACGCACAGGTTACATCTAGAACCTCCTGTCGATTTCTAACAATGAATGTTGGTTCACACCCAATATTGCAAACTACAAGGTTAGTATTTAATAAGTAATCAAAAAATAACTCACCCCTTTCATTAATGTCTGTGCTTCCCCAGATTGTGTGATGCGCGTTTGCATCACATCCAAGTATCACACCTACCTTTTTCTGACCTGCTTCCCGGATCAGTTCCCCCAGGTTATCCGGTGGAACCTCCTTCTCGCGATCCATGTAGGCTGAGGCTAGCCATAGTTTTTCACAGCCTACCTCAGCGCTCACCGCCGTAACGTCCCCGCTACTAAATTGTGGAAGAAGAAAAATATTCAAATTATTTTTCGCTAAGATACACGATCTGATCTTTTCAGAGTTGCTTGAGTATAATAATTTATACCCTTTCATTCCAAGGCCACAGATCCTGTTATTATTAATCCAAGGTTCTTGGATTAACACCAAGTCCTCATCTGACTTAGTCAGTCTGAGCACGAGAGCTGCCGAGGCAGCCTTCGTGTGGTGCAGGTTTATTTGTACAATGCTAACCATTGTAATCTACCTTACTCACCACTTCATGCACTCCCTGCATCAGGATAGTATCATTTGGCTCGTTGGTTTGGTCGCAAACCCCCTCTCGTCGTGTGTTCGACGGGTTGCCCCCATCGGACTTCAGAGAGAGGAGGCTGCCTCCCATCACCAACTTCACTTCGTCCGAAATATCGGAACGGCTACTCTGGTCGGCCTCAGCCCGCTTGACCGTTTCCTGACGGGTCCGTTCTACGTCGCCCCCAGGCTGGTCTTCCGCGCCCTTATCGACCTCGTCTTTCCTATAAACTTTAAGAGTGATCGACCCGAAACCGAAGTTGATCACTCCCTTAGATCTAGCAAGAGAAACCAAGGATTCCTTATTGATCAGCATGATTGCCAATCTAAAGCCCCCCTTGGCCTCCTCCTGCTTCACAATCCTCCATCCTTCCGTTGGAAGATCGGGATTACTGGCCCGGATAATCTCAATGATCTCCTCTGGCTTATCCGGCTCGGTTGGTAACCAGACGCGTGCTCGCGGCCTGCTCGGGATTTCCCCTCTGCTGACTGCTTCCAGCCTCGCGCCCGGCCACACCTCGCCTACCTCGGTCACTGCCCTTTTATAGAGATCGACCGATCTCTGGTCTGAGCACGCAGTTAGCTTTACGCGCTCTTGGTGCCATCCCGCATCTCTGCAGGACGGGGGGGATCCCGGATTTTCTCTAAGGGTCCTCAAGAAAATGGAGTTTAGTGCATTATACACTACCCTCCACTTTTCCGACGTGATGCTCCCATCTTCCTGACCTTTGTCAATGACGGCTAGCACTAGCACGTGCTCCTTCAGGATTTCACTGAATAATTTCAGTTTCTGCTCCTTAGGAGCACCCGACGTCATGTCTGCTTGCACTTTGGCCCGCTTACTGCCTTCTGCTTCAAGCTCATCCTGGGACCTCTGTCTTTTAGACACAAGGACCCTCTCCGAGTTATCGCAGCCGACAGTTTTCTTAGCCCATGCTACAGATTCCTTCTGCGCAACTGTAAGCTGCCCTTCAGGGGTCGCAGCCAGTTTCTCCAGAACTCTAAATGCCGACCGTCTTTCTCTGTACCGTCGTTTTGATGGAGGGATCTCTCTCGATCCCCCACTGTTCTGTTTGGCAGTTCCGCTTCCACCTGGCTTCGATGTCATGGTGTTGCTTACCCTTGCCTCAGTTGAGGGAGCCCCACCTTTCTGGTTAGAGTTACTCCCCTCTATAGTACTTTCCGGTTTTTGGTGGGTACCGGTCCCCTTATTTTTATTATTTTTTAAATCTTTCATTTATTCCCACGAGTATCGGAGAAATATGTCCACCTGCGCATAGATCCGTATACGCAGGTAAGGCTAAATACAACTGGAGGTCGCCAGGTATCCAGAGAGCTCC
This sequence comes from Nephrotoma appendiculata, assembly GCA_947310385.1. NCBI lineage: Eukaryota > Metazoa > Arthropoda > Insecta > Diptera > Tipulidae > Nephrotoma > Nephrotoma appendiculata. The sequence goes on along the minus strand of OX371225.1, from coordinate 239,579,136 downwards.
GTTCACGACTGGGCTTTGTTAAATGGGCCCCCAGTCTAGTCGATCATCAGCACGGGTCGCATAACACCTTAATCCAGTCCATTGGCTCACCGAGTACCCCGAAAAAAAAGAAAAAAAAATCAGAATATACATTTTTGAAAAATTGCACATTTAAAAATAAAAATAAAATTATGAACTAGTAGACAAGTTTGAGCATTTTGTCATACTTCTGGCCTGAGATAGAGGGGTGGTTTGGATTGATGGTCAAATTGTTTAGAGTTGAACTATTTAATCGCTTACTAAACTACTATAAACTATTTTCCCGCTCACAAACGAATGTGTTTTGATGAGAGGGATGGTCAACTGAACTAATAGATAAGTTTGAGCATTTTGTTATATTTGTGGCCTGATGTAGGCAACTTTTGTGGCCTGACTCCCTTTCATACTTGTGGTCTGACATACTTGCTAACAGAAATGCTTGTATAAGAGTTCCGTTACTTTTTTGGAGTTATTAGGTTTTTATTAACATAATAATTAATTCGTACTTTTAGCCGAAATAATCGGTGCCCGGGGTGCACCGCGAGGAGGTAAGTAGATTTTGCGCCCCACTCTATTGATAAAATAATTCAACTTTCAAATAAAAAAAAAATAATAATAAAAAACATCAAATCAATTCATAATAATTTAAACAACTAAATAACTACCACTAACGATTCAACTCCGCATGAACCTTTCGTTCCAATCGGCATGGTATCAACCGTGGAAATCTCGGATTTTTATTTAGATAGGTTTACTCCTTTTCGATATCTGTTTATTCATTTACAATATTTGCACCTATTGTTTTGAATAAATTTCCCCAGATTGCACTGTTCTGTTACATTGGCTACAGTCTAATGAAACCAACTTACTATCAACTGTTTCCAAGCATACCAAACAGTTTTCATAACAAGTTATCGATTTTTCCATGATAATTTTTTTTAAATTTAACCTATACATACGCAATGCTTTAAGATATATAGATCTTTTATTTTCATAATTAAATTCTTCAATCGAATTTTTGTTCAAAATGAAGTCTAATGCGTAAGTTACCAGTAAGTTACAATTATACCCATCTTTTTGAAGTGGCAAACTATAGTTGGCTGCTGCTTTAAATTTTAATTCTGAAAGCCCCCAAAATTTAAGAAGCTGATTGTAAAAGAATGCAGCTTTTTTATTAAATAATGCAGGTTCAATCCTGGATTCAGGGGATCATACGTTTGTATTGATTTTGTTGTCACTTCAATTATCACCATTATCCAGTGATTTCCGTCTTTTAAGTATGGAATATATACTCGATCTCTGCCTTGACACAACTGGCTTTCAGTTGGAGGATTATTATTATCAACAATATAACCTGTAGTTTCGTTAAAAATTGAAAGGCTTTGAAATTGATCTAAGCAAACGTCATTCTTTTCATTCAAAACCGCACAGCACGCCACATACAATCCGTTTGCCATTGTTGTCCAATGAGGAAAAACAAATATTAGTCATAGTGACCGTTTGCAATGAGTGAAATTCGAATTTGAAAATTGGCAAGCAATCGCCTTGTTTGGTTATTTCGTCATAATAACGGAATTTCTCGAGTTGGAAAAGTTCAACCTTTTTAGGGTTTAAATATTTTTTTAGAGCTGACCGGCCTGAATATTTAGTTTTTTGTTTTGGCCTTTTCCAGATTTCTTTAAGATTGGCATCTAATGGGTTTTGCTCATCACTTCGTTTTTGTTTTTGTATGCTGCCACTATATAAAGCAGTTCGTCCTTGTTTTAATACCGTCTTTTCCGAGACCTCATGTGTGGCCTCAATTCAACCTTTGTTTGAAGCAAACTCGTTGGTTTTTGTAGTTCATCAATGAATCTACCCAGTTTCATATTAGTTTTTCTTATAATATTATTTTTGATAACATTGAACCAATTTTCAACAGTTGCGTTAGATGGTCTTCAATTTACTCCTAATTCTTTCAAATCAATAGTAGCCCACAACGGGAGGTAATTAAAGTACTTTTTTATAATGAAAATGAAAAAGTCTTTACAAAAATATGTGTTTTCATTATTCCTGTTGCAAGATTTTTCCATACTATTTATTTCATCTTGTATTTTGGAGTACATATTATAATATCGAATAAAGAATGGTGAACTAGTGTAATCTTTCGATCGAATATTATCTTCCTTTACAAAATCAGGTAATCCGTCGTCAGGCGTGCCGACTTTTGGGCCATATTTCAAGATCTAGTATATGAACCTACCATTAATTTTATTAGTCGGAAAGTTTTATCATCCATCGATAACAAATACTTCGACAATTGATAAAACTCAAATTAAATTAATGAATTAGAATAAAATGTCATTGCATTATGTTTCAGGCCATCTATTGATAACTTGTATGAACTAACATGAAGTTTGTTTATACTTTGCGCCTGTCACCGACTATTTTTGTCTAAATTTCCGATTGATGATTAATTCATAAAGTCGTTCAGAGATAGCATCAAGGAAATCACGTCTGATGTTAAATTAAAATTTGCCTAATAAAGTAAAATTTATCAATTTCAAAATTGTTTCGAATCGGCTATTGATCAATTTGAACTATGCTTGCAGGTTCAAATATCAGACATGTTTTGTTATCTGAACCTTGGAGACACGTAATAAGTTGTATAAGAAGTGGCCATCAATTTAGTTCGTCGGAAATTTAGAAAATAAATGGCGACAATTTTATCGAACAAATTGGTGTCAGGCACAAAGTATTAATGGTTTTTATTATGTGTGTCTGGCGTCAATTTTTTGGTCATAAGCCGCCTGTTTTTTTAATTCAATTTTTCGAGTTCGCGATAGCTTTCATCAAATGTTAATTAATTTAAAATGAAATATAGGTAGATACCACAGTCTCTATGTATCACAAAGGCATTCTTCACCTGGGACCGAACTCGGTAATATATTTACCGACCGCACATCTCGATGTATCGCGCGTGCCATTTCCGTCCTGAAACATTGTATGTATTCACGTCATACGTCCGTACACGTGAAACAGACGCCCACTTTTTTGAAGATTGTCCGGTTTTCAGGGTTCATTCACTATAATTACTGTAACTGGATGTTGGATTCACAATAATTACTCTAGTTGTCGATGGACAACTGTGTAGTAACTATACTAAATCAGGTATTACTAACCCACATGTTAAACATCTTATCAAACATAGCCACATAACATAAAAAATAAATGTTTGCGATTAAATAGTTGGACTCTAAACAATTTGACCATCAATCCAAACCACCCCTCTATCTCAGGCCAGGCTCAAACTTCTCAGTGCATCAATCAAAACCGTTTTTTTAACAAGCAGGGCTAGGGATGTGACAAATTTTAAAATCTTGTCAGGCCAATTAATTTGATCATCATATTCATCAAAACTTATTCATTGATGGATGGCTAAATTTTTTTGTGGTGTAGTAGCGATTAAATTGATCGGATATAAATATCTTGAATTATTACTCGGTACCGCATAAACAAAGTGTTATTGTAATTTATACCATAAAAAATTTCCATTATTTTTTGTTATTATTGTGATATAATCATTATTTTTTAATTTTTAATTTATTTTGAAGTCCAACATATTTCTCTCTCTCTCTCTAGCATTTACATCCCATGAAGGGATTTTGCCGCCCGCACTATGGTCCGCCATCCTTCTCGGTCCATCGCTCTCGTCCTCCAATTTCGACATCCTAATACGAGTAGGTCTTGTTCGACGTCGTCACGCCAGCGCAGTCGGGGTCTTCTTCTACGACGTACTCCGGCTGTCCAACAAATTACTTTACACAAAATAAAATATTTTCGTTTTTATTAATAGATCAATATTCATTCAATTTACGACACAGTCAATCTACAAAAAAATTAGTAAGATTTAGTAAATACTTCCATCGCCTATATACACGAATGTAGTTTTTACTAAAACATTACTAAATGAAAATGACGTCACTTAGTAAAATTTAGTAAAAACTTCATTACCATAAGCTCGACTGGGTGAAGACTCAACGCAAACGCAACAAGAGCTTGCATTTCAGTTAGGGATCACTCACACAGATATTTCCAAGCGATTGCATCAAATGGGAAAAATTTAAAAACTTGGGAGATGGATCCCACATGTGTTTACCGAGCACAACCTAGGTCAGCGTAGGAACACGTGCCTTTCACTGCTTGCTTAGCAATAAAAAAAGAACTTTTTGTGGAAAATTAATTGTGACTGGTGATGAAAGGATATTTTTTACGAGAACCTCAAACGTAGAAATTCGTAGACAGATCCCGGGAAACCCATACATCGACGCCGAAACAGAACATCCAATTAAAGAAGGTACACTATATATTTGGTGGGACATGAAGGGTGTGTTTTATTATGAACTCCTGTACACGAATTTTGTCCGAAAACCGTGACTTGAGAGTTGGGTCTGTTGTTTTATTAGCACACTAAATGTATATAAAATTTAATTATTAATTACATCAATTAACAATATTAAAAGTTTTATGCATCTAGTAGGTTAGTGAAACAGCAGCAAAGATCCCAACTCTCAAGTCTCACTTTTCGAACAAAATCTGTACTCTGGAAACTGGTCAGAGGGTGACTGTGGAACGCTACAGCCAACAATTGAACAAACTGAGCGAAGAACTTGATCAGATAAGGCCATTTACTGGGTAAGGATGCAGGCAAGTCATATTGCTAGATGACAGTGCTGGACCTTATGTTGCTCGCGTGACTCAGAAGACTTTCTTGAACTTGGGATGGTTTTCCACACGCGGCATATTTCATCAAAACGCTGGATGATATGCGTAAATTCGTCGATGATTTTGTCGCGTCGAATCCTGTAAGTTTCTTTCGCGACGGCCTACCTGAAAGATCGCGCGAGGATATAAAAACGATGGACAATATTTCCAAGTTTAAATTCGTTGTCTATTTGGTTATATAAAATAAGTTTGCTGGAAAATCTGTAAACCCCTTTTACGAAAGCAAAATGTTATGTGCTTTTCAGTAAATCGGGTTAATACTGTGTTTAATAAAAATTGAAATCATTTAAATTTAATAAAAAAACAAACAAAAAAAAATTATACTTTGTGACCTCAGAAAAGTCACCCTGTAGGATACCGGCGTCCTTGCAAGCTGTTTGTTCGGTGTACCTTCCGACCGAAATCCCAAATTATACAAATGGCCACGTGTTAAAACTAGGTTGGGCTTCTTCCCGCCTTTGCCCGAAAATAATAACGTTGGGCGTCTTCCCGCATTTGATAATAATAAATCTAAATTCCGTTGGGCATCCTCCCGCCTTTAACAGAAAATAATAACGTTGGGTGTTGGCTCGCCGTAAACCGAATATGAAAAACGTTGAGCATTGGCTCACCGTAAACCGAAGAGACCGAACCGTTAGTAATGTGACACCCGCTAATAATAAATGCAGCACCCGATAATTTATGTGCGGCACCCGTTGAAAATGCGATACACGTGGATAAGGCGGTACCCGTTAATTAATTTCGGCACTCGTTATTAATACGGTACCCGTAGAAAATTTCAATGTGGCCCCGTCGATACGACGCCTCCATAAAAATAAGGCCACTCACAATAACACATTTTGATAGAATTCACAATAAACACCCGGACAGTTTGAAAAAATTTTATAATGGGACACTTCATTTTATCAAAAATGCTTCTCTTGAATATCAAAATTCACACAGACGATACATAACTAGTTTTTTTTAATTCAATTTTATTACTTATTTTGCATAACGTCAAATATATTTAATAATCGCACACCATTTTCATATTCAAACTATAAAACTGGGCTGAAAATTCAACGGTTAAATTCCAAGCCAGACTAAAAAAATTCTCGTACCAAAACCAAAAATCTAGAACAATTTTTTCGTTTTTCCCTGTGCGTCACTCGCCTACTTTTTCACACTGCACATCAATCCACACGCTAAAACGAAAACATACCACAAAAATACTCTTCTATATTCTTACTGGTCACACACACGCACAAGGTGTACATTGGTCTCGCTCTCAAAATTATGCGGCGTTTATACGATACTGGAGGAGTGTGCAAAATGTGAACCAGAGTATAAAGGCCAGTTCACAATAAAAACCTTAGTATCAAATGCTCGATAACAGATGGCAGTGCCATCAGTAAAAGTCATAATATATTCGATGGTAACGACATTAAAAATTTAAAACAAAACTACCGATGAAATAATGTTATGACCTCTGACGGTGTCGTAACAAGTCATACGCAGTCTTTTGTTGCTGATTCAATTGCGGAACATTTGTATGAACCACTTCGGCTAATGCGATGCACTGATCGCATTGTTGTTCTCTTTTCAATTCATGGTTGAATGCATTTCGCCATGCCAAAACGGTTTGATTCGCAAGATTCGATCGATTTGGCCGTTGTTCGATTTCGTAAAAGACGTAAACTTTTTTTCAAAACTTTCAAACTGCTTCATTCGTATTCGTTTTGATGCCGCCAGCGCCAAAATTGCTTGGATCGATGTAAAAGCACAGGGCTGAACATTTCTATTTAATCGATGCCTTATTCAATCACATTTTGATCTTTTGGTGGATTAACACTCCCGAGCAAGGAAGAAGGCCTCTAGCTGTTAGAAAGCTCAACCAAACTTTGATAGAAGATGAAAGGCTTGAAACAAGCCATAAAAACAATCTTTTTTACTTCTTCTTCTTTACCTGAGATCTACGATCGAAAACTATAAAAGTGTTTGATTGTACATATATTGAGTTGTTATGCATATGTGTACGTACGACCAGTAGTACGACACATACCCGCCAGAATTTTTTTGATCATTTCCGCGAATGTTAAATTTTCAAAACTATATTACACTTATCGTGTTCTTATCATTACATCGTAGTCGGAGCCAAATTACACCAAAATGGAAATAATGTTATCAAATCATTTCTATAGAGGGAGCATAGCGCACATACACAATTTATTCCGAAAATTATAGAAAATCCCCATGTGTGTTGTGTTTATATTTTGATTTATCAGCTTAAAAATGGATTTCGGAAAAAACCACCACATCGCTCCACCAACAAAGCAAAACTAGGAATACAAATGCGGGTTTCCCTTGTTATAGATGTGATGGATTTGTTGTTGGGCTCATATCATTTTGTTGTTCATAACAATAAACTCTGTATTCTGCTACATATAAAAATATGTTGATAGAGAAATTTAACATAGAGCATAGCATAGAAGCATAATACTCGTATAATAGAGTCGTATTATTTGTATTCGATTATTTGTTTCGTATTTGATTGCAGTCATATTTCTCGATATGTGTAAAGTGCCCAATTTTGAGATAAGTCACGAATTCTATATGTTCGTATATGAATTTAATTTGGTTCAGATTTGATTTTTAGTTTTATTGTTGATTGAATATGTGTATTGGAAATACAATGGATTTGTTCTGTTGGCGGGATACAGAATTATACGACTGCGTATTTTTATGTGGACGTTATTCTTGAAATGCATACTCGGATTATCGTTATCAAATTGTATTATGGGTGCAGTCGTCTCTAATTTATATAACACAGTAATTGAGTGATTTTACTGGTCTTAGCTTTTCGATGAACCTATAAAAGTATTTGACACATGAACAATTAGAAAATCAAGTTCAACGAGAATCAATACGTTAGAACGTAAAAGCAAATTATTTGATTGAAATACACTTTAATTTTAATCTCCTTGTCGATTGCGGTCCGAATTTTTAAAGTTTCTGAAAATATTTTTAAGTTTATTGACAAATTTTTGGAGTAAACTTGTCCCACTGCTGCAAAACTTTTTCGATTTATTATTCGGCCAAGTTGTGGACATCTTTTTAATCTGTACTTGTAATTTCGATTTGTTGTTCCACCTACGCTGATAAAAATTGAGCTCTCGTTAATCAAAATTAAATTTCAAAATGTAAAAATTGTCAATTTTTGTATTGAACTTGTCCTTTAAATTACACAGGACCAAATGTCAATCAACTTATAGAGCACATCACCAAAGCCGATGGAAATATTGGATTGCTCTCCTAATTTTAGTCAGAAGTGGATAAAATGCCAAGTAAAAAACTGAACATACTTATATCGTACTCTAGGGACCTAAGATTTATTAATATTGAGCATTTCATTTAAATTAAACGTAGGGCCAAACGCAAATTAATCGATATCAGAAATATTTGATTCGGTTAGTCTCCAAATTGATAGAGCTCGTCAATATATTGTCGAAATCACAAGTCATACCTTTGGGTTGCTGGAATAATAATTTTTAACCCTGGCACACACGATGACATTCGGTAATTACCTAGTTATTCTATTAAAGGTATTATTTTACATATTTATAATTTTTTTTGAAACACTGAACGAATTTTACATCTATTTTTTCACCATTCCCTAAATCGTCTAAGTAAAAAAAAAGGTTTTTTTTTATCTCTGAATGTGTTCCGCGCTTACTAATTGTTGTACTTTCGAAATGAAACTTCATCTTAAGCTTTTTTTATAAATTGGGAGATCCCAGTGATTTTGACCGAAATCGGTCCACAGGAAGTGGCAGGTTCCATAGTTGCTTTTTCGGTTTTTGCAAATATTTTGAAAAGTGTATCAATTTACGTGAAAATCGACTTAGAACTAAAAGATTTTAAATAAAATTTATAACAATCGCGGTCCAGGCCAGTTTTCCAAATTTTAAGCGGAAATGACGATTTTTGACAAAAAACTGTTTTTTATTTTCTGTTATGTTTGGTGTTTTATACAAATGATGGTGTATTTAATGATGTCTTTACAGGGTACACAAACCTGTACTTTCAGGACGATATTCTTTAGTACCAAAGTTGCAGAACCTTGTAGTTGATGTGGACTCCTAATATGACTCTTCAGTCTGTGGGTTGTATCGTTCTTCAATTGCATCTGATTGTTTTCGTTTGACAGTTTGATTCGGAAAACTAAGAGTATGACCATCTGTTATGTTGTTTTGCGATTTTTCACGGCATCCATTCCGAATCATTGTCTGCTCGAACATATACGTCATGTAATGGATTGAAATCTCTTGCTTTGGAGTTACCTCGATCGTAATGTGTTGTATCATGTGGTGTGTTCCGATAACTAAATAAGAATGCGTTGAGCTGAGATTCAAGATCTGTGTTATCATTCTCACTTGCCTCCATTCGACGTTTGAGCGTGTGGATGAGTCTTTTTGTAGATGTGGTTCCATTGTCACTGTTAGTTACTAGTAGCACTCCGCAACGACCAATAAACTGGTAAAGGCTTTGAAGTATATTTGTTACCCATTTTAAAAGCGGACCTACGATAACCAGAAACTGCTTTGTTTTAAATGGTCTCACGAAATGCATTCCCATATTCGGGCTTGAATATTCCTTGAGTATAGTGATAATTCTCGTTGGCAATTTTGATCCTACTCAAAACTTTGTCATAGTTTAACAAATTCTTTGATATCCGCATCAAGTTTTTCCCACCAAGTATAATAACACGTCATTGTGCGCATACATAGCAACAATACCCGGTTCGCAGGAATGTAACTGTAGCGTGAATGTGCGTCTCGGCGTTGTAGATATGTACGAACTGTGGATCTTCGTACATTTATTGTGACCATCCATGTTTCACCGCGTTAATAATGCGAGTAATTTCTGACCCATTCGACGGGTGCCTCGTTTGGATCAACTGACGTTAAAACGCCGTCACTAACTAATCTGTTGATGACTTTTTCGACATTATTTTATATCCTGAATTTAACATATCGAGCGAGGATTGATGCGTGTCGGTTGTGCATCATGCCCATCTTATCATTCGTACGATACTGATCATTCTTGCCACTTTTATCATTCTTGTCATCTTGCTATTCTTAATTTTCTTAATATTCTAGACATTCTTAACATATTTTAAACATTTTTTAACATTCTTTTAACACTCGTTTTTCATTTTTTTAACATTCCTTTAACATTCTTTCCATTCTTTTTATTCTTATTAATCTTATCATTGATAGCATTCTTATCATTGATATCATATGTACTTATCATCATTATCATTTTTATCATTCTCACATTCTGGACATTATTATATTACTATAAATTCATTTTATCATTCTTGCCATTCTTACCATGACAAGATTATAATGTCATTTTTAATATTCTTAACAATAACATTTTTTTAATATCCTTCAAACATCATTCGTTCCATTGTTATCATTCTAATCATTCTCATCATTTTTATCATTCTTATTACTCTTAATATTCCCATCCGAATACCGTGAAATATGAATTCAATATCTGAATTAACACATTTAATTTAATATTTAAACCAAAATAAGCTTCAGTTGCCTTATTTTCTATATACAATTACAATTGTTCTATTTTTTTTTAAATGTAAACTCATTGGTTATGCAGAAAAGAAAATTATTCTGATCTAATATTCTAATGTCAAAATTATCACTGGCAAATTATTTATTAAAGAAATCGGACAAGTCCTTAATATATTTTTAACATTTTTTAACATTCTTCTCACATTTTTTTTACATTTAAAAAAAAAATCACATTCTTTTAACATTCTTTTCACCGGACAAGTGGTGCAGTAGTTAAAGCTTCGGCACTTAGACCAGGAGGTACTGGGATCAAATCCCATCAGAGGCTAGACGCAAATCAAATTTTCATCATCGATTACACAACTAAGACCTTCTGATGGAGTGCAGAATTCAGTGCCGACCCACCGTCCATGTCAAAGTACAGGTTGACATGGAGCTTGCAATGTGAAGGTGGTATACTGTAGTTGTGTGAGTAGGTGAATAGGTGAAGGGGTTATGATGTGGCGTGAATGCTTGGTATAACGAGGGCCCAAAAATAACCTAAGTGTCTACCACTGAAACCTAAACCTAACATTCTTTCTAATCATTTTATTTTTATTATTTTTATTTTTATTAACATTCTTATCATTTTAATCATTTTTATCGTTCTTTATATTCTTATAATTCTCATCATTCTTGCCACTCTTAATATACCTTACATTATTAACATTCGTAACTTGCTTCATTCTTAACTTTCGTAACTTGCTTAACATTCTTAACTTTCTTAACATTATTATCATTCGTATCATTCTTGTCACTCTTATCATTTTTAATATTCTTTACATTCTTAGCAATCGTAACTAATCTAGTATCTAATATTCTAATGTCAAAATTACCACTGGCAAATTATTTATTACAGAAATCGGACGCGTCCTTAATATATTTTTAACATTCCTTTAACATTCTTAACATCCTTTTCATTCTTCTTATTCTTATTGTTCTTATTTTTTTATCATTGTTAATATTCTTATCATTCTCATCATTCTTATCCTTTTTATCAATCTGATCCTTCTTATTGTTCTTAACATTTTAATCATTCTTGTCGTTCTTTACATGCTTATCATTCTCATCATTCTTATCATTCGTATCATTCTTATCATTTTTAAATTATTCATTCGCATCATCCTTTTCATTCTTGTCACTCTTATTATTCTTGTCATTCTTAATATTCTTCACATTCTTAACAGACTTAATATTTTTAAGATTCTGAACATTCCAAGGACCAATCCGAATACCATGATAATTATTTCTACTATAATAATTTTGACGCAGCTTTGCGTTATAATTTTTGACACAACCGAAATATTTTCTTCACATTGTGAATGCAGCCTATTTTGAATTGCGAAATTATAATTGCTATTGTTATGAATTCAACAAATAATTAATTTTTAAACTGAATTAATACATTTAATTTAATATTTAAACGAAAACAAGCTTCAGTTGCCTTATTTGCTATATACAATTACAATTATTCCAATTTTTTTTTAAATGTCAAAATGTTTTGGTATTTGGACTGCACATGAACTCATTGGTTTGGAAGAGAAAATTACTCTGTTCTAATATTCTAATTTCAAAATTATCACTGGCAAATTATTTATTACAGAAATCGGACACGTCCTTAATATATTTTTAACATTATTTTCAATCTTTTTATTCTTGTTGTTCTTATTTTTCTTATCATTTTTATCATTGTGATGATAATGTGATTCTTATCACTCTTATCCTTATCATTCTTAGCGTTTAAATCTTTCTTATCGATCTTTACATTCTTATCATTCTCATCATTGTTATTATTCTTTTCATTCGTATCATTCTTTCACTTTTATGATTCTTGTCGTTTTTATCATCTTGTTACTCTTATTTTTGTTAATATTCTGAACAATTTTAACATATTTTTCACATTTTTTAACATTCTTTTTAACACTCTTTTAACATTATTTTTACATTCCTTTAACATTTTAACATCCTTTTCATTCTTTTATTCTTATTATTCTTATCATTCTCATCATTATTATCATTCTTATCATTATTATATTACTTAACATTCTTTTCATTCTTATCATCAATTCTTATCATTCCTGTCATTCTTGTCATTCTTATCATCTTGTTATTCTTAATATTCTTAACATTCTGAAAACTAACATATTTTTAACATTTTTTACATTCTTTTAACATTTTTTAACATTCTCTTAACATTCTTATCATCTTAACAATTCTAACCATTCTTTATATTATTCATGATTTACATAAAGACAACTAATTTTTCAATCGCGATTGCCTAGAGTTTATACAATATGGACGATCATATATGATAAGTGTGATTGTTAAATTTTGACAAATAGGTAAACCTTACATCGGAATTTATATTTATCTGTGAAATAATTGGAATGAATCACGCAAATTGATTTCTGGTAAATTTCTAGTAAAATAAAGCAATAGACGAGTACAACGTTTAGTGGACTGTCACGTTCAAGCTGCAACAGCGTTCAAACAGTCCTCCCGATGCGCTTCCATGGGAGCTTTTTCGATTTTTATAATTCTAATGTAAAGATATCGTTTACAAGAGAAACTACTAAGAACCAAAAGATTCTAAATTAATTTTACAACGGTCCAGATCGGTTTTTAAAAATGTAAGCGGAAATGACGATTTTTGACAAGAAACTGTTTTCCAAAAAAATTCAGCCTGTGATTTTGGGATTTCGTTTTTCTCCTTTTTGTGATTTTCGGGAGTGCTAATTAGAAATATAACATCCGTTTTAAAATCCTGGATGGAAAAATTTTATTGTATACAAGGCGAGGCCATTTTTGGTATCTACGCATATAATGCCAATATGTGTATCATTTTCGAGGTCCGAGGTACTGCCTTTTGTTTTTCGCAAGTCGTAATGAAGGGATGGGTGACTGTGTTGTTTTGGTATACCTAACTACTATCATTGTGTTTATAATTATATAGAGAAATCATGAGCTTAAAAAAAATATTACAATATCACCTCACCAGGAGCGCGACATACAACATTTAATACTTTCAATGTATTTGTGTGATTCCACGTTTTCTATAGTATACGAAACAAAATAGTATTTTAAATGTTTTCTTTTTAGTATTCTATAGATGATGTTGTTGTTTTTTGCTTTTTATTTTATTTTTGTAATGAAATTTTGTTTCGTCGTTTTTTTATAAACCAGCATAAAAAATAAATTACAGTTGATAATTGTATGAGAAATTTCATTCAACTTAACACAATATAAAGTTTAGTTTTTGCATTGAATTTTGCATAAAAAGCACCCAAGACTGTTAAAAATAAGATATCGTTTAAACATACTCGTAATAAGAAATAATATTTTTAACGTGCCTAATATTGGATTATTGATTTATGAACTTAATGGCAATCTACTCGCGAACAGCTTCTTTTGAAATGTTAAAATTCGTTGTTTATATATGAAATTCTGGGTATCTCGATTTATGTTTTCACAGTCTAAGAATTGATTGCTATTTTATCTGGGGTCCAAAAATTAATTATTTTGTACCGGCTGCGTACTAAGCTTCATTTTTTTCAAAGTAAATGATATTTTTTAAGTATATAATGGCAAATTGCATTCTATTCGCCCATTCCACACAGGGTGTGAAATAAGCAGCTAGCAGTGAACAGCTCAAAAATAGATGGTCTGGTGGTGGGATCCATGACACCATCAATACACTCTTCATTACACCGGCCATTAGAACGGAGGAGAATTTGGAGTTGGTTTCCTCATCCATCGGCGCGTTAATCATCATATCCTCGATTTCCCGAGTAGTGGCACGCAATACAGTCAGCCGTAACCACCGCGGCGCAAAACACTATCGGAAGACCTCCGAGGTTCGATGATCAAAGTCGCCTGGTCGTTGAAAATAAACGAAAGCTTCGCAACACAAGAAGCACTCAACACAAGAAGCACTCAAGCAGAATATCTCTGCGGTAGGAAAGCCACGACTAAATACATTCGACAAAAGAAACGCGATCATATGAGATCATGCATTGAAAACAGCAGCTTCAAAGCGGAAATAGGAAATTCTAGGGACTGTTTTGCCAATGCCAGGAATCTCATTAAAGACTTCCTCCCAAGAAGTACAGCCATCAAAGACGGGAGTGGAGAGCTGAGAACTAACGTGGCTGATGTTTTCTCAGTATGGCGAAGCTTCTTTCAAAATCTGCTAAATCGGAATGACGACGCAACCCCCATTAGAGCAATAGCTCCTCCGAATATCCCACAGAGGAGGAAACTTACGCATCTATTATAGTCGATTGAAAAATGTAAAGGCACCCGGTCTCAATGGAATCCCCGCAGAATTGATTAAGCTCGGAGGCGCTACTCTTGCAACAAGTCTATACGATCTCATCGTCTCTAGTTGGGACCAAGAAGAGCTGCCGGAGAATTGGAAGACCGCACTCATATGTCCGTTGCATAAAAAAGGCGACCGTCTTAAATGTGGAAACTAATGTTCCACTTGCCAGGCTCATCCCTCTCGCCGAAAACATCATTGGCGACTATCAATGTGGTTTTCGTCCCAACCGATCGATCACTGCCCAGTGTTTCGCCATGAAAATGATCTTGGAAAAATGTTGGGAGTACAACATAACCATACATTAACTATATATAGACTTTCGACAGGCGTATGACAGTATAAAGCTCGAGAACCAATAAGCCGCGCTCATATGCGTAGGAATTCCAGAGAAACTTGTCTCTCTGTGTAAACTAACAACGTCTGGGTCTGTATGTAGAATCATAATCGAAAGATCTGTGTCAGACTCCTTTGAAATAACATCTGGTGCTCGACAGGGAGATACACTCGCGCCTGTGTACGTAGTGATGAAAAGCAACATTGAAACTTCGCGCTGTATATTTAATAGATCAGGCAAAATTCTTGGATATGCAGATGATATCGTGCTTCTTGGCCGAACACCTAACGATATCAAAGACAGCTTCATACCGCTCGATCGCTGCGCAGGAAGACTTGGTTTGGAAGTGAACAGTAGTGTAATGCCACACACTTATCATGAAAATGTCGACATCATTCGCGTGGCAATACACTTTGCATTTCGAAATAAGTACACGCGAAAAATATTTAATGATTTGAGAAATTGCATGAAATTGTATTTTGTAAAATAAACATATTTTATATTTCAAAATTTGTTTTGCTTTATCATGATTTAATAATAAAAATAAAATATGTTTATTAGGTATTACGAAATATTGAAATAATTAATATTAAGTTTTAGATATTGATTAAATCGATTGAGTGGAAAGACATTATTGTTTGAGGAGCCGTCGATTGATGTTCAAACAACAAAGGTTATAAAAAGATAAATATGTAAAATAAAATATAAAAGCCTAAATAAATCTATTCATAAAAAAGTTAAAAGTGAGTTTTAATGAATGTAAATAATAACATTACTTGGCGATCTTACAGTAACAAAACCAAATTTTTATCAACACCGAGGAACATGTAAATGTCAGAATTGGCGACCATAACTTTGATAGCGACGAAAGCTTTAAATACCTCGGGTCAGTTATAATATTGTCGAATGAAATGCAGGCAGAAATGGAAACCCAAAACGCAGCCGGCAACGAGTTTTCTACGTCCAATCAAAATTATTACGATCTAAACATCTATCGCAATCATGCAAGCTCGCACTTTATAAAGCAGTCATAATACCGGTGCTGGCTTTCGGAAGCGAGAGCTGAACCATGACTTCTAACGATTGTAGATTGTTATCTACCTTCGAAAGGAAGTTCATTCATTCAATCTTTGGTCCAATTAAAGTGGCGAACAACGAATACCAAATTCGCATGAACCACGAGATAAAGAAACATCTTGGAGGTTGCGATATTATCGGATTCATCAAGTCCAATCGAGTTAGATGGTTTGGTTACCTTACAAGGTCCCCACAACATCTGATGACCAATAAAGTGTTCCATCATCAACCAGCCGTTGTGCGTCGTAGAGAAAGACCCCAACTGCGCTGGCGTGACGACGTCGAACAAGATCTTCATTTACTATGATGTCGAAACTGGAGGATGAGAGCGATGGAACAAGACGGATGAAGTCCCATAGTACGGGCGGCAAAATCTATTTATAGAAGGTGAAAGCCAGAGAGAGAGACAGCTCAAAAATAGAACACACAACAAGAAATGAAATAAAAAAAATTTAAGGCCATTTTTGAGATGTCTCTCGGAGCGAGATGGACCGAGAAGAATGGAAGGCGATTGTACAGACAGCAAAATTCCCTGTTGAGATTTAATAGTTAGCGAAAGAAGAGAGAGGGGAGGGAGCAGATATAACAGAGTAGGGATACAAAAAAAAAATTTAAAATAATTCTACAAATTAATAATACCAAGAAAAATAAAATAAACTTTATTTTCAATGCTAAGTTTAATTAAAACTAAAATACATAATAATTGCTTAAATTAAATTCAAATTCATAAATATTTTTTCAATCTTCCCTTCAATTGTTGAAAACCATTGTTAGCTTTACTGCTGGAAGTATTAAGTAACTTCTTTTTTTATTTGAAGGCCTATTAGTTTGCCGAACTTTTAATATTTTATTTTTAATATTATTATCTTTAAGAGAATTATTAAAGTGTTTAACAGTAAATCTAATTAAAACTTTTACAATAAAATTTAAAATTTCATCTTTATGAGATTGGCAATGACTGAAGAATTCTTTTTTACTAGATATAACGGAAATCATATTAATTGAGACGCGTGGCTTAAATTTAAAATGTTTGAAAAATTTATCGAATATTAAAACGATTTCCTTTAAATCGTTTTCAAACATATCTGACGGTGTAGTCAAACTTCCGCAAGGCAAGCCTTGTTTAGATGATTTTGATTTGTAAGCACGTAAATTAATCAATTTTGCCGATTTTTTCTCCAAATTATTAATTTCTTTAAAATAATTTTTGCACAATATACATTTATTTTTAAAAATAAATTTATGCGCAAACCATCCAGCGACATATGCATTCGCACAGTTTTTTAAAGCAACACACTTAACAATTGTATTCTCGTTAATAATTTCGAGAATGTCTTTTATTTCATTTTCCTCGTCGTCTTCTATCGCGGCTTCAATAGTCTCCAAATCAATATCGTCATCATCTAGTTCACGGATTACCAATGCGTTTTATGAGGTACACGGCATTTGTTCTAATAAATTAATCGAATTGGAATATTCATATCCACTTAGGTTAGGCGACTTGAAATTTTGAAAACAAATTAGTTTGAGGTTTCTACATACTCGAAAGGCCGAAGGATTTTTTTCATAGCTGCCTCTATTTGTGCGAATCATTGAAATATTATTTTCAATAGGATCTTGATTTAAATGGGATGTTATTAAAAAATGCTGTTCAAAATCCTTAGAAACGTAATACCATAAATTTAGCACACCATTAATGGTTTGTTGAAGGCCTGAAAAACAATACGGAAAAGTCATTTTCCCTTCAGATTTCCAAAAATATATTTGTTGTGACGCATTTTTCAAATTATCAAGAATATCTAGTTGCTCTTCGGAAATTGCATTTTTATCTGGATTTGATGCAAACCTGCTAACACTATTTAAATTATCAAAAAGCTTATTGAGCCATCCAATAAATGTAGCTGTTGAAATAGCAGTATTTTTTCAGCTTCAGTGAAAAAATCATTAGCGATTGCTGCAAAAATACCCATAGATACTCCTTTGCTGAATACTTGGGTAGCTAATTTAACAGACAATTTTTGAAAAGCATTTGGTTTTATATGCTCCCTCGTCAATTTATAAAAAACTTTAATTGTGCCCTCATCAAAATCGAATATTTTTTCTAATATTTTCCAAGAAACTCTACCGAATTGTGTTAATATATCTGCGTTAATTAATCTATTTCTAATACTTTTGATCAAATGAGGTACATCATATAGAAGAAATATATTTTTTTCATTAAAAACAAAATAAGGCTTTGAAATCGAAGCACCTAAAATATTATAAGCACTTCTGTTGTTACTACCTTGGTCACAATTTACGGCACATACATCAAATCCCAAAAGTGTTATTTCTGAAATGCAATAACAAATAATTTTATGCAGATCTTTCCCACTAACATTTCCAATATAGATGCCTAAAGATTGTTTCCAGTTGCTATTTAAACCGCGAAGCATAAGAATTAGAGCATGAGTTGCAATAACATCTTTACGACCTAGATGCCCGTGATCCAAAAATCCATAGATTATGTCTTCTGATGATATAAATTCTAATTCTGGCTTTATAGCCATTTCATCTAATAATAAAATATAATAACACTCTTCATTAGTCCCGGTGAAAATGGAATATTGGAATGCCACCTGCGAATGGTTGATACTGATGGCAATACAAATTCCAACTCAAGAAGGTATTTGTAAAGTGCAGGAGATTTATAATAAAATTTTAAAAACAGATCTCGCTCTTCGTTTTGCCATTGAGATTTAGGTTTATGGCGAATCTGGGACAATATAAACGTTCTGACCGGATCATTTTTACTGCTGAATATTTCATTTATTTTTTCGGTAACCATATTTTCTAATGGCTCCAATTTCTTTTTTTTTGGAGATAGAAAAATAAAGCGCGGAATTTTGGAACGAGGAGAATTTATTAAAACCTCTTTTGAAACATAATGCACTTCAGGAAAATGTTCTTCTTTAATTTCTAGATTTTCATTTGGTTTGAATAAACTTTCAAATTTGGGCCGGGTATAGGTAAATTTCCTTCCAAAGACAAATGATAGTCTTCAATAAACGGCGAAACTGTTTGCATATGTGTGGTATTCTCATCTGAGCTATTTCGAAGATTTTGCAAAGAGGTTTCTTCTAAAGAACGTTTTCTTCTAGTCGCGGTGATAATTTTTATATTTGAAACACTTAGCAAAACAATACATTCACTGTCCATACTGCTAAGGTCACACGCACAAATATTGGGATAAGGAATAGGATAAACATTTTTATTTAACATTTTTTTGGTACCTAAAACACGAATATCAGTATCGTAAAAATGATTCTCACAAAATTTTATTGGTGATTTTGAAATTTCTGCAATTGTACTAAGATTTTTGTTGCCAGAATGTTTAATCCAAACATTTCTTCTATTATCATTTGGCAAATTAAAATACGACAAAAAACTTCCACTTCTAGAAATATTTAAACATCCTTCGTAAACAGAAGGATAGGAAGACATAATTACTTTAACAGAAAAGTTTTTAATCACTTTAATTTAATTCTTAAGTCACACAAATTTATTTCAATCCTACAATAACTCGAATGTAACTGAATGCATAAAAATTAATCTACCAATAAAACAAAAATATAAAAATACTAGAAGAATGCACACACACTACACACACATATTTCGAAAAATTTACAACTTTATAATTGTAAAAGCGATATTGTACACACGACCACGAATACTATCCTAGTCAAACGAAATCCAATATAAATTTGTAATTGTATAATCTTGCGTTGCGAGGCAACGAAAATGAGGAAAAAAATCATACGAAATTACCGTTATGAATGAGCACGGTGATATACTGATACATATGCAATACAAATGATAATGTAATATAGTAAAATCTAAAAAATAAAAATGTTAAATCGTGTATGGAGTGGTATCTATTGAGGTAATATTGTACTTTCTAGTAATTCCACTATTTATTATAAACACAATGCTATTATCTATGTCGATATGAGAGACATGTGCGGAGATTTCGCCTTACTGATTACGTCTTTTTTGGTGCCCACCCATACTATCAACGCCAATTTGGGTGTCAATTTCGGCGATACTGATTACATTACTCACTTTTGTTTTTCGGAAGATGTGATGGTGGGAGTCCGTATTAATTTTGGCACCTATCGTATCTACGCCTATAATGATGACATGGGTGTCATTTTCGGGGTGCTGATTACGTTACTGACTTCGCAAGTCGACATATAGGTTTTTTTTACATACCTACTATCTACCTTTAACGTCGATATGGGGGTCATTTTCATGGTACTGATTACTTTATATAGGCTTCTGTCTTTCCCATATCGATATGTTACGATGATAATTCGTACCACCGGTGTACAAATAGGTAGCAAGCCGATATGTGTCCCATTTTCGGGGTTCTGCTTCATAGGAAATTTAATTTTCTCTTATTTCCCTTAAGTGCAACCGTATCTCCTTTTGTCCCCTTTAACCAGAAATTTCAAACAGGACATTTTAGTGCTAGTTTTATTCTAACCAACATGTAAGTGAAATAAATCATACTTTTTATTACAGTAATATATTAGTGAAGTAAATAACGTATTTTCATCTTTATTTGAACTAAAATTATTGTAAAATAACTAAGTCCGAATGACAACCGATAAATATAAAATAATAACATATTTAAACCAAAATAAATAAAATATTAAAAATGAAGTATCACAAATGTCAATTCAGTTCAGTTTTAAAACACAGTTAGTTTGATTTAATCTTATTTTTGATTCCTGTTACTCCGTAATATCCGGATTTAATATCCTTCTTTTCCTCGCTAACTTCCCAATTAAACTTAACCGATTTTACCACTATCTTCGCCTATTTTTAAATAATTTTATGTTCGTAAACGATTCCGCTACTTTAATCAAATCAAAATTTAAAAAATCGACTTCTTACAATTGCCATTACTTTCCAATGAACTTTGTCATAGTTAAGTTTTTTTGACTGTTGTAAAAGTGTAACAGGGCTGTAAATTGTCATTTCACGCAGATGCATTTCTTTGACACTATGCACGGAATCTACTTCCTGTAACTGACTATATGCCCTGGTTGTTGATGCGTGCAATGTTTGGATTTTCCTGGGACAATAGTTGTCAAAATCTTTTAAAGCTCGCTGGAAATAGCATTACCTGCTCTTACGCTTTGAGCTGCCGTCCAAATACCGCTGAAGTTTTATTTAGCTGTCAAATTGTAAACTGCAAATTTTCTTTTATAATAAAAGTTTGATATATGTGCTCTCGGCAGAGCAAAAACGTTTTCCAGGTCATAGGTAATTATAGCCGTACATTCATCTTTATTTTTTCTATCATTCTATCTATTTTTACGTGTACCTTATTATCACTATGAATACTGAATTTAGTGGTATATTCATCATTTAAACTATATTTATTTTTAAATTGAGAACACAACTCACTGATCCTTTAGGCAAATGAAATGCACAATAAAATTCTTCATTGAAATTTTTTGAATACAGATGCCCTTTTGCTGGAATCGCTACTCAATTTTACTGCCACATCTAAACGTACATGTACACTTGATATATTTAATTGACTTAGCAGCATGAATTTTTCTCTGAATATCAATATAGGATTGACCCGTTACGCGTTCAGATTTACTTACGTTGATCTTCCAATGAGATTCATCCCGTTTTCGTCTACGGAATGGTGGAGTGCTTTGATTGTCGACGCAATTTTGTGTGACTATTTTTTTTTTTCAAATTATTACACTTTTTTTTTGATTTTTTTGTAACTGGAGTTCCATCACTGCACACATCAGGAATCGCAAAAATATTGCAACAACGGAAAATAATAATTTGGGACGAATGCACAATAGCACATAAAAAATCATTAGAAGCATTAGATAAAACATTACAAGATTTATGCAATAACCTACAGATATTTGGTGGTACAACAATATAATTGAGGAGTGTTTTTTCAAAAGGGCTTATTTCCATTTCTGGTTAAAAGTGATATTATTTCAGATTTCAGTTCAGCAACTTAAAATTATGGTGGATTTTTTATAGTGTATTTTGCAGAGATGACATTTACGTAATATGTAAATGTCATCTCTGCAAAAGACACAATAACATCCAAAATAATTTCAAGCTGCTGAACTGAAATCCGAAATAATATCACTTTTAACCAGAAATGGAAATAAGCCCTTTTGAAAAAACACTCCTCAATTATCAGGTGATTATAGCCAGGCACTACCTGGTATAACATGATCAACTCCAGCTGATCAATTAAATACGAGTTTAAAATTATTTAGTTCGTTCAAAGATTAATTTTAACAACAACTTCCGTTTTCAATTGCAAAACGATGAATCAGCTATAACATTTTCAAAACAATTATTAGACGTTGGCAATGAAAAAATTTAAATTGATATTGCAACTGGTTTAATTACATTCCCACTAATTTTTTGTATTTTAAAAGACTCAAAAGAATTAATTGAAAACGTGTACCTAAATATTGTACAACAATTCAAAAATCCTAACTGGTTAAGTGAACGAGCAATATTGGCAGTAAAAAACAAGGATGTTAATGATGTAAATACTGCAATTCAAAATAAACATGTTGGTGAAACATTTGCATACAAATCGATTGATTGTGTTATGGATCAAGGCGAAGAGGTAAATTAACCTACGGAATTTTTAAATTCATTAGATTTGCCTGGAACACCACCACCTATTCTTCAATTAAAAATTGGTGTACCAATAATTTTAATACGAAATATTAACCAACAGAAACTTTGTAGTGGTATACGACTTGACCGGTGTGAAGTTTCTAACGTTAAAAAAGTGTAGGTACACAAAAAAGTGTAAATGTTAATACGGTTCTGACATTAAAAAGTCTAGGTTTGTAAAAAATTTATATCAAACAACAATTTACAATAAATTATACAAAAGTAATTGAACAAAACAGGAAATAGTTTCCAAATTTAAATTTAATCACTGTACATACATAAGTATAATTTATGTCAAAATATAAAGTTCGGCAAAAATTTGCAAAAGCAATGCTACAGTATTGAAATTATCGCAAAATCTGGAGATGTGCTCGCATGGTGACTATGTAATCAAAGTGGATGAATTGGGCTATCTAAATATGTGTGTGGCATTTTCTTAAAAAAGGTTATGGCTCTGGACATAAATTTTCAAAATTGCATGGTGATTATGGAAATTATTGCAACATCATACAATCATACCAAATTGTATTTAAGTTTGCTAATACTTTCGGCTTACGTTATACTGCCTCACCTGATTCAATTTGAGTTATCCAGGAAGCATCACATGTAGGTTTGAATCTCGGACTTCGCTCCCTTTTTTTTCACCTTATATCTAACTTAATTATTTTTACTATACACTATTTTGACACAATTCACTAAATAATAATTTTACATATTTCCGTTTTGATTACACTGTGCTTGAACTGCGAACTTTTTTTTCGTGACAAGCTGGGCACTCGGGGGATAAACCTAATTGGAGTATGGTGAATTCAACGGTGCTAGTCCCATTTCAAAGTTAGTCCCCATTATTGAGATATCGCATTCGACATGTTTTGGCTCTGAGTCAAAATATGCCCTCATTTTCACGTTGATAGCTCTTGTACCATTAAGATTTTTGTTATGCTTTCTTCTGCAAAGTTGTTGCGCAGGTCAACCAACAACTTTGCCGAACATATCAAGACTGAAAAACCACATCTAATTTTTTTTTGCTTTTCATTTCGACGAAAAACACTGTTTTTATCATTTTTAATCATTTTGTTGAATTTAAATCGAGTAGAATCGATCGAATAAACATCGCATCGACAAATATAGATACAATAGAAACTATTTAAAAGAAAGTTAAATCAATTCAGTTGATTTTATGGTGATTTTTCCTAAAAGAAATTCCTAAAAAATTAACATTTTTCTTCTCTTTGACAAAACAATGGCGTGCCGTTGCAATAGTGGATAAAAATCCTGGATTTTTCCATCCCATCGTTTTAACCAATTACATCACGTAAATTATACACGTAAATTAAGAAACATCTGCATCAATATATCAACTATAAAATGTCACTGCGCCATTCAATCACAGAAACATACGACGGATAAAAATCTCGGATTTTTTTATCCCAGTTTATTTTTCAATTTTTTTCAACTTTTTTGTATGCAAAGCGGCGTGTCTGTTGTACTAGGTAAATGTTCGAGTGATGAAAGCCGAATTTAATTCACAAAATTTCTGTCAAGAAATGACTTGTCAAGGATTTTTCGGAACGTTAGTGCATTCAGCGCGTTGTTGTTGAACATTCCGAAAAATCGTTGACAAATTGTTGTTTTTGGCAGCTAGAAAGAAAAATGTAAACAAACGCGCCGAATGCACTAACATTCCTAAAAATCGTTGACAAATCGAATGCAATTGTTTTTTTCGGCACAAATTTGATATCAGAAATTTTGTGAATTGAATTCGGCTTTCGTCACTCGAACATTTACCTCGTTAAGAGGTTTGTTACGACTGTATTGTCTTAACAAGACATTTTTTTGGTAAATTTGTTTCCATTCTCCATGGTTTCTTGCGTCCGAGTTTTTCAATGTGTGAACGTGGCGTCTTGGTGGATGGATTCTTGTGTGTTTTCTTCGGTTATGTTGGCAACGGAACAAAAATAGGAGAGAGAGAGATAACAATGCGCATCGAGTGTGTGCAAAGTAAAACGTTTTGGAAGAAATGTTTTTCTTATATGTCTATCTCCCTTATATCAACGAAAATTTGATATAAGGGAGAGACAGAGAAGAGAGATTAATTTCTTCTAGAACGTTTTACGAGCTGTGCGACGCTCGAATATTTTTTTTGTTTGTCATTCGAGTAGTGATTTTCATTCAGTTAGTTTGTGATTTTTCGAGTTTCAATTCTTTTATAAATTCAAGTTGTTTTTTTTGAATGATAAAAAAATCTCGTGTGGATTGTGAATATAAAAATTATAATAAAAATAAAATATTAAACATTATAAAGATAATAAAAATTTATTTGTGAAGTTGAGTTTAAGTTGGTATCGGAGGGTCGGTCAATAGAAAATCGCCCCAACATTAGTTTTTTTATGGATTGTTAGCAAATCAACGCTCAAGTGGAATTTATTACACCTAATTTTTTCTTGTGCAAAGAGTGTAATTTAGGCGGTTACGTTCTCGATTTTGGTGTTTTGAGTTAAACGGCAGTTGAACATTTAATAGTTACCAAATTTGCGGTGATTTATAAGTGAGTTCTGGTTGGTACGACGGCGCTACATTTTTTTTATTTTTACGAAAGGCTAATAGAGGCTCGTGTACAATTTACTGGTTACCACATTTTCCAACGGGTGCCGCATTACTTACGGGTGCCGCATTATTTACGGGTGCCGTACAATATCACGGGTGGTACATTGTCAGCAGGCGCCGCATTATCAACGGGTGCCACATTTTTCAACGGGTGCCGCATTATTTAAGGGCACCGCATAATATAACGGGTGCCACATTTATCAACGGGTGCCACATTTATCAACGGGTGCCACATTTTCCAAAGGGCGCCGCATTATTTACGGGTGCCGTACAATATAACTGGTGCCACCTTTATCAACGGGTGCCACATTTTTCAACGGGTGCCACACTACTTACGGGTGCCGCATTATTTACGGGTGCCGTACAATATAACGGGTGGCCAGGTGAGGCCACTCAAATATTTTTCTGGATTTTTGAAGGCGAGCCAACGCCCAAAAGTTTTTTGTGATAATTACGGTTTTGGCCAGACACCGTTTCACCGCTTTGGTGTCCGATCCAGGTGACATTGGGGGTGCATGCGGTAAGGCGAGCCAACGCCCAACGAGTTTCGGGTGGCCAGTTGAGGCCATTCGTTTTATTTTATCGGGGAAAGGCCCCGCATCGCCTAATTTATTTTGGCGGCCAGTCAAGGCCAAAATACTAAACGGCACCAAAGCCGCAACGGTCCGGGGCGGCGACCCTGTGGCATGACGGCCGCGCAAGGCCGCAACCCAATTTTATCGGGGAGAGGCCCCGCAACAAGAACGGCGCAAGGCCGCAACACTAACTGTTATAATTAAGGTACAATTTTTTTTTAATTTTTATTTTTAATTTTTCTGATTATTTTCTTAAATTTTTTTTATTAAATTTAAATTTTTATATATTTTGTAATCGAGCGCCGCACAGCGGGTGCGCGCTCGATGCGTGTTGTTCTCTCTCTCGCTTCTCTCTCTCGCTTCTCTCTCTTTCTTTTTCTTCTTTCGGGAAGTGGTTTCCTTTTGTTGTTTTCCCTACAAATAAAATGAATCACTAAAATTTTCGGTTGTGTGTGATGGGAGCGGAGGCTCCCTCTGTGTCGGTGTGTGTAGTGCGGTCCCTTGGTGCCCGCATCCAATTTCGTAACCGGGGCTTTGGCCCTGTTTGAATTCGAATGGATGCGCGCACCAAGGCACCTCTCTCCCATTTATAATTTTTTGAGTTGTTCGTTCCTCAGGTTCCGGCCGACGAATTTCGGCGGAACCCGGGTATTATTATTATTATTTGCGTTTATCCAATTTATAATTATCTGTTAATCACGGTGTAGGCCAGGAGCCCTGCATGCCTCAAACCCCACGACCCTCGCACTTCTCGCTGAGAACGTAGCCGGCAAAACATCACCGTGGAGGCCTCTGCAGGAGCTTAGTGAATATCTGCAGGTTGGCAGTAGCCAGCCTGTAACAGTGGCGCCCAACCTTTCGCGAATTTTGATATTTTTATTTATTTTTATGATTTGTAGCTGCACTCCCTTTGGCGTGCGCGTCCAGTGTCGAAACCGGTGTTTCACATTGTTTGAATTCGCATGGACGCGCACACCAAAGCCAGTCTCCCGGTTGACATTCCCTATCTACGATCGCAACCAGCACGGGCTGTTTGATTGCGCGTAGATGGGGGTGTCATCCCCTATTCTTTGGACATCCGACTTCTGAGCTCTTTCCCATTTCCACTATGTTGTGTCTGATTGTGGTGGAGCTTGGATGTCATTTGTCTGGGGTTTAGCTTAGCTTCATTTTCCCTGCCCCGAAATTTCTCGACCGAAATTTGAGGAGCAACAACTGTTATTATTATTTTATTATTATTATTTCTTTATTATTTTTTTATTTAGCTGACACGGAGTGGGGTTTCCACTCTCATCATACCATCCGTATCGTGGTATTAATTAAAAATTTTTTCTATAAACTTTATTTGCTTTATTTGATATTTTGATATTGTTTTTGATTTTGGTTTATAGATCTATGGGTTGTATTGGAACCCTCGGGTTTATTAGTATTTCATTTTGATTTTATTTTCCTTTTTCCTTTGTATCTCTTGAGTATCAGCCTCCTGCCTGCATACCGTTGGGTGTGTTGGTAGTTGCTTGAATTGTTTTTTTTCGTATCGTTTCAAATTTCAACGAGCCCCTCCAAATTAGGTTCTCATCGAAAAGCGCCACTTTGGGGGGTATCTCGTCTTCCGTCGTTAAACTAACCGTGGGAATACTGGACCCACAAACCACCACAAGGTAACCATTCCTTCCTTCTTTTATTATTATCTTATTTGTTTTTTTTTTTTTTTTTGCTACTTTGCCTCCTTATCTGGGTGTGTTGGTAGTTTCATTAACTACGGTATTATTATTATTAACTTTTATTTATTATTATTTTGTATGAATTCAAATCCGTGGGATACGCCAGAAAGACCTCAAAGACGTACAGTGTGGGATAACTCGGACGTAGAACCACGTATCCAACGTAACCATCCGTGGGATCGAGTGGAAGTTAACCAAATTCACAATCGAATTGAGTATTATCCAACGCACGGGGTAACTTTCTGGTTGTTTATCACGATTTGATATTCATTGGTTGAATTTTTGTTGTAATTATTTTAACGAGCCCCCCCAAATTAGGTTCTCATCGAAAAGCGCCACTTTCGGGGGTATCTCGTCCTATCCGTCGTTAAACTAATCGTGGGAATACTGGACCCACAAACTCTTACAAGGTATCCATTCCTTTTCGTGTTATTTATAAAAATATTTCGTGTTTTTTTTATTATCTAGTTATAGTGGGTGTGGAATATCTTTAGTTGTAATTTCCTCTAATTTAAAACCTTCCGTTTGAGTTAGAGTTATTTTGAATTAAAATTTTTGTATTTTTATAAATCAATAAAGACTACGTTTTTTCGAACTAACCAAACTTATTCCCTAACCTTACCTGAATTCTAAAATGGACGTAAATCTACTGCAACGAGACGAAGTGGAGGTGGAATGTCTCCTTCGTGACATACGCTTCGACACATCAGATGCAATTCATCAACTCGAGGAAGCGGTCCGAAGTGAGCAGGCCGAGACTAAACCAGCGCCCGGAAAAATGCATACAAACGCATCGAAACGACCAGATATTGAGATCTCAACGTGTCTCAAGCAATTGGAGGAGATTCGGGGAGCGATCACAGTGTTGGATCCGGCGACAAAAGATCTCATGCTATTGGTGCAACGGTACCACTCTCGTTTATTACATTTGGCAGGTCGGCTTAGTCGCGCATTCAAATCACCGAAATACGAGCAACCCGCGCGTAAGGTACATCAAGCATGTTCCGAATTATTGACCAGTCTGCAGATGTACCTGGATGACCAGGAAAAGTTGAACGTTTCCATAGAAAGCGCAAAGGGCGTGCATCTCGCGTTGGAAATACCTCCCCATGAGGAAACAAATGAAGAGATTCAAGTTCAAAATCTCGGTAGCGAGGATGATTCCGACCACCCACAACCGCAGGAGCGAAGATGCACTTTGGAAGATCTCCTTGATCAGATTCAAACGAACCACACGGCGGTACAACAATCCAATGCACAGACCACCTTGTTGGAATCCATGCTGCACAAATTCGAATTGGTATCACAGCAGTTGGTCAAGTTGGATCAAAGACAAACCAACCTCCAGACTCAAATCGTTGGAAATAACCTGTTCTCACAAGACATCCCGATTCCAACCGTACACGATCGAGCGCCTCCGACGTCCACTAGTTCGCCAGTATCGCCAAAATTTGTCGATCGACGTTTGTTGTCCGGTAGTGGACTAAGTTTCACGGGATCTCCATCAGGAATCAACATCGATATGTTCCTGTTTCAAGTTGATACCATCGCTTCATCTCGGGGATTATCCGAACAAATTTTATTGTTAGAGCTCCACACCATTCTGAAGGACCTCGCGTTGCAGTGGTACTGGACATTTCGTAAACATAACCCGCACGCGACCTGGTCAGAACTACGAAGCGGAATTATCGAGCGCTTTCAAGATCGTCGCACAAATTACGAAATCCGCAGAATGGTCGAGGCACGTAAACAACAACCGAACGAAAGCTTCCTGGATTTCTACAACCACGTCTGGACCCTTACCTTACAATGTCGAACGCCGTACTCAGACGAAGAGCTCATTCAAATTTTGCTGAACAACATGAAGCCTACGCTACAATACCACCTTACAGATCGTCGGTTCAGCAGCATCAACGAACTAATCAAAAGCTGTTCTGCTTGGGAGGAGTCTTTCCGGCGGCTCAAAGCTCCGGCGGATCCTGCAATCCATCCCCGACGCGTGATCAATGAGTTATCAGGCAGTCCGTATGATGATGTTGGAGCATATGACTCTTATGAGAATTATCCCTTAACTGATGTTCTGCCCGATAACTCAGTATCCGCCATTCAAACGGAGAGCAGGTATCAGTCGGCAGCGGCGAGACGTTCGGGTGGACAAGTCCCAGCAGGCAGTTCGGGATTGGTTTACAAACAACATGCCAATCATAGTAAAATTATCGTCTGCTTTAATTGTTCGGATATGGGTCACACGTTCATGGATTGTCAATTGGCTCCCGTTGGATTGTTTTGCTATCGATGTGGGCTACGAGGGACGATATCTGCGCGTTGTCGACGTTGTGCCGAAGAACGAAACGCTCAATCAAGATTGTCGGAAAACCAGAGCAGTGGTTCTTGGAGGACTGGGCCACGAGAATCACCACAACCACAACCGCAACCCAGACTGATGTTACCACGGACAAATCCACTCAAACCGATTCTGGAGGATGCAGCGAGCAATACGGACGCGGAAATCCGCTCCTATTCGAATCCGACGATGAAGTAAGCTCGTCTGCCAGTAATGATTCCTTTCCCGATCCTTCTTCCCCATCCAATCCTTCCTCCCTTCCTGTCGCTCTTAAATTTTTCTATAATGCCCCATCATTGGCAAAGTTAGATCGTTTAAAGCGTTCAAAAAAATATTGGAACCGTCGCGTCGCAATGAGAAATGATGTGATTTCCTCCGTTCTATTCTCCGAGGGTAGTGACACTCGGCCTTACGCCCAGGTCTTTATAAATAAGATACCTTTTAAGGGTCTTCTCGACAGCGGGGCGAGTGTCAGTGTTCTCGGGAGTGGATCGGAGAAACTTCTGTCAAATCCTTTTGTTGAATTCCATAACTTTCCTTCCACTATAACTACCGCGAGTGGCCAAGTCCAACGAGTCTTTGGTTATATAAGAGCTAACGTCGAATTCAACGGAGTCACTAAATTTATGAATTTTCACGTTGTCCCTTCCTTGGAACAACCGCTTTATTTGGGTATCGATTTTTGGAATCGTTTTGGAATTTCCCCAAAAATCTCCGCGTTGAATAATTCGGACGAATTAGGTGAAACTACCAACACACCCAAATTTCATATTTTAACCTCTGATGATCGTCGTAAATTGGATCTCATTCGCGAATATTTTCCGAGCAGCGATATCTTAGGTTTGGGCCGCACATCCCTCATCACTCATATGATCGATGTCGGTTCCGCAAAACCAGTCAAACAACGTTTTTATTCCGTGTCCCCAGCTATCCAGAAACTCATGTATGCCGAGTTGGATAGGATGTTGTCTTTGGGGGTTATCGAGGAGTCACAAAGTTCCTGGTGTTCACCAGTCACGTTGGTGCGTAAGGCCAATGGGAAAGTTCGTCTGTGCTTGGATGCTAGAGAACTGAACAAGGCAACCGTCAAGGATGCGTATCCGCTGCCCATAATCAACGGATTGTTGGGTCGTTTGGGACACACCCGATTCATTTCGGCGATTGATTTGAAGGATGCCTTTTGGCAGATCCCACTCGACCCAGCATCCCGCGATAAAACAGCGTTTACGGTTCCTGGACGGCCCTTGTATCAGTTCAAGGTGATGCCGTTTGGCTTATGCAACGCACCACAGACGCTTTGTCGCTTGATGCACCGCGTGATCCCGTACCAACTGCACGATAAGGTCTTTGTGTACCTCGATGACCTTCTGGTCACATCCTCCACTCTGGCTGAACATTTCGATTTACTACAACAGGTTGCTGGATATCTGAAGGACGCCGGTTTAACAATCAATTTGACCAAAAGTAAGTTTGTGTTGAAAGAAGTAGACTATTTAGGTTATATTGTGGGTGATGGTTGCCTCCGTACAAACCCAGATAAATGTAAAGCTATTCTGGAGTACCCTATTCCGAAAACGACGAAACAGATTAGACGTTTTCTGGGAATGTGCGGATGGTACCGTCGCTTCATTCCAAATTTCGCCTCCTTAGCTTCTTCTCTCACCGATCTTACTGGTAAAAACACTAAAGTATGTTGGTCTGCAGCTGCTGATTCTTCCTTTAACGCCCTCAAAACCGCCTTGTCAACTGCCCCAGTATTGACGCATCCTGATTACACTAAACCCTTTTTTATTCAGTGTGATGCCAGTGCCGTTGGGGTCGGTAGTGTCTTATTTCAGGTGGACGCCGAGGGGGTGGAGCGGCCCATTGAGTTTTATTCCCATAAGCTCAATGCGGCGCAGCGAAACTACTCGGTGACCGAGCTGGAATGCTACGCTGCCGTCCTCAGCGTGCGAAAATTCCGTCCCTACGTGGAAGGTTATCCATTCGTCATTTATACTGACCATTCCAGTTTGCGCTGGTTAATGAGTCAAAAAGACCTCTCCGGACGTTTGGCGAGATGGAGTCTTAAACTCCAAGCGCTGGATTTTCAGATTGGATACCGAAAAGGTTCAGTTAACGTTGTACCTGATGCGTTGTCTCGAGCTTTTCCGGATGAATCCGCTCCTTGTGAGGATGATTCCGAAAGTAAGAGCACGCCTGATCCTGGTGCCCAATTTGAGGATCCAGCCTTGTCGAGTAAAAACATCGACCCTTCCGTGAATGCTTTAATACCTTCTTCGGTCCCTATTTTACACGTTGATCAAAATTCGGTTGCGTTCCAAGATCCAGATTACGTCGATCAGATCGCGAAAATTCGTTCATTAAAAGATTGTTCGCACAACTATAAGATCCAGGATGATAAATTGTTGATATCCCCTTCCTTCGGTTTTAAATATACGGATACCGACCTTTCGAATTGGAAACTTGTTATTCCTAATTCCTTAACTTCAACGCTTATCGAACAGGCTCACGTACCTCCCACTTCAGCACATTTAGGCGGCAGCAAAACTCTCGAGCGCCTTCAGCGTCAATTTTACTGGCCTCATATGGCAAAACAAGTTAAACAGTACGTTGCTAGCTGCACTAAATGTAAAATGAACAAAGCTGTTAATTTCTCTACACAACCAGCCATGGGAGCTTAGGTCACGTCAACTCGCCCGTTTCAAAAACTGTATGTAGATTTTTTGGGTCCGTATCCACGTTCGAAACTCGGAAATACCTGTATCGTTATCGTTCTGGATCATTATTCGAAATTCGTAGTTGTAAAACCCTTACGCGAGGCGTCTGCCTCATTATTGTGTCGATTTCTAGAAAATGAGGTATTCCTTTTATTCTCCGTACCCGAAATTGTTACCTCCGATAATGGGAAGCAGTTCACCTCGAATCTATTTAAAGACCTGTTAGCTAAATACGGTGTAACCCATTTACGTACGCCGGTGTACTCGCCCCAAAGTAACGCTTCCGAGCGTGTTAATAGAACATTAATTGCCAGTATTCGTTCATATTTGAGCGATCACGACCATAATTTGTGGGACAAAAATTTGCAGGAAATTGCGGCTGCTTTACGTAATGCCATACACGATTCGATACATTATTCCCCTCATTATGTCGTGTTCGGTCAACATATGTCGATGCACGGTTCAGATTACTCACTGCGACGGTTACTCGATGAACATGATCCCAGCGAAGTCCAGGTATGGGCTAAGCCAGATCGAGTAAACTTTTTAAAGGATCGTATAACACATTATTTACGTGTGGCACACGAAAAGGGGGCCCAACATTATAACTTACGCAGTAATACGCGTTCTTTTCGAATTGGACAACCCGTGTTTATACGATCGTTTGCTTTGAGCGATGCGTCGAATAAATTCTCCGCCAAATTGGCAAGCAAATTCAAACCCGCCATAATTACTAGCAAAGTCGGGCGGGTAGCGTACACCGTCGAAGATTTGAATGGCAAATCCTTGGGTACTTATCATGTCAAAGACATCCGTGTTTAATCGTTTCTCTCTCTATCTTTATTTTCGTGTTGTTTGTTTTAGGCCCGGCTTATGAGACATCTCAGGGTGTGGGACGTTCCCACGTTTGTTACGACTGTATTGTCTTAACAAGACATTTTTTTGGTAAATTTGTTTCCATTCTCCATGGTTTCTTGCGTCCGAGTTTTTCAATGTGTGAACGTGGCGTCTTGGTGGATGGATTCTTGTGTGTTTTCTTCGGTTATGTTGGCAACGGAACAAAAATAGGAGAGAGAGAGATAACAATGCGCATCGAGTGTGTGCAAAGTAAAACGTTTTGGAAGAAATGTTTTTCTTATATGTCTATCTCCCTTATATCAACGAAAATTTGATATAAGGGAGAGACAGAGAAGAGAGATTAATTTCTTCTAGAACGTTTTACGAGCTGTGCGACGCTCGAATATTTTTTTTGTTTGTCATTCGAGTAGTGATTTTCATTCAGTTAGTTTGTGATTTTTCGAGTTTCAATTCTTTTATAAATTCAAGTTGTTTTTTTTGAATGATAAAAAAATCTCGTGTGGATTGTGAATATAAAAATTATAATAAAAATAAAATATTAAACATTATAAAGATAATAAAAATTTATTTGTGAAGTTGAGTTTAAGTTGGTATCGGAGGGTCGGTCAATAGAAAATCGCCCCAACATTAGTTTTTTTATGGATTGTTAGCAAATCAACGCTCAAGTGGAATTTATTACACCTAATTTTTTCTTGTGCAAAGAGTGTAATTTAGGCGGTTACGTTCTCGATTTTGGTGTTTTGAGTTAAACGGCAGTTGAACATTTAATAGTTACCAAATTTGCGGTGATTTATAAGTGAGTTCTGGTTGGTACGACGGCGCTACATTTTTTTTATTTTTACGAAAGGCTAATAGAGGCTCGTGTACAATTTACTGGTTACCACATTTTCCAACGGGTGCCGCATTACTTACGGGTGCCGCATTATTTACGGGTGCCGTACAATATCACGGGTGGTACATTGTCAGCAGGCGCCGCATTATCAACGGGTGCCACATTTTTCAACGGGTGCCGCATTATTTAAGGGCACCGCATAATATAACGGGTGCCACATTTATCAACGGGTGCCACATTTATCAACGGGTGCCACATTTTCCAAAGGGCGCCGCATTATTTACGGGTGCCGTACAATATAACTGGTGCCACCTTTATCAACGGGTGCCACATTTTTCAACGGGTGCCACACTACTTACGGGTGCCGCATTATTTACGGGTGCCGTACAATATAACGGGTGGCCAGGTGAGGCCACTCAAATATTTTTCTGGATTTTTGAAGGCGAGCCAACGCCCAAAAGTTTTTTGTGATAATTACGGTTTTGGCCAGACACCGTTTCACCGCTTTGGTGTCCGATCCAGGTGACATTGGGGGTGCATGCGGTAAGGCGAGCCAACGCCCAACGAGTTTCGGGTGGCCAGTTGAGGCCATTCGTTTTATTTTATCGGGGAAAGGCCCCGCATCGCCTAATTTATTTTGGCGGCCAGTCAAGGCCAAAATACTAAACGGCACCAAAGCCGCAACGGTCCGGGGCGGCGACCCTGTGGCATGACGGCCGCGCAAGGCCGCAACCCAATTTTATCGGGGAGAGGCCCCGCAACAAGAACGGCGCAAGGCCGCAACACTAACTGTTATAATTAAGGTACAATTTTTTTTTAATTTTTATTTTTAATTTTTCTGATTATTTTCTTAAATTTTTTTTATTAAATTTAAATTTTTATATATTTTGTAATCGAGCGCCGCACAGCGGGTGCGCGCTCGATGCGTGTTGTTCTCTCTCTCGCTTCTCTCTCTCGCTTCTCTCTCTTTCTTTTTCTTCTTTCGGGAAGTGGTTTCCTTTTGTTGTTTTCCCTACAAATAAAATGAATCACTAAAATTTTCGGTTGTGTGTGATGGGAGCGGAGGCTCCCTCTGTGTCGGTGTGTGTAGTGCGGTCCCTTGGTGCCCGCATCCAATTTCGTAACCGGGGCTTTGGCCCTGTTTGAATTCGAATGGATGCGCGCACCAAGGCACCTCTCTCCCATTTATAATTTTTTGAGTTGTTCGTTCCTCAGGTTCCGGCCGACGAATTTCGGCGGAACCCGGGTATTATTATTATTATTTGCGTTTATCCAATTTATAATTATCTGTTAATCACGGTGTAGGCCAGGAGCCCTGCATGCCTCAAACCCCACGACCCTCGCACTTCTCGCTGAGAACGTAGCCGGCAAAACATCACCGTGGAGGCCTCTGCAGGAGCTTAGTGAATATCTGCAGGTTGGCAGTAGCCAGCCTGTAACAGGTTTTTTATTTGATATCAATGATTTTGGCACGGCAAATTGAAAATGAATTGAATTGCGATTCGTTTTATTGTTGTCAGTCAAAACAGTTCACACACACTCGATAGCAATTCATTTTTAATTCCTTAAACAATACAATAAAATATGCATATTTTAATGTGTTAGTTGGAAACAAAAATTAATGGTAGCTACCCTCTCGCTTATAATCCATCTTCATGCGATGGGAGGGGAGATAAGATCTATTTTTTAAAGAAATCATCATAAAAATTAAAAACATATCGATGTTATGCACGGAGACTGTCAAATGTTCAATGTTTTTGTGTATAATTTTTTCGATCACATTTTCGATCAAAAATTCTCTTACGAGTATTGATGATAATAATATGATGTATTTATATTTGTTTCATTGTAATACGTTGATTCACTATCATTATGAACCGCAACGGACCGATATTAGGTTGCATTTGAGCCAAAAAATGATATTTTGCAAAAAAATTAGGTTGGCTTTTAAGTTATGGAGGTCAATATCTAAACTATACGAGTTTTCTGGGACAAACGGTAGATGTCATATTGTAGGTGAGGTTTGTGGCTAACAATCCTGAAAATATGAACCAAAAATTTTGGGTTAATTTTTTAGCAATTTGGCCGAATGTGTCCGGCCGATTTGGCATTTTTCAGTTTTTTAGCCAAAATGACCCGCAACCTTAATTTTTTTTATATGCTATTTGATAGCTGTTAATACCTTTCTAACGATAGGCATATGTCAGGGGTAAAACAAATGTCAAATAAGTTCAGTGCTGTGGGCGTGGCTAAAATGGTTAAAAATGGCCTTTCAGACTTTGGTCAAAATCATCCGTTTTGAACGTTTGAGATGTCGTTGAATTGGTATTGACGTCTACAATCATATTTTGCTCGTTAAAAAATAATTGGGGCACTTTTTGGGGCAGTTATGCCTGAAAAACTAATTTTTTGGGGCAATTTTCGGAAGATCATATCTCCACTCAATATTGTTAAAAATTCCAGCTTTTATACATTATTTGGGTCTAATTTTCAAGACCTTTCAAATGATGTATAACATGATCCTGGTGGCCTCAACGGGAAAAAGTTCGAAACTAGCTGTATATATACGAGTTCGACTTCCAACACAGTAGGTGCTTTCGTCATTCGTTTGGACTGCCGCCCAAAGTGATAATTTACGTGATGTAATTGGCTCAAACGATGGGATGGAAAAATTAACGATTATTATCCACTATCGCAACGGCACGCCATTGTTTTGTCAAAGAGAAAAAAATGTTAATTTTTAGGATTTTTTTTTTAGGAAAAATCACCATAAAATCAATTGGATCGATTTAACTTTCTTTTAAATAGTTTCTATTGTATCTATATTTGTTGATGCGATGTTTATTCGATCGATTCTACTCGATTTAAATTCAACAAAATGATTAAAAATGATAAAAACAGTGTATTTCGTCAAAACGAAAAGCAAAAAAAATTAGATGTGGTTTTTCAGTCTTGATATGTTCGGCAAAGTTGTTGGTTGACCTGCGCAACAACTTTGCAGAAGAAAGCATAACGAAAATCTTAATGGTTCAAGAGCTATCAACGTGAAAATGAGGACATATTTTGACTCAGAGCCAAAACATGTGGAATGCGATATCTCAATAATGGGGACTAACTTTGAAATGGGACTAGCACCGTTGAATTCAGCATACTCGAATTAGGTTTACCCCCCGAGTGCCAAGCTTGTCACATTTTTCAACTAGCACAGTGTTATTATCAATCATTAATATTATGAATAAATCAAAATTGCTGGATTTATTTTTGTTGTGGTCTAGGTCTCCAGGGGGAATTGCAACAAATCATCGTGCGTCTCCCAATTGCTGTCATGTCGTTTAATATACGCACGAAAATGTCCTGAACCATGGTTTAGTTCCGGTTGTTGAAAATGAATTATGCCTTTTAGCTCAAGGTCCTCAAGGCCTAATGTTATATATAGTAATAATTTTATTTACCATGCGAGCACATCTCCAGATTTTGCGATAATTTCCATACTGTAGCATTGCTTTTGCCGAACTTTATATTTTGACATAAATTATAATAATGTTGTGATTAATTTTAAATTTGGAAACTATTTTCTCTTTTGTTCAATTATTTTTGTATAATTTATTGTAAATTGTTGTTTGATATAAATTTTTACAAACCTACACTTTTTAACGTCAGAACCGTATAAACATTTACACTTTTATGTTGCCACTTTTTTGTGTACCTACACTTTTTTTAACGTTAAGAACTTCACACCGGTCTCGACTTGCTGTTAAAAATTAATGACAAATTTAATTGGAGCAACCATATTATCTGGAAATACAAAAGTCAATAATATTTAATCCCACGCATATCTATAATTCCGTCAGAAACGCCACTTAATTTTAAAAGAATACAATTTTCAACACGTCTAGCTTTTGCTAAGACTATTAACAAATCACAAGGTCAGTCATTGAAGCTTGTGGTTTAAATTTGAAAGATCCATGCTTCTCACGTACGGTCAATTATATGTTCGATGCTCACGTGAAGGAAAACTATCAACATTAAATGTGTTCGCACCTGAAGGAACAACAAAAAATGTTGTTTCCCAAAAAGCATTGGAAAACACAAAAAATATCAGTTTGTATATAATTAAAATATTTTTAATTTCATTTTAATTTTAATTTAACAAAATACAAAAAATAAAAATAGTATTTCATCTAAAATCACACGACCGGCAAAGTGGGCAGGCACAGCTAGTCCTAAATAAAATAGTTGTTGCCACACAATTTCTTGTGATGATTGATTTATAAAATACTCGTGAGTTAACGCGCCGAATGTTGACAAACTTGGGGAGAACTTAAATTTAAAAAAACGGTAATTGATTAAGAAAATATATCTGTGCATCATCGGTATACCTAGCTTTTATCCAATCATCATTTTGACTGAGTATAATCTCAGACATTCAGACTATGGGAAACATTTATAAAACCGGTTACAACTAATAATAATATTATTTTGGAATTTTTAAATTTATGTATCCGGTTTCAAACAAAATTTTCTAACAAAAGAATAAATTAACTTTTCGCACTTTTAAGAATAAGTAACGTGCAGAAACCACAAAAATATAAAGAACTACTTAGTCGCAATCAAACACTCGACCCTGAGAAAATAAAATAAAAAAAACGCCACTTGTCCCATCTATGTATATTAAAAAAAAAAATAATAATTTTCCGCGTTGAATAAGCTCATCTTATAAAAAAGCACACACACACACACACACACACCCAATTCGCTATTTCTACTTTCTATTCTTTTAAAACGACAATCATGTACATATTTATAGTTTTCATTCATTTATCTACACGTACTTAAACGTGCTTAACAGTACTTTTTCGAAATCCAAAGTTTACTATTACACTATTTTTACAAAAGATATCATATACAAAGATAGTGTTCGCACACTTTTCCTATATACAGTATTATGTATTTGATAGTGTTATGCAGCAAAAAGCTTTTTTATATTTTTTTTTTGTTGTTTTTGTGAATCGTATAATAATTATTTTTACAACTATTCTCAAGGTTCGTAATATATACAAAGTTTATTTGTATAAAATTAACAAAAGAAAGTCACGTTACTTAAGTTTCGTATAAAAAAATAACAGTGTAATAAATATTTATTTACTTAAAAATAGTAATTGTTAGTGTAACAAATTGCAACACAGACCTAGTTTTAACGTTATCAGTGGAACTGGAAACCAGTTAAACCCACTCTACGATGTCGATGTAATAGTTTTTGAGAACAAATTTGCTTATACAAAAAAAAAACGTTTTGTACGTACTCGTATAGTAAAGCTAAGCAAATAAAGTACAAGTGAACGCAAAGAACGTAATTTAACTGACGTCAGTCAAGCTTCGTGTGCATAATGATATTAAATTTAAACGTTTTACTGCTTTGTTTGTATGCCGCGCGTCGTGTTAAGCGATGTCGCTACATGTGCACCTATAATATATATTTCGCATTTTGCACTTGATTGCATAATGACCGAAAATTTAGCGCGATTGCATTATAAGATTTTTGGAGACTTATTTTATAACTCCGCGATGATGTATTCCCAAGGTTATCATTGTTTGTTTCGTATATATACATACAACATATTCACAATTGATTTGATTTACAAGTGAGGCAAATCCGGATTAAACTTGAAATTGGTATTATATTGATTAAGTGTAAAAACTTTTAGCTCGAGCCACCCATATTTTGCATGTTAATTTAGAGCGCCCATCCCCTTTAGTTGTTCTAATTTGACGGTTCAGTTGGACGCAAAGAAGCAACGTTATTTAGATAAGTGAAGCAAATAAGTTCATTTTTCAGGAAAACGTTACAAATTTGATAAATCTTTCAGTTTATTATCGAAAAAATAGCAGTACAAAAAGCTTCGCGTCGTACAGTTTCGGCAACGCTGCTAAGGCCGATAGGCTACCGATTAATAAATAGTGAGAAAAATAATTATTTGCTTTGCTTATTCATTTTTACAATCGCACGAGGATTTGAACTGATGTGTCTGTGCGTTTGTTTTTAGCGACCAAATCGTATGATCAATCTTTGAGCCACTTCGTTTAACCCAATTTTATTACAACTTGATAAATCTTTCTCTTAAAATTTGGAATTGATCAATCTCCAGGTTTAATGATGAGGGTTGGTTTTTTGTAATAAAAAGTTTACCGCAAAAAAAACTACTCAGAAAATGAAATCTTATTAGGATTAAACAAACAACACCAACAACTAAAATAATTATCAGAACGGGATTTTCTTTGAGTCCCCACTGTTTAATGAATACTTCATTGGTGATATACCAACATCTTGTTTTTGAAACTTATTTTAAGGGGCGACCAATGTCTCTTCACAATTTATAGTAGATAAAGCCTAATATAATCTAACACAGTCGCAAATTGTTTTTTTTGGTTTGCCTAAGTTATATTGGCCCATGCCTGTGATTTTAACCCGAAAAATTATCCGACAAAATGCGTTGGCAACAAAAACACAATTTCATAACAGCTTTGAATGTCAACCCGAAAAATCGTTGCTATATCACAAACCTATTATCACTCAAACTGAAAAACGTCGTGACATTTAAAAAATGTTAGAATGAAAGAAATTTTTCGAGTAGATTTTTCGCTTAATTATCCCGAAAAAATTTGTAACGATAGTTTTGTTATTTCAACCTAGGTCTTACTAGCTTTTCCAACCTCCGGTCCAAGTCGTTGTGGAACGAATAAAATATTTAAATCTAAATAGTTTGGGTTTACACAGCAAAAAAAATTGACTCTTGCAATCTTGCTAAAACTTTTGTTCAAAATCACATCAATTCTACTTTGGCGTAAGACCCATCAATTGCGGATGGTTTTGTGGATTTTTGATGTTAATAAACACACTAAGTCCTTCATCACATACGTTGCCGCCATGTATTTGGACTCTGTTGTCGAAAATGCCACCGAGTTTTGCGTTCTGAGCTCCAACTAACAATTTCGTTTCCATACATGAATATATACGCCGGACGCCTATCGGCATGGTTTCGATATCACTTGAATAGTGTGCGTCTCTGAAGCCACACAAACTCAAATTAATACTACTTGCAAAACGAATTCCCATGTTCATTGTTCCCTTTATGTGTTTTTCCAAGTGTCGATGTGCATTACCAACAACAAACCTGGTGTCTGGTCGCATTGCCACGGCCAAACACATTAAGCTACCGATTTCCAGCTCACGATTTGGAAATATTATTTCTACATCCACTTCAAAATCGCCAACTGTACAGAATCAGTGATCAGTTTGATCGCTGTTCGATTTCAAGCCTAGAAGAATTGCTTCCTCGTTCTCCGTTGCAATCAAACCGTCGACGTCCGTTGCAATGAAACCGTCGTGAATCGCAAGTATCATCATTTCATTCTTCCCATTGCACACAAAGACATATGGATCTGATTCGGCCACAAAGTTGAATTATTTAATGCATAACGTAATCTTTTTGTTCCAGCAGCGCCACGTTTTTCAATCCATAAAAGTTCTTGGATAGCTTTCACTCTCGTTCGACTTGATTAATAGACTCACATAAACGTTCTCTTCCAAATCACCGATCAGGAAAGCTGTCTTTATGTTGAACTGCTATAATCCAATTCGGTTAGATGTTACCGGTGCCAAAATTGCTCGAATTGATGTTAATTTAACCGTAAACTGAACCATAAGGCAGAACATGTCTGTGTAATAGATGCCATTAGTCTGCGCGAATCCCTGCACTAACAATTGTGCTTTGTGTCGATCAATGCTTCCATCTGGTTTTGGCTTTAGTTTGAAGACCCAACAATTATCAATCACCCACCCTTTGACCCCTTGGTAGATTGTCAAGTTCCACGCACGATTTTTAATGAGCGAATCATAGTTCTCGTACATTGTCTGCCCCCACTACTTTGATCATGCGAACCAGTTGCCTGCTCGTATATCCTTGATTTTTTGCTAATTGCCAACTTGACAAACGTCACTCGGTGATATTACTCTTATCCAGATCACATTTTGCATCGCGGTCAAT
This sequence comes from Nephrotoma appendiculata, assembly GCA_947310385.1. Lineage (NCBI taxonomy): Eukaryota > Metazoa > Arthropoda > Insecta > Diptera > Tipulidae > Nephrotoma > Nephrotoma appendiculata. Next base: position 239,536,582 of record OX371225.1, on the reverse strand, counting down.
TGTATCAATCCTTTTGGCTTCTCTTCACGAAACTTATTAGTTCCCCGATGAAACGAAATAAAGAAATCGATTTCATTATTTCGTGGAAATTTTTTCATTCGTGCGGCTTGATGGCCATATTTGCAATGGCCTTGTCGAGATCCGATGATTCCTCATCTTTAACAAGCATTTGCAACTGCCTGTTGCGTCGAACTCTCACTGCATAAATGTTTCCATCCTTCAGTTGTACGCTTCTTGTTATTCGATTGCAATCGATAGCCACGATCCATAACCTTTCCCGCGGCAAATAAATACAAATTGTTTTTTTGTGCTGGCACAAGCATCGCCGTTTTCGAATCCCTGGGGCTTAACTATTGAATTCGACGTCCATTTTCGTTTTCGCCGACTGTCGTTTTTCTATAGCAAGCCTAGAAACAAAAGAGAAAAGAACAGTAAAATTGCATACATTTTTCTTTCTCCTTTTGTCTACTAAAGGAAAACGATAGCCTTCGAAAATGAACGTCGAATTCAATAGTTAGGCTCCAGGGATGTTTGCACGAGATTTTGCGTTGAACAATCTTGAATGTAGTGACGATGAGTTAGTGTATGACCAGTACTATTAATACGTATAGTCGCTAGATTGAATTCCCTATTGAGAGCCAAAACTGCTAGTGGTGTAATCAATTTAAATGTTAGTTTTAATTCGATAATCGATAGACTCCGCGGTAAGAAATTTAATATGACGTTGGCGATATATTCAATCGAGTTTTCCCAAACTCCCAACATAGAAATCGACCTGAAATTTTTTCCAGGTGTGAGCATGAATAAGAGCTTTCATCTCAATCTATTTACAGCCATGACACCTTAAACGGTCAATTTTTAGAAATTTTCAAATTTTGTGTGTGCATTCATACAAATTGTCCCAGACACTTCACATGAAAATTGACCTGCAATTTTTGAAGTTTTGCTTGGTTTGTGCAATCGAGTTTTCTCAGTAATAAAACAGTTTTCTTATTGTAATTTTAATGTATTTAATAAAAAAGTGTAATTTTGAATAATATACGTTAATGTTCCGAAATAAACATTTTTGATTTAAAAAGAAATTACAGTTTGACACCAAAATAATGTACATATCTGCTTTATTGACATTTGTCGGCTAACTATATGAATCTGCATTACCAACTTTACAGGCGAATACTAGAAGTTTTTTTTTAACAATCTGCATTATCGATATTTTTCGGTAGATGCGTTTTAGTTATTGCAACCGAAACTACATTATCGACATTTTTCGGCTGATACAGTTTACGTATTACCACTGAAACTGCATTATCGACATTTTTGACTATAGCCGTATTTTCTTGAGAACTAAAACATTTTTTGCTTTAGCTGAATCAGCGCTATTCAGCTATTTCAACTAATGCAAATCTGCATTATCATTCAGCCAAAGCAAAATTCTAAAATGCTTTAGTTTTTGCTTTAGCCATGGTGGTGTTGTTGTAATTTTCTCAAGAAAATACACTGTTATTCATTTTAATTGTTGCAGCCGAATCTGCATTAACGACATTTTTCGACTGAAGCGAGTCGGCTAACTTTAACAGTATACGCACGCTCATAACAATCATGAGCCTTCCAGCTTTTTTATGCCACTCCATACGTGTATATCACTCACAATCGTTTTGCTTTATTCTCTCCTGATTGAACCGTTTGTTTTTCATTTCTCAATCGACACACAAGAATTGTTCCGTTCATTTTTCTATACCTGTATCTCATAATATTTGTTTGAAGAAGATGAGTAATCACATCACTTGAAGTGATGCGATTAGGGGAATAGAGGTGTAGAATAGCCGGAGAGCGGAAATTGGGAAACTTTGGTAATGAAATTTATGTGGATTTGGACCCAGGACTTTATGTGATTGGAAAATAACTTATTAAATTCTCACTCTCACCCCAAACCACCGTGAATTTTCCACGAATCTCCTTTTACGGATTATACAACCAACCGAGTAACAGCCTCTCCGAAATGCTTGGGTGCAAATTCTATTGTGAGTTCCGTATGTGGTTCTAAAAAGAGTAGCAAAGTTAAATCAACTCAATATATTTAATTATAAACAAAATTGAGATAAGAAATGTTATTTATGTTGAATTTAATTAATTCTTGTCTTCAATGAGCGCCGGAACAATATCTTGAATTTTTTTATTTTGAAATTTTTTAACATGAGCTTTGCAAAAGAAAAAGGTAGTCCTATAAGGTCATATTACCTAATTTGGCACAATTGCGCTGAAAATGTTACAGAGTAAGCCTTCTGTAACGTGTTTATCAAAAACAGGTGCATATGAGAAATACAGTGCATTCTAAAGCTGTTGAGATATGGTGGAAGATTTATCTCGCTCTGGTTAGCCTCAACTGAAGATATTATCAATAAAGTAAAGGAAATGGTGACGCAAAATCGTCACTTTGGTTTGAGAGAGATAGCCACTGAACTTTCTGTATCTCGCGAATTAATTCGTATCATTATACACGATTGGTTGGGCATGAAACGCGTTGCCGCTCGGCTAGCTCCGAAAGACCAGAATTTTCTTCAAAAATTCAATTGCGTAAATTCGCTGTCAACAAGCTTCTGAATCGTGTCTTCCTGAGCCGAAACCGGAAAAACCACATCAAAGTCGATCAAAAGTCACGATAATGTTGACTGTTTTCTTTGATTGTCGTGGCATTGTGCACTCGGAATTATTGCCAGAACTCCAGAAGGTCAGCAGTTAATGAAAGAATATTATGTGGGCGTTATGCAACATTTGAGTGAGCAAATTAGTCTAAAAAGCACTGATTTGTGAAAGGAAAACTCATGCATTTTGCACCACGACAACACATCATCTCATAAGGCTGTCGTTGTGAACGAATTGCTGGCCAAAAATTCATCAAATATAATCGAACAACATCGTCGGGCTGTTTTTTCTCTTTCTCTTATCTTTGTTCGATATTTTTCTTCATTATAAAACCCCTTGGGGTATGGGGTATTATACCCATTTTCTCACAACCAATTTGCAAAGTACCCTAATTGAAAAATATGAAATTGGGTACGAAAAAATACACCAAAACCATTAATATTTATATTTTTGCGTAACATGTAAAAATGTTCAATCCAAGTTCAAGCCAAGTTCTCTTGGCCACTCCGAACAATTTTCGGCATAAAATAATTTTTTGAAATTTGCCACTAATACTCAGTACGTATATATATTTCGTAATGTTATGACCTAAGGTTGACTTTGCTTCTAGCTAATGAACGGGCAGTATAAAATGTTCAACAAGACAAACTGTTTCTTTAGCAAAAATAATTGTCAAGTATAATTTTAAAAGATTTCCCGAGTGTTCAGAACATTATAAAATGTTATTACAAAATGTAGTGCTGTGTTTGTTGTAGCCAATAAGCGATCCTCTACGTATGGTGATGAATGTATGCAAATTGCGAACAAATTGTACTTGAATAGTACTGTTACTAAAGGCAACCAAATAATTTTAAGATTTCCAGCAGCTGACTCATGAAATTAAACGAAAACTTGCCGAATTTTAGTAAAAACAGTTTTGGTATAAAAAAATCTTCACTTCCGACCAAATTCGTCAATTTAAAAGTATTTAGAATACAAACCAATTGCAAAAAACGAGAGTGTTTTCACAACAAAAACCGTCACTTCCTCCCAAACATCGGAAAATCAACCGGAACCATTATTCTTCCAAATCCAATCCAAAACATTCCCGTTTCTACCAGGCCCTTTGCAAATACCACAAAATATTTTCAAACCAGATAAAGCTCCTAAAATATGTTTTCTATCAAAATTCGCCATTCCCTTACCATCGATCCATCAATTTCCTTACCATCGACCCATCGATTCGCTCGCAAATGTTATACAAAAATACTGGCGAAAACGAAAACATTTCAACGGAAGCTGCCACGTCTCCCAACCTAACAAAAACATCCAAGTATGAAGTTCTATCTCGATAAGTCCACCCACCTGGGCCGCAGAGCGGCTGAACTATGGTGAAACAACAGTTTACTCCTAAAATCATCCCTCTTACACAACCAATTCAAGATCTTTCCGCTCCTAAACGACTCCCTCGAAAATGCTACTTTCCAAAATATTTGGATCATTTTCCACCGAAACCCAGTGGTACGTCCCGATCCATTAAAAATTCCCAAGAATGCGAAGCTGCATCAAAATCGGTTGGGTTGCAGAGAAAATACACGTAGATAGACATCACCTCAAAAACCACCCCCTCATATTAAAAGACTTACTCTTACCTCATAAAAAATAACAAATACGCTATTATGAAACTTTTCTCGCCTTCGAAAAATCGTTATCTAAAAATTCGATTCACTGCGAATATTGCTATTATGAAACACATAACGAGTCGACAAACTGTTGAATATTTGTTTTGAACCTGTCAATTCAATTTTAATTTTATAAAAATACAGGCGTTAATTTATTAATTTAACATTTTAATTAATTTTAACTTACATCTCGGTAAAACTAGTATTAAAATTTATTTTTAAAATACAAAATCTTAAATATCAATCAACACTAGTATACGATATGATACTCGCCACTTAAATACCAGTCGAATTTTGACGTAACATTTTCGTAAAATTCGATATCGCAAACACAAACAAACTTCATAATATCAATATTTTCGGCGAGTCGATTTTTTCGAAGGCAGAAAAGTTCATAATAGTCCTTTTGTTTCGTGCTTGGGCAATTGAAGAAAAATTTATTTTTAAAAGTAATTCAAATATAGTCCACCATATGAATTTTTGTTATATACTCTAATTTTGCAAATAACAACCTAAATTTTAGAGTACCACAATATCCCTTTAGTGATTTACTAACACAATTGTGCGGGTAGGGCAAAAGTACCATGACAAAAATTTAGTTTTGTACGTTTTTTGAACCAACTTACACATTTGTGCATTCCATTCAAACTTATTTTCGTCCGAAAAAAAAACACTATATCTATACACACAATTGTGTTGGTTTTACTTCAAATCAAGCGAAATTTTTTATCAACAACGCCATTACATACTATGGTTTTTTACTCACACATTTGTGTGGGTTGGACTAAAACTGAGCCAATTTTTTTGTTTTCTTGGTTGAAAAAGGGATATAGGAATTTTGATCTGATCACTCTAATACTTAATAAAGACATTTTTATTAATCACTTGTTTTTTGTTTCGCAGAATTATTTTGAATAATTTTCAAAAAGTTTAAAAAATCACTCGATCGATTTCGACTTGTTAGGTCATCATCAGGAGTATCTACTCTTTCTCTCTCTCTAGTATCTACCCGCGTACATACTTAAAATAAGGAGGCACTGCTATCAACTACAAATGTCAAATTGTTTTTTTTTTCATAACCTTTAAAATTGTTCCAAAATTGATAATTCATTCTACCACACACCATAAATGAAATTAAATACGAATGTGGTAGTACAATCTATAGCTCTTGCAAAGGAAGTGTTCGCATCAACTGTCTACGCTGTCGTGTCCGGCAATGCTGCTGCTATGCTGAAAATAGGCCAGCAAGTTGAGATTTGGAGTTTCGCTAGACAAAGAATTTTAGCATCCGGGTTTAGAGAGAAAGTTAAGGAATCTAAACGGAACCAAAATGATCACTGTTTCAGAGAAACGGTGATGCTCTCACCGTGAATCCTTCGTTTCATTCCGAAATCTTCAACATTTAAAAACCATTTCCGCCTAGGGCGATTCAAAGGTGCAGGAAAATATCATGTTGCTGCTATATTGTGAAGATTTAGTAAAAAGTTATGAAGATCAAATTGCGGCTCTTGATTCGGTTTGCCAATTGGTGAATCACTTGCAAAAATCCACGCCATCAATCGCAGATGCATTCGAAATTTGGATAAAATATCTAGGATAGGTTTCCACCCACATTTTAAACCTCACTTCGCGATATGGAAAATTTATTTCTCCATCCGCTTCAAAATCGCAAAGATTCCTGTCATTGCCAATTTCGAATGATGGTGGTGTCCGTCGAGCACACACTTGTCTGTATTTGGATCCACCTTTTTAATATGCATAACACCTTTGACCTGTAAATTCGCAAATGATCAATTTTCACCTTTTTACCGAGGCTTTATTCATACGGTGATTCCTCAGGCATTGCGTTCCGTCTCGTTCGATTCAAATCATGCACTGCCAAATTGGCAGCCTTTGCCAATTTGTAATACATTTTTTTTCGCATGAATCGCCTAGATTTCACAATTATGCGATTACCACGTTCCACACAGACATTCTGCTCGAACGTATACGGCACAGTTTGCTAATACTCACTGCCCATTTCATTGAAAAACTTTTCCGTATTGACAAATTATGTTCCGGTGCCTAATAAAAATTTGTCGTTTGCTGCGACTTACAACTTTTGCTTCAAAAAATATTGCAAAGAAAATATGAAAAATAATCCGTTAAAAGCAAAAAGTACCGCAAACCGCCAATCAATTCCGTTTGCATTGGGCCATGAATAATTTCTCCAAATCACTTTTACTTCTTTTCATGAAACTTATAGGAAAGCAATTTCATTATTTCGTAGAAATTTCTTCACGTGGGCGACATTCTGATGTGGGCGTCGTGCATGCTTTGCTTGAAACGAAATCTTCTTGATGGTCTCATTTTCTGTGGTCTCATCGATCTCCGATGATTTCTCTACTTTGAAAAGCATTTAAAACTGCCCGTCGTGTCGAAATCCCACTGTATTTAATGTTACCATGTTGATATCGCCATTTCCTCGAACAATGATGCTTTCATCATGTCCCGTTGAGTTTTTGCACTCAACTAATGATCTGGGGTGGTTTTTGTCTTATGTAACCCTGGTAATGCCAATAGGATTTCGTCAAACTGTAAATGTATCTTTCCATGGATCAAGCATGAAAATATTGGTATCAGTTGATCAGGTTTTGTTGTATAATCTGACTGTCAACATTGAATCAATCATTTATTTAGAAGTTTACCTAGTTTTGTATACCATATTCACTAATACTAAGATATATATTTTTAGATCTAGGAGAAATTAAGTTTTTCTTTATAGGCTTGTGAGGTTTTTGTTAAATTTCTACTTGTTTTTTTTTAATTTGGTTATTAGGAGGTTTAAAAGAAAATTCACGCGCATGTACATGCGTGCGTGTGTATGTGCATACTAAATCTATGAATCCCATCTACACCACATACGGCTTAAGGAGCTTTATCGGTTTTTGCAAATATTTTGAAAGATACATACAAAAATTCGGTCCCAACGATATTTGGCAAAAAATCAGACCACCGGAAGTGGCACCTTTCATGGGCTGAGTTTTTTTAAATGAAATAATTCGCTAGAGTGAAATGTTTATACTATTTAAAAATGCATAAAGTATTTAATTTTATTTTTGTAGTTTGGTCACTTCAATCTGATGAGATATCTCATTAGTGCGAAACCAACAATTCGAAATTTCATTTCGTGAAGGGATGTATTTAATCATAGTGGGATATTATTGGGCATCGATTCGCTGTCGAGAGAACCCCGATTTTTTTCTATGTATTCAAAGTTGGCGGAGTTTTCGTTTATTCAAGTTTACCGTACACTGCAACTGAATTTATTTCGGTAAATACGTAAATTCAATGAGTTGGATAGCAAAAATTCAATGGATAGCCAGATGATTTGTGTTGGCCTTCACCGCAATTGAATTTATTTTTGATGGATAAATTTAAAAATTTGGCCCTGATCTTCGGAATTAGAGTTGGAGTGGGGTAGAAATTGGGCCAAAACATGGGGCTGCAATTTGTATTTTTTGAATAGAAACCGCTTATCGCTTCGATTGTTTTTTTTGTAGACCATTGAGGAAGTATGTAATTGTTTATTTGGCTTTTTTGACATTTTTTAAGTTTTCTTACATTTTTCTTCCTGGCAAACTGAGCAAACTTTAAAATAAATTATTAAAACCTGTTGAATGCAATGCACAGTAGCAATTTAATATTTCATTAGGTTCCTCTTTGTAAAAAAAACATTCGGGTTGGCTGATTTTAAATAAATAGATGAGGACGAATTTCCGTTATGGGTCCGCCGGTGGAATTAAGTTTTCTCGCTTAAATGATTTTACTAAATTCGGTGGAATCGGATTTTCGTATTCCAGGACTTGTTGCAAGACCTGATTGTAGGAAAATTTGTTTCGAGAGTTCCTTCGGTTCCTTTGTCAAATTTTTCCTTGGTTTCTGTGACTTAAATAAAATTGGTAAGCCAAGAGTTTTAGAGTGCCTAGAAACAATAAGGAGTCCTTCGGTGGAACCAACATGTTCCTTGCTATTATTATTTTTTAAATGTTTTTCGTATATCAATATTAAGGTTTCAATGTAGCCACTTGGCGAGACTAACGTTTTTTTTTTTTTATTTTAATGTTGATTTTTAAAATTGTTTTTTAATTTGTTTGTTCTTATTTCATGTAATTTTTTTTGTTATTTTTTTTACGAAAATTAATGGTGGGGGTTTTCTATTTCTCAACCGATTCCTACCACTAAAACAATGATTTACATTTGAACCTCATAAAATTTGATGTTTGTTCCTAGGATTTATCAAATACATAGTTTTGTTAGTAAGGAGCTTTCCTTTGCGATGTGTAAAATGGATAGTTTGATGGAAGTAAGCTATTTCTCAACCGATTGGAATGATTAAAATATGATTGGTGAGGACGATGAACATGAGATTCAAATATTTCTTTCGGATGTAATTTTTCTTTAATGAAACAAAGCCATTTGTCGGGAGTATGGGACAAAAATTAGGTTCCATGATGAAAATAGGATTCCAGTACCAATTTTAAATATTCCAGTAATATGATAGAAAATAATCAATTTTAATGGAGCCTAACCAGTTCTCAACCAAATGGGATGAAACTCAATTCATGTGCTAAAAGTGATGTTTCCTTATGCAACCTGGGTTTGGTTCTAGAGAATGGTTAATAAAGAAATTTCTTAACCGACTGGAATCGAACACTATTTGTATACCGAAAATGGGCTTCCGATATCAGTTCCGGATCTGCGGTTCTAGAAATGGCTGGTTTGATTTATAAGTTGAAACGGTAATCATATATAAATTCTGAACGTGGCTCTAGAAAATATCCAATGTAAATGGAACTGCGCATTTTATTTTCTTTTACTTAATAAGATGTAGTTTTTAAAAAATCTCCGTGTGTGCATGCGTTCGTGTGTGGAGACTTAATGTCGGTAGCTTCTCTACACACCAGACAGATTGACTGATTGCGATGAAAATTCATATTTAAACTTTTCTCATAAATTTAGAGACCACAATGATTTTTGTCTGAAATCGGTCTACCGGCAGTAGCAGGTCCCATGAGAGCTTTTCCGAATTTTACAAATATTCTAAAATTTAAAAAGTATATAAGTATAAAAACAAAAATATTCTAAATAAAATTTGCAACAATAATGTAACAATACCGACTCAGGTACGTTTTCCAAAATTTGAGAGGAAATGATGATTATGATTTTTGACATACTTACTATAAAACTGTTTTCCAACAAAAATGCGCCTAGATTCATAGTTACGATTTTTATATTTTCATGCGGAAACTTCTTACTTAAGATATTTTCATAAATTGGGAGATCCTCGTGATTTTTGGCCGATATCGGTTCACCGGAAATTCCCAAGAGCTTTTAGGTTTTCTTTGAAATATTATGTATGTGAAGTTAGCCCAGAATTTCATCCCAGGAAAATAAAAAAATTTCATCGGGTAACCCTAAAATTGCAATGATATTCCAGCCCAAAATTTATTATAGTAATTTCGTTCAATGTCGAAATTTTATTCTAGCCCAGAATTTTTTTTTTTCAAATTTTAAATATTTAAATCAAAATAAAAATGGCGAAAAATACGTGAAATCACAAATTTTTGTAAGTCATGTTTTAATTTTATGGTTTTTATGTTTTGAATGTGTAGCCTTGATTGAAAAAAAAAATTTGAAATACTTTAATTTTTTGTTGTTGTTGTTAAAGATATAGGGTGTCAAATTTTGAGAAAAACGATAATCATGATGTTGTATATATGTCAATAAAAAGAAAAATAATTGTCCGATAATTATTATTTTGGGCTCATTTTAAAGGTAAGTTAATAAGGATTTATAAAAAAATATAAAAATAGTATACTGTGTAGTTCCTTCATCTCGAAATTTCCCGCCAAAATGTTCTTTTTAAATTTTCTCAAAAACCTATTTTTTTTAATTTTTTGTTTTTATAGAATTCGACAATTAATATTTTACAACATATCAAAAAACTAGAATGCCGTTATTTTTTGTTTTCTTGCAAAATGCGTTTGAATAAGAGCAGTATTTTGCTTTTTATTGATCACAACAAATGGCTCTTCGTTATTTTATAAAATCCCAGAATTATAATTTTTACTTAATTTTTTATTTTGATTTAAATATTTAAAATTTGAAAAAAAAATTCTGGGCTAGAATAAAATTTTGACATTGAACGAAATTACTATAATAAATTCTGGGCTGGAATATCATTGCAATTTTAGTGTTACCCGACGAAATTTTTTTATTTTCCTGGGATGCAATTCTGGGCTAACTTCACAAGGGTGAAATATTTTGAAAAGTTTATGGGATTTACGAGAAACGATTAAAAACAAAAAAATTGTACATACATTTTTAAAACAAAAGTAATTCAGATCATTTTAAATTAAAGTTTTTCCGGAAATTAATTTTGATTAAAACAATCTTATTTTACCAAATTTGGCATATCTACAGCCCAGGCGGAATATCTATTCGGAAAAAGCCTTCATACTTGAACTTTCTGTTGGGGCAATGGGAGCATTTTCAATTTTTTCAGTGATGTTTGGGAAGTTTAGCATTGACAAAAAACGATTCATCTATAATATTTTTTATCCCTTTATTATGTTGCGTAGAAAAACGGTATTGTTGTAACAAAAACCTCCTGTACGAGTTTGTAGTCATAAATTTTCTTTCGTGTAAATTATAAAAAAAATTATTCTAATGGAAATATTTTTGCTAGGAAAGGGTGTAACATAAGCCTGACGTATCCAGGATCTTTGCTTAGTCTTGGGCATACATTCTAATCAACCAAACTTTATTATGTTGCATAGGCAAACAATAAAGTTAAAATAAGAAAATTGTTGGAAAGGAAGCTAAACCTGTTTTAGTAATGCTTGCGTCCGACCACCGAGAAATAAACTGTGAACTATAATTTTGAAAATGGAAATCATAAACTTGAAATATGTAATGTACAAAGCAACAAATAAAACTGAGATGGGAATGTTTTTTATGTCAAATTTAGATTGTCCTAGAATGCCATACTACCTGTTGCTACCCCGAAACAACGTACAAGAGGAGTATAGCCGTTAATTTCGAATACAGATTACCTTTTTGTTCTGGAAAAACCTCCTTTCTGCGGTTGGCTTAGGGTCACTAATTTTACCAGATATAGCCGACCTGCTCAAGCCCATACGACTGACAACTCAAATAATGTATTCATCAAATTTAATGAATTAGGCAGTGAGCTGAACAAGCATAGCAAAATGTATAAAAATTTAATTGATATACAAGAAATATTCTATTTTATTTTTTTACTACGTTATAAATTTATTAATGGGCATCAAACTCCAAAATTGTGTGATAAATCGTTTAAAATAAAGCGCACAGAGCTATATAAAATGAATAGACACGATGACTCGACAGTTTAAATAAATAAAAAGCAAACAATAAAATTTTGTATTTTTGTCAAAAATTTCGCAATATTTTCGCCAGTTTACTCATCTCAGTTCTTGTTACGTGTACCACATATAAACAAAAAAGCAAAATACAAAATAAAAATAAAAACGTTAGCTATTCATCTTCAGATTAAGGTCAGTTCCAAATAAACAACAACAACAACAACAACAACAATAAAAAGTTTAATTCGAAAATTTCATCAGAATTAATGGTTTTTGATCCACAACTTGGATGTATGGTACACACAGTCACTGAAAAATTGAATCTATGTGGAAATTGAAAAATTTCAAACGGTTGAATTTTTTTAGACAAAACACTTATCGCCGCGGACAACAAATAATAATGTACGATCGCGTATTTGTAAACAAATTTCCAAAAATATATATATATTTTCTCTTTCTCTACTCGCAAGTATAATTTCGAATTTCAAATATCATCGTTTTGATCTTGGAATTAAATCTATATATCTTTATTTAAAAAAAAAAAAAAAACTACACACGATTTGTTGTTATGATTGTTGTTTACAAAACAACATACATTTATTATTAATAATACAAGGTATAATATAAACATTTTATAGATGTAAGATCATCAACAGTAAAATAAAAAGTTTCTCAATCTCTATAAATGTTTGTTTGTGTAATATACTATACATACCATACCATAAAATAGTATTAGTTGATCTAAAAACAAAACAAAAAAAAACCAATCCGCGGCTAGTAGTTTAAAAATACCACGAATCATATGAATGCATCATATACAAAAATGGATATCTAAAAATAGATCCAAACATAACAAGTAATAAGGCAAAAATATTTATTTATAGTTTTGTGTGTAGTTCTCGCGCGATTCTTCTCACAACAACAACAAAACATTTAAATAAATAATACGCGAATCACAAGAAACTATTAATAATAATATAGTGTGGTGACTATATTCATCATATGACGTCAACAGGCTCTCTCGTATATACGCGAAACCAAACAAAAATATTTTGCTTTTTTGTTTTTTTATACGATACTCGCGAAATCGCGAGTAGGGGAATGCGAAAATTAGCCACTTTACGTATCGTATATGCAAAAAATATATACAACTGTATAGTGTTTTGATAGTTTTTGCTCTTCCAATTGTAATAATAATAATAATAATAAAAATAAATAATTTAACATTGCGCGATTCGCTGTTTTGTGTTATGTAAAAACGCCAAGCGCAAATTTATTTTTTTTCGCTATTTTGTTTGGTTTCATTTTGTATAGCAAAACGACCTCGTCTTTAATTTATAATTATTTTTTTCGCTGTTTTGTTTTGCAAAATGCATTTTTGTGTTATAAGTTAATTAACTATATTTTTTTTTTATTTTATGTATTTTTTAATTTTAATTTTGCATTATGTAGGTATGTTATGTAGTTTCGTTATATTGAAATATATATATATAAAGAACCGAATAACAACAATAACAAAATGTGAATTTAGGAATGTGATGTGAGACAATGCCATCGCTATATCCGGCTTCGTGTAACGCTGGGTGGTCAAGTAATCTCGTCTATTGTGAATTTCAGGGATAAACAATTCATCGAAAACAATTCATCGAAACAAAATTTTTCATCTATAACTTTCTGTTGAACATCAGTATTTACAGGTAAAGATTTCCTAAGGAGAAATAATGTTGTGCGTCTACGCGTATTTCGGAATTATCTACATGTTGGTGGCGAACATAGTGTAGACCAGCAGTTCTCAAACTTTTTGAGCTGCGGGGCTTTCCAAAGGCATAATAATTTACACGGAACCCCAGTGCTTCAGTAATGACTAATTGTGTGTATCTAATCGATGAGATGTAACACCGAAAAGATACTATTAAATTAAGACGTCTCGCCGAAAACGTATCAGTCGAGAAATGTCGATAATGCAGTTTCGGTGGTAATAACTAAAATTCATCATACTACTGAAGTTAGCAGAAAATTTGGCATAAAACTGCATCATCGACATTTCAGTCGAAACTTCATCTGGAAAACTGCTTTATCGACATATTGAGAGAGGAAGTCATAATAATATGAGAACTGCATTATCGAGATGTCAGCCGAAATTTCAGCAGAAAAACTATTTTATCGACATATTGTGAGGGGCTCAATAATAATATAAAAACTGCATTATCGACATTACAGGAGTAATTTCATCGGGAAACTGCATTGCCGATAAAATAATAGAGGGAAACGAAAACTTCAAGATTTTTTTAAATAAATAAACTAAATATTTTAACAAATTTTAAAATCATTATCAAATCGGTTCTGTGACATATGTACATTTGATAAAGCTACCTAATTACTAAACAGCTTCTAAGTATTCTGATAATTATAAATTTTGTATAATTTTAATGTATACCGTGTCTACGAAAATCCTCGAAGCTCACATAATCCATTTATCGTGTAAGCGGGATATATTATTAGGCTCGGGCCTAAAAATAAAATATATCTATGCAAAGTTTGAAGCCCGAGTTTATGTGTGATCATAGTTAAATTCCCGAAAATCCTCACCTATTTCTAAAATCACTTTTTCTCATGAAATGATCCACATTCAAAAATTCGTATAGCCAGCATTATTCATTTGTCGTGTAAGTGGGGTTTTTTATTAGGCTCGGGCCTACAAATAGAATATCTTTGCAAAGTTTGAGGTCAAAGTTTATAAACATAAAGTTTGGCCTCAAACTTTGCATAGATATTTGTAGGCCCGAGCCTAATAATATACCCCGCTTACACGACAAATGAATAGTACTGACTACACGAATTTTTGAATGTGGATCATTTCATGAGATAAGGTGATTTCAGACATGGGTGAGGATTTTCGGAAATTTAATTATGATCCCACATAAACTTTGAACTGAAATTTTACATGGATGGTTATTGCTAGCTTACTAAAGGTTCAATTACAATGACACCGCACCGCGGCTAATCGTACCGCATCTATCCGTCATTACGGATTGTCAAACACAATGTTTCCGCGCCGTTCCAGAAAAGTGTCATGCCTTGTTGTACAAGTCGGGATAAAATTTTATTTTTTCATAAATTCTTCATAGTTGAAGTCCATTTCTTATATTTTTTTACTTTTTATATTTTGAAAACGATATACATACACGTACTAAATATAATACACTTTTAGTTGTCAAATGATTTCTGAGGTTATGTTATCCGAAAAAGTAGAAAGTTGAGCTATCATTTCCGAACATACCGCGCTGCTCCGTTCATTGTGATTGCTTTTCCGTTTTCTCATATAAATCCTACGTAATATTACATTTTCTACTTTGACAGAATAACGAAACGGAACGGTGGGGTTTCATTGCGATTGAACCTTAAGGCCTGAACTTTTAAATTGTAGTACGCTTACATGACAAAAGAATTACTTTGATCTCGCGAATTTTCTTATACAGTATTTTCATATATAATATATTTGACATATAGTATAATAGACATAATAACATATTTTTAAGAATTTACTACATAGTACATTTTAATTTATTTGCACATTTAAATAAATTTATATAATTTTATCGATTCGATTTACTTTTTTATTTTAAAACATTTTGTTAAATAATTATTTTATTTTTCCCCCTAAAATTTGTCGATAATGCGGATTTCTGCTTAATTTTCTGCTAACTTCGGTGAGGTAAATTCATCAGCCAAAAAATGTCGATAATGCAATTTCGGTTGTAATAACTAAATCTTATCAGTCGAAGAATGTCGATAATGCTGACTGGCCCAACTTGTATTACTCGTCTGTAAACTCGGTAATGCAGATTCGTATAAATAGCCAGCCGAAAAATGTCGATAAAGCAAGTACATAATTTTGGTGTTGAACAGTAATTTATTTTGAAATCAAAAATATTTATTTCGGATCATTAATGTATATTATTCAAAATTAAACTTTTTTATTAAATACATTTAAATTACAATATAGTGTTAAAGAAAGCCGAAAAATTCTAGCCTAAAGATGGTAATGCAGATGGTATCTTTATTGCTATCCTAGCCGAAATGTTGTAATACAGATAGTGGCTTTGCTACCCACCCGAAAAAAATTTTGATAAGAATATTTTGAAGTGTCGATACTGCAGATTATGTCGATAAAGAAGATTTACTTCAATATTGAAACCGTAAAATGCCAGCAATACAGATTTAAAAGTTACAAATAAATCAACAATTTCCAAAAAGAAAATGTCAATAATAGCCATGAGACGCAGTCACGTTTGCCTGATGAATGGTTTGTATATCAAGATTTTGACAAATGAACTATTTGACTGTACCAATTGGATGAACCATGATCCTAAGTAGAATTTGATTATGTGTTTGGAGTAGTATTTTCGTTCTTCCGACGGTAAATTTGTCCATCATTCGAGATTTTGCCAGATGGACACCAATCTGACTAGGCTGGTTCAATAGCCCATGACCATAGATAGATTTTGACTACAGGTAAAAGGGTGGGTCTGATGAAGTTATAGGGATGAAATTATGATTTTCCCAATTTTTCACCGATAAAACCGTTGGTCATTCGAGATCTTGCAAGATGGACACCAATTTGACTTAGCCAATTCGATACGCCATGAACATATGTAGGTAGATTCTGAGTACAGGTTTGGGGTTGGTCTGAAGGGTTTATAGGAGTGAAATTTTTATTTTCCCGATTTTTCATCGATAAAATCGTTCGTCATTCTAGGTTTTGATATATGGACACTAATCTGAATATGCCAATTCGATAGCTCATGACCATAGGTAAACTCTGAGTATAGGTTAGGGGTGGGTCTGATGGGGTTAAAGGGATGAAGCGGCAAGTAGTCGATAAAGAAGATTGAAAACTATCAATCATTGTCAAGAATCGTTGGTAAATCGAGATTTTGGCTATAGACACCAATCGGACTATGCCATTTCGATAGCCCTTGACCATAGGTAAATTTTGATTATAGGCAAGGGGTGAGTCTGATGGGGTTACAGTAGTGAAATTTTGATTTGCACTATTTTTCGTCGATAAAATCAATCGTCCGAGATTTTGCCATATAGACACCAATCTGACTATGTCGATTCGATAGCCCATGACCATAGATAGATTCTGAGTATAGGTTAGGGGTGGGTCTGATGGAGTTATAAGGGTGAAATTTTGATTTTCCCCAATTTCCGTCGATAAAATCGTTCGTCATTCGTGATTTTGGCGTATTCCTAGGAGCATAGTCAGATTGGTGTCTGTATTTCAAAATCACGAATGACGAACGGTTTTTTCGATGAAAAATGGGGAAAATCAAAATTTCACCCCTATAACTACATCAGACTCACCCTAACCTATGCTCAAAATCTACCTATGGTTATTGGCTATTGAATCGACAGATTGGAGTCTATATGCCAAAATCTCGAATGACGAATGATTTTATTGATGAAAAATGGGAAAAAACAAAATTTCACCCTTATAACCCCATTGTTATGGCTCCTATCCTATGGTCATGAGCTATCGAAATGGCATAGTCAGATGGAGACGAGTGGACTTGATTGCTATTTTTACATAATACTTGTATGTCTGGCTATATAGTTGTATGTTGAATCCTTATGCTACCTTTTTTATCGAGTCTATTGCGGTATTATGTTTTTGTTGCAACATACGAACAAAAATCCGGACTTGCACAGGTAAGTCGTAGCCAAAAGGTGAAGTATTTTAACAGCTTTCATTGATAAATCTGCATATTCTTCTCTTACAGTGCACCAGAATTCTGGCAAAGCTATTATTTCAAATATGTGCAATAGTGAGCAATCTGAAATCATTTCAATGAATACGTCATACTCCTTATAACTGTGAATTCTTCTGTTCTTTTCTGAAATATGAATTGGTTTCGAATTCATGTATTATTTATTTATTTAATTTTATCCTGCTCATCTGGAAAATAATATTTAACTGAATATCTGCCAAATGTTGACCAATTTCACCACACAACATAAAATAGTCACTTTCTTCAGTGTCCCCATTAATTTCATCGAAAAATTCTTTAAGTATTGGGAAGCTACACCAAACCAATTTTTTTTTAAAAAGCTTGAATAGTAGAATCTTGTTTAGTTTTGAGAAAATATCGGCAAGGTATTCAAGTCGAAACCACCACAGTTTATCTATTGTCTTTTTTGTAAATCCATTCGGTTTACCATGAAAATATTGCCCAATTCTGAACGGAGCTCGAATAGTCGAACAATAACTTTCCCTGGTGACAACCATTCAAAGCTTTATGAATACTGCCCTATATGTCCTCAAAGAATCTTAAAAAGCCGTCTTTGCAATGGTCTCGATTTTATGAACTTTATGATCTTTACAGACTCATCAAGGACATTTTTCAAAGACATTGGCAATTTTTTTTTACTGCAAGTGCTTGGCGGTGACGAATGCAATGGCTACTGGTGCAGTTTCGTGCTAAATTCTTCTTTTTAGCAACAGCGTCAGCGCAATTTCCCTACCATTGTCTTTACACGAACAGATATCAACACAATTTTTGCAATCTAAACCATTAGTCTTAAAAAATCATTCACGATATTAAATATTTCGACACAAATTTTGTATGCACACAAAAGCAGATTTATATGCTGATTTCGGACAAAAACAAGCAAGATTGCAAGTCCAGCTACATCTGTGCTTTTGTCCATTTAAAACTACAATTTTTCAGGCGTAATATCAATTGAGATTTCACGTTGGCTGCTAAATCTTTAATTCAACGAGCTACCGCGTCATTCGATAGCGGCACATCAGTGTTTTCTTATGTCGTCTTTTCATCGAATATACATTTAGCTATATCGACTGAATAGGGTTTATTCAATGTCTCAGCTATTGCATGAGCTTCTCCGGGCAGTGCAGTACGATAACTAACGATATAGGATGCTTCAGTGCCCTTCTCATTTCTACTTTTGAAATTTGAGGCAATTTCCCCAGGACTTCGCGGAGCTGACTTAGAGAAACGCTGGAGTATACAATCGATTTTTGCGTAGAAAATGTCAGTAATTTGTAGAGTATGGCTGCGGGCCAATAGTCGGGTAAAAGTCAATTTTAAGTAAATTTTTCGGTAAATTCTTTTATTTTTCAAAAACTCTATGGCAAACTGATCGAGAAGTCTGTTCTAAATCCGATTTTTACCATAGTAAACGATTTACCCGACTTTTGGCCCGCAGCCTATGTAGACAATTTGTAGAAAATGTAAAATCTTGTTTTATGTACAGTCAGGCACAAAAGTCTACATACACCACTAAAATTTGCAAAATCGAGATAAATGAAACGAACTAAATATTGTAATATTAACACTTAATGGCCGCATGTTTGCGCAGTTTAACGTCGCCAGGACCGGCAATATTTTTAAAGAATTAATTTAAATACTCAATTCCTTTAGACGTATCACTTCATGCGACGTGACTATGAAACTTTCCTGGTTACTAGATTTTAAAATCAAAATTTAGTAAATAATTTTGTGCAAAACTCTCAATGAAATTTTTTTAAATCTTAGTTGGCTGCATTAGTTTGAATTTTTTTTATTAGGTTGGAGGAAAAGTTCGTACAAAAAAAATTCTACAATTTTTTTTATTAATTAATTTTAATTTAATTTAAACTTTAATGTACAATATAATCACCATCAGTACGTATTACAGTGCTCCACTTGTTAGGGTGGTCGTTGATACCTTTAGCCCAATAGCTTGGAGAGTATTAAAAAAAGTGGTCAGTTCTAATTTTAAACTATCGAAATCTTAAAATATTGTTTTACTTGTATAAAACTTTAAATCCTTAAACACGTGGTAGTCTGAAGGTGCTACGTCTGGAGAACAAGGAGGGTGTGGTACGATTTCCCAACCAAGTTCCTGTAGTTTTTTTGATTTATCTTGGCAACGTGTGGTCGAGCATTGTCCTGAAGGAGATGAACTGTGGCTCGTCTACACCTCTTTTCTTTAACAGATTCAGCTAATTTTTGTAGTTGATCTATGTAATTAGAAACATCAATGGTCCTTCTTTGCGGTAGTAACTCCATTAATAGCAGTCCTTTGGAATCCCAGAAGATCGACAGTAAAATTTCCGATGGATATGAGGATCTCTTTTAGGCTGAATTGGCGGCTCTTCTCCGTGAGGCAGTCAAACTGTACGGCATTTATCGTTATCGTATAAAACCCATGATTCATCTCCAGTTACCAAATCTTCCAAAAACTTTTTTCTCTTAGGCCCTAGAAAAGCGATTGGCAAATAGACAAGTGGCTCATGCGATTAGCCTCGGTCAATCGGTGAGGTACCCATTGGCTTTTTATTTTCCGATATTCTAATTGATTAAGATGATCGGCAACGGTAGTAAAATTCCAACCAAGAATCTGCATTATTTGTACTGGAAGGTCGTCCAGTACGAAGCTCGTCATCAAATGTAATATCTCCAGACTTAAATCGAGCAAACCATTTGTGCACTGTGGAAGCGTGAACACTCGACTCCCGAAATGTGCTGTTGATATTTGTTGCGGCTGTACTCGCGTTGGAGCCGCGCAGCCATTCGTAATAAAAAATTACTCGCAAATCACGTTCCGACAATTTCTCCATAACTGCCCTAAAATACGCGCGGCTCAATATAGGGCTGGTATGAAAGGGCTAAGAACGTTCTAGAATATTCCTGTATATTTTCGATTTTCAAAAAAATTCTAGAAAAATAAATTTAGTTCAAATTTTTTTTCGACGAACTTTTCCTACAACCTAATATTTATTTGTCACGTCAAAATTTCAAGTGAAAGAAATTGTTGTTTGAAGTAATAGTAGTCGCAAGGAAATATTTATAAAGCAGCATACTAAGATTTAAAAAACAGCCAGAACGACTTTATTGAACAATTATTTTGTAAGTTTCGATTTAATGATCTAGTAACCATGAAGTTGAGTAGTCAGATCACTTGAAGTGATGCGCCTAGGGGAATAGGGGTGTAAAAAAACGTTATATAATTATAAATACAAATACAATTTTTTTTTTGTTTGCAATCATAATTGCACAAAAAAAAATAATAAAAGAAACTTGTATTAGTTTTTATTTCTTAAAACAGTCGATGATATAGCATCACGCACATGTTGTGTGAGCAGCCACTAACAGTTGTTCATGCTATCACACACATGCTGTGTGAGCGGTCTTTAAAGTGTTAATTAAATAATAAATTAAAAAAAAGAAAATTATTATTGGAAAAAAACAAATAATAATTTTCAAAAAATTCTTAAAATTTAATCTCAAAAGTCTACATCATATTACCTTCTATAAATACCAATTTTCCGACACTACCTGCAGGCATAGATCTCAAACCATTACATTGCCACCGCCGTGTTTAACGGTAGGAAGCAAATTTTTTGGAGCTATATCTTGGTTAATTTGTGCTATTCCGAATCTCAACCGCTATTTTTGGAGCACTAATCCTCGGATTGGATGCTACTTCTTTAATTATGCTTCGAACATTCCGTATGTTTTAAGGACGCCCTGATCGCTGTTTATTTTGAATGCTTTCTCTTTTTTTTACTTCCTCTTAATACTTCCCGTTCTTCTTTTTAAATAATTCACTGTCTTTTCTTACGTATATCAAGCCAGTTTTGCGAGGAGCCGATCAACGCGTTCATAAGTGTATGCAGTGGAATACGATTTCGTATAATTCCAGTTCCATTGCGTATAAGATCTACTTTTTTACATAGATGTCACTACCTCTGTCGCTTTTCGAATTTTTCTCAAACTTCTTCTACTAACAATGCTAACTTGATTTTTATCTGCACGATTTTACAAGGCAATGACGTATATTGATATTTTTTAATATACGGTAGCACCTCCAAAAATTCATCATGGCCAGATTAATGTCAACAATCATTGTTATAGATCACTAATGATCTTCAAAAATTTTCTAAGGTAAAAGTACTGTTAATTTTATTAGCACTATTGTGTTAATTGATAATTGGTAGTCCTTATTGTGTCGAGATGTCGCATTGAATAAGAAAAACACAAATTTTGGGAAGGGCGTCGATTGTCAACCGTTAAAATCCGGTCACTAAAGTAAAATCACTATAGCCAGTTAATTTGTATCGATGTGTGTTTTCGGAGGTCGTTGTTGTTTGATTTTTTTGGTTATAGTTTTGCCGTTTAATATATTTTGACGTTTTAATATATTTTGACAAATCAATAAAAAACACATAAAATCGATTTCTTGCACGTCACTCCTTGTCTAGAATGCGCCTCATAGTACAGATATCATCTTCTGTGAACAGATTAGCGATCTTTCATCTAGCCGGTTAAGAAGTAGTTTTGGATATATTTTGTTACAAAATGTTATTTCTTTGTTAATCGGTAACGCTTTTTAGATATTTTAGCTTTGGAATTTGCAGTTGTTTAGTTCAAGCCACTCAGGTGAGGGTTCATTGCTCTACTAAACTTTTGCTGAATTGCTGAATGTAAACCTTGAATTAAATATAGGTGGTGCATATTTAAAGAATCCGATTGTAATATCTCCCTTCGCTAGGTGAACGTCTTAATGGGCAGTAATCATATTCATTGATAAGAGCAGACCAGATTCCTTCAGATTGCCTTAGTTTACGAAGCGACGAAGAAATGGGAATCTAGGTTCCTGTAGTTATATTTTTCTCTCTCTCTTATGATGAGTCTTGAAAGTGACGATTTTAGTAATGTTTGGCGCTTTGGAATGCAGCATGTGCCCTACGCCACTTAGGTATCAAAGAAGTTTTTGTTTTTAAAACTTTTTGACTATTATCTTAAAGCTGTCGATTGTTATTTTCCAATGATCATTAGTTCTATTAGTCCGAGGTTTACAGATTTAAAGTTGTATGATGCAGTGGTTAATTTGGTTGTTCGAATGTGTTTTTGTCTACTAACTGGTAATGCTGTGATCTTCCAACGTGGAGTGCAAGATTTTCAGGCATTCAGGATAGGATGAGTCTACCTTAATGGCATTTATATAAACCAAATAATCAACCTGTAATCGATTATGTCCATCAGTTGATGTTTTAATGGGCTTGTGGCTTCTTTTACCGATCTGAATAAAAAGATTGATCGATAGAGCATCTGTGGGATTATGTTGAGAAAAAGTTATATAACCACATAATAATCTCAAAAAAAAAAAAACTTGGAGCAAGCTATCATAAAGGAATGGGATAAGGTTCCAGAACAGTTTACCCAAAAATTGGTGTTATTGATGACAAATAGACTGCAGTACGTCCTAGGTGTAAAAGGTAGATACGACCAGTCATAGAATATGGTTTCGAGTCTTGGACGCTCACACCTCACGACATATCACAGCCTACTTTCACTGAAAGCAAATTGATTCGAACGTTGCTCGGTCCAATAAGAGATGGAAAGTTTTATAGATTGCGAAAGAATCATGAGATTAGAAATGCATGTTCTGGAATCGATACCAATAAAAAACTCGTGGAAAACTATCTACTTGTGAAGTGGACGCCATAGAAAAGAATCTGCACATAGTCGGTCATTGTGTCTAGTGTCCCCTTGTTGCATACCGACTTATCTAGAGAAATATTATTGAGGGTACCAAATCACTGAACCTGGCACTAAAATTAAAACTCTCAATTTTTAAATGCGTAACTTAAGCGCATTACTTCATCGTACTAATTTTTTGTCCAAAGAGTGCTACACAAAATTATGATTTGAAAAATTTTGATTTTAAAAATAGTTATTGTGTATTGTTAAAGTAATCTTTTTGAAAGCAACTAAAATTTTTAAAACAAGAATTCTGGAAACATTTTCATCCAATGTACCCAATCCCATCATAATTGGTTAGGAAATGATCGAGTTTCACCCCAAGAAGTCATATTCCAGAACTGCTGCCGTATTGTCTACGCTATCAGCAACATTCTATGATTTCTTTGTTAATGGAATTATTTCAAGTTTGAGAGCTCTCACTCTTACCTTTGGTTCTCACTAAAACTTTATTGCAAATATTTGCAAAGGGAATTTTTTTTGCCGTTTGTATCTGAGCTCTGATTTCATTCGTATTAGAGAATAATGATTGTGACGTTTTCACAAATTAATTTTCAATCAAAAACACAATTATGTATACATATTTACAAACACAACACAGGTTCGAAATGCTTAGAATGTTCTTGAAAACACACGAACCCACATAACATCGGCGAGAAATGCAGAATGAGTAGCTCCAAAATCGTACATTTTCAAGTTACAGTCAAAACGTCCTCACTCTCATCTCTGCAGGTAAATAATTTATTCGTTTGATAGAAATTTTCTTAAAACTTTGTGTGTTTTAAAAAAATTCATATTCAAAGTAGGGCATCGGCAATCGTTTCTGCTTGGATGTTTGCAATTGGAATTGCTGCAGACCATCGTGTATACTAACTTTACATTTCTGTTTTGAAACAAATGGACGTTGATTGCCATTCGAGATGTCACAAATGTATTTGTCCGATCCAAATATTAGTAATTTTTGAAAATTTAAATTTGGATTTGATTCGATCAATGCGGTAAGTTCTTTATCTAATTGGTGTAATCAATTGTGGTTCCAATATCCACTTGTTGAATCCGTGACAGTGTGTCGGCAACAACATTAGATCTTCCCGAGATAGGTCGAATAGCGGAAGTAAATTGTGCAATTAAATCCAAATGACGTCGTTGTCTAGGTGAGGCTTTGTCTACATTTTGATGCAATGCAAATGTTAGAGGTTTATGATCCGAAAATAAAATGAACTCTCTACCCTCAGTAAAATTTTTTAAAGTGTTTGATTGCTGCAATTCTCTGTCGTATGTGCTGTCGCGTATTTCAGCGGCTTGTAACTTACGTGAGAAGAAAAATAAAGATTTCCAATCTTTTTCTGTAAGTTGCTGTAATACTGCTCCTACAGCTAAATCAGACGCCTCAACAAATATTGCGATCCTTGCATTTTGAACCGGATATGCAATTAGTTTAGATGTCACATCAGTCCAGGGAATTTCTGATTTGTCCTTTTTTCTCGAGTGATGCTACGTTGATAAGCTCTCTCTCTAGCATTTACATCCCATGAAGGGATTTTGCCGCCCGCACTATGGTCCTCCATCCTTCTCGGTCCATCGCTCTCGTCCTCCAATTTCGACATCCTAATACGAGTAGGTCGCTTGTTCGACGTCGTCACGCCAGCGCAGTCGGGGTCTTCCTCTACGACGTACTCCGGCTGGTTGTTGATGGAACACTTTGTAAACCATTCGTTGTTGTGGAGATCTTGCAACGTGGCCGAGCCATCTCACTCGATTAGATTTGATGAAGCCGATAATATCGCTACCTCCGAGAAGTTGCTTTATTTCGTGGTTCATGCGAATCCGATATTCATTGTTCGCAACTTTAATAGGACCAAAAATTGAACGGATGACCTTCCTTTCGAAGGTAGATAAAAATCTACAGTCGTTAGAGGTCATGGTCCAGCTCTCGCTTCCGAAAGTCAGCACAGGTCTTATCAGTGCTTTATAAAGTGCGAGCTTGCACGACTGCGATAGGTGTTTAGATCGCAATAATTTAGATTGCGCGTAGAAAACTCGTTGTCCGGCAGCGATTCGGGCTTTTATTTCTGCCTGCATGTCGTTTGATGATGTTATAAGTGACCCGAGGTATTTAAAATTTTCGACGCTATCAAAATTATGGTCGCCAATTTCGAGATTTGCCATAGAGATGTTCCTGGGTGTTGTTAAAAATTTCGTTTTGGTACTGTTCACCTCCAAACCAAGTCTTCTTGCGCAGCGATTGAGCGGTATGAAACTGTCCTTGATGTCGCTAGGTCTTCGGCCAAGAAGCACGATATCATCTGCATATCCAAGAATTTGGCCTGATTTATTGAATATACAGCGCGAAGTTTCGATGTTGCTTTTCCTCACTACGTACTCAAGCGTCAGATTGAACAGCAAAGGCGCGAGTGCATCGCCCTGTCGAACACCAGATGTTATTTCAAAGGGGTCTGACACAGATCCTTCAATTACAATTCTACATGCTGATCCAGACGTTGTTAATTTACACAGAGAAACAAGTTTCTCTGGAATACCTAGGCATATGAGCGCGGCCCAAAGGTTGTCGCGGTTTATACTGTCATATGCCTGCCGGAAGTCTATATTTAATTGATGTATGGTTGTGTTGTACTCCCAACATTTTTCCAAGATCATCCTCATGGTGAAACACTGGTCAGTGGTCGATCGGTTGGGACGAAAACCACACTGATAGTCGCCAATGATGTTTTCGGCGAAAGGGATGAGTCTGGCAAGTACAACATTAGCCAACACTTTGTAAGCAGTGTTCAATAGAGCTATGCCACGAAAGTTTTCACATTTAAGACGGTCGCCTTTTTTATGCAACGGACATATGAGTGCGGTCTTCCAATTCTCCGGCAACTCTTCTTGGTCCCAAATACAAACGACGAGATCGTATAAACTTGTTGCAAGAGTAGCGCCTCCGAGTTTGATTATTTCTGCGGGGATTCCATCGAGACCGGGTGCCTTGCCGTTTTTCAATCGACTAATAGCTGCGTCTACTTCCTCTGCTGTGGGATATTCGACGAAGACCTCATCACCTGGAGGAGCTATTGCTCTAATGGGGGTCACTTCGTCATTCCGGTTTAGCAGACTTTGAAAGTAGGTTTTCCATACTGAGAGAACATCAGCCTCGTTTGTTCTCAATTCTCCATTCCCGTCCTTTATGGCTGTACTTCTTGGGTGGAAGTCTTTAGTGAGATTCCTGGCATTAGCAAAACAGCCCCTTGAATTTCCTACTTCCGCTTGGAAGCTGATGTTTTCGATGCATGACCTCATATGATCGCGTTTCTTTTGTCGAAGGAATTTAATCGTGGCTTTCCTTGCGCGTAGATATTCTGCCTGAGTGCTTTGATAAGCCCTGATTGGAAAATAATTCGTTTAATCTTTGGAGAACAATATGTACGTGTTTTAAGTGTTCTACCATCGTCGATATATAGGAATATGAACCTTACATCCCTGAACAGTGAATTAATCAATCTTTGAAAAGTTTGTGCAGCGTTTCGTAAACTAAATGTCATACGCGGAAACTCAAACAATCCAAAGAGTGTAATTATTGCTATTTTCTCGATATCTTGTGGTTCCTCCGGGACTTGATGATAAGCTCTAACTAAATCGATTTTAGAAAATATGGTACATGATTCGAGCTGATGAGTAAACTCCGTAACAAATGGTACTGGATACCGATCTGGTTTTGTCAATGTATTTAATGCTCTGTAATCGCCGCATAATCGCCAACTACCATCTTTTTGGGGTAAATCAAGAGTTAAGTTTCTTTGACCAAACGTATCGATGATTGATGAGTTTGGTGCAAATCATTTAAATTCTACTGGTTTAATTACTTGTGAACTTGTTGGAGGAATTATTGAAACTTCGGGACCCGTGTCGACTATAAGAATTGTAACGATTGATTGTTAGAATTTAGACTCCCGACACCCATCGTAAAAAACGTTGAGTGCTTAATGGTTTTTTTAATGGTTTTCCGGTTTTTTTTTTAAAATGATACCAGCACTTTGGAAATTGGTTGACCTGTTCCTTGGATCGCGATAAACTGCGATGTCGTTTGTTACTCTTTGACCGTGGAGATGGGTTGAACCGCCACAGTATACCCGAATGCGCGTGAAATACTTCCTAACTCTATCTTAAGTAAAAAAAAAAAAAAAAATAGGAATGATTTAGGAAAAATTTCATGCTCAATAATTCCTAAAAAAATCCTAAGTAAAAATTGTGTATTTGTATTAGTGATTATACAATAAAATAGAAAACATTTAGTCGAAACTAAATTTAAAATGATCGATCAAAAATCAAATAACATAATTTAAATAATATTTTAAAATTAATAATATTACATAAATTTAATATACGTTATCAAATGAAACTTACACTTAAGATAAGGCTAAATTTTTTTTCTAATTCATTGAAATGCTAGTCCAGATTTTGTGACGTGATCATCGATCTCACTATGTTTTTATGTTAGATCTATCAAATGTCCATATCCATGATTTCAGAATTTTGTCGTTGTTGTGAGATGGCCAAACATGGCCCAGAAGCATATCATTACTGTTTAAAGAGTTTTGTGGCTTGATCACTTACATATTGTGCCTTGTGATTATTGTGTTCAGCATTTTGTTGGATCATTTCTGGCCAAAGTTGAGAAGTGGGAATTTTATATGAATTTAAAATTTCTAATTCACTCTAATTTTCTTGATTTAGTGACGATTTCTGTAAAAATCGTATTTGGCCTGCGAAATTTAAAGTCTATCACGTTGTCAAAGTTGGATTAGTTTGCTCCGAGATTGTCTCTAACGATGCTACTTTGGGTTAATAATAATTTTATTTTGTTGCTGTTGAGTTCGAAGCTATTTTAAGGCAACCAGTCGCACTTTAAATACATTTATATATAGCGACTAGCGAGCCGCTTATTACAAAACAGATAATCGCTTCAAGTGCCGCTAATCTGAAGAATAGCGGCTGACGTGGTTTTATGGTGCCAGTACTCCCCGTGTCATGTAGGATCCTTCACTGTACAGATAATTTCTTTGCTTCGCTTCAATTACATCGCCCGATTAATTAAGAGTTACCCAATTAGAACTGCGAGAAAGTACAATTCCAGGACTTTGCTCCCAAAAAGGTGGTTTAGTTGATTACATTAGTTTATTAGCTCTGGAAGTTTGATGATCCTTTGCTGATTATTAAGCCGCTCTGCCACGTCAAGGCTGTAATCTTAGACGGTTGTTTTTTTTTTCAATTTTCCTTTTTTTTTAATCCATTTAATATAAGTTTTTGCATTGTTACTCACAAAACTTGCACAATTTTTCAATTTGTGAGATAATTCGTGCTTCGTTGCATTTCTCGTGAATTTTCTCTTAAGCACTGTAAACATTCAATAACATTTTCTTCGCTTTCGCTTATTTCAAAACATATTAAACAATGATGTTTAACGGAGTCGGAATTGTTCGAAATTATTTTTTTTAGGTGTTCACGATATTCAGCAATGGCTTTAGCATATTCTTCGTATCTTTCCGACTGAATATTTGATCGACATTTATTATTTGATGTTATATCGATTGCATATAACACTAATGGTGCACAGTTGTAACCATCTCTTTCCGCGGGAAGGGTGTATGCAGCTTCTGACTTGAAATATTCTATCGGTTGATTCCAGGCAGATTGTAAATGATCTATAAACCTCTGAGTTTTTTTTATTAAAGGAATCAGTTTTCGTTCCGGTGCCAATGGATCATAGAAAGTAACAATTTTTTTATTTAAAGTCTATGATAAGTAAAATAAAATGGTTATTATCGATTTCGTTGCATTGGGCTACTAAAGGTTTATTGGCAGTTAATACTTTATAAGGTTGATACGGGTCGAGACAAATATCATTAGTATTTTTAATTAAAAGACTTGCAGCCACATAAACTAAATCTGTCGTCAAAAAGTTTGTTCCGTTTAAGGACGAATAACAAATATTTGTTAAAGTTGTTTCCCAAATACCAGTAAAATTAAACTTAAAAATTTTTAGGCAGTATTTATATTTTGAAATATTATTGTAATATTCATTATCAATAAAAGACAATGATTTTGATGTTATATACTTAGGAGAGCAATCTTTCCTGAGTATTTGATCTCATTGCGTGTTTTTTTTGCCAAGATTCCTGCACATTTTGATCGAATGGATTAAGTTCATCTTGTCGTACTTTTTTAATAGTCGATCCGAAGGCAATGAAACGGAACTGGAACTTGGCAGGTTGGTCTGCTTTTTTCGCTTTCTCGAAATCAAATGTGGGGCTAACTTAATTGAGTTATAAATTAACTCGGTTTTTTCCGCTAAAGAGTCAATGAGTCTCCGTAATTTTTGGTGGGGCTCCTTTATTAAATTGTGTTTAATTATGTTGAACCAATTTTCGATATTTGCATTGGAAACTCTATGTTCTTCATCAAAATATTTATGAAATATCGTACTCCATAAAGGAAGATATGTGAAATATCTTTTAGTACAGAAGTCAACAAATTCTTTACAGTAGTAATCATTAAGAAGATCGTCTGGGTTTTCCGAAATTGCATTATCATTTAAAATTGATTTTAAAATATCATTATATCTGTTATAATAATAAGAGTCATGGATATGTGCATTTGATAGATCTACTATAAAAACATAGTGAGATTGATGATCACCTCGCAAAATCTGGACTAGTATTCCGATGAAGTCGTAAAATCTCTTTAAACAGTAATGTGATGCTTCTGGACCAAGTTTGGCCATTCCACAACAATGACGAAATTCTGAAAATCGTCATGGATATGGACATTTGATAGATCTACTATAAAAACATAGTGAGAGCGATTAGTATTCTAATGAGTTCGATAAAAAATTTTAGCCTTATTTTAATTTTAAGTTTATCACGTATATTAAATTTATGTTATATAATTAATTTTAAAATATAATTTAAATTATGTTATTTGATTTTTGATCGATTTTACATATTAACAAATACTTTAATCTTTTCACATTTTAAATTTAGTTTCGCCTAAATGTTTTCTTTTTTATTGTATAACTAATACAAATACACAATTTTTACTTAGGATTTTTTTAGGAAATATTTCGCTCCGGTATACCCGACTACTTTTGATTGCAAAACACGATGTAATTTTTTTAGATGTGTGCGAACATTGGTATATACCGATTCGATTTCTTTTTCAATGTATGCTATCCATGTGAAACAATCCAAAATGCGAATAATTGCAAAACCATTTAGGTCTGAACCTACAGTTACTCGACATTTAATAAATCTGTAGCTGTTTTAGGACTATTTCGCAAAAATCGAAAAACAATAGACACTTTTGTTGAAAAGTAGAATACAGTAGAACACAGTTACGTTTTTATATCAAACCCAGAGCTGTGAACCAGTTAATCTACCCCACTCGATTGGCTAGCAAACAAGCAATTAGCTAGCCAAAATCCTGGCTACTCAATCAATTTTACTAAGAAAATTTGAATTTCAAATTATATTTTTTATAAAATGTTTGTTTATTTTTGCGATTACACAGTAACACAACATAAAAATTTGCTGTCCATTTTATGAAGCCACAAAATGTACTGTGCAATCGCATAAAAACAAAAATTTGAAAATCAAATTTTCTTGGTAAAATTGATTGAGTAGCCAGGGACCTAACTATTGAATTCGACGTTGTAACCGCATGGCTTGGTTTCCGTTGCGTACGGTAGTTGCACACCGTTTTGATAGATAGCTCGTAGTCGGCTTGGGGGGGTCCCGTTACCACCGTACCAGCAGCCATGTTACAAAGTGGTTCATTTGGTGTGCATATAGCATATAGAGATGGTTCACACTACACAACACTGATCTTCATAATCCTCCACTAGAAAACTTTCAGTTAGCACATGATTTATCGTACGGTATATTTCACGAAGAGAAGAGTTATCATCGGGTTGGACGAATATTTATATACGAAAGGCGCGCATATCCTCGTTCACACATATGTATACTAAAATCACCGAAACAAAATCGACCCAAAAGAAAATATTTACACACGAGTAGCTATATGATTCGCGTAACAATAAAGAAAATTTAATAAATATGGTAGAAAACTATTCTAAGCTGAAAGAATATCAGTAATTAAGTTTAAATAATATAATTGGCATGCAATACGTTACTAATCGAACTCCTACGATGATGATAACCTTGTATACGGGCTGGTAGGATGGTATGATGAAGGTATGACCAGCGATGGTCGACGATGCTGTTGTTGCGGTGTTGAAATTTTCCGGTTCGATTGGTTGCCCCTAACGATATACAGTTTTCGCTCGTCAAAATTTGTTGGTCGCTCTGCACGGGCGACAAGGTTAACTGCGCTGGTTGCTATGACGTATCTAATCCAATGTACCATGTGACTTGGGGGTATACTAACGAAGATGTATCCGCAAATTTATATAGTGAGCGCTTTATTGAGGCTCGTGCTTAATTGTTTGTGTTAACCTTTCACAAACGTATTAATGATATCGAAATATCCCGTTGTTAGGTCACTCGAATAGGTTTGGTTTCTTTCTTCGTTTTTATTTTTTTTTATTAACAAACGTTTTTTGTCCAATAGTTACTCCTACACCATTTCGCTTGTCGCGCTTTCTCAAAACAATGGAGACAACACTGGTGGTCAGCTTGTTCGCTACCAATAATATGATACACAAATCGTATACTGCACAATTTTTATTATGGTTTTTGGTTAGGCGCTAGGTGGAAGTAATTTATTCTTTTTTTTGTTTATTTTTATTTAATTTTGGTAACAATTTTATAGCCCGAAAATTAGCACATACACATCAACAATTTAATGGTAGTATATAACTTTAGATTCATTGCAAGAATGTATAACATAATTCGATGGAATAATTTATTGTTTATCACACAAAAGTACAATTTCTAATTTTTTTACACAATTAGAGCACATATTTACAACTTTTTTACAATGGTTACTTTTAACAATTTTATAAGAATTACAGTCTTAATTTATTTTCATATTTTAACAATAACTATATTTTTATTTTTATAGATTCTTTTGGGTAAATAGCACCTTACTGTCTCCAATCCCGAACTTCAATCCCATCCAACTCGTTGATTTCTCTTCTTGTTACCTCGGTTGTCATTTTTTTGCGCGCTTTTTCCACCGCTTGCCGTATAAATACCAACACTAGTCTAGCAACTAAAGTACACGAAGATCTACATATACATATAATAAAGGTACTTATTTATAGCACATAATTATTGACAAGAGTAATAATTATTGGTGGTATGACTCGAGAAAAGCCTATTGCGAAAAATGGAAATGTTAAAGCTGTAAATAATTTAATGGTCAAAAATATTTAAATGAAAAGTTTCAATGGTTAAAACGTGTGCGATCGTTACAACGTTCACTTCTAAACGTTATCATTTTCCTATAATAGCAGACAAAAGAAGAAAAAAGACAAATGCATGAAATTTTTAATATTCTTTTCTCTTTTGTTTCCACGCTTGCTATAGGAAAACGATAGCCGTCGAAATTACAATGAACAACAAAGTTAAAAAAATTTACATAAACAAGTTTTTATTCGTGGTTCCTGGGAACCAAAAATTAACTGAATAGGCCATGAAGATATGATCCCAATGTGCCAATGTCAAGTAGCGGCTTGCATTTTGTTTTTTGGGATGATTTAAAAAATCCTGGGATGGGATATAATTAGCATTGCCTAATGAACCATTTTTATTTTTCAGGGATGAAATACTGCGGATAACGGTACACACTAGAATTTTGTTGTCTTGTGCCATACGATCGCTAGGTGTCTGAAATCAGGTCGTTCCGTTAGAAGGATGTATGAATAAGCCCAGCGTTATCCGGGACAATTTTGCCACTCGAAAGCCAGACTGCAAGTACTTAGCGTAATTATTATTGATTTCGTATATTAGAGGTATTGTTACCTTTAAGTACGTTAAGGCCGCCAATTTAAACCCCAATTAAAAAACTTCCCAAACAATAAGTTTTGAAACGGAATTGGATTCCAAAGTATTACCTTGCCTATTTATAGCTTTATGCATATCATTATAAATAGCAGCAGTGTGTACGGTTAGTTTGATCAAAACTATTTAATACAACAAAAGAAAACAAAATAATAACTAAATCCGTATAGACAGAGTCAGTATCTCGTATAATACGTCAATTACACACAGTACAGCGTATAATAGTCGTACACTCGCACTTAAGTGAGACACAAGAAAACATTTTTAACTTTTTTTTTGTGTTGTATTTAGGTTTATTACGATTTAGAAAACTGTTTAAGATATCACAATTTGACAATGAAACCGAAGGTTATATATCAAGTAAGCAGGCATTCAGGCAAGCAAAAAAAGACGCTGAATAAACGGAGAAACGAAAATATTTTTTTAAGATTTAAAGTGATTTTAACGTTTAATCAAAAGTCGCGTAATACGACGAATAAATTTTACTATATATACAATAAGAAAAATTAAATTGAGATTTGAACAGTGAGACTCCGTCTTGTAGAGAGTTAGTTATCTTATATTATACGTGTGTGTGTGTGGCTTGGATAAACAAAACAAAAATGATTTATTATGGTAAATACATTTTTTTTGTACACCGTACACGATTTAAGGAGGGTGCTGTCGCTTTCGTCATTTAAATGCGCGAAAAACAAGTGGAATATAGGTGTGAACTTTCTTTTACTTGTGCGCGATTTTGGTGTCTTATCAATAGATTTTATTTTTATATTTCATATGACAATGAAATTTAGTTATTTTTAGTTTACGTCGTTGATTTATAATATTTACACGTTGCTGGATGATTTATCATATTTATCGTGTAATGTACTTTATTTATATATTTAATACTCGTATGCACACACACACCTAATTTCTTGGGAAAAAATGAATGGAACATGGTATTGAGACGATATGTGATTTTGTTGTTTAATTAAAATAAATTTTATTGCAAGTAATCGTTACGGCAAGTGCATTGTTTTTGTACTTAGCTTGTTTATTCTTTGCGCTTGTTGACTTTTAAATGAATCTCTGTTTGCAAACATATACGTACAGTACACATTTTTTGTTTCTATATGCGGAGTGAACTCATTTTTTTGCGGGGATTTTTCGAGTTTAGATTTATTTTTATCATTTTTCTCGGTAGTTTAAGTAAATTTTGTTATTTATGCACAGCTCAATTATTATTGGTGCTCTTTACGATAAAATATTTGGAATTTTTATTTATTTATTTTTATGTTGAAATTTCTTGTTTGTACTGTTTGTTTTCACGTATCGGAAGTAGGAAATATTAAAGGATTTTTGTCTCATCTTAATATGATAATTATAAACGGAAATTTTTTATGAAACTCTGCTCGAACGTCATACTAATCTTATCATTTAGTATTGTCCAATTCCTCGTTTTCCTTCCTGTTGGACGTTGGAAAGTTTGGAGCGATTGGAATATTTCGACCAAAAAATATAGAAATATTCCCTTAGGTATTATCTTGTTGTAGTTTTTGTATAGAAAACTGTCCAACTTCCTCCGATT
The DNA here is from genome assembly GCA_947310385.1 of Nephrotoma appendiculata. Taxonomy (NCBI): domain Eukaryota; kingdom Metazoa; phylum Arthropoda; class Insecta; order Diptera; family Tipulidae; genus Nephrotoma; species Nephrotoma appendiculata. The sequence goes on along the minus strand of OX371225.1, from coordinate 239,501,746 downwards.
GGTCGGAATATAGTAGTTCTCATGTATGTGGTTAGCCTAGAATATCATACTGTGGCATATTGTGCCGTCCTGATGGAACCACATGTCGTCGGCATCCATATCATCCAGTTTAGGGCCCAATACCTTGCTTATCATCGATCTGTAGCGCTCGCCGTTGAAGGATATGACAATGCCAGTTTCATTTTAAAAACAAGGACCGATGATTCCACCAGAACCAAAATCCGCACCAACCAATAACTTTCTCGTGATGCATCTGGTATGTCTCTTGTGGATTGGTATCGCAATTCCAATAATTTTGATTGTTCACATATCCATTCATCCAAAAATGAGTCTTGTCGCTAAAAATGATTTTTTGCGAAATTTTGGTCCAACCGCTCCAGAACCCAATCAACAAACAAACGGCTATAAACAAAGCCGATCCTTTACCTTAAGTTCCTGTGTCAGTTGGATTTTATCAGTTGGATAGTTGAAGTCGAAGAAAGGCCAAGTTCTTGGGCATGTTGGCAGATTAGTTACCGAACCGATCGAATTTGGCTACCAAACGTCGAATAGTCGACTCAGCAGGACAGTTGTGGCGAGAATCAACAAATTTGACAGATGTTGTTTGGTAACGATTTTATTGCATAGAGGCTGATGGATAAATATTATATAAGGAATGGCAAGGCGTGCTAGTGATTGCATCTGTAAAAATTTAAGTTGACTTTCGTAACTGGGAAGCCTTAGCGGGTCTGACCATGGTAAGTGATATAATGAGAAGGATAAAAATTGTTTCTTCACAATTGTATTACGTGGTGGATACTATATCTGAGTTGCATACTCAAGTTTTTGTCTTACATAAGTAGTGCGTATTTTTGAAAGACGATCGTCACAAAACTGCTTCGACCAGTGCTTAATATATTGCTTTTTAAACCTAGTTTCTCGCCGCAAATAATATCGTTTCTTGTGAGTTACTTACCATTAAATGTGTAAGCGTAGCCAGGAATAATATTTCCTTTATTGCCGAAAAAACGACATTATCTGACACTATACTGCATTCAGCGCGAGTCCGTTGTTTTTGCTCCACAAAGTGCATTCTAACGTGGAAGAAATGGCCTGCGATATTTTGCAGTTACCTGCAAAGACTGCTTTGGATACGAATTTTTGATAACTAATGGTACACCATTAGCAAAAACCATGAAGCTAAGATTACCCAAATGATAACTTGTGAAGAAAGCGGACCGCAAAAGTACTGGATATTCCCGGTTACTCAAATAAGAGTCAAACTATTGTAGAACAGCCAACCTGACAGCCATTCTCAACAGCGCTGATGTATCTAGAGACAAAAACAATGAAATCGGTAATGGTGCTTCTACTCCTTTGGAGCCATGCTGGTCTATAATTCGTGATATTAGACCGTAAACCCTTTGTGTGTATCGGAATTACGTAAGATATTGTCCAGAGCAGTAGAAAAGAACCACGTTGCAAAGACAAATTGAAAAGTGCACAGATGGGAATCGGAAGTTGCAAAATATTTGTATAACGGCACTATTTCAATTGACCGTACATCGGTACAGACAGACCGCGAAAAGTGCCCGTGATCCTCTCGCCTTATGTAGCGAAATGTTCGATTAACCAGCACAAGCCGAAGCCATTGCGTCTCCGAAAAATAACAAAAAACGAAACAAATTGAAATTCATACCACATCACCTTTATACACTTTATACTGTTTGATGCAAATCTGCTATCATTTGAACTAAAACTTGGTATTAAACTAGGCAAAGACAGATCGCGACACGAAACCAGGTCTTTGGAGTCCAGTCTCACTTTTCGTTTTTCCACTTTACATATAAAACTGGTTTTCATTTTTCTGGTTTTAAAAGTAAAGAGGGGGAAAAAAGAATGAGACCGGACTCAAAAGACATAGTGTGAATTACTGGAGTAAATGTTAAGCTATCCCTTTCATCGCTCTCCTCAATAAATTTTTAATTTTCATCATTGATTGTTCGCCGAGCGTAAAAAATATTCCAATTTTTGAAAAATAGCCAAAAATTTGAAAAATCTGTCGGCGCCAACCAACACACTAAAAAATGTTAAATGCCTTTTTATAATTGAAAATACAACAACAAGTAAATACAACAAAACACAATTCAATTCAAAATCTTTTAATCTTTTGCAGTTATATCTGTACCAAAAAGGTGAAATCGCTTAAGTGCATTTTTGTAGTTTCGAGATAATTGATTTTGAATTTTATAATTTGATTTTGAAAATTATGTTAAGGATTAAATTATTGGAAAGTTTACGCCATCATTCAAATTTAAATAAAAGTTGTGGTAGATCTCGTTAATTAATGGAAATTGGTCAATGAGATCCTTCTTTTTAGCCGGGTTTATTGCTAGTGGCCCGCACTTTGTTAAATGTGACATTTCAATAGTTGGTATACCACGTCGACGAATATTCAAGACTTTGAATGGTTCATCTTCCTTGAGAGTGTTTTTATATTGAATTTTGCCGAAATCGTTATTAAATCGCAACCAGTTTACATCGGTACATTTAAATTGTTCACCATCGTTGTTCGTTTTACGCCACATACATTTAGTTTTCAAAACTTTAGCGAAGTCAACCATATTATTTTGTTCCATTTCAATTACCTCAAAATTACGAGTTGAGCCAGCAGATCAAACGAATTGGTACCATTCGCGAGGATGGTGAATTTGTACATTTGATTTTTTCTTTTTTTCGATTATGGAATGATCACTTCACATTCCATATGTGTGTGCCCTGGTACGATAAATTTGTGGTCGATAATTTTTATATTGTCGCTATATTGTAGAAATGTTGTGAACATCGTTGCGATGTAAGAGTTTTTATTTTGACCGGCACAACAGTCACTATACAATATTATGTGTTCTATACCTGGTGACTCACTCATTAGATGTCGGAACAGGCAAGAAGCAATTTCGTTTTCACTTTTTTTTGCAATCCCTTCATGCCACATGTAGCACAAGGCTTCTGTTGTTACACAATTGTGAATAGTTAAATTGAACGAAGTAGTAGTGTTGGGATGTAAGTCGAAAGAGTAAGTTTTCATATTTGGATTCGATTTTGACAATTTTTTGTCATCCAGTCATCCTTGTCATGCGGACACGTTTTTCATTAAAAAGTTTAGCTAAGACAACAATTTTATGAGACATCTAACGTTACATGAACAAAATTTTACGAACTTTAAATTTTTTTATCGATCTTTATTTTCGACGATTTGCACATGCTGGATGCACATGTTGAAGAAAAACGTAAACAAGAAGCAAGATCAAGTTTGAATTTCTTCAATGGTTTCTGCTTTTCGTAAAATATTTTTTTTTTTTGGTTTTGTGTCCTTTTACGCGGGTTCACGTACGTGATCAAAAAAATTTGATCACAATATGAAGTTAGAAACAAAAACCATTGCTCTAAATATTAAGCTATTTTACTTGACGTTTCATTTGTCATTTTCAACCATTTTAATTTGTGTGTTGTGTGTGGCTGTGGTGACGACTGACAATTAAATAAAATAAAATAAATCATTCATTTCATTTTCATCAACATTCGTTCAAGGTTGAGTTTGCTAAATCACAAGTCGAATGAATGAGTGATAAATTGATGAAAAGTTTTGAAGGTGCCCGTAACAATCTGTTTCAATTTCGGCATTTGCAGTTGTGTCACAATTTGGCGGATTTAAGTAAAATTCCGAGCCCAAAGATCGTGTTAGCTTCTACTTCCGATATTGAATGTGGATAAGTACGTGATTTGTTTGTACATTGAGCTTCAAATTCTAACAACAGCATTATTCTAACGAATCGTACCTCGCCTGGGAATTTTGCTCGCGATTTAATAGAAAACGGTTTGAATGGGCGTATAATTATTATACGAATAATATGCGATAGTATAAATATAAAATAAAATATGTATTTCATTTTTCATAAAATAAAGACAAAAGTGGAAAAAAAATTGATTTAATTCAGTCTTGTCCGATCTAGTCAATCTAATTATTTATTACTCTACCCTTCACTCTTCTGCTTATTGTGGTAAGGGATTACAGTTGGCGCCGTGCATCGGAGTGATTATTTTATGGTGGCTAGTTAAATTCATTTGTACCAGCTGGTTGCCTATATCTACACCTTTCGAATCCTTCGTAGTACGTCCAAATCACTTAAATTATTGCTGTAATATTCATTCAAAAGTTAAATGGAGATAATTTAGTGATTTAAACAAACGATCTACTCACATGACTACAGCCGTCAAACGCATATTTAAAATTAAGTTTTCAAGCACATCTAATTTACGTTTATGATTATCCTGTTTTACTGTAATATTAGCGATGTGGCACAGAATCGCTTGAAATGGTAAGTGATCGCGGCTGTCCAATTTCCGAATTTTATTCAATGTAATAATTCCGCAATTACACAACATTTTAGTACACAAGATATTTTGAAAATACGTCGCACAAAATTACAAATTGTTTTCACAATTTTAATACATTTATTAATATTAAAATTAATTAATTATGTAATCGCACGACAAAATTTAAAACACCAAATGCCGACAATGAAAATGGCATGTGTTTTGTTTGTTTTTGATATTGACGTGAGTCATATAGAAATGTCAGAAAAATAGCAAAATTATTTATCCCTTTCCCACTTACCCACACAATTGTGTGGGTATGACCAAATTATAACGTTTTGTATGTGTTTTGAACCAACTTGCACGTTTGTACATTCCTTTCACACAATTGTGTTGATTGTACTTAAAATCAACCGAAATTTTTTATCAAAAAGCCATTACGTAGTTTTTTCACTTACACATTTGTGTGGTTTGGACTTAAATTTAGCGTATTTTTTTTTTTTTTTGTAGAAAAAGGGATATAATGAGCGTCATTGTTGCTCATAATTTGTTTTTTGTTTTTTCTATGTTGGATGCTTGCGATCAAAAATTTGCCAAAGATAAAAATATTTCATCTCAGGCGGTGACATTCCAACGATTTGATTGGCTTGATTCGCGAATCATTTTTTGATCACATACGCGAACCCGCGTTTTAAAACAAAATTATGTTTTGTGTCCTATATTACCTACGAGTATGTACCTTATGAATGAACTGTGAAAATATTTTATGATACGAGAGACTCCATTAAAAAGAAGTTATTGTAAATAAGACTTATTATTATTCTTTTAAATTTAATCAAAATAATTTTTCTCGAGTTATGTATAAATGCAACATTGTTATTCGTATTATTAAGCGATAGTTTGTTAATCCGAGGATAATTGATAGTAGGGATAATAAATATGTAGATTATATATTTTTTAATATTAAATCTAAGGAAGCATACACGTGTTAATTTTATTTTGTCCTTATGAGTGTGTATTTTAAAAACGCATATGAACAAAAACGACCTTGAACTAGTTTATGAACTAGACATTTTTGTTTTATAAACTTATTCTTAGTGTGGAATACCGTCGATGACGTAAATTAGTTCTATGTTGCACTTTTTTATTTATTTATTCTTGCATCGATTGGTTTTGATACCGAAAAAAATCTGAGAATGATAAAATTTCATAAAAGGACCCCAATTTATAAATATAGTCTAGGAAGCAAGAATATTATTAAATTATAGGAGCCTACGAGTATTAAAATGTAAAATATTATTTCGTTAAAAAACAGCAGCAGATAATTTTTTTTATTAAAGCTGATGTTTTATAGGAACTAGAAGAAACTCGCGTTTATAGTTGATACATTTGAATTTAGTTTGATTTCGGTTTGTTATTTATTTAGTAGAAATGTGGAAATGGGAATTGAAGGAAGACGAACAAATATGAATATGTATACAAAATATTTTTTTTATTTTTTCCTGTGATGTATATACAATAAACTTTTATTTAAAAAAGTCGAATATTATAAATGTATTGTTTCTCCAAAATTATTTTTCCGAGGAATTAAATTATTTTTCCTTTAAATATTATAATCTTTTAACAGGAGAATCTGCCACATTTGTTCGTCATATCGCAGTAACTGAGGCAAACAAAGTGCGGCTACGGAGACGATTAAATAGAGATACGATAAAAAAAGGCTCGTGATGACAAATCTCATAAAGCAGTTTGTTGATAAGCCAGATATATCAAAGGCTTTGGCTAAGGCGCTTCATCAAATAGTTGACGTATCGGATGAAGTTCTGAGAGGATTGAAGGTGTTAGCCGAAGCGGAAAAAGGGACACATGGCTCATTCATATTTTGGTAAACAAATTGGATAGTGTGACTAAGCAAGCATGGGCAAATGAGATAACTGTAGAGGATTTCCCTACGATGGGAAGATTTTTCCGATTTTTAAGCAAACGAAGTGATTTATTGGATGCTACAGAAGTCAATAAAGTGTCGACCAGCAATCGAGTAAATCCTTCCAATCAACTGCAGAGCCTTTGTGCCTTAAATGCTCGCAAGGCCATTACCTCAGTAAATGTGACCAGTTTCTTTCCCTAAGCGTTAATGATAGACCGGTAGGTTTTGTGCCTGAGAGAAAGCTGTACTTAAACTGTTTCACTCCAAGCCATCAGTCAATCGTATGCAGATCGAGTTATACATGCGGTAAATGCCACATAAAACACCATCTTATACTACACACCGAAGATGCAGTCAGGCCAACAGCGAACACGGCTACTAGAAAAAACATAGAACAGGCCACGACTCATGTCGTTGTCGAATGCAGCAACCATACTAAGTTTCAAATCATTATTACCAACAGCAGTAGTTCGAGTTCCAATCTGGAAATCTACAAATATATGCAGAATGTTGCTGGACTTGGGATCTCAAGCGTTATTCATTACCGAGGAATGTATGCAGCGATTAAATCCTACGAGATCAAAGGCAAACTTCGCAATATGGGGCTTGGCACCGAGAACGGTCACTACGAGAGTTTCAGCTTGTGTCACACTGAAATCCTTACACTCGACAAAGAACGAGGTGCTGATTTTTTTTTTAAATTTTACTGTTACATTTTTGGTTTTGCGCAGCAGTGTCTAATAAAGAAACTACAACATTTTCATTGTGAACTTTTAATTTTTTAGGTAACATAAAATAGCAAATATGATTAACAATTAGCTTTTCTGAGATTCTGAAATTTTCATCAAAAAATATTTACTGACGTAAAGTAATGTTAAGAGTTAAATGATACAGTAAGAAAATAATTTCTTCAAAAAATAGAATTCTAAAAGTTTTGTTTAAATTTGAAATACTTTTTAACTAAATATTAATAATTATTATTACTTATTTAAAAGAGAATAATATCAGCTTTTTAAAGAAATTAATACTTGGAAATAAAAATAGTTATTTCTCAAGATATTGAAGTTTATTTAATACAAGGTGCTGCGTTGGAAGGCTCCTCTTTAAACGTCTATAACTTGAAAGGGGGGCTTTAACGTGCAAAGTGACAGAAGTAACCTTACCTTCGTTTTGATCAAGGAATCCAACGGTACCATTCGTGTTAGCTACTTTAGGGACACCCTGTATGTATAGATGATAATTAATAAAAATATGGGCAAATATTAAAATAATAAAAATTTAAGATTTATTTACTTAAATTTTTAATATTTCTTAATAAATTTTGAGTTTGAGTTTCTTGCATTTTTTAAGTTCTGGAATACGATTCCAAATTAACCAGAAACTTGAAAATTGCTTAAAGAGATTAAATGAAATTTGCTATGACCTGCGGGAATTGGATTCTAAAATTAATTGTTTTTGAAGTTGTTACATTGTATTGGAGTGAAACTTCATACTTAAGCTTTTCTCATAAATTAGGAGATCCCAGTTATTTTTAGTCGAAATACCGCAAGTGGCGTAGGTGCCTTTTCGGTTTGTGCAAATATTTTGCAAAGTGTATTATTATAATTAGAAAAAACATTATGAACTAAAAGATTCTAAATTAAATTCACAATAATATTTTCAAAAATCAGTGTTTCAATGGAAATAGTAATTTTAACAGAAAACTGTTTATCAAAAAAATTCAGGCTTTGTACAGCCAGACTTTACTATAAATTAAGAGACCGCGTTAATTTTAGCAATATTATATACATATTTTTATATAACATTCACGAAACAAACCCATTAAAAACCAAAAAATTGTAAATTAAATTTGAAACAAAATTTGTTCAGATCATTTTAATTTATTTTACGTATTAAAATAAAGTAAAGTAACCATGAAACATGTTGATCTTGCGATTTTTGTTATTTTATCACAGAAAAGCAAGGTCTGATGAAAACATCGCTGCTGTGCGAGCTGCGAGAGTGTACGGGAAACTCCTTGGCAGTTAAATTTCTCGTCATTCACAAGATCTTGCCCCGCGACTTCAGCTTGGCAAATTTAGTGTAGAGGTTTGGGTCTTCACCCGTATAAAATCCAACTGACCTAAGAACTTAAGGTAAACGACCATAGACAACGCCGTAAGCTAGCTGGTTTAGCTCTGGAGCAGTTAGAAGTTAACCCGAATTTCGCTAAAAAAATCATCTTTATCGACTTCTTCCTTTGGGGCTACCTTAAATTGCAGATCTATGCGAGTAAATCGCAAACAATTGATGCCCTCAAAGTAAACATAACGAACGTTTAGCTTTGATAATGATGTCGAATTGACATTGAAAGCTTAGAAATTAATTATTATAATTTTAAAATCTGAGCCATATACCAAAAAAACCTTATATTTACTATTATTTACTCATAAAATATTTTCCAAATACATTAGTTTGGTTAATTTTTAATTTTTATCGGAAATGATGACTTTTTCTAAAATAAATCTTTATTTCACAAAAGTTTGACATCTATATAGCCTAGTCGGATTGACTATTTTGAGTAAATCTTCATACTTGGAAATCTGTGTACCAGAAGTGGCAGCTTCCACGGAAGCTTTTTCAATTTTTTCACTGATGTTAAAAAGTTATAGATTTTTATTTTATTTCCAGCTAACACTCCATATACCTGAGGTTGTATTTGGATTTCTGGGGATATCTTAATTGGCCTTAGAATTCTTAATATAATTTGTCAGAATAAACAATTCTATAAATACTCCCCACCCCTCGATGGGACTCGCTCATTGGTTTTTCTAACTGAGATGGTCCTCAACAAATACACCAAATTTTCGCGGTTTGCTTTTCACGTCCTTACCGTGCGCAGTCGCCTGCCAAATTGAGGACATGTAAGATGGTTCGGCCCATCAGTTCTGCACTTCGACAGGGGGTCATACTTGTATTCATTTTCTTCACAGATTGTAATCTGGTGGCAGCCTCAAATCTGAGTCCTCGTATGGATTCATCCAATGTAATTTACATTCATGTATGAAATATGTAATGTATGTGTATGTATGTGTGTGTGTATGTATGTATATATATGTATGTGTATGTGTGTGTACATGTATGTATATGTATATGTATATATATATATATATATATATATATATATATATATATACATATATACATGTATATGTTTTTTTTTTTTTTTTAACCGGGTAAAGTGAGGAAAATCTTCAATAAGACGAAGCTTCGATGGGCAAACATCTCAGCAACAGTGATGGATTTCTACCATCTAAAAACCACACACCCTTTCGAACATCCCCCATGCGGAACTATCAGTTAGACATTACTTCGCATGGAGGTGACTAGTTACTAGACTCTATCCTCCTCTCAGCGTCTCAACCTTACATTGAGATTGCCACCGCTATCTAGCCATACCGCGTTGTTCCTCTCTAGCACGCTCTAAGCATCTCAGCTCCTTAAGCACCACTGCTGCCATGTGGCTTACTGCATTCCAATTACCTTCACACACAAGCATTAGCTCCACTATGTTATCAGGTGTCACGGGCTGCCCGAGGATACTGGACAGTTCTATTCGAGTTGTCTCGAACCGTGGACATTGAAAGAATATATGTTCCACATCCTCTTCTGATTCTTTACAGGCAGGACATTCCGAAGTGTCGGCATGTTCAAATCTGTAAAGATATGCACCAAAACAACCATGCCCACTTAACAACTGCGTCAGATAGTAATTAATTTCACCATGCCGCCTATTTATCCACTTATTAATGGATGGTATAACATGATAGGTCCACCGACCTTTCACCGAGCTATCCCAGCGCCTTTGCCATTCTATCATGGTTGCAATGCGTTCTGATGCTCTACTTCCTAGGTTTTCTCGACACATATACCACTTCTTCCTTTCCTTTGCAAGTAGATCGATGGGTATCATCCCTGCAATTACGAGCGTTGCGTCATCGGATACTGTGCGAAAGCCACATATAACCCTTAAGGCACCCAGTCGATACACCGATGCCAGCTTGCATCTATACGATTTATTATCCATCGCATCGCTCCAGATAGGTGATCCATATAGGATGATGGATGTTACCACATTTGCCAGCAGAGTCCTACGACTCTGTCTTGGTCCACCAGTGTTGGGCATAATCCGGGAGAGGGCTGCAGCTACATTGGCAGCTTTCTTGCTCACTATCCTTAGGTGCTCCCTAAAATTTAGACGTGCATCAATTTCGACACCAAGGTATCGTAACGAAGGTTGTGAGGGGATTAAAACTCCGCCAACGTCAATATTTACAGTTTCTATCACCTTCCTACTGGTAGTTAGAACTGCTTCGGTTTTATGGTAAGCCAACTGGAGTCCATATGAGATCAACCACTGTTTAATAATTATAATGGTCAATCTACATATCTCCATTATTTCCTCTATGGTTTTCGCGACTACAACAACAGCAACGTCGTCCGCGAATCCAACAATCTCTACGCCATTGGGTACGTTGAGCCTCAAGACGCCGTCGTACATGATGTTCCATAGTAGAGGCCCCAATACTGATCCTTGAGGAACTCCACTCGTAACTTTGTAATCTATGATCCCATCGTCCGTATTATACATCAGCATTCTATTGTAAAAATAATTCGAGATAATCCTCCTTATGTACATCGGTACTTGCAATTCAAGTAGGGCATTGAGGATACAGTCCCATCTGGCCGAATTGAACGCATTTTTAATATCCAGCGTAACCACGGCACAATACTTTTTAGAGCCGTCCTTCCATCTTCTACCTTGTGTTGCTTCCTTTGCGACTTTAACGACGTGTTGAATGGCGTCGATTGTCGATCGAGCCTTTCTAAATCCATACTGGCTTTCGGCGAGGTCTCCGGCCCCTTTCACAGCGTTCTCCAATCGATTATAGATTATGCGCTCTAACACTTTGCCAGCCGTATCCAACATGCACAACGGTCGGTATGCGGATGGCTCTCCAGAAGGTTTATTTGCCTTCGGCAACAGAACCAGCCGCTGCCTCTTCCATCGATCCGGGAATACCCCCTCCCTCAGACATGAGTTGTAGACTTCTCTGAAGTCATCAAGTCTGGCTCGAATGGCGGCCTTTAATGCAATATTTGGAATATTGTCAGGCCCAGGAGCTTTTGAATTCGCAAATCGTTGATATGCATCTATCAGCTCTTCTGTGGATACCAAGGGAACTTCTTCCACGTCAGGTATTACATCAATGACGTTAATCAGATCATTTTGCTGCGGGAATAAGGCGGTAACAATTCTGTTCAGTATCATTGGGCAAGTGGGATGCGAAGCATTTGCGTTTCTGTTTCTGAGTCTATTCATGACGATTTTGTAGGGTCTCCCCCACGGGTCATGGTCCACTTCTTCGCACAGCTCTTTCCAGCATTCACGCTTACTCGCCTTAATTGCCTGTTTAAGCTGTTTTCGAGCATCCAAGTACTTCTCGCGCAAGCTAGTATAGGGCTCCCTACCCCAGGTACGTTGATGTTTTCTCCTTGCATGGTGACACAACCGGCGCAGTTGAGCAATTCGTTCAGTCCACCAGTATGCTGGTTGACGGTGACTATTTAATTGTCTTTCAACCATAGTTTTAGAACAGGCATCCGTGATCATATTCATTACCTGCGCTACTTTTGCATTGGCAGTCCCCAGGAGGTTTGGCTTTGCAAGAACTAGGTTAAATAGATCTTCATCGAATGTACTTGCCCTCCAACCCGCTGGTTTCCTTTGAAGTTTTGTACGTCTATCTTCCATTGCCAGTTTTATTTCAAAAATAATGGCTTGGTGGTCGCTATGTGTGTAGAGTTCACTAACTTTCCATGTGGTCACCAAACGCATTAAAGAACTGCTGACGAACGTCAGATCAATTACTGAGGAGGCACCACCTTTACGAAAAGTGGGTGCATCACCATTATTGAGAAGTACAACATCTATGGAGGAGAATGCCTCGAGCAGTGCAACACCTCTTCCATTCGTATTTTTACTTCCCCATTCCGTTGCCCAGGCATTGAAATCACCAGCAATGACGACAGGATTTCGAAACCGAGCATCAGCAATCAATCGGTCCAAGTAATGCTTAAACTCTTCTATTGTGGCACTAGGTGGTGCATAGCAGCTGTAGATGTGCACACCATCCACTTTCGCTCTCACAAATCCTGCGTTTGAATTACTAGCCCTCTCCTGTATTGCCCGTCTGCCACAAACCCATATTGCGGCTTTACCTGTTGCATCAGTTGTCCAGTTACACCCTTCCATATTTAGGTATTGTTCGCACAGAATTGCGACATCAACTTTCGCTTCATGCACAGATTGTACTAATACATCCTGTGCAGCCTCACAATGGTTTAGATTTAGCTGGAGGAACTTCATAGACGCTGAACTTTTTTCAAGGCCTCCACATAAGCTATGCATCTACCGCTGCCTGCTATATGGTTACGGTTCGTCTTGGTTTGGCAAAGCACACAATTTGCTTCTTCCTTGCACTCTTTTACTCGATGACCATCTCTTCCGCATTTGTAGCAAAGGCGAGAGCGATCTACGTCACACCTATCTGATTTGGCTATATGTCCATACTGCCAGCACTTGTAACACTTTAAGGGCAATTTTTTCGCACGAATTCGGCAGATTACCCAACCAATACGTACCTTACTTTTAGCATTCATAACTTTAGCTACCGATTTTGGCACAGCCACTACTGCTGTTTGGGTACCTCTGTAGGCAGCTCTCAGTGACTTGATACGGTCTATCGGCAGATTTTTTGCATCAGCAAACTTATCCGTAATGGCTTTATGCACCTCTATTTTTGTTGTAGCCTCATCAATATCTTTAATTTCGATCATAACCTCATCCTTCGGTGCTAACGTTTGCACTGTTGCATCCGCACCAAGTGAATTTTCTAACGCGGCTTGGAATCCAATTTCTTTTGCGCGTATGTCTTCACCTAACTCAAGTAGGAGTTCACCCTTTGCTGTCCTCCGTATGCGAGTAACCTTATCAGAGAGGCCGTTCAAAGTTGAATCCCCCTTCACTTTTTTAAGTATCTCAGCATAAGACAACGATCCGCTCTTTGTGATCCGGATGGCATCAGGGCGAGGACGCGGAGTCCTTACACGTTTCTTCCTTTTTCTGGTTCTTTCCACCTGCCATTCGGGGCCCTCCTCATTGTCGGGCTCGTTGGGGTCTACTGGGTTTTCACATGGACTTATGGCTCCTAGATCCTGGGTTTCACCAGATTTCTTTTTTCCCTTTTTCTGGGCCTGTCCAACAGTTGGATGTGGCTCATGCGATCTTCTCCTTTTACTGTTGGTATTAAGTGCCGTTTTTAATTCGGCTACCAACGGCACTACCCTTTCTTCCATGTTTCTCGGATTTGAGATGGTTGGCGAAGTTTGAGTCTCGCAGCATACCGTTATCTGCTTAGCCAACTTTGCAATTGTCTGCGTTGTTTCAATTTCCTCCGCTAATTTTGCACTCTTATATGAGTGTTCGATATAAAGGTTTTTGATCGACGTGGCAAGCCTCTTTATCTCGTGGTGCACATTACTTCTTCCCCTGATGTAATCGCAGAGGAGATCAATTTTTCTTCCCATCAGAATAAGGGCATCAAGCTGATTATTGTCCGAAAGTAAGCCAGGCGTTTCCTCACCTACAGAGCTACTACGAGGCTTAGGCGATTGAAATAATCTGGATTTTTGTTGTAATACCTTCGGCACAGGCATTATTTTTTCTCCTTGCCCTGCAAGATCCAAAGGCAAAGAAATGTCCCTCTGGATATTTGGAGGTGATCTCTGGAACATGTTACTACTTTTAAATGGGTCTACGGCCCCTGGGCTGTAGTTACCGCTGCCTGCCTTGTTCATAGGAGCTCCTCGTTTTGCCAATAAAAATTGACTTGTAGCTCCTATTTCTCCTGCAAATATATTTGCTTCACTTGTAGTTCCATATACTTCAGCAGCCAAGTTTTCCACTACTGGAGTACTGCGGTCGTTTGCTAACGACGGCTGGGAGCCCGCTTGCTCACTCCCCGAAGCCGCCGGCACTAAGGTAATCATCCTTTGCGCCGTAAACGAGTTTACATTATCCTCATTCATCTCGGTGTTTTGATCGGGGTGGCCTTCCCCTAGCATTTTATACCTACTGCCAGGTAAGAAATTCAGCCGCCTCTTACCTGAGGAGCAGACGCTGTTTGAAGCCGCACCTCATGGTGAACAGACGCTTCTTGCAGGTTTTGGTCCACGAGTGGTATTTTATTTCCCACTTACCCGCCGGTGTACCGGTGAGGGCATCCCCCTATTCGCCACCTGGAGACGTGCCCGATAGGAGACTTGCAACTCCCACGGGATATACATGTATATGTATGTATATGTATATGCATGTGTGTATGTATGTATATATATATATATGTATGTATATGCGTATATATATGTATATATATATATATATATATATATATATATATATATATATGTATATATATGGATGTATATGTGTATGTATATATATATATATATATTAATAGGCGTTGTTATTATTTATTATTATAATGTTTATTTAATTGGTTTATAGTTTATGTAATTAAAATCGAACTCTAGAACTTCTTTAAAATCTATTTCTAAATCCTCAGGTAGTTCTGCATAGAACTTGATCAAAACTACACGTTAAAATCCCGACACAAGTTGATTGGTTCTTAGTTTATTAGAATCCTAGCCTAGCTTTACAAACTAATTTTGAGAATTATCGGTTATGAAACAGTCTGACTCCATTCATTATAACTGAATCCCAAAATTTAGTCCAAATACAAATTGCAACACCGAATTTGACCATCATTTGTTGAGAGATGGCCTAGTACCATTGAGCATTATGTTAGAGCACCAATCCAATTCTGCATACCATGTTTCATAGTGATTGGTTGACGAATGGTAAAGTTCCTTTGAGTATGGTATAAATGTAGTATAATAAGACTGGTAATTAACTGAATATTCTTGGGTAACCAAATTAGTAAAGCATTTGAAATTTTTGCGAAATAAGCTAAATTTATTTGAAATATCCAATCCGGTTGTTAATCTGGCATTGATTAACGTTACTAGTTTTCTGGAATCATTGCCTTTGGGATGTCACATTCATTTGTTGTAACTTTTTGAGATTTTTTTTTTTTTTTGTTTTACTATTTCTTGGTTGCTTAATTGAAGGGTTAAATACTAATGTATTTTAGAGTAATGGTAAATATATTGTAATTCAAATATCTATTTGGTTCCAGGAAATTCTATTGTAAGTTGTGAAGTTAAATTAATAAATGTTTATATTATTTAGGAAGCCAGAAAAAATTAATTTGGAATTAAGATTCAGGAAATCTAAAATAAGAATATTTCTTTGAAATATTAATTGCTGATTTTGTAAACTAGAATTATGTTGTCATTCTAGGTGTCTGTAACCGGGTCGATTCAATCAATCAAATTTTGTTTCGGAAGCCGAAAAGTATTAATGTAGAATTATATTGCAGGAATTTTCCACATGCACGTGAAATAATACTATTTTTTTCTCAGGTTGCTGATTTAGAGAAGTAATTCTTGAAGACCAATACCATCGTTATCCATTAAACCTGTTAAGCCTTTATCCTTCCTCTAGTAGATCAGAAGTAGATTAGAATTGTGTTGTGCCGTACGATCGCTAGGTGTCTGCAACCGGATCGTTCCGTCCCAAAAAAAAAAAAAAAAAAAAAAAAAAAAAAAAAACCTTTCCTATCCTTCCTATTGTTATGTGTAAACAGGCTGTAGGAATAGGCCCGGCGTTATCCGGGACACTTGGCTAGCACTTGGTTCTACAGTCCAATCAATCAATGATGTTAAAAAGTTATAGATTTAAAGATTAAGGTTTTAAATAAATTTAAAGATTAAATTTACAACAAGGGTTGATTTTGTTGGTTTTCTGAAGTTTATGCGGGAATTATGATTTTTGATTGTGCAAAACAGTTTTACCAAAAAACAAGTAACTTTAATTTTTCGCCGCTTTAGAAATCAAGTGGGATGTATTCGAGATTTATATATACATTCGTGGTAAAAAAAGTATCGTGTTGGCCACAAGATATTCACCAATCCAATTGTTTATAAGTTTTTCTGCATCAATGCACTTTGTGCCAATAATATTTGCCACGGAGACACGGAGAATAAATAAATAAAAAAGTGCAACACAGAACTAGTTTACGTCATCGACGGTATACCACACTAAGAATAAGTTTATAAAACAAACATGTCTAGTTGATAAACTAGTTCAAGGTCGATTTTGTTCATATGCGTTTTTAAAATACAAACTCATAAAGACAAGATAAAATTAACACGTGCATGCTTCCTTAGATTTAATAATAAAAAAATATAATCTACATATTTATTATCCCTACTATCAATTATCCACGGATTAACAAGTTATCGCTTAATAATACGAATAACAATGTTGCATATACTCGTACATAACTCGTAAAAAATTATTTTGATTGAATTTAAAAGAATAATAATAAGTCTTATTTACAATAACTTCTTTTTAATGGAGTCTCTCGTATCATAAAATATTTTCACATTTCATTCATAAGGTACATACATAGGTTATATAGGACACAAAATATAATTTGCAAAATTTAATTTTTTGGCTCAAATGCACCCTAATATCGGTCCGTTGCGGTTCATAATGATAGAGAATCAACGTATTACAATGAAACAAATATAAATACATCATATTATTATCATTGCCAGGAGAATTTTTATCAGTGGCCCTTTTTTCATAACAAAAAAAAAAAAATGAAAACGAACTGACAAATAGATGTGATCGAAAAAATCACCAAGAACATTGAACATTTGACAGTCTCCTTGCATAAAATCAAAATTTTTTGAATCTTTATGATGATTTCTTTATACAGTAGATGTTATCTTCCCTCCCATCGCATGAAGATGGAATATCAGCGAGAGGGTAGCTACCATTATTTTTTGTTTCCAACTAACACACTAAAATATGTATATTTTGTTGTATTGTTTAAGGAATCAAAAATGAATTGCTATCGAGTGTGTGTGAACTGCTTTGACTGACAACAATAAAACGAATCGCAATTCAATTCATTTTCAATTTGGCGTGCCAAAATCATTGATATCAACTAAAAAAAACCTCTTAATGAGGTAAATGTTTGAGTGACGAAAGCCGAATTCAATTCACAAAATTTCTGATATCAAATTTGTGCCGAAAAAAACAATTGCATTCGATTTGTCAAAGATTTTTCGGCATGTTAGTGCACAACAGACACGCCACTTTGCATACAAAAAAGTTGTAAAAAATTGAAAAATAATCTGTGATAGAAAAATCCGAGATTTTTATCCGTCGTATGTTTCTGTGACTGAATGGCGCAGGGACATTTGATGGTTGTTAATTTGATGATGTAATTGGTTAAAACGATGCAACAGCATGCAATTGTTTTGTCCAAGAGAAGAAAAATGCTAATTTTTTAGGAATTTTAATTTTACCATAAAATCAATTGAATCGATTTAACTTTCTTTTAAATAGTTTCTATTGTATCTATATTTGTCGATGCGATGTTTATTCGATCGATTCTACTCGATTTAAATTCAACAAAATGATAAAAAATGATAAAAACAGTGTTTTGCGTCGAAATGAAAAGCAAAAAAAAATTAGATGTGGTTTTTCGGCCTTGATATATTCGGCAAAGTTGTTGGTCTTTGCTGAAGAAAGTATAACAAAAATCTTAATGGTACAAGAGCTATCAACGTGAAAATGAGGGTATATTTTACTCGAATTAGGTTTAGCCCCTGGGTGCCCAGCTTGTCACGAAAAAAAAGTTTGCAATTCAAGCACAGTGTAATTGGTCGTTTTCCTTAGTCTGTGTGCAATCCATTTCACTTTCGTTTGTTAATTTCGCGCTCAATTTCCATTTGCCTGGTCCGTCACAGAAGTTCTTGGTTTGTGGTCTTGTTTGGCCAAAAGCGTTTTATTAGAAGCTTAAGGCATTTTTTCACAAATACCTGGAACTTTAAGTGATCCTTTGCATTTGTTCCCATGTTTCACATCCATACATGCTGCAGCAGTACTGATTTCGTACAAGCATTGAACATTCGTAGCTTTGTAGTTCGTGACAGGACGGACGCATTTCATATCTTGTGTAGCATATTGAATGTATTTAACTTGCTTTGTTGATGCATTGGTTGATATTCCCTTCAGTTCCGCTTGTTTTTACTACAGTACAACCAAGGTATAAGAACTTGTCAACCTCCTCGATGGTTCCTTGGTGTATGGTAATGGTTGTAAGTGTCTGATGTTAATTTTGAGTCCAATTTCCCGTGCCAAGTTAGCTAATTTCTGGGCTTTCTGCTGCATGTCTGCATGTTTTTTCCAATTTTTATCTACCAATTTGCTTTATGGTTGTGTAGTGATATGCTAATGGCACAAACAAAAATTAAAACATTTTTGCTCCAGGGACTATCTTTCTAATAGAGGGAAGATCAGATTATTAAAATTTTGAAGGTGATAACATAAATATGATGACCTTTAACAGT
This sequence comes from Nephrotoma appendiculata, assembly GCA_947310385.1. Classification (NCBI taxonomy): domain Eukaryota; kingdom Metazoa; phylum Arthropoda; class Insecta; order Diptera; family Tipulidae; genus Nephrotoma; species Nephrotoma appendiculata. The sequence continues at coordinate 239,482,875 of OX371225.1, read as the reverse complement.
TAGTTATTCTTTGAATTTTTAAATGTTGAATTTATTGAGAAATGCAAATTACGATTGTCATTTATGTGCCACTTGATGTATTCATAACAGGAATGAAATGACATTCGCTCAACACTCTTTGAATGTATTTTCTTTCAAACGGTCCAAATGTATCATAATCATTTTATTTATTCCACATGTTCAAATGTTTATGAGGATAGCAGTAAATCACAAAAGGTGATCTAGATCATATAATAAATTTATATCGCCTCAGTTTATTCGTATACGTAAATCAAGCAACAATATTCAATTAGAAAGTTGTTGCACCACCACCACTACCACCACTCACACTTGATGATCTTTTAAAAAGTCGTAAATTTTACGATTTTGTTCGCTAAAATACAAATTTTACATTATTTTATCGAAATTACTTTATCGATTGTTTGTTTTAATCAGATATATCTAGACAGAGACAAGAAGATGTATGACCGGCTCGAAATCGTATATGCCAATAATAAATGTCAACATTAAATTATGTATCTTTCGCGTGAATCGAGCTACATCTCGTATTGATGGCAAAAAGTGATGTTGATCTCGTTGTTGTTTTATGTTTTCTTGATGGCGATTTTGAATTTGTAATGAGGAATAGATCAAGATATTTCACCACGTGCGTTATTTTCTATTTTCAAAACTGTATATATACCTACCTAGTTATATTAATAGCAAAAAACCGACAGGTATATAAGTTAAAAGCAATCAAAATTAAGAATTAAAAATAAAACTCGTAGACATGTTGAGTCGTCAATGTATAAAAGAACATTTCGTTCGTACAGTACATCATAAACAAGTCGATCACGTATCTACACATATTAACAAACGTTAATACATAATGGGAACATTAAGATATTTATAATAAGGTCCACCAGTTTCCGACCTGCCTTATACGTGATCATGTTGTATGTGCATTGCGAAATCGGATGATGACGGCATCGAAATGGAAAAAAAATATTCAATAAAATTGATCAAAACACTTCAGATAGATCGACGAAACAAACGTCTTATATTACACTTATATACTAGGGCGACCTTAAGATCGCGTAAATGGAATTTATTTCTTAGTAAATACACACCAGTGTACTATTGTGCGCGCAGACATAGTTTTATGTATATTTATAGGTTTGATATTTAAGAGTGAAAATATGTAAAACAACAACAACAACAACACACCGTTGAAAATATTTTTCTCATATTTTATGCATGACTCAGAAAAATATGTATAATGCAGAGAGAGTGTGCATACTTGAGCTAACGGTGCCACAGGCATAATTCAAATAGTTTATACATTTATAATAAAGTTGCAATAGTTTTTTACATTACAATAATAAAAAAAAAAAAAATACATTATTGGTATACGTAAAGTAGTTTAACTGAACATTTCAACAAGAATGCAACCCTCAATTAAGATTAAAGAAATAAGATTAAGTTGCTAATACCAACAACAGCAACAACAACAACAACAACGAAAAATGATTTAAATAATTTTATTTTGCGATTTGTGCGGCTAATTAAAAATACAATGCCTTTCTTTTGAATTTTATGGCCGCATTACTTGGTGGAAATTCCAGATTTTTATAATATTGATTCTCACATAAAATTTATAACAGAAGAAAACCGTAATTTCAAGTGAAACGAAATTTTACAGTACTTGTTTATTATATACGGTCCAAATTTATGATTTACATTCTTTTAACGGACAAACCGTATTTAGTGGCAAAATGTGGGAAAATCCTAAAATAGCGGTCCACAACTACATATTTGAACATAAATTCCCAATAAAACTCGATTTCATGTTAGTTTTTATCGTAAACCGCATAAATTTATTAGTTTACTTACAAGTTTTTATGCTATTTAATAGTTTTAATTATAATCGACATAATATACAACATTAGGTCAGCAACGCATACGATTTTTATGAAAGACTCGCTATACCTCGAACTCGAATGCAGATTGTTAAATTTACGGAATGGGAACAAAAAGGCTTTGAAATGATTTTATGATTGGTGCTATAGTACTTTTTTCGATGGTCAGGCTGTATAAAAAGCACTTAGATACTTTCGTGCCATTTTCAGTACTTTTGACAAAATTCAAAAATTATCACTTCGAATTCGTTTATGGGACATCTTTTGTAGAAGAAAAGAATAACAAAATGCAATCTTTCGGATTTCGGCTAGTAGCGAGCGGCCTATTCATTTAGCGTTTGCAATTTTAACTATATACCGGTTATTTCGAGTGTGGCATTACTTACGTCATTCGTGTTATGATAGAAGATTAGTATAATGTTTGACATTTACGACATCGCTTTACTCTTGAACAAAATTGGGAAATATTGAAATCTTTCTTTCAAAGTGGTGAGTCTTCTATCCAAACTGTAAGAAATTTACGCATAAAATTTAGTAGAAATGAAATGCGTGTTCGTGAAACTGGATTTTTATTGGATAAACTAACACGTGCACGTGCATTTACAGATCGTACAGCCGAGAACATAGAAGCTGTTGCTCAGAATGTGTCTGAACATCCTTCATCATCAACTCGTGTTATTTATTTATTTCATTACCAACTTAATCATTATAAATAAAATACATAGTGTGTACAACATTATTAAAAATAACAAGATAAGAAGGTAGATAAGAGGGCCATTGGATCAAATAGATCACGTGACTGGTCCCCTGATTCTAAACTACAAAAAAAGAAAATATTTTAATTCTATTTATAAAAATAAAAACAATTTAATTTACAGACTACTTAATTTAGCTTTATAATTTTAAGAACAATAATATTTTTAAGGAATAGTTGAAAAAGATGGTCAATATTTTTAGTTTGATGAAGCCATTCTTTAAGGTACCTTGAAAAACTAGAGAAGTTGCCGCACTTACGAATATCCAACGGTAAATCGTTAAAAATAATTGGTGCAATGATATTAATAAAGTTTTTCCGTAGATCTAATCTAAACTTAGGAATATGTTTCAAAAAGGTATGATTCGATCTGAGATTATACCCTGCATGAGTCACAAAATTATTCCCACTTTTAACATAGAATATTCTTAGAACCTTGAAGACGTATATGTGACGTAGAGGAAGTATGCTGAGATTTTCAAATAATGGCCACGAAGGCGCAAAAGATTGTTACAGGATGGCTACTGCCATCCTGCAGATATCACTAAGCGCATCCAGAGGCCTCCACGGTGATTTTTGCCGGCTACGTTTGTAACGAATTGTCTTTAGACAAATCGAAATCTCGTTACCACTTTCAACCTATCTATAAACTACCCGATACAATTGTATACATATTTGCAGTGTTAATCATGACCTGCACAACATTTCTTAAATTCTAATGTAATTTTTCTAAATGTATACAAATTGTTTATGTTACTCAAATAACATAATAAATGTATTTACATTTTACCTGAATAAACCATTTTTATATGAGTTTACCCAGTGTGTGTATTACAACAACGTTGAAGGTCGTTGTTCGTAAATATTGCTTATAAGTAAGTACACTGCACTCAATTTCTCACGTTTGCAGTAAATATAATTGTAATGTCGTTCAACTAATAGTCGCATGGAAATTTCTGATTTTTGGCACATGTTGCTTAATCAACAAAATATATGTATGCGATTATTGGTGATATCCGAAACCCTGAATTTCTATGTGGATTATTAACGGAAATGGGGGGGCTATTTAGAGGTGATTTCAATCATTTAAATAGTCTGATTTTTGTTTGAGAAGGGGGATTATGATTTGGAAGGCAGACGGTGGCAGTCTTCATAAAATCGTTTGAGATCATTGTTGGACTAAGTCGTATTGTATTTGAACATAAAAAAAAAGTTTAATTTGGGAGGACAATAAAGGCGCAAAATTTTAAGAAAAGTCAGTTTATTTTTCCATTTTTGGGATTTGGATTAACGTGGTAAGAATGAATTAAGCAATATTTTTTTTTTTTTTATTCACAGGAAACAGAAAAAAAGGAACTAACATACAACCAGTCCAGGCTGTACTAGTAAACAAGGAATTTCGTGTGACGTTTTTCGTCGGAAATTCCCACTGTTGACTAGTATAGTAACAAGGTGCATGGCCAAGCACCTTTCTTATTACTAACCCGCGGCCACGCGCCGTTACTTAACTATAGATATTTTTTTTGTTTTGATTAATCGGACACCTTGCCAATAATAATGTGGTAAGGGCGTAATAATCAGCGGATCTTGTGTGGCTCATGCCGAATTGGTAGGCCATCTGCTAGTGATGGTACTCACCGTTCCCCCTCCTTAGCTCCCTCGCGATTGGGCTAGACGTCTTTCTCTCAACATCAAAAATGTTAGCGGTATACTAGGCTCTGTTCACACCTCCATCTCCACGACCATACATACCTCTACTCTTTGAGCTACGGGCTAATGCCGCTTGGAGGTAATGTGAACAGGGATATTATTTTTGAAACTGTTTGCCGACAGCAAACTGTTTCACGTTCTCAGGGAGAAGTGCTAAGGTCGTGGGGTTTGAGGCTTGCATGACGCTCCTGGCTTACACCGTGATGATACAGAAAGTGGGGGGGGGGGGACGCAAATAATAATAATAATACCCGGAGTTCCGCCGAAACTAGTCGGCCGGAACCTGAGGAACGAACAACACAATAATCATAAGAGAGTGAGAAAGAGGTGCCTTGGTGCGCGCATCCATTCGAATTCAAACAGGGCTAAGCCCTGGTTACGAAATTGGATGCGGGCACCAAGGGACCGCAATCAACACTACACCGACACAGAGGGAGTCCCCGCTTCCATCACACCATTTCCGAAAATTAATAGTTCATTTTATTTACAGAAAAAACAAAAAAAAACGAAAGGAAACTACTTCCCCCTTCACCCGCACCAAGATAAGAGAGAACGAAAGAGAGAGAGAGAGAGAGAGCAATGCTTACCGAGCGCGCGACACGCAACCGCTGTGCGGCGCTCGATTGCAAAATAAATTTTGAGATAATAAAAAAAAAAAAAATTTGGAAAATATACAAAATAATAAAACAAAAAAAAAATCAACCTTACAAAAAAAAATTGCGGCCTTGGTGCCGTCACCGTGGCGGCAGACCACCGATAAAAATACAATAGCTGGTTGGCTACCGTTCCGTTGCGGCAGACCACCGATAAAAATACAATAGCCGGTTGGCTAACGTTCCGTTGCGGGGCCTTTCCCCAATACCAAAATAACAAAACAATAGCCGGTTGGCTACCGTTAGTAAACTACTACGGCTGGCCTCAACTGGCCGCCGGATCCGTTGGGCGTTGGCTCGCCTTTATTACAAAAATTCACCGTTGAAAACAGTAGCGGCACCCGTTGAAAATAGTAGCAGCACCCGTTGAAAATAGTAGCAGCAACCGTTGATAATAGTAGCGGCACTAGTTGAAAATAGCGGGCCCCAAAATTGTGTGGCACCCGAATGATGCTCGCGGTACCGTTCAAATAAAGGCGGCCCTCATTAAATTTGTCTCACCGGTAAAACTTGCACTAATCGTAAATAATTCGGTCCCAATAAATTGAATAAGACACGTTTCAGTGACTAATTCCGACCAAACTCAAATAAATTGACCATTTTTTGTTTAATTTTTGCTTTGATAAATCCCAACTTATCAATTATTCGAACAAAAATAATCAATTATAATTATCAACTTTTAATATATGGGAAATGAAAACGCAAGAAATAACTATTTTTTTTTCTTTTTAATCAATCCGATTTTATCATTTCAATATAAAAACACATTTCTCAAATATCAGCATATTATCCTTATACAAATTTTATTATCATATATACAATAGTTATTCAGCCGTGCGGCCAAACGCCGAAAAAATGGAATTTTCTTTTTTTTTTTTTAAATTTTTCCACACTCGAAACAAAATTAATTTTTTTTTCACCAATTCCAACACGAGACTTTTTATATCGAAAATCAACACTCGAATGAAACAAGAAAAAAATTCTTACGCCACACAGCGACGCGCAAAACGTTCTAGAAGAATATCTCTCTTCTCTGTTTCTCGTTTATATCAATTTGCATTGACATAAACGAGAAGCATATAAGAAAAACATTTTTCTAAAACGTTTTACTTGGCACACACTCGATACGCTTTGGTCTTGCTCTCTCCCACTTTCTTTCAGTTGCACCAACAAAACAAAAAAAAAACACACAGGAATCCATCCACTATTACCCGCGTATTGACGTCAAATTTACCCCCGGACACAAATCAACCCGGACGCAAACCAACCGAGGGGAATAAAAACACAAAAAATTTACCAAAGGTGGGGGGTGTAATCAATAAAATGAATATTTGTCTTGTTAACGACCGTAACAACGTCGTAAGCAACGTCGTAACAAGATGGTTTGAAGCACATTATTCTGATAAACTGCTTTTGTCGCACGTAGATAGGACGTAGTGTAGCATTGCAAGCACTACCCCAACATAATAAACCATATTGCAGAATTGAGTCCGCTTATGCAAAGTAAATCGTCCTAAGTAAATATTGCGGACAAAATAGCCGTAAAACATACATTTTTCTGGAGACCAATGATAGTCTAGTTTTAAACCCGTGTGTGTGCGCTTTCCAATTTAAATCTCGATCAATAATAATATCTAGATATCGAAATTCATCAACTGTGTTCACTAAGAAGCAGTCCTTATGAGGACTTGGCGTGTTATTGTTTCTACTGCATTCGAAGGCATGATATGGTGTCTGAAGATACGACGATGGGGTATCCCTAAAATGTAATAATTTTAGTTTTGCGGCTCAAAACAAAATTATGTGCTTCCAACCAAATAGACAAACTGTTTAAATCATGATCTATTAGAGCGATATTATCTTGAAAACTTGGACTAGCATATGTAAACGAGAAATCATCAGCAAAAGCAGTTGGAGACCCTCGAAATTGTTGTCGAAAGATACCGTTTACATACACTAAAAATAATAAAGGTCCTAGGACAGAACCCTGTGGCACTTCCACATCAATCAGTAACTCTTCACTTAATTGTCGATTTACTCTAACCAATTGCGTACCCCCATTCAAGTACGAGGACAACCAATCCCGGGTTATCCCTCTGAATCCACAACAATTTAGCTTTTTTTTAACAATGTGCTATGTTAAACTCTGTCAAAAGCCATTGTTAGATCTATAAATAGAGTAGATACTTTGGACGCTTTATCAATATGTTCAGTTACTTGTTCTAGGAAGGACACGATATCTTGTTCAGTATTTTTATTTTTTCTCAAACCATATTGGTCGGGAGAGAAAATGTCTCTTTTATCTAGGAAGAAAACCATTCTACTTTTTATAGCTTTTTCAAATATTTTCGAGAAACCCGAAAGTAGAGAGATTGGTCTTTAGTTTGTTCATACTTGTTTTATCATTATTTTTAAAGATCGAAACAACTAAGGCTTGCTTTATATACTATTAAAGTAAGCCGAAAGATTCCAGCCGAAAAATAAAAAAATCGATAATGCAGATAGTGTCTTCGCTATCCCAGCCGAAAGTAAACAACTTGGACAATGTTGATTGATTTCTTTCAGCCGAAAGATATCAGCCGACTTTTATTGTCTGTTAACAACAGTCCAATTAAGAAATTCTGATGGGAATACGGGGGTGTAATTAAAAAAAAAATCCATTGGTCAATTTTAGTAAAAATCATTTAATGACCCGGCGTTCTTGTTTAACTTAAATTCGCATTGATACCACTATGGTAATTTGATAGGCCCTAATGCCTGTTAACAACATTCTAATTTTGAAGAAATTCTGATGGGGAAACAGGGGTGTTATTTGAAAAAAATTTCATTGTTCAATTTCTGAAAAATTCATTGAATGGCCTGGCGCTCTTGTTTAACCTTAAATCGCATTGGTGCCACTATGGCCATTTGATAGGCCCTAACGCCTTTTAACAATTTTACAATTTTAAAGAAATTCTGATGGCGATACAGGGGTGTAATTTGAAAAAATTTCCATAGTTTAATTTGTGTAAAATTCATTGAATGGCCCAGCGCTCTGGTTTAACTTACATTCACATTGATGCCGCTATCGCCATTTGATAGGCCCTAATGCCTGTTAACAACAGTCCAATTTTGAAAAAATTCTGATGGGGATACAGGGGCGTAATTTGACAAGATTTCCATAGTTCAATTTCTGAAAAATTCATTCAATGGCCTGGGGCTTTTGTTTAACATACATTCACATTGATGCCACTATGGCTATTTGATGGGCCCTAATGCCTGTTAACAACAGTCTAATTTTGAAGAAAGGTTGTTGTTAACAGGCATTAGGGCCTATCAAATGGCCATAGTGGCATCAATTTGAATTTATGTTAAGAGCGCCAGGCCATTCAATGAATTTTTCAGAAATTGAACTTTGGACTTTTGTTCAAAATATACCCCTGTATCCTCATCAGAATTTCCTTAAAATTAGACTGTTGTTAACAGGCATTAGGGCCTATCAAATGGCCATAGTGGTATCAATGCGAATTAAGGTTAAACCAGAGCGCTGGGCCATTTAAAGAATTTTTCAGAAATTGAACTATGAATTTTTTTATTTTTTTTTCCAATTACACCCCTGTATCCCCATCAGAATTTCTTGAAAATTAGACTGTTGTTAACAGGCATTAGGGCCTATCAAATGGTCATAGTGGCATTAATGCGAATTAAGGTTAAACAACAGCACCAGGCCATTCAATGAATTTTTCAGAAATTGAACTTTGGACTTTTTTCAAATTACACCCCTGTATCGCCATCAGAATTTCTTCAAAACTAGAATGTTGTTAACAGGCATTAGGGCCTATCAAATGGTCATAGTGGCATCAATGCGAATTAAGGTTAAACAACAGCGCCAGGCCATTCAATGAATTTTTCAGAAATTGAACTTTGGACTTTTTTTCAAATTACACCTCTGTATCTCCATCAGAATTTCCTTAAAATTGGGTTGTTGTTAACAGCCATTAGAGCCTATCAAATGACTATGGTGGCATCAATGCGAATTAAGATTAAATAAGTGCGTCAGGCCATTCAATGAATTTTTCAGAAATTGAACTATGGGAATTTTGTCAAGTTACACCCCTGTATCCCCATCAGAATTTCTTTAAAATTTGACTGGTCTTAAAAGGCATTAGGGCCTATCAAATGGTCATAGTGGCATCAATGCGAATTAAGGTTAAACAACAGCGTCAGGCCATTCAATGAATTTTTCAGAAATTGAACAATGGGAATCTTGTCAAGTTACATCCCTGTATCCCCATCAGAATTTCTTTAAAATTGGGTTGTTGTTAACAGGAATTAGAGCCTATCAAATGGTGGCATCAATGCGAATTAAGATTAAATAAGTGCGTTCGCTAATTAGGCTGTGGCAGGAGAAAAGAGGCAAGAAAATGAGCATTTTTCCCGAAAAACCATTTTATCCGACGAAGTTCATTTTCACCTCGGAGGTTACGTCAACAAGCAAAATTGTCGCATTTGGGGCTCAGAAAATCCACACGTAGCCATAGAGAAGCCGATTCATCTACAACGAATGACTGTTTGGTGTGAATTTTGGACAGGCGGCATCAAGGAGCCGCCCTAACAGTTAACGGGCAGCCTTACCGAGAACTAGAGCCAAATTAAATTGCAAACGTTAGATGAAGCACCCTGTACTAGCTTGCACTTCATTCATATTTTGAGCCAAGTGCAAAATTTAGTAAGAGCCGCATGCAAAATGCAAATCGTTCTTATGGATCTCTGAGCAAAGTATTAGTCTGTTATTGGTTTAAAAAGTTTTAAGTGTAAAATCTTAAGTTGAAATTAGTTTATTCTCGGAAAATTTGCTTCAAGATTAACTGATTAAATAAATACTTGTAATGCTTGAGGGTGGGGGCGACATTTGCCAAAAGAAACATATTTTAATTCAAATGGGAATGTTTTTCGTTGAAATGGAAAGTATGATTCCAAACAAAAGGTTTTTGTTGACTAGTTTCACTTTCTTTCAATGCCCTCAGTCACTGCTTTGTCGCGAACAATTAGACACACCTAGAAATGAAGTAAGCAGATATTCGTTATGTTTTGTATTACTCTGAAACGAACACACAAAATAAAATTTGAATTTTTGTTACAAATAGTAAATACCAAAAAAATAATACGCAAAATTGTCCTTATTGGACAAAATAAATAAATTTAATCATGAGTTTGTATCTCTATACATCAAAATTTAAAGCGAGATAAATATTTTTTTATTGCACAGGGGAACACAAAACGTGTGAAGGGCTAGATTTGTTTCCACAATAGAGTATTTTAGTCCGCCTTCAAGTTATTTCAGACGTTCATCCCCTGTTAAACAAATACACTATCAGCACCATCGTTAAAAAACTCATCCGAGACTCTTTACATTTTATACATACATCATAGGGATTCCTTATCCCACGATTTGCCCACATTCCATACTCCCTTGACTTTCTCATCCCACACTTCCTATTCCCATTCAAAGCAATATTTTGAATAGTAAGATTGTGTGCTACACGCTTCTGGCTGTCTCACCACAATTCAAATAAACTTGAGAAGGGAAACGCACTTGTACCGTTTACAAATAAAAAATTCTTCCGCCCAAGGATTTAAAAGATCCGCAAATTTGCTAATTTAAACAACTACTAGACTCCAACGCCCAACTACGGTGCGAGTAAGAGAATTCGTTAGTCGTGAGAAATCACGCTATGTAAATTTGACATACTACACGGGAATCGTATCGGTTCCGTTGAAAAAGAGAATTCTCCGCAAATTAATTAACTGCGAGAATGTGGACCCGCCTATCAAGGGAATCCTCGCTTTATAAATCTGAGTGAGAGGTGCAAGATATTCTACGGATTTGAACAATGAAAACTTTTCCGGAATTGATGGTCACGTTCTATTGAAAGGTTTACCGATCTATCATTACCAATAGTTTAAGTACTCTGTGGCCAATTTATACCTGCCATATGTCATAACGATTTGTACTTAAAAATTTAACTCTTCATTATTACATTTCCCTCTGTAGCATTTAAACAGGGATATACGAACATTTTGACAAATGCCACAAGTTAGTGCTGGTCACCAGGATTATTAAATATATAGCCCCATTACCTTATCAGTGGGTTAGCATTTTCACAGAGATGGGTACATCTATAGTTGGGCAGTTTTTATAGATGATCAATATAAGAGACTCCATATAAATCAACAAATTTGTGGACCGTTTAAACCCTTAGACAGTAGAATTTTGCTATTTTTCAACGGAACAAATACATTTGTCGTATCTAAGTAGAACTTCATGTTTCGTCATAAACTGGCCAACAGAGTACAGGAACTATTGGCAATGACAATTCTGCGAACGTTGAACTGACACTCAAATTTACTTATTGGGAATTCGCACGATTAGCGGTGCCTCACACTCGTACGGTGGAATCTAGGCTTTATAAAAATCAACAAATCTGCGGATCCTTTAATTCCTTTGGCACAGTTGAATTATGGTTAGTTCCACGACCAACGGAACCCATTACTTGGGCTCAAGACAGCCATAAAGGCTCAGAACACAATCCTGGTGAAAAATTAGTCGACTCTCCTTAGATTGCAACAGTAAAATTTTTTTCTTCCAAAGCAGTTCATTTATAAAAAATCAACTTTCTAACAAATTATTGCTACGAAGAAAAACGAAAAGTATCGGATGAAAAAAAAATCGTAGAATGATACTTATTATAATGATAAAAGTGAAAAATCTGGGATGAGCTTTTTAATACTTACGCTGCATAGTCGTACTATTTTTCAAATCGCGTGATGAAAGCCTGTGATAACTTTAAGGTGGATAATATTGAAGGAGAGTGGAATCAGCCAGCCAAATCGTTCCATGTGGTAAAAAAATCTCATCTTTATATTTTTTTGTTCCTATTTTTCAACTTTGAATGAAAGTTTCTTGTGTCCAAAATAATCAAATAGTTACATGGAATTTAACGCACCTGTTTCCACTCCGAAGTTCCAGGCTTAGAAATATTAGTGATACTAATAGTAGAGATCCTTGCCGTGAAGCAATCTGCTTAATTTTAATAATGAAATCGAGCGTTACGATTGGTGAAGTTTTAATGCTCCTGTTGAAACTAATTAAGTCCACGAGGGGCACTCAGCCATTAATATCATATTGGTTAATTACTACTTTTCAAAATAGGTTACTCGTAATAAATAAATAGTCTTCTTTCAAAACGAACTATTTTAAACTTTCTGTATATAAAAACTTGATGACCCTATCTTTATATTGAAATAAACCAGTATGGAAATCAAATTACCCACAAATACGAAAGAATTACATGCATTTTGTCTTTCAGCTCCTGCAAAATGCTATTTTAGTGTGCGTCAAGGCAGACTTAATTGAATTTGTCTTGAAATTTGCTTGTTTTGTTAGTGACTGGTGAAGTAGGTAAATGTGCGGAAAGTACTTTCAAATTAGATTCAGTACTCTGTTCCTTAAAAATTCGGTACTTTTGATATCATAGCAATATCATCCCTGTCTCAGACATGCTGTATAAGATAGTAGAAAATTTCAAGCAGAAAAATCTGTTTTTGCTATTCACCGCTAGAGGCATCACAATCATAAAACGGAATTTTTTTTCTGCCTATATTTGTTGAAGCCAGAAATTTATGACATATTAAACGTATCAATAATTTTCAGCAAAAAGTTTTATGAAAAATGAAAAAATTTACGAAACAGAAGAGAAAATTTATGTTTAGACAACAACACATAAAATCGCTTGCGTCGGTAGCACTCCTTAAATTTTTTTTCCTAGCACTGTTATAAAACTGAAATTTTTTTAGATTAAATTACTTTAAAAATTTATAGAATGCTACCGACGCAAGTGACTTCTTTTTGGTTGGCCGCATATTTTCATTATGGTGATTATGGTAAATTCAGTATATTTTGAGAGTCCTTGTATATACGCAAATCGTTTTTTAAAGTAAATTAACTTTCATCGCTTCAAAACGTTTAAACATACAATATTTTCTCTCCTGTTTCATAAATTCTTCGATGTTTCATAAAACTTTCTGCTCAGAATTGTCGATTTGCTTAAAAATTTCATAAATTCATTTCTTCTGGTTTCAAAAAATTCCAGCAGAAAAAAATATTTTTTGTGATAGTGATGCCTCTAACATGTACGGCTTTGTGCAATAAATGCCAAGCCAGAAGTTTATGTTGAGTGCCTCTGATGGTTTCAGAAAAATGTACTCAAATTTAAGCATTCCGCACTGGACTTACCCAATTTTATTTCAAACTGCAGCTGTCAATTGTATCGATAACGCAGATTTCTATGTATTTTGTGGTTACATGTTAATTTATATAATTTTTTAGTACATTTTTTCGGTGCATCGGTTTTTTCGTTCTCTTCTCGGAAAATTGTTGATAGCGAAACATCACAAAAATATTGTAAAATAAAATAAAAATTAAATTGAGAAGGAGCTGGTTTGTGAATGTTTGGTTTTTTGTGTGTGGTGAGGCTGCCTTTTTGCCAAAATATATTGTGCGGTGCGGTGTTACAATACTATATATTTTGGAGCGCTGCGACATTTTTTCTTGGTTAACGCGGTAACGAAACAAAGTTTCAACAAATTTCTAATTTTGCTGACAAAAAAAAAAAAAATCTTTTTGTTGAACCAGAATATTTCTCGCATAAAAATAAAGCGAACTCCTACAAAAGTGGTCCTTCGAGCCCGATAGTGGACAAATTCTGGTATAATGGCAATAATTAAAGTAAATTCTGTGGTCACAATCAATAACTATGCTAAAGTCGACTTAAGTCAATTTATTTGTTTTGATGAAATTTTTCAGGTTTTAGAAATTTAGACTTTGTGCCTGAGAGCGTTTTTTTCGACTAAATTGCCGACTAAACTAAATTAATGTGAAGTTATGCTATTACCCACCAGTTTCTATCATTTAGACTCCTGCTGAGGTTGCTTGACTATTTAGTTGTCATTTTCATTTCTTGTTTTTATTATTTTTTTATCGAAGATTCCCATATCCATATTTCTTTTATTTTTTCTATTCCTTTGATTTTAAATAATAACAAATCGATGTTAATAAATAACAAATTTAGTTTAGTTTACAATTAGAGGCACAGCATATTTAAAAGATACTAGTGCCACCTTTGAATGAATGATATGAATCAGTCATTAATTTAGTTTAATCGGCAATTTAGTCGAAAAAATCGCTCTCAGGCACACAGTCTTAGAAACAATTCAAGGTATGGCTATTTTTATATTGTCCTAAAACGCGACTGTATTTTTGCTTCAAACAATTCCTGTACATTAATCTATTATTTGACAGTGGCTTATTGGTAAAAATGCTTTGGAAAATAAACTCGACTTAAGCAGTTTTTGGTTGTGACCACAGTTGGTTGTATAAATTAAAAACTTGTGCACGTGGCAATCATTCAAGTAGCGTGAATCAAGATGTCAGATCGAGAAGTTGCCGCGTTAAAAAGACAAAGAACGATGAATAAAAATAAGTTGTTATGAATTGTTTAATTCGCACGTGTGGTTACCAAAAATACAACACTGGAGCAATTAAGCGTGCGTCTCGAGCAAGTAGAGAAATTACATGAAACTTTAGGCAGTATTGAAGCACAAATAGCCGAAATTAGTGTAACTAAAGAGGCAGATTCAACCATTGAAGATAAATACTACGAGGTAGCAGCATTACTAAAGAGCAGCATTGGAAATAATCATTTAGGCGAACCGCAAATAAATCATACATTAAATTTAACAACGAATGCATCAAATATTGGACGCCAAGGTGAGGTTAAGTTGCCAAAACTATGTATATTCCGCCATTTTCAGGCGACTGTGCTGATTGGCCATCGTTTATCGATATATGTTTTGCACAACGATTCACGATTCAAATTTATCTGGAGTGGAAAATTTCCAATATCTCATAGGATTATTGCGAAGTGAAGCGGCATCGTTACTAAAACACATTGAGTCACGGAGAGTAGTTATCTTATGGCGCCTTCAATAAGTTGAAAGAGCTGTATAATATTGGGAAATATATAATCCATTCATATATCAAGTCGTTTATGGAGCAGCCGACGGTTCAATGCAATAATTTAACAAGTTTACGTAAATGGCTCGATGTTGCTGACGAGATAATGCGTGAGCCGCCTTAGGAGATAAAGCAGAGGCTCGTGACCCTTGGGTTATTTATTTGTTGTTAAGAAAAAGGTGGAGGTAAACACTTAAATAGCATGGGCTAACTATTCAAATGATACGGGGCATCCATCAATTGGTGAAATTTTTGAATAAACGTATTTCCGCACTTGAAACGTGTTCTACACCACAAAAGTGCATTTTAGTAATGTTCGTGGACATCTAGCTACATACAAGCAACAATCGACTTCAAATAGTAGTCAAAATGCCAGTGTTAATTTCAAGTGTGCCATCTGCTCAGATGAATCACATTTTTTGCTGCAGTGCGATAAGTTTCATAGCATGGATGCAGTTAAAAGAAAGGAATTTATTCAAAATAAAAATCGCTGTTACAACTGTTTAAGTGCTAAACATCCAGTTTCACAATGTCCATCAAAGTGGCGATGCCAACAGTGCGGACGGAAGTATCATACTTTACTTCACTTCGAAGAAACGAAGGTTCAAAGTAACCCAACCGTAGAAATCGAAGCTGATACAACGGAAATGCAAGTCTCCAGCTTATTTCATACCTATTCCGGCTTTCAAGGCCCGAAACTAACAATTTTACTAACAGCGATAGTTGGTGTACTAATAAATAGTTTACCGCAGAGCTTTGCTGGATTCTGGCACTCAAGTGAGCTTTATCACCGAAGGTTGCGCGCAAAAGCTTCGATTGCGGAAGTTCAATTTGAGAATCACAGTGAGCAGAATAGGAAATACGCGTGTTGGTGCGTCCAAAGGAAAAATCAAATTAATTCTGAAAACCAGTAAGATTGAGTGTGAAATAAACGCGCTGGTTCTTCAAAAAACTACGTGCTCGTTACCGGTTTATGTTTCACGGGACAACATAAGATTAGCAAATAATATTGAGCTGGCGGATCCTGAATTTCATATCAGTCGTGAAATTGCCATACTTGTCGGTGCAGACCATTTCTTCAGCTGTTTCGAAGCGGGTCAAATGAACTTATGCGATTCCACATTAGTATTACAGACAACAATTTTTGGGTAGATTGTATCGGGTCAAATGTAGGAATTAGCAAGTCAAGAGTATGTTTGAATGGCAGTAACTACAGATGTTAGCAAATTAATGGATGTTGATTAAGGCTTACGCCGATTTTTATAAGTTGAAGAGGTGGCAGCAGTAAAATCGATATTTAGTGAAGAGGAAGCTATTTGCGAAGAAAAATTTATTACTACAACCAAATATGGGCGTTTCGTGGTACAATTACCATTTAAGAAACCACCAAAGCAATTGGGCGAAACTCAGTCGGTTGCGATACGAAGATTACAAGGGGTGGAAAAAAGAATTAGCCGGGATCCTGAGTTTAAAAAGTTGTACTGCGAATTTATGAGAGAATATCTGGACATGGGTCACATGGTAGAAATTCATGAAAATTAAAAGTCAAAACGTCCATGTTTCTATCTACCTCATCACGGTGTCCAACGCATGGAGAGCACTACATTAACGAAATTACGCGTCATTTTTAATGGTTCGGCGAAGTCTACTAGTGGCGTATCTTTTAACGAATGTCTGGGTGCAGGTCCAGTAGTACAACCAAGTTTATTTGCAATTATACTGAGATTTCGAGAGTATCCGGTTGCTTTTTCAGCAGATGCTGAAAAAATGTATCGCAACCGCGATACAATTCGCGTAATGATACAAGTGAGCCTATCAAGCACTTCATGGCTATTAACATTCACATATGGGTTAACATCGGCATCTTGCAGAAGATTTCGTAAATTTATGCTGATTCACTTCCACATGTTTCCAGAATAATCAAAAGCTGTTTCTACGTCGATGACTTAATCAGCGGGGCTCAAACGGTTGTAGAGGGAAATCAAATTACGTTAAATATATGTGAGCTGCTGGGTAAACATGGCTTTAAATTAAGAAAATGGAAAGCAAACTGTCCATTGGCATTACGACTTTCGAGTGAGAGTCTGTTCGGTACTTCCTCAAAATCATTTAGCGAACATGATGTTGCGGATTATGCAGTTAAGGTTTTTCGTGTGAGCTGGCATTCAGAAAAGGAACAATTCACATTTGAGTTTAAACTAGATGAATTACAAATATGGTATACCAAAAGAAAGGTGTTATCGGCGGCTGGAAACTGTTTGATCCTATGTGTTGGTTATCACCTTCAACGGTATTGGTAAAAATGTTTATGCAACAACTCTGGTGTAAAAGGTTTGATTGGGATGTTCAGCTACCAGAGGAGTTAAACCGGCAATGGTTATCAATAATTTGGTGGACTTGGCCAAGTCGGATGTATTGGCTTACCTCGTCACATCGGCACAGTTGCGTCGTCGAAGGTAGAGATTCACGGTTTCTGCGATGCTAGTACAAAGGCATATGCTGCGGTGGTATATTATCAATTTTTAAATGCAAACAATCATATTACTGTTCATTTGGCTTCATCGAAAACAAAAGCGGCACCAATAAAACAGCTTTCGTTGCCACGACTTGAGTTATGTGGAGCGCTTTTGCTAGCAAAATTAACCAGTCTCATTGCCAAGGAAGCGTGAGTCCAAATTTCTAATTGTATATATTGGACTGATTCAAAAACCATACTGGATTGGTTGCAGAGTCATCCTGGTCGGTAAAGTACGTTCGTCGGAAATACGACTGCAGAAATAAGATCATACATTACACGAAAACAATGGAGGCATAGCCCATCAGCCTCAAACCCAGCGGATAGTGCGCCGCGTGGCATGCTTCCGACTGAACTAGCATCACTTGACGCCTGGTGGTGTGGGCCAGGTTGGTTACACGAAGAGCAGCATATGTGTCCAGAGCCCAACGTATGATACGTCAGAAGAAGAAACGAACACAATGTTTACGTTCAGTGCGATAAGTGAAACCAAATGGCTTGACGAAAGTTTATGCAGATATTCGTCCTATCGCAAGGTTCAGAAGATATTTTGCTACATTCTACGATTTATTGAGGCTTGCAGGGAGCCCAAAACTTTTTTTTGCACCGGTAAATCGCATTCACGAGAGGAATTAACGCAAGTTGAGGTCATGCTATGTAAACATGAGCATGAAAAATTTTATTCGAAAGAATTGGCAGCATTAAAAACAAAATTCGCAGTTACCAATGACAGTCAATTACGATGTTTAAGTTCATTTGTGGACAAGTACGGCGTTTTACGTGTGGGTGGAAGATTACAACACAGTTTAGCACCATATTCAACAAAGCACCCCATAATATTGCATTGCAAATCACGAATTAGTTGGATGCTTCTCCAGGATGAACATTTTTATAGCAAGCACGCTGGGCCTTCCTTAATGATGAATATTTTAGAACAGGGATATTGGTTTCCGGGGGCAAATAAACTGCCAAAATTATTCTTAATCATTGCGTCATTTGATCCAGATTTAATGCCGAACTACAGTAACAACTAATAGGAAGCTTACCAACATCACGTGTTGAATTGGTTCGACCTTTCCTGTCTACTAGAATTGACTATGCAGGTTCACTCAGCATCCATTTAGCAAAGGAAAGAGGACCAAAAGGTGCATAAAGCATATATTTGTATCTTTGTATGCATCTGTATCAAAGCAATTAATTTAGAAGTGGTAAGTGATCTCACTAGCGATGCCTTCCTGGGGCATTAAAACGATTTACATCAAAGCGCGGCAGTTGCCACGATTTGTATAGTGACAACGGCACTAATTTTGTGGGCGCCAATGCCAAATTAAGCACAATTTTCAACGAGCTAACAGAACAATCCAACAATATCATAAATTTTTATCGAGAAACTAAATCCAATGGCATTTTAATCCGCAAAATAGTCCTCATTTTGGTGGCTTGTGGGAAAGCGGCGTGAAATCTTTTAAATTGCACTTCAAACGAGTGATGGGCAAAAATATACCGACATTAGAAGAAATAACCACTCTGGTAGCAGAAATCGAGGCAATTTTGAACAAACGTCCATTGTGCAGAGCAGCAGATGATGAGTGCGATTTCTTAACTCCATCACATTTTCTTCATGGATACTCACTTATAACCATACCTTTCTTAGATGTTGCGCACTTAAACCCACCAACTTTAACTAGGTGGAGAGCCGTAAATGACATGGTGCAACATTTCTGGAAAACGTGGTACATCGAGTACATTACTAGTTTGCAGCGGTGAAGCAAATGACATATCGAAAAAAGGCAGATTCAAGTTGCTGACGTAGCACTTGTTCAGGACAAGGGTTTACCAATAAGTGATTGGTTACTTGGTAAAGTAATGGAAATCCATCCGAGCGTAGACAAAAGGGTACGAGTTGTTTCCCAAAAACAATTGAAAAACAACTTGAACAACTGAAAACAGCAAATGGTGAAATGAAAAGATCCATACATCGGTCGTGTCTTCTTCCCATTGCAAACGATATCAGCGAAATCAGCCGTTCGATGGTACACAAGATTATTTACAATTACAAATTCTAAATCCAAAAGCCGTATCCACCAATGATTTATAATGATGTTTTCGATTGAACACAGTGGTTCAAACGGGGCGGTATGTCCAAAGTGCAGAGAAGCGGGAGGAATGAAATTTAAGGTGGTACTATCCTAAGCCAATAATGCAGCGATTTCCAGAGAGACAGCCCTATCTCGTGCTCTGTTGATGCAGGAATGCTAGCAGACGACAAGCTCCGACCAAGTTGGTTGCAAAATCACTATACAGGTTTTCGATTTTGCCTCTACGCGTATAGGTTCTAAGTCATTGTGTGACGTCACGGTTTCTGCATGCGTTGCGATGATTGATTTGATTTTTCGTTCATCGGTGTTAGTGTAAGCCTCGCTCGTTCTTTGGCGTTTCCATTATCATTGATCTTCTGGTAGGCAAACGGGACTTATCCAGCACAACGGATGGCTGTGTAATAATGAAGGATCAACACCACGAGATGCGGAATCTGCGGGGTTATGCTTGGTGTCGACATAACTGCAATCGATACGTTGAATATAATCCAACATTTGCTAAGCCCATTTTCAGTGGTGCAACCTCGATCTTTGATGCTAGCATTGCGATTTTGGTGGATCTATCTGCTAACGTTGTACGAGCCTACACCACCCGTGATCTTGAAGACTATTGCGATTTGTCGAATAATTTATCCAGCGATCGATTCTGGGAGACTAATGACTAATGAGTCCCTTTGGTCAAGGGACCGGCTCATCGGATTCGAGAATATCACTTATCATATAACCTCTTTCCCAAATTCATTAACGGCTAAATTTAACCCATACAAAAAATGTCGTAGGGTTAGTTCCGGACAAACAACTTATACATGGTAAACATTTCATGATTATGGGTCTTATAAGGAGGATCACTTTGATGCAGGAGACTGATTCGAGCATTTCCTAAACTCATTCCCAAAACGAATAGGAATTTGAGGAAAAAATAAAACTGGGTCCCCTTGACTCCGTAGTCCAACCCCTTCGAAAATTTCAAAATTTTAGTTCTGGACCTATACATGGTAAAAATTAAATGAATGAAAATTTATAAGGGAGGCCTCCTTGATCCTAGGTACGGATCCCTCGGATAGGTTGGTTCTCGACATCAAACCTATACATTGTAAAAATTTCACGTCAATTGGTTGAGTGGCTATGAATGGTGTTTAAACTTATAAGGAGGGCTCCCTCAATCTAGGAGAGCGTGTGGGAAATTTATATGAAGAGTCTCCCCTTGGCCTTTCCTACACTCATTTCCGTCAGAAAAATTTAAAAAAAAATGAAATATTAGAAAATTTTGTATTGCAGCTCTTGGGCTCCGGATTCCAACTTATTCAAAAATATCGTAAAATTGTTTCTGGATATACAACTTACACGTAATAAAAAGTTTATGACGATTGTTTGGGCGGCTTAAAATGGTATGGAAACTTATAAAAAGAGTCGCCTTGATCCTGGGGATGGACTTCTCGTATTCAAGCATGTCATCCTATTCTTAGACTCATTCCCATGAACAAATCTAAAAAAAAATAATTTTTTGGAAAAATTTGTACCCGGGCCCCCTGGTTCCGGACATACATGATAAACATGATCCTTCAACAATTTCGTATAGTGGCTCTGAAAAGGGAACCAATGCATGGTAAAGATCGGTTGAGCGGTTATAAATGGTGTATAAACTTAGTTAATAAGAGGCCCTTAGTCCGGAGGTCGGATCCCTCGGATTCGAGCATTATTCATAAACTACATATAACTCCTTTCCTGAATTATTTTCGATGGTTATCCTGAACTCATTTCCGTAAAAAATTTATGAAAAAACTAATTTCAGGGTAAACTTGTACCTGGACTCCTAGACCTCGGAATCCAACCCCTTCAGAACTTTTGTCAGGTTAATTCTGGACATGCAACTTATACTTAATTATAAATTTCATGAGTATATTTTGAGCCGGTTTGAATGGTGTGGCAACTTATGAGGTTCCCTTGATTCGGAGAACGGACCTCTCGGATCAAGCATGTCACTAGTTTCATAAAACCCTTTACTAAAGATCACTTCCGTAAACAATTACAAAAATACACATATTACGAAAAAATTTGGACCTCCCGTGGTTCAACCCCTTCAGAAATATCATATGGTTGGTTTTGGTCATACAACCTATACATAATAATTACATGTCATGACGATCGGTTTAGCGGCCATAATTGGTGTGGGAACTTATAAGAAAGCCTTTTATATTTTCGTGAAAAAATTTAAAAACTCGAAATCTTAGGAAAAGTTTGGACAAGGGTTGGAAAAGCTAGTTTTCGACATGCAGCTTATACCATGGTGAAAATTTTATGGTAACCGGTTTTGCGGTTATGAATGGTGTGAACATTTATAAGGAGGGTTCCGTTGATTGTAGGGACGAACCCCTCGAATTCGAACCTGTCACTAATCTCATATAAACCCTTTTCTAATCTTAATCCCAAAATAATTTAAAAAATTGAAAACTTTGTACCAGGGCCAACCACTTCAAAAATATCGTTAGGTTAGTTCGGGTGGACATACATATTATACATGACAAAAATTGTATGATGATCAGTCGAGCGGCTTAGAATGGTGTGGACTTATAAAAATACTCCTTTTTATGAAGGGGACGCACTCCTCGGGCTCTAGCATGTCACTAATTGCATATAACTTCTTTCTTGAACTCATTTCTGTAAAAACAAATAGAAATTTTATCAAAAATTTGTACCGGGACCACAAGACCCCGGGTTCCACGGGCGAAACTTATAAGAAAACCTTGTAATCCAAGGAACCAATGGATGGACCTCTCGGATTCGCGCATCACCAATTTGATAAACATTTTTCTTTACTCATTCCCATAAAAAAATAATAAAATTGGAATTTTAAGAAAAATTTGTACTGCACTCCTAGACCCCAACTGCTTAAAAAAACATAAAAGTGATTCTGGATAAATATGTTATATAAGTTATCCATGGTGAAAATTTCGTGACGATTGATTGAGTAGTTATGAATGGTGTGAGAACTTGTAAAAGGGGTTCCGTTGATCCAGGGGATAGACTCCTCTAATTCAAGCATATAACCCCTTTCCTAAATTTTTTTCTGTGAATAAATTAAAAAATAAATTTAATTTTAGGAGAAATTTGTACCCCTCAAAATTGTCGTAAAATTGGTTCTGAACGTGCAACCTACACATGATAAAAAGTTCATGACAATCAGTTGGGCAAGATGGTGTGGAAACTTATTAGAAGGGCCTCTTGATCCAGGTACCTTATAAACACTTTGGTTTTTATCAATTGTAATGGTTGAAAAATCGAAATTTTGATTCTTTCACATTTCCATCTATATTCTATTTTAACAATTAACTTTTTGAATTCAACAATTTCCTACGGTTGTGTAATTAATTCGAGAGTGCTGAAATAGACCAATATACGGAACAATCACAATTGATTGTTCCGTATATTGGTCTATTTCAGCACTCTCGAATTAATTACACAACCGTAGGAAATTGTTGAATTCAAAAAGTTAATTGTTAAAATAGAATATAGATGGAAATGTGAAAGAATCAAAATTTCGTACGCTACGCAGTAATTCACTAGTAGTACAAGTACATGGTATTGCTCTATATATAGACAATATTTCAATGTAATAAACAACATCAGTCGTCGCGACCTGATGAGAAGACTGATTTTTTCAAATCATTAGTCTCATCTGTTCGAAACTGATTGTTGTGATTCTTACACATTAGCCATCTATAACTCAAAAATTCACCTTATAAACAATTTAAAAATTAAAAAAAAAAATTCAATGTTGATAAAATTTTGTACCAAGAACCCTAGACCACGGGATTTAACCCCTTCAAACAAAACTATCCTAAGGTGAGTTTTGAGCAAGCAACTTATATATGGTAAAAAATTTAGGACGATCAGTTGAGCGGCTGAAACTCCCATTCCGAACAGATAAACACGCAAGAATTCAGTTGTATTTAAAGTGTCCCAAAATTCACACAAACAGTAACGGGTTTTTATGGAAAGGTATACCGGGTAATTGGCCTTGACAGCTTTGCCCTCTTTTGCTGACATTTTCCGTGATCATTTTGCAAAAATGTTGCTCAAAATCTTTAATACAGCGCCTAATTTCCGTCTTTTATCCATGCGTTGTCGTTGGCTTGTTGGCACAATCTCATGATCTGGGCGGCCAATTCTGATCATCAAAACGGGAAATTACACGACTAGAAAATGACTCATGCATTTATTGAAATATTTCAATTACTCGGGCTGTTCGGCATATGGTACCGTCTTATGGCAACCATCAGTCGTCCACATCCATATCTTGCAATTTAGACACAAAAAACTGGTTTATTATGTTACGATAGTGAACACCATAACTGTTACTAGAATGAATTGTCCGACGATACCTCCAGCCTAAAATCTGCCCAAGCACAGATATTTTGTGGATGCATTTGTTTCTCAGCCGCCCCGGTGGCAAAGTGGTTAGCATGCTTGCTCCAGCGACCGGAGGTCCCGGGTTCGATTCCCGGTGGTGACAAGGAAAAATTTCACGGCTGGTTCAGGATCAATGAATTAATCACTCATTATCCGAAATGAAAATATGATTATGAAACCTCATTTGAGGCGGCCAAATCCCTTGATGGGATGTATAGTGCCAGAGAGAAAAAAAAAAAAAAAAATTTGTTTCTCAACAATCAGTCGTGAGTTTTTTGAACCCAAAATGCAACAATTTACGCAAATAACGAAGCCATCTCGTTGAAAATGGGCTCATCGTAGCTGTCAAACTTTCATTATTTTTAAAATATTGCTCAACAATAAAAACACATTCTTTTTTCGAGTCGCCTCATTTTTAACAACCCTGAAGTGTCAGCAGTCGTGGTGTCTTGTTTTCATTGGTGACACTTTACCGCACAAATAGTGCTAAATCCAATTCTTATGTGAATTTTGGGACTTGCTTTTTTATGGTTAATCTTTTAATTTATTCTATAAACTCAATTTATTCTATTGATAATCATACCTATATTTCAATTCACTACAATTTGTATACATCTGGAGCGAAATCCCCGTGTTTATGATAGTAAGTGGTTTCTTGACGTTTAATTCATGGTTATTACATGGATACTTTGCTGTAAACTTGTTCAGAGGTTGGCTCACTCGTGAAAATTTCAACTGATTACTTTTTATCAATACTAAATAGTACTAAGTTTGTTGTTGTTGTGTTTTTGAAATCTGTTTCAATAAATTACACTTGGATTTAAAAACTATATCAGAATCGAAATTTTTGATAGTTTTTAATAAATTAGATTCATTACTGAATATGGCTAAATTTTAAATGTTTAATGAGACTATAACAATTTCATTAATTTAATTGGTTTTTTTAAACCGTCAATGCAGTATAAGTAATCTTCCTTTGCTTTTTCGAAATTCAACCCCATTTGATATAATATAGAATATCTGCATTGCCAATTGAACATCATAAATATTTAATTTTTTTGTATTATTCTAGTCTTAAAAATAAAACTGAAAATAATACATAATAGTAAACCATAAAGAAAAAATAGCTAAGAAATAGGTCAAAACTAGACAAGCAGCAGCAGCAGTGCAGCGCAATCATAACAACAAACCGTATTTCTTATGTATACACAAAATACTGTAAATTTCAATTTAAAGTTATTTATTACAAATTTCGTTATTTTATTAACTCTGTCCCCATTCTCAAGCACAACATTTCTTCTAATGTTCCAATATCTTATACACACTAAATCCAAGCACACATACAAACATATATAGGCAGCAGATTAACTAATGTCTGTAAATTTGTATATCTAAGAAAAATATTCAAGGAATTACAATTATTTCATACATAGACAGCACAAAGTGTATTTTTTGCTTGGTTTTCTATTTCTATGTATATTTACGTACGTACATACAATGTATTCTCTATTTTTAAAATCAAATTCTAAAATCATGAAAAAATATTTTTTTTTTTGTGAATGGAACGGAAATTCCTCATGTTTAAAAAACCAAAACAAACGTTAAGACATAACGTAGCATATACACAATACAAAAAAATAAAAAGAAAAAGCTAAAGTCTAAAGACAAAAAGAATTAAAATTCCAATAAAGGTCTTACATAAAAAAAATCCAACAACAACAACAATGAAACAAGCAATAATGTGTCGTTTCTATTTATTTTTAAATTAAACTTTTTATTATTTTTCGCTATATACGAGTCCACACATCCATACATAGTGTAATACTTCTTAAAGACAATAACAAAAGCCGTAACGTTACAAAAGAAAGTAAAATAGCAACAAACAACAAGATCGAGAAAAGCAAAACAATTTCTTAGCAATCGCGTCTTGTCTATGCCGTTTCAAGACGAGGAACAAAATAAAAATGTGTACTTAAATAAATAAATAAATATGTACAAGTAAAATACGAAAGAAATGTTACATAAAATGATTTAATAGAATCTACAATTTACAGTTGGTTTTCGTATAAAATTTTACCGATTGTTTCGGTTTTTTTCCGTAAGTTTCTTTCTCAAATAAGATTTCTGTTGTAAATACAACTTTGTTTTGTTAATTTTATAACATGTTGGTGGAATTGGACTGATCGGTACAGTTACCATCGGTGCAGTGGAAAATTTGTTTTGCTCTATAACGTATATGTGTTAGGCATACTATCGTCTTAGTTAAGATAATTCGATTTGAACAATTTCAAGGCTGTCATTCCCAAAACCATTAAAAATAAAAAAATTCCAATTATGCTCAGAAAGTTTCCATGCCAGTGTGCGTACTCTTCTAATATTTACCGATGTGAAGTTTCTAACAAAAAATAATGCATATGACGTTTTTACACAAATCCTTGCATTTGGTATGCGTTAGTTTTACACTGTTAAATCCAAAGCTAATTAGAAAACATGGCCATTCCAATTGGAATTTTAATTCTGAAAGTTAATCTAATAGTTCTGGACATGTTAAGTTTAAATTTTGTTGAATAAGTCGTACAAATTAAAGTAATGTTTGGAGGAAAAAATATTGTGGATGAGGAATTTAGCAAACTATTAGAAGTGTTCACGGAATCTGATTCTTAATCTCTGGGAAGGTGTGTTAATGGCCGTTTACCGTTTTCACTCAAACTCTAAATAGAAATTCAAAAATTTGTTGCAAATATGCTGACCTGGTTGGGAAGTGGTAATCAGGCTGGCTAGATGAGTAATTTAGAAAGCTACTTAAGGTGCTTTCAGAACATGTGTGCAAATCTCTGAAAAGGCTTATACTGGCCGTTTATCACTTTCGCTCAAAATTTAAATACAAATTCAAACGTTGGTTGCCCTGGTCTGGAAGTGGCAACTATTCGATGAGCAATTTAGCAACCTATTAGAAGTGGTCACGAAACCTGATTCCAAATTTCTGGGAATGCGCATTAATGGCCGTTTACCATTTTCGTTCAAACTCTAAATAGAAATTGAAAACTTCTTTGCCAATTTGCTGACCTGGTTGAGAAGTGCCAATCAGGCTGGCTGGATGAAGAATTAAGCAAGCTATTCGAAGTGCTCACGGAATGTGATTCCAAATATCTTGAAAAGCACGTTAATGGCCTTTTACCATTTTCGTTCAAACTCTAAATTCAAAAATTCGTTACAATGGTTGGGAAGTGACAATTAGGCGATGAGCAATTTAGTAACCTATTCGAAGTACCCAAGGAACCTCATACCAAATTACTTGGAAGTTGCTTTAATGGCCGTTTACCATTTTCACTCAAACTCTAAATAGAAATTCACAAATTTGTTGCAAATGTGCTGGTCTGGTTGAGAAGTGCAATCAGGCTGACTGCATGAGCAATTTAGTAACTTGTCACGGAACCTGAGTCCAAATCTCTGGGAAGGCGTATTAATGGCTGTTTACCATTTTCACTCAAACTCTAAATAGAAATTCAAAAACTCGTTGCAAATTTGCTGACCTGCTTCAGAAGTAACATTAAGAGTGGCGGGATGAACAATTCAGCAGACTATTAGAAGTAGTCACGGAACCTGAGTCCAAATTTCTGGGAAAATGTGTTAATAGCTGTTTACCATTTTCGTTCAAACTCGAAATAGAAATTCAAAAATTTGTTGCAAATTTGCTGACCCGTTTGAAAAGTGCTAATCAGGCTGACGAGACAATCTGGCTGACAAACGGTGGATTTTTTTTGTTTGTTATTAGGAATTGTACACTGCAATTATTAGTAATTTTTACAATCTGGGCCTCGATAAGTCATTTTCAGATATTTGAGCAAGGTTCCATTATAACCGGTGTGAAGTTTTCAACATTCATCAAAAGTGTAGATACACAATTCAACAAAAAGTGTAGAGCTACATAAAAAAAATTATGACAGGGTTGAATTTGTTATTTATCCCACTAGAATTTGTTTTTACAAGAAAAATGGAAACTCGCTAGAGAGAAATTTCAAATAAGCAAAATATTACAGCAAGTTCGATTTTTCTTTCCGTCCATTCTTCTAAAAATTGCTGCCTTAATGTTCAATTTAAATTTTGAACCTGAATATATAATAAGGGTCATTAACACTTAATTCTAGAAATGATAGCACAAATCTGCGTGTACTGGCATTTCGGGGACACTTTCGAGAATTTTTAGTGATAAGCGGCATATCACTGCGACCTTCGGGGAATTTTTTCTTTAGTGTAACAGAAAGTAATAATGAAAAAGTGTAAAATGGGTCTTGTGCATGCTTAGGGCCCATCAACACTTATGAAGATTTGTGCTGTCATCAAACACGCAGATTTGTGCTTTCATCTCTAGAATTAAGTGTTGATGGCCCTTACGCATCCACAAGACCCACTTTACACTTTTTCATTAGTATTTTCATTTACACTAAAGAACGAAAAATTCCCCGAAGGTCGCAGTGATGTGCCGCTTATCACTAAAAATATTTGAAAGTGTCCCCGAAATGCCAGTACACGCAGATTTGTGCTATCGTCTCTAGAATTAAGTGTTAATGACCCTTATTATATATTCAGGTCCCTTAATTATATATTCAGGTTCAAAATTTGAATTGAACATTAAGGAAATTCGAATTTTCCCACGGAATCGACACCAATATTTCTGTAATATTTTGCTTATTTGAAATTTCTCTCGCGAGTTTCCATTTTTCTTGTAAAAACAAATTCTAGTGGAATAAATAACAAATTCAAAGCTGCCATAATTTTTTTATGTAGCTCTACACTTTTTGTTGCATTGTGTATTTACACTTTTGATAAATGTTGAAAACTTTGCACCGCTTCCATTATATAGGCTAGATAGCTGCAAGATTTTGTAGAAAAAGATTTTTTCCGAACTGTGGATTTAAAAGTTAGTTATTAGAAATTTACTATTTCAAATGTGAGTAATTTTTCAGTCTATGTTAATAATAAGCCATTATCCCAGATTTGGCAAGGTTTCACTATATAGACTATATAGGTCCATCAAAGAGGAACGTTTTATGATAGGCCAATAACAAGCAATCATTAGATATTTGAGCAAGATTCTAGATTTTTGAGCAAGGCTAGATATGTCAATTAATGAGAAACATTTTGCAGAAATTGATTTTTCTGAATAAGTATGTAGTGGATTAAAAAGTATGTTATTAGCAGTTTTTTTTCCTGGGCCAATACCAAGCCATTATCAATGGTTTGTACAAGATTCCACTCGCCCAGACAGGTCTATCAATGAGGAACATTTCGTGGAAAAAGATTTATCCGAACAGTAAGTTTGAAAGTTTATTATTAGCAGTTTTTTTGATTTAGTGCGGGATTCGGCACCGATACATTCGGCCGCCTCTGTAATAAATGATTCAATTTCATATTATTTTACGGACTTGAAGTTTGTCCTAACTTGTCTTAAACCCAACAACACCGTTTCCAATTAATAATAAAATTTAAATGTGTAAAATATATTACTTCGGGAAAATAAATATTATAATTTTGAACAAATGATATTCAGACAAAATGAAAATAAAAAAAAAATTATTGATAAACTCTGAAATGACAGCCTTAATTAAAAAACATAAAATTTATTACAAAACAATATAATTAATAGAAAAATAAATTGAAATAATACAGTACTCGATGAACCGCAGTATTCAAAAGTTGTATAGGTAAAAATCGTAGTAAATACCCTTAGTCCTAAGATACTTCTAAGAGGTTACAACGTTGAGAGTAGGCGTTTTCAATTTGAACTAGTCCCATTCCAATTAGAAAGCACGAGTTTTCCAGAAAAATTAGGGGAACACTGGGTCCAAATGGAACCGAATAGATTGTGTCGAATATAAATTCTAAGCTAACTAGGTCTATTATGAAATTTTCGACGCGCGTATTTTTTTCGACGTTGTCGAAAATTTGGTATTATGAAATACTCGACGCGTTTTTTTTAGATAACGTCGACTATTTTACGACAGCTCTTGAGGTGTCGAGTACATAAAAGAAAAGTGTTAAGTGTTGAGAAATAAAAAGTTTGTTAGTAAAAGTAAATTAATAATTTAAACTTATAAAATTTTAATTAATAAAAATTAATTAATTTAAATTGAATAAAAAATAATTAATTTAAATTTTCACATAAAAAATAATTAATTTCATTTTTCGACATCGTCGAAAAAAAAATTCATAATAGCGATTTTCGACGTTGTCGACTGTCGACGTTGTCGAAAAAAATACGCGCGTCGAAAATTTCATAATAGCCGAAAATTTCATTCAGCCTAGGCTGTTGATCCAGGTCATGATATCAACATAAAACCTTGAATGCAGCTAGGTATTGAGGTTAATAAAAAAGGAGAATTCTAAAAACATAATTATTATAGCCAGAATAGAAACTGATCTCCTGTGGCACTATTCTGGTAATTCCCTGTGAATAGGGAATTGGGGAAAGATTTTATATGTAATTTGTATTTAAAATGTTTTTTTCTGGCATACTGAGGTAAAAAGCTAGTGTTATTTTTTTTGAAAACAAAGTTAAATTGGGAATAATTTTCCCTACTAATTTAGATATGGAAAAATTATTCCCAATTTATAAATATTTGCATCAAACTTTTTTCCTCAGTAGGCCGGAAAAAAACATTTTAAATAGAAATTACATATAAAATCTTTCCCCAATTCCCTATTCCAAGGGAATTACCAGAATAGTGCCACTGGTGGCTGAACCATTTTCGAACCAACCTAGATAGGTAGCAAATTAAATTCTAAGAACTATTCTAGTACTTCACTTTTCTCTACGATCCATTCAGTAGAGTAGCTTGATTTAGCGCTATGTACATTCTCCATTAATCTTTCACATGTAATTGTTTCAAAGTTGTAGCCTCTTAAAAGTCTCTTAGGACAAAGGATTTTTACTTTGATATTTTCTCCTAAATCTTTTGAATTCTAAACGCATGCTCATTAATAAATTGATGCTTTTTCAATTAATTATATTATTCTAGATTATTAATTTACTAATATTATAAGTTGATAATTTATTGAAATATTTTAAATTGCCAATAGTGTTTATACAGAGTGTCCCCGATTGGGATACTAATCCGTTAAGGGGTGATTCCTTGGTTCATTTCATGAAAAAAATCGTATCGTAAGGGGGGGTCAATTTTTGATATCCTTTGAGATACAGGGTGTTTAAAAAATTTGGTTTGGGAAAAAAGTACAAGCGAATATTAAACTGTAACTTACAAAATATTTATCGGACGGCATCCAACAAAGCCTCGGACGGACAATTGGGAAGGCTATATTTAAGATCTTATTGGCTATCTTGCATCTGTATCCATTTAAGAGCTATGACGTTTTAAAGACTAAAAAAAAAAAAATACTTTTTTTATAAAATTGAGTATTTCTCAAAAAAATTCCCTAATAATTTTTTTTAACCTAATTTTAATCCGCTATGATCTTCTCTACAATCGCCCAATTCGTTATTTGTACCCACGTGCTATAGTTTTTTACTTATGAGATAAAGAATGAAGACACTATACACAAATTTTAAACTTTACTTCACAAAATATTTATTTATTTTTATATTATTTTTATAAAAACCGTATTTTCGATAATATTTGTGTGTAGTGTTTGCATTCTTCATCTCATAAGTAAAACACTATAACACGTAGGTACAAATAACGGATTGGGCGATTGTAGAGGAGATCATAGCTGATTAAAATTAGGTAAAAAAAAAACTTTTATTGGGGGATTTTTTTGAGAAAAACTCAATTTTATAAAAAAAAAATATTTTTTTTTTTTAACTTTAAAACGTCATAGCTCTTAAATGGATACAGATGCAAGATAACCAGTGAGACTTTAAATATAGCCTATTCAATTGTCCGTCAAGTGAGGCTTTGTTGGTTGCCGTTCGATAAATATTTTGTAAGTTACAGTTTAATACTCGCTTGTACTTTTTTCCCAAACCAAATTATTTAAACACCCTGTATCTCAAAGGATATCAAAAATTGACCCCCCCTCCCCCTTACCATACGATTTTTTTCATGAAATGAACCAAGGAATCACCCCTTAACGGATTAGCATCCCAATCGGGGACACCTTGTTTAACAAATATGATATTATTTTACACTCTTAAAATTAGGAACGTCAAGGACAAAATTCACGTTACTACGAGTATATAGTCGAGTGAATTTTTTCCTAAACTTGTGTTAAAATTGTTTTTGGGTTTAAGACAAATTAGAACAAACTTCACGAGAATTATTATTTTGTAGTCGATTCATAGGGCGAGAAATCCTATTTTTCCTATTGATATTGAGTGGTTGGGATGAGAGATTATTAAAATATATATAACTTTAGACAATTTAGCGTGACCTTCTTTGAATGATCGGGCCGAAATAATTCTAAATTTGTGATATAAATGTGGCAAAGTATATTGTTTATGTAGAGTAGAGAGATTTAATTTTAAAACATGAGTCAACCAACGATGCTTTTATTTTTACACCATATCCTTATGAAATACTTTGATGTCACTCGAAGCGATAACACACCATATAACTTCGATATTAGTTATAGTCCTCTCTCGTTTGCCCGGAGACTAGAGAAAAAATTGGACTTTGTTCATATTTGGTAACAGCACGAAAAAATCGGGCAGCCTTGACTTTCATGTCAGCTGGACGTGTTGTATTTTTTTCAATTTGAAAATTTTATATTTTTTATTTAATTATCTATATGTATGTTAATTGTGATCTTGCTGGACGGACCTTTGGATCAATTGCTGCTTAATATAAATAGACACCATTGTAAGGTTTATTGTAAATAGATATGGGGTTGAGCTAAAATGTTTGAGGAGAATCAAAAGCTCAAGCCTGATGTAAGCATAAATTAGCTACCGGCCTCCATAAAAAGATAATTAGTAAAATACTGTGTCACATATTAGCAGAAAACTAACGAGATTACGAAATGAAAATAAAATGGCTGGTTAAATGAAGGAAATGGCTGTATTTGGAATTTTAATAAACTGCACATTTGACAACAAATGAGCTTGAAAGCTCAACGTTACGTGTACGGTTTCATTCTAAATTGTAATATAAACAAATAAATAAATAAAATAATAACGAGAATGCTAATTATCCCATTATAGGACCATCGTTATAGAGGAATAAATGCAGAAGAATAAATAAAGTTAAGGTGGATTTACATATCCAACGATTTTTCTGCGCTGAACATTACTCATGACACATTCAAAAAATCAGGACGAACTTCTTCGCCGAATTTTCGGCACGGCAAACACATGAACAAAATTTATCTTTTCGGCGCGACAACAAATCACACATAGATAAAAAAACAATTCTGTTTTTTTTTCTCTACGATTTGACATTGTGCGCCATATTTAATTCTTGTAGCTTGTGTTTATGTTTGTATTTATGTTTATATTTTATTTTATCAGCTTTAAGTTTTATTATTTACATTATATTTACAATATACATAAATTCACTAACAAATTAAAATAAAACTATGTGTCAAAATATTGTTTATGTATATGAAAAAACTGCGCCGAAAATTCGTCGAATATGTAAATCATCGATAATACAGCGTTCGCCGAATTTCCTGCGGCAAGCTGCTTCGCCGAAAAATCGTCGGATATGTAGATCCACCTTTAGTCTTTTGCACTGCATTTGAAATTAAATCACAATTTTTTTCTAGACAAACTGTGTTACAGAATATAGTCATGGTGTACCACTGTGCATACATTTTCTCTTCAAATTAAATTTTAATGTAAAGGTTGTGGTGTTTGCTGAAAATCGAAATTATAGTCTTATGAAGGCGAGTGTTGGAACCCGGTTCTACCACAAACCAAAAAATGACTTACAATTTTGTTTCGTTAAAAACGTTTAGTATGCAATTTGAGTAGGTTTTTATTTTACTGCATTTTGCAAATTTTAACGAAAAGATGTGGGCACGCAGCTTTTGTAAGACAAAGTGGTTGCTTTGCCAATATAATTTAGTACTGATAGCATTCTTAAAATTAATTTTATTACATTCTGCGATGAAGGTCTGTGTCTACGAATTTAGTTTTGCTCATAGATATCAAAACATAACTATAGTGTTTGTGTAAAATATCCTAGGTGCGCAGGTAAAAAATTTAAAAACATTCGAGTTGCTAGAGAAATTTTCCTTACTAGGGAATTTTAGAAATGTCATACAATTTCTATTTATCCTCTTTACTTAATTTTGTACATGAACAATGCGATTGAAATTTTTTATTTTATTATAAATCTACAAAGGTCAATGACACGAACTCATATTAATCATCATGTATCTAAATGTATTTGAAATAAAAAAATATATTTTTACATACACAAGCAACAATTTTCAATAATAGTGCCAAGGTCATTTTTGTTATCGTTTATAGAATAGAGAACATAAATCCAAATAAATTACAATTAGTTCGAATGAGGCATATTCCACACTACGAGATTAAAGAAATATCGAATATCAAATTATTATTTCCAAATAGGCTAAAACTTTATTTTAAAAAGAAAAAATCAAAATGGCCACCATCAAACCCAGTGCATTGGCGGAAAAGAGAAATATACATAAATGAAATAGCTAAAGTTTCTTCCTCTGTCTAGTCTAGATTTCACCGAACCCTAGTATAACAGAGTTTTCAAATTAGAAATTTATTAATTGATATACCTCAAGATTGTATGAAAGATAACCATCTGATTATAATTTTCTGTGGTATGGATATAAAGTTAAACCTAACAAGAGAAGAACTGTCTTTGGTAATAAAGGGTTCCATCTGTTGGTTTTTCTTTAAGTTTAAAAAAAATATTTATTGTGCGGTGGTAACCCGAATTTTTTTTAGCAAACGAAAAAACACTACCTTTGCCATTTTTGGTCATGTGATCGTTTACAACACAACTTATCACGAAAATGGGCGTTCTATAAAAAATATATTTCGTAAATTACGTAATGATTTTGATCAACATGAGCGTACTACAGAGCCTGGAGTTCGCAACATTTTTGAATGTTTTGAAGAAACTGGAACAGTTGCATTTTTAAAATACTTGAATCTAGTTTTTTATTCTTGAAATTTTTTAGGGTAAATTCACATTGTGACACAAACAAATAAACTTGCTAGTTTTGATTTTATTAACGAATTTATGAATTTATTAAGAAATTGGATATCGCGAGATCTAATTTGCTTATCACCAATATTCAAAAGATTACCCATATAAACTATTTGAAAATCTGGTTAGGATTAGTTTAGGTCTAACATCAAAGTGTGTTAAACGTAGGTATTATTGGTTTTTTAGGAATTCGTCCCAAAATAAACAAGTGTCATGCTCGACCTGATCTAGCTATTATAATTCCGCTATCTACAAAACAAAATTCACGAGGCCCAAATATTAGTCGCAGGACTAATTTGTAGGACAGTATTTTGACCTTTGTCTTCTAATTTCTATCCCACATGATCTCTTTTAAATTTTATGCTAGACAGTGTATATCATGCATATCAACTTCCAATTTTTTGTCACATATTCATCAGTACTACTGTCGTAATATTTTCAGAATCATTGAACAAAAGGATTAAATAGGTTCGACCATCCCAGAAAAAACTGTCGCTGGTTCATCGTTGCTCAAGTATCTGAAACGAAAGAAAAATTTGAATTAAAATGTTTTTCTTTTTTTAAATTAAGAAGCATAATTTTTCCCCCTCTACTAATGGAAAAATTCCGACTGAGTAAATCGGTCCGAAATTATTGCCTTAGTACGGATATAAATATTAGCAAACTTGCAAACAAATTTGAAAAAATGATTAAAGTAGCTGGCGAAAAATTCGAAGTAAATTGTATTCCGATGTGTGAAATTTCCATCGATTTCAAGAATACGACCCCTGGTTGGGAAGTCGAAATCAGAGTTGCTTGATGAACAATTTAGCAGCCTATTGTGGTCACGGAACTTGAATCCAAATCTCTGGAAAGGCATGTTAATAGCCATTTACCATTTGTTCAAACTCTAAATAGAAATTCAAAAATTCGTTGCAAATCTGCTGACGTGGTTGGGAAGTGGGAATCAGAATGGCGGATTGAGTAATTCAGGAGCCTACTAGAAGTGGTCACGGAACCTGAGTTCAAATCTCTGGGAAGGCATATTTAGGGCCGTTTATCATTTTCACTCAAATTCGAAATAGAAATTCAAAAATGTGTTGCAAATTTGCTGACCTGGCGAGATGAGCAATTCAGGAGCCTATTAGAAGTGATTACGGAACCTCCGTCCAAATCTCTGGGAGGGTGTATAAATGGTCGTTTACCATTTTCGTTCAAACAATTTAGCAACCTACTTAAGGTGCTTATGGGAACCTATACCCAAATCTTTGGGAGGCTATTTACCACTTTTGCTCAAACTCTCTGATTCATGTTCCATGAGCACTTCAAATAGGTTGCTATTTTACTCATTCAGCCAGCCTAACTGAAACTTCCAAATCAAGAAAGCAATGTTGGTAAGAATTTATTTCCATTTTGAGTTAGAGTGAAAATGGCAAACGGCCGTAAACGGCCATCGTAGATTTAGACTCAGCTGCTGTGAACAACTCAGATGCTTGTTAAATTTTTCATTTACCCAGCCTAAATGAAATGTCCTAACCAGGGCAGCAAATTTGTTGCGAATTTTTATATTTATACTATGATTTTAAGTGAAAATGTTAAGTAGAAAAAAAATAATATATCTAATCGAAATTCGCATGAGAATATTTATTAATATGTATTGTACTTTAGCAATACAAGAATTATTATTTTACTTATATCTCTTATTTAAATATTTAATTCTTTAAAATTAATTTAAAATGAATGATATGGTTTGATTTAGCACTCTTATCTTATTGGTAAATTAATAACAGTGTATTCCATTCACTAACCCAAGGAAATTCAATCAGAATCTGATAGGAAAATAAAAATACAAAATCATGCCGATTCAAAACATATCAAGAAACAAAAATTAAACAAATGTCAGTAACACTCAAAATCAAATTCTAATAGGAAATGAGGTGACACTGTTGATTTTTTTAGGTAGAACATTACTTCTCAATAGACTACTCTCAGCAGTTAAACAAACATTAAAACAGGAATCGTAGAGATCACCGCCTAGACAAACTCTATTATAGTCCGGCAGATTGGTTTTCTACGCATCTAGCAAAGTGGAATACCGTCGTAGAAAACAGAACTGGTCAAATAGTCGCGTGTATTAGCAAATCACAGTGGAGACACGTCGAATCTGTAGAAAACCTAGCGAACTATGCTTCGAGGTGAATGGAGCCCGAACAACTAAAAGACTTCGAAGTACGAGCAACAAGAGGGGGGAGGGTTGACCAACGAATCGATTAAGTCAAAATGCATTACGGAACGTTCAGATTCCTCAGCCAAATATATTAAATGACCTATACCACGAAGAATATCAAACTTAAGTAAAAGCACCAGAATGTTGGCTTGTGTTCAGCGATTTTAGGATATAAACTTTAAAACAGCTCCTCGAATCTTAGTCACGCCATGTTTAAGCAGTCGAGTATTCTAAAAGCCAAAAAGACTTATTTCAAGTCAAATCAAAGCATTTCGAGCAACAAATTAAACTATTCGAATCCAAAAGACACTACATTGTTCCAGTTTCGCACTACATTGTTCCAATACTTTGAAATATAAGGGAAATGACCTAAAACAAGAAATAGGAAATTTTGCGAGCGCTAGAGATGAGCTATTCAGACCGTTCTATAAAGTTGGTTCATTGGTCCAGACCAGTGTGTTTCTATAGAGGAAAATGGCAAAAAGCAAAGAGGAGCATGTAAAGAAATACAAAGCTACAATGGGAGAAATTTTGTTGGCACCTGCAACCATCTTCAAGATTTATTCAAATTTATAAAAAAAATGTTAATATCTTTTTAAAATTTTTATTAACGTATGAAATAACTTTTACATTCATTCCACCAAGCGCACCACAATGTGGCTGTTTATGGAAAGCCACGTCAAGCATAAAATACCATGTGCATTGAGGGACTGATGGCCACACACTAACAATAGAGAATATATCAACATTGTTGCCCGAAATAGAAATTTAAATTCACGCCCAATTTGTGTTCTATCATCTGATGATCTGGATTATCTAACATTAGCGCACCTTTTGATCGGACGATTCACTACACAACTTCCTACTGAAGATTTAATCAAAATACAATTATCCAGGTTGACTCGGTGGCAGACCACCGGGTAATATGATTGAAGTTCAGGGAACAGATAACATAAATTATGTTTATTCCCAGTAAATTAAATCATCCGTTTCGGCCGGTAAGTTGTAGCTGGTTCATCGTTGCTTAAGTATCTGAAAACAAAAGAATTTTTCTTAAAACCTTTATATGTCATCGCAAACTCAAATTCCAGTTGGTTTAGAAAATTCCGTAACATTAATTTAGAATTTACCTCTATAAGCATTTACGATAAATAAAGGGTGCGACATCTTTTGGTTCATTTTTAAACTAGCAGTTATTTCAAGTGATAGTAATCCAGTATTATATTCCTGTGGCACTATTCTGGTTTTCCCTGGGAATAGGGAATTGGGAAAAATATTGTCATAGCATTTTTGTCTAAATTATATATTTTTCTGGCCTGCTGTTGGAATTAGTTTGGTGTAAATATTTAAATATTTTCGAAACAAAATTGATTGGGAAACTTTTGTTCCACAAAATTTTTATAGGGAAAAATAATTCCCAATATATGTATGTTTGTTTCAAAAATATTTACATCAAACTAATTCCAACAGTAGGCCAGAAAAATATAATTTAGACAAAAATGCTATGAAAATATTTTTCCCAATTCCCTATTCCCAGGGAAAACCAGAATAGTGCCACTGATGAACGAAATTTGTCGAAAAGTGGGTACGAAAGTCGGTCGAAAGGATACGCCAACTGAGAACAGTTTTTGGAAATTCGTGTCGCTTTACTCGTTTGATGGAAATAATTGCTGCTGTAGCTGAAAATGTGCGTTAACAACTCAGCATCTCAATTCGCAATCGATCACAGGAATTGAACATCGGCGATTGGACTTCGCAAAGATTTTTTACACATAGTCCTGGGTATGAAAACCTACAATGTCTAACTGGTTCAAGGTAGTTGGGCATTTTTGCAAAAAATCATTTTGTCTTACACAGCGCACTTTTACAATTGAGAAGCCCATACAAGCAAAACGAGTGACTTTTTGGTATGGAATTTGTTCCAAAGGCATTTTTCATACTACAGTCAATCGTCACCGTTATATCGTGTCATGCTAACTGACTTTTTATTCTCTACGATTGATGATTAAAACTTGGCCGATATTTAGTTTGGATAGGGCGGCACCACTTAGCATTCAGCCAACGATATAATCAACGATTTGCGATCTTTCTTCGAAAATCGCATTATCAGCCGTACTGACTAGCGGTGAAATAGAAGCTCAAATAGTTGAAAATGTACACAAAAATTGGGTCGACAGAATGGGGTACTGCAGATCCAGTCGAGGCAGTCATTTGAATAAAATACAATTCCATTATTAATCGGAAGGTGAACTGTCTATTTTTATTTAGTAGTCATTTTCAAAACGACCTGAAAGTTGCCGCACCCTACACTTACTCATTTTCCGATAAATTAATTATTATTTATCGAAACATTTTCCGCACCATTTTGTTTGTTCACAAAAATTATTAAACCTTATAAATGCACAATTTGCAATGAGTGCGTTTTATATTTGTCATCCTAGCGGGAGGTATAATAACTAATAATCTTGGTGTCAAATTAATTTACAAATAAAATTCGTCTTCTTTTCAACTCGACCATCGTCAAGCTGCAAACATAAAGAAATCTGAGTATTACATTCCGACGTAAAATAATAAAATTGAGCTAAAATTGTATCTCGATTGGAACCCAACGTGTTGGCGCAGAACAAACACTAATATTTGAAATCGGTCATATTTACATTCAGGCTTCCTAAATGAATTTTTTAATGTCTGGCGAAAATGTTTATTTTAATCCGCGGACTTGACACACATTTTATTATTTTTCTAGCGATTTCTAGTCCTAACCTACATAGATATTATTATTATTAATTAGTCCATGATTACAGTTTGCTTACAAAAATATTATTTAAAATCTCTACACAAAATAATAAACCTACGCACATTTGTTGTATTACTTAATTGGCATGTTTACGAGGCCCTCGCACACCGTATGTCTGAGATTGACGCTAAACGATATACAGTTTCGACATTTCCGAGGGTTAAATTTATTAATGTCGAATGCATACCATATAAACATGAATCATTCGCATTCATCGTGATAAATCGTCATTGACGAGTTTTTTATCTTATATTTTCTTGTTCTA
The DNA here is from genome assembly GCA_947310385.1 of Nephrotoma appendiculata. Taxonomy (NCBI): domain Eukaryota; kingdom Metazoa; phylum Arthropoda; class Insecta; order Diptera; family Tipulidae; genus Nephrotoma; species Nephrotoma appendiculata. The sequence goes on along the minus strand of OX371225.1, from coordinate 239,442,364 downwards.
CGCATAAATCATTGCAAAAAATCATAGCGAATTAGTTTACTGCTGTTATCTGTTCCAAGAAGTATATTTAGGCGGATAATAATTAGCGCAACCCAACGATGGCGCGCACGAACCAGAAATGTAAATAGGTTTGCGATATGAGCCAAAATACCTGACCTAATATCTTTCTTTATCTATCTAAACGTCAATATTGTTACAAATTTGTTGTTATTATTGTTTTATTGCAAAATATTATTGTTATTTTTGTTGTTTATTGTTATTATTGTTACTTTTACTGTTTTTCACAATTACTCTAAATTGTAACGTATTTGGATTATTCGTTTAGATCAGTTTTTTAATGAACGCATGAACGTATGGATAGTAGGGATAGCAAACGACGTCGCGGTTTATAGTGTAGTAACAAAATAACCGACTGATGAGAATGGCTTAAGAAATTTTTTGTTGTCGATGTATGGGTAAATAGAGGTAAGTTATGTACCGTTTGTTTTGTAAACAAAATCGAACAGAAAAATAAAAAACCCAAATAACTTTCTTTTTCATTTTTCTTATAAAAAATTAATAAAATGTTTTGTGCCATACCACCATCCACTATGCCGCGTACTCTTTTGCAAAAAATGTTATGTTACAGTAATATGAAATTATTTTTAACAGATGCTGACAACCGTTTGTATTTGTTTTCGTTTATAAACTTAAATGTTTATGTTTCAGTGATCAGCTTTTTGATGTTTTTTGGTTAAATAATTTCGCTGTGACAATATGACAAGAAAAGCTGCTTTTATGTATAGGGCTGCGGCTTAAAGTTTTATGCCTTTGTTGTTTTACGACAAAATAGTACTTCTGAAACAGAGAATTTATATAAAAGTTTTTGGAATATTTTATTTCGCATGATGGTTTTAATACGAATCTACAGACTTATTTTCTATAACATATTTTTCAATCACGGTTTTGAGAATGACAGCCGATTTTGAAAATATTGCATCAATCAACAAGAATGATCTGGGCTGCAATTTTATGAAAGTGGCCAGAAAATTTGGTTACCCCTTTAGATATTAAACTGAATTATTTTAATCAATTTTTTAGTCAGGATTTGTAAAAATTTAGCCTAGAATTTGTGTTTAATAATCTCAATGCTCTGTGTTTCAACAGCTCAGACAAACGCTCGGTGTTTGGGCCAAGACTAGAGTTAAGGTTCAATTTCAATGACACCGCACCGCGCCGATCCGTTAAAATGTCAAAATAGAAAATGTAATACAGTAAAAATCCATTAAGGCGGAAATTGACGGGACCGACTATAAATTCCGGGTTCGAGGAGTTTTCCGGGTTAGGGGTTTTAAATAAATTTTTTTTTTTGCAATGGAAACATTTGCGCATAACTCAAGAATAGATACGTTGTTGTCGACCTCTACAAAATCTCGGCCGGACCAAATTTCACCACCATAAATATCGGAGATAAATTCGTTTACTTCATTAACTTCGTTACTTCCATAGAAAACCAGTAAGAGACGTACCATCATCGCCTGAGAAACGAAACTTCCATCTTCCCATTTGTTTTGCCCTCAAGACGTTTTGCTGTTGACTGTGTGTTAGTGGGTGGAGGCCAGCCTGCAACACTAGTTTCTCGGATGGGGCAAGCCGGTGGGTTTGGTTGGTATGTTCGCGCACGTTCACGTTCGTCGTCTAAATCTTATATCGTAATGGATGATCGATATTCCGTAGCTGGCTTTAACATCTCCATCCTCGCTTGGGTTGATGATCTTAGTCGTGGATCGAAGTCTTACAAGAGAACTTTATCGCCATTGAATTTCCACTCTGCAAGGCCAAATTTGAGAACTCCATCTTATATTTACGAGTTTTCGTAGTACCCCAAGTTCCATCGGCATGGCTATACTCCTTATATCTTCGTTCCAAGTTTGTCATAACATAAATAGATAAATTTTAGATCATAAAGTAACAACTATTTCACCCGTTTTGTTTCATCCTTTCACAAAAACTTGTAAATAGCAAGCCATAGAATGTGTTCGCAATATAAAGTATTTAACTCTTTTGCGTTCGACTGTATCTATTATTGAAGGAATAAGCCTCTATTATTTTCTCGGATATATCGGAGAAAAATGTTTGCGTTCGTTTATTGTATCAGACCAGCATCAGAGTAAAAAATTTATATTGTACATTTGTCATGTGGTGTGTGTTTTTTACTTCGAAGGGATCAGAGAGAATTTAATTTCTTCTGTAAAACCTGAAATGGTTAAAAAGTGAGAATATGCAGAAACAATAATCAAAAAAAATCTTGTATCTGATCGTTGAGAATACAATTAAAAGCGCAATAGGCTTTTCTGAAGATTATCTCTCTGGGCATCTCTGCGCAAAAAAATATCTGTCTACTTTGTCTACTCTCTCCGATGTAACATTCGAAAGCACCAATAAATTTTAAAATTTATTCGCTAATTCATAGCAATCGAAAGAATAGATCTTGTTATAAATACTAATGAGCTTTTCGTAAACACATAACTTTAAAAATCCGGATTTGTCTATTCATGAACGATGTAGATACTAGAATCTGTTTTAATTTTCGTGATTTTGAATTCCGGCCTTAAAAAAATTTAATATTTTATACATATTTAAATTATTTATTTGGCCTTTATTTGGTTATCAAATCAATATACATTTCCTACCATAATAAAGGCCTATAAATTTTTAACTTAAGCGTTATTTAAAAGGAATATTTTCTGAATAATTGAGTTATTCCATAGTCTTTTTTTATTTAAAACATGTTTTAAAGTTTCAGTTCTCCTCTAATTTTCTCCGTTTATTTTTTCTGGAACCTTCTTTTAGGTAAAGTTCTGAATTTCTAAAATTAGTGTTTTAAATCGATTATCCTATTTTTGACAGTTTTCGTTAAAGGCATATTCATTTATATAAGATAATGTACTTTTTTAAATTTAATCATTATGTTTTAAGTCAAGTATTAACCGTTTTTTCCTTTTTTTTCTAGGTAAGTCGCAATATTTGAGCAATGTACGAAGCACATCATAGTGAACTGAACTGAATGGTTGTCTAAAATGAATTTCAAATTTAGACGGAATGATAATGGTATGGATTAGTATGATAATGTTAAGTGTGTTATTTAAATATTATCATTTTTAGCTGTAGTACTTGACCCAGTTTAAATTAATTTTGCGTGAGCTGGCTTACAAAACTGGTTGGCAATGAAACCGGAAATTGTGAGACAACCGGCAACATTTTTTTCTCATTCGAAAAAATTAACTATAATTCTTGCCTCTGTGGAATGCAAACAGTTTCTAAATTGAATAAATCCGCTGCTAAATTTTCCGTAGTGCTTATGTTAAATAGGTGTCCCTGGTCTTAATCGCAGACGTTTTTCTATGGTTAAATGTTTTGAGGCGAAATGCTCATTTTGAATATACAAAAAATAAAATTTATTATAAAAAGCCTTTTCGCGATGAATTTAATTTAAAATACTTATTATGATCCCTCAGCATTCAACAATTTTCATGACGAGTATTTTATTATGTAAAGGATTTTGCGGTTGTTGTAATTGCGTGTTTTTACTAGTTTTGTAGCTGTCTTATGCATGCCAATTGTTTAGTTTTATAAAAATGTATTTATCGAAATCGTACTCGTAACTCTTTCATAATCGACCACAAGATACCTTGAAAAGGTTTCAAATGTTGCGAAGTATATTTACGTACGCCAAATGTGGTTGCCACCAATATTTTTTTTATTGCTGTTGTTGTATAATATACCGGAAAAAGTCGATCCATTTAATTGTTTTCCGCATTGTTTAGTAAGGTCATTAAATTTTAACAAACTAAACATAATTGCGTTCAAAATATGAAAATTGCAACCTTGCAAGATAGTCATAATTAGTAATTATTAAGTAATGTCTATTGAGTAATTAATCACCAAAAATTACTTTAAGTGTTTAAATTAGAGTTCTGTGAATTTACAACAAATTGAAATAATCAACAGTGAAGATGAAGTTTAAAATGCCCAATCCCAAATCCGCGATTTCATTTTTCTATAGTAGTCATTTCGTAATACTAGAGTCGTTTAAGTGACTTTTTGCCACAAAATATTTTCAAGTTACAAGAACATTTTTGGTTAACTCCTCCGACCATAAATGGTGTGATAAATTCCATTGTTTTAGTATTTTCCAGGCGCCGATTTTTGAGAAATGAAAGATGAAAATTTCATTAAACTACGAACGATTTTATGAAGAACAGTTTGGTTTCTTCCAAATAAACTTAAATACTGTTACAATCACGCCTATTGATTTGGGTGACATTACTTCCGCGTAAATTGCTCACTTGAGAGGCCTAGTAAGTTGGATAATTAAAGGTTAGGTTAGGTTATTTTAGATTTCAGTGGTTACTATTGCACTCTTAGGCCCATAGTGATACCACAGGATCCGACATGATAATATAGCGTAAAAGATTTCGCACATTACAGCTTTCAAGAGCAGAGAGGCTTTACTACTCATCATCTCCGCAGCTTCCGCAGAAGTCTTTCGCATTCAGACCCAGCCTTCTTGCATGATCTCCGAAGAGGCAGTGTCCGGTAAGTATCCTTCTGGTAATTCTGTAAGATCTTGGAGCACTTCAAGTTCAGTTCAGGCCATACTTGCTTTGCAACACTACCAACCGTACTGGCGAGCCACCTAGCACTTGCCAGGGTAACTGCTTTCCTATGGCTTGCTGCTTTTAGCACAGACATAGGCTTTCCTACATCGGTGAAGAATTTAACTGTCCCGCTATCCATGATGAGGTCACTCTTCCAATCCTCCCTAGACGGGAAAATCACCTTAAAACGCTTGTCAAAGCACATCAGGAGTATTATATAGTTCAAGTGCACCAGGTCATGCCTAACAGAATTGACTATAGTTGAGTGCCCTTTTTGCAGGCAAGCCTACCCCGAAGTTGCTGATAGCCAGGCGTCCGTATTGACCGCCCTTTGCTTACTGGGGTGTTTTCCAAATAACCCGTCTTCTAGCGGAAGCTTTTCCCATCCCCGTTATAGCCCTTCTGGTACCTAACAAGTGAGTAATTAGCCTGGTTACTGGGTCCTCAGTCTCAAGTGGGAACAATCAAGTAGCCAATTAGTTATACAGCAAATTAAATTGGAATGGTTCGTAGCAGGACCAACAGGAAGACAAGTAATGAAGAATTCTGACAACAACTTAGACCACTAATTGAAATAGTTCTGGAAACTTGAGTCAATAGACTGCCCAAATAAACAACTGTCTAAAGAAGAAAAGTTCTTGAAAAGAATTCCATCACTACACCGGTCTGTGTTGATTTTTGAACGAATGCACGCAATGGTATGTAAGTTTACCAAGGACAAAGAATTTGTACGAATGTATAAAGATTTTATGATGGAATATATAGATCTCAACCACATGAAACCATTGACGAAAGCTGATAAAAGAACTATAGGCTTCTACCTACCGCACCATGGTGTCGCCAAAAATTCAAGCAGTACTACCAAAGCAAGAGTAGTGTTTGATGGGTTCACAAACGACACCTCCGGTAAATCGTTAAATGATTGCCTTGCAGTTGTACCAACTGTGCAATCAACATTGGAATAAGCATTCGATTCAGAAAATTTTCCCTTTTGCTGAAATTGCAAAAGAAGACCTGCAGTCAGAAATTTGAGAACTATCATCAAAAACAAAAGTAGCACCAGTAAAGTAGATTACATTTCCAAGATTAGGGTTATTTGGCGCATCTCTTCTATCGAGATTGTTTACGAGAAATGATTGAAAATTGATATCGTAAAGGTTACTGCATGGATCGACCCAAGAATTGTTCTAAACTGACTCCCTGCACATCCTTGAAAATGGAACACATTCAGCAGATATAGAACGGGTGAAATATTAACAGCAGTATGCAGATCCCAACAACCACACGTAGACTCTAAGAATAAGCCAGTTGATTGCGCATTGCGGAGACTAGAACTTGATCAGTTGTTGAATTTTAGTTTATGGTGGAAAGGACCAAAATGGATAGCAGGTTTGAGGATAGTGGGAAATTAAGTGTTTAGTAAATATTAGAAAATTATTTAGATATATATTATGGAAGTGGTGTGAATTGCGAGAATTCATGTCGTAACCATCAAAATATATAGCTGCATGCATAATCCATTACGAATACTTTCGGGGATTTACGGCCCACTTTTTTTCGTTTTCCAAACATTTACAACGTTTATTCATGTTCTTTTTCTATTTCTCCAGGAAAGGCCTGATCGTAATCTCATTTTATTTCACGTATGTGACTGTACATAATACTCTTTCTCGTATTTTAGTAGCAGTTTCTTAAAATTAGATTCTTAGTTATTAACTGATAAAAAATATATTTAGCAAAGCGTCTCTAAATTGTGACTACTGAAGTTACTTCACTTGAAATAAGCCGACCCCTTAGACATTGGAGTCGTTTTTTCTGAATAACTTGCGTGAGCAAGACATCCCTTTTTACTCACTTTAACATTTATAGCACTTAAAATACAATTTATTCTAATATGCACTCGAAAACGCCTTTTCATTTTAATTGTTCCCGAAAAGGCCTTTTTTATTATATAAATATACTTATATCATCACTAAAACATTTTGAAAAAGTCTCACATTTTTCTAAGTTTGGAAATCATCTAAAAACTTAAGAAAAGCAGTCTAATAATAAATTGATTATGAACATCGCGCAGCGCTAAGCTTAAACTCTGTATTGGTGAGTAATTCAAGATAATTGGATGCGAAGCCCATTATGAAACCGGCTTGTGCAATAATGAGTAATGGTTTTGAAGTAAACAATCAATATTGCAAAAAGGCCTTTTCAACCCTAAAGCTAAAATATGTCCCAACAATAAAGTCGCCATGGATGTTGCAATTTCTTTACATTTTATACACAAAATTAGGCCACCAAATATAATTTGTTCAACCACCGTACACATTTTGTAGAGTACAATAGTTATGTTTACATGTACACTATTAAATATTAAATATTTCGGGTATTAAATATTAAATATTATTATTTTCGGGTACCCACATTTTTCCCACATTTTATTTCTTCAGGAAAGGCCTTTTCGTAATCTCTTAGATTTTCTGAAGCTGTTTCTGTTTTTTAGGATTTGCAATTGATTCTTATAGTCGTGTCACGGCATTTCACGTTGCTTTAGTCACATAATATTATTTTTCTTATTTTAGTAGTCATTTGTTAAAATTAGAGTCTGTGACAAAAAATTTATTTAGCACATTCACTAAATATATAGCCTATTTCTAGTTTGGTATTAAATCGATATAAATTTCCATGTAAGGTGACTTCTGAAGCCATTTTACATGAAATAAGTCGACCACGTAGACATTGGAGAGTGATACACTATCGTTTTTCTGAATAACTTGCATGTGCAAGACTCCTTTTGCACTCATTTCAAAGAGTTTAGCACTTAAAATACAATTTATTTTAATTCGCACGCAAAAACGACTTTCATTTCAATTGTTCCCGAAAAGGCCTTTTTATTATATAAACTTGTATCTTCAATAAAACATTTTGAAAAGGCCTCGCATTGTTCCAAGCTTGAGAATAATCTAGAAACCTAAGAAAAGCAGTCTAACAATCAATTGATTATGAACATCGTGCAGAGCTAAGCTTAAACTAACTTAATATAATTTAGACCCTGATTCGAGAAAAAAAATTTGTATTGGTGAGTAATTAAAGGCAATTGGATGCGAAGCCCATTATATAATCGGCTTACGCAATAATGAGTAATGGTTTTGGAGTAAAATATCAACATTCCAAAAAGGCCTTTTCAACCCGAAACCTAAAATATGCCCCAACAATAATGTCGCGATGGATGTTGCAATTTCTTTACATTTTATACACAAAATTAGGCCACCAAACATAATTTGTTCAACCACTGTACACATTATGTATAGTGTACAGTAGTTATGTTTACATGTACACTATTAAATATTAAATTACAAAGATTACAAATTGTGTACAGTGTTGTTATATTATGTTTCGTGTATTTGTTGTGACGATGGCATTGACACACATATTTTTTTCTTTATTTACATTTTTTTTATGTAGTTTTATGCATAAGACACAAAAAGCAGCATAATACATATTTTTGTTTTGGTTAATAACAAATAATAATAATAAATGAAATTAAAAGCAACAATTGCATTATTATTACTTGCTGATTGTTTGTTATTATTTTTGGTTTTGATGTAAAATTATGTGCGCGCACATAAATACACAAACGGTTGTTTGTGTGGTGGAAATTCGTAATATTAGATTTAAGATTTTAGTTTTGTTTCGTATCAAGATTTGAAATTAGGTAATTAGGTTAGAGACAATAGAGAAGGCCGTTTATTGTAAATTACGTTCGATATCATATATGAATGTGGTGTATTATATCTACATGCATATGTGTTTGCATGTATATACATAGATAGATAGTATTGAGTTAAATAGTTTTGTGATTATGTAGTTATTATATCCGTTACATATTGTTTATATTATGTGAATGCAAAAATGCAACTTTCACTTTCACATTATTTATATATAGTTTAGTCTATAGTGTACTAAAGAGTGCTTAGGTGGAAATTTTTGCATTTGCTTATGAATAATAAATTGTTTTTTAAGTATTTTTTCTTATATAAATGCATAAAAGTATTTTTTTTTGGGGTAGGTAGGTACCCAACCTGAATTCCAAATGTATAAAACTAGAATTTCGATAAATATATAGATAAATAAATTTACAACATTCAAACCATTCGACATAACAACTCTCGTTTTTGGATATTAGGGTAACTAGGTCATCTTGGTCATAAAAATAAAGCGTAATTGAAAAACACTTTCAATTTTTCGTTTTTTTTTTGTTGCTATATAGAGATTCTTCAATTTCATTTCACGCTAATTATAACATTATTATTTTACGAATTCGCGAATTTGTACATTCATAAATCGCATAGTGTTCGCGGTAAGTGTATAATATGAAAGATAGTCGCCCCCATTCTATTTACTATTTATTTGTTATTGTTGTTATAAAACAGCTGAAAACTTTCACTTTCAACTTAAATTGCGCGTTTTCTTTTAAATTCTGTGTGCGTGCGTACATAAGCGTTGTTTGTTTACATTTGAAGGAAACTATTTCTTATATACAAATACATACGTCTTACAAAAACTTTCATAGTTATCATGGTTACAAAACAATGTGTTAAAAATAATAATATGGGATCGTGTATGTGTTACATTGGAAATCTGTTTCCCAGATTAATTTACTAAAGTAAATTTTTTTTCGACATTCTATAAATAATTTTCAGAAACTTTGGTAGAAGGCTATAGAGTTTGAAGTCGCAAGTGTTTCGAAATAAAATCTTTCGGTTATCGATTTATGTATTCCTTGGCTGCCCTAACCATTTTCAAAGCATTTATCACCGAAAGACATCAAACGATATACATATTAGGTTAGGGAAATATATTTCCATTGTTTTTTCGCTAGATGGCTCTAGTGGCATATATCTCGTGATGTATTTGTCGTAGTGGACCTTAATTATACTCATTGGAAAGCGGAATTCATGTACTAAAAATATTATTTTGTATTGTTTTGATTGATCGATTCAGTTGTGAGTTATGGCTTGTCAACGATGGAGCTAAACAAAAAGAAAATTCGCTATATTTTACAATTTCGCTTCGATAAAGACGAAAACGCAAGACAACGCTGAAATTGTGAATGGTATCTATGGTCCCGATACTGTCACAGCCAATCATGCGCAATTTTGGTTTCGTCGATTCCGTTCTGGTAATTTTGATATCAAATGTGCACCACGGCCTGGAAGGCCTATCGTCGAAAATGTCAATAAGATCCGAAATAGAGCAAGTAAGAAGTAGACCGGCATGCAAGCTGCAAAAGATTTGCATATTTACATAAGGTTTGCTTCATAAAGAAACTCGATGTTTCGGGGCCACACGAGTTTACGCAAAAAAACTTTATGGACTGTTTCCATCTGCGAATCCTTAGCCAAACGGAAGGAAATCGAGCCATTTATGAAGCGGATTGTGGCTGGCGACAAGAAATGGGTCACATACGACAGTGTAAAGTGGATACGATCATGGTCAAAGGCGAGTGAAGCGGCCAAAACGGTGGCCAAACCAGAAAGGTTTTGCTGTGTGTTTTATGGGATTGGGAGGGAATCATCTACTATGAGATGCCGGCCAAACGCTCAATTTGAAGCTCTAATGTCAACAATTGGACAAACTAAAGGCAGATCGACTAGAAGCGGCCAGAATTAGCCAATAGGAGAGGCGTCGTGTTCCACCAGAATAACACACGTTCATAATAATCCGGCAGAAGCTCCATTTTCATGTCCTTTTGTCCATAAGAAACACTCTTGGTGGTGTAAAAATGGCCTCAAGAGCTTGTGAAAACTGGTCGTCTCAGTTTTTTTTTGCTAATATGGACAATGCGTTTTAGGATAGCGGCATAACAAAATTATCTTCTAAATGACAACGAGTTATCGAAAAAAGCTCCGAAATAAACGTAAAAATAATGAAAATATATTTCCCCAACCTAATATTAAATCGAGTATTTCTCTGAAACGTCCCAGTTGAAAATTTGTTAACATGCATGTGAATAAATTTTTACAAAAGACATCCGTTCATAGCTTTTGCCTAAATGTTTTTTTTCTAAAAAAAATAGTTTTTATCGATTTTTGTTGGCATTGTTACACATTTTGGGCGTTCGATACAGATTCGTACTCGATTTTGCAAAATATCAACACTCAGTGATCTAAGTTATAAACTTTATTACTCAACACCTCTAATTTCTGCTGGAATCCACTAATTTCACTCGTTCACTGTTCACTGATTTACTTTTACTTTTTACCTCTTAACTAGTACTGTTCACTAGTTCAGTCCAATTTTAAATTCTAATATACATCAAAAATTTAATGGTTGATTGTAAAACGGCCAAATTTTGATTCAGTTTAAACGTGGCTTTGTTCAAAATAGTCCAACCGTTTAGAAATGATCAAAAATTTCTAGGACTGAGCACCTTCATTTTTATGTTAAATTTTCCTCAGCGAAATTCGCCTCGCTTAATTTGAGCAAAAAATTTAAATTTTATTTTATCGATATCGGCTGGGAAACAGAAAAGTAACTCAAAATATCATGTAGATGAAGAAAATGTGAGCAAATTATCTATTGGAAACGCGGTAGCCCGATTTGAAGTTCTAATATTCATCAAAAACTGAATTGCTCCTACTAGTAAAACGCGGTGAAATTTTGGTTGAGTTTAAACGTGGCTTTGTTCAAATCGTTCGTAGTTTAATCGTTTAGAAATGATCAAAAAATTCTAGAACTGAGCACATTCAGTTTTATGATAAGTTTGCCTCAGCAAAATCAGCAAGGATTTGCTAAATTTGAGCCAAATATTTAAATATTATTTTATCAGCTATCAGATGGGAACCGGGTTAAGTAGGTCAAAATATCATTTAGATGAAGAAAATGTGAGCAAATTATCTATAGGAATCGCAATAGCCCAATTTGAAGTTCTAATATTCAATAAAAATTGAAGCGCTGGCCAAATTTTGATTCCATTTAAACCTCGCTTTGTTCCAAATTGCACAATCGTTTAGAAATGATCAAAAATTTCCAGAGCTGAGCTCCTTCAATTTTATGATAAATTTTGTCCCTAGTGAAATCACGGTAGAAGCCTCGCTAAATTTGAGCATAAAATTGAAATAATATTTTGTCGATATCAGATGGGAAACAGGTTAAGTAGCCAATATATCAGTTAGAATAAGAAAATGTAAGCAAATTATCTATTAGAAACGTGATAGCTCGATTTGAAGTTCTAATATTCAACAAAAATTGAAGCGCTGATTAGAGTAAAACGCGGGCAAATTTTGATTTGGTATAAACATGACTTTGCAATTGTAAATCACTTGCATAGTTGTATTCGCGAACAGTCCGGGTCATCAATTCCCCTGTCATTATGGCTAACGCCGTTGTTATTTTCAGTATTTTCCATGATGGGTATCGCTGCCGTCTACAATTGCTTTCGTTATCCGCAAATTCCCCTTCACTCGGAATGTCATTCTAAAATGCACTTCCCTTCAGCAGACTACTTGTTGCGGTAACATCGCTGATGTTAAGAATAATAATTGTTTTATAAAATTATAGTCTGCAACTGGGTTCAAACTCAGGACCACCGAGTGATATGCTTGTGTCGAGTAGAATTCTTAACACTGTTGACTAAATGGATTATTTGTGACAAGTCACATTAGTATCTCAAATGACTTGTGCAATAACTATCAACGTTAGACGACAAGTTTGAGACATGTCATATACCGTTCTTCTTTCATGACAATGCCTTAACGAAATATGTATGCCATGTCTTCGTCGTTTCTTATTGTATCAAATACTTTTTAAAATGGCGTAGATTAAACAATCGAGAGAGAGAGATACAAAATTACTTTTAATTTCATATTCATTCCGTATCGCAACGTCATCGCAATTATTTTAATAAATAAATTTTATTATATTTTACAGTTTTTAATTGTTTTATTAGAAAAAATTTAAAATGACGTTTTAAAATATTCTGTTGAAGGTTCCAAAATTTTACTGTTGATGGACGAGATCATTTTCTTCATTAAATCATCGAAATCGTCGATCGGTACTCTCCAACCCCAGAAACTTCCCCTCTTCATCATTTATTATTTTGTAAAACATTAGAAAATAGCACCATAGAAGTTAACCGTTAAAATATCAATGTCGCTGTCATTTAAAGTGGCGTCAAAATCAATATTAGTAAATAAATCGTCAGAGTTTCCCAAAGTCGGCTTTGCGAAAATAAAAAAACGTTGCCGAATTTCCGACACAGTGTAAGCACGAACATACTCATAACAAAATATGATAGATATCGGTGGGCCTCCTAGTGGAAATAGTCAGTTGGTCGTTGTAGCTGTACTATTCTCCAGGGGGTCGATTTTGTTCAAAATTCGACAAGTTAACGAAATAACCCTAAATATATTTAATTTTTTGCGCCATTTAGTTTTTTCGGATATGACATTTCTAGATACCATTTCCATTTATAAATTAAAATTTGTAAGTACGATGCAAATATGCTTTAATTAAAACTAAATTTATTTAATTATTTAATTTTAGTTCTAAAATAATTGCTAGTTGTGCGTTTCTGCGAAAACAAAACATTCATTCGCTACTCAGGAACACATTTGATAACTTTTATAATTGGAATGATATTTCGTCGCGGAAAGGAATGTATTGTGAGAATTGAAATATACATATGTCGGTTATTCCTCAAAAAATGAAAGATGTTTGTGCGAACGTGTTAAAAATCGAACAAGTTGTATGACTGCTATAGCAATCATTTGCGCGAACATGCTAACTCGCCACTCAAATACTTGGTGAGATGTCAAAAAAGTGAGACGACGAAAAGACATAAGCACCAAACAACTGAACCGATTTGTACCGATTCATAATTGTTGATGTCAACATTCGCAGAAAACAAACAAATCATAGAAAAATTACACACACTAATATAAAATTGTATACTATACTCCTTATACGTATACGAAAAAGTCATGTTTCGTCTGTCGAATTTTGAACAAGATCGACCCCCAGATTATTTTTAATATTATTAATTTGGAATAAACCATTTTTAACATTATATCATTGAATAACGTTTCCTCGGTAAAATCCTCCGATTGTGTCCATGACAAGTTAGTAGGTTAAAATCTCCGACAACGAAAAGCTGATCTTAGCTGTTCATTAAATCCGAAAAAAGTTCAACGGAATCAGTTAGGCGCTGGTACGTCTCAAAGTATTCCATTTTTTCGAAACGAACAAAAAAAATTTCTTTTTGTCTTCAGTTTTAATTTTCACGCATAACACCTCAAGATTATCACTTCCCCGGATGCACTGTAAACAAATGTCACAGTTGACATATAGTCGTCACTTTCATCTTTACGGTAAATATTGATATCGTTTGTAAAATACTCTACGTTAAAGAAAAGTGATCAAGTTTTCTGATGCATTATTGCGGTGTTTATGTAACACAAACGATCAACAAGTTCATGCACAAAGAAACCGCGGAGTGCTTTTGCAACTAGTCAGATTGTGGCCTCAATGGAATTATTCGAATTGAATTTTGATTATGGAAAATGGCATTTATCATTAAGTAGTAGCAGCAGAGATAGATACAACAATTAGTTGGGGTTTTGGAGCGGCTGTCACAAGTATACCTATATTTTAGAATAAAGGAAAAGGCTAGTAGCGCCAAACTGGTGAATATCCAAGACCTTTCAAACGATATACTACGTCAGTATATATTAGAATAACGTAAGGTAATTGCGCGGTATTGAATGATTTTTCTAAGTGGCCCCGGCTCTCTTCAGGTAAAGAGACCCCAAAAGCGTTTCAATTCATCGAATTAAAAATTACAGAAGATTAGCTAAAATAATCGAATCGCATAAGCCGTTTTTGAAATATTAACGTTACAAACATCCATTCGTCCATCGAGACAGCATTTTTGGGATAAGAGACTTTCAAACTTACGACAAAAGTATTTTGTACCAGGGTAATTTTTCATCATCTTTATCAGGACGTGTGTAGGCTGGCGAGTATCTATTTATAATTTTGTCCGGGGGGTGGGGTGGAGGTTGTTTTAATTTTTTTTTGGTAAACCTATTATTTTGATGTAGTTAGTAGATCAAAACTATAATTAGTTACTGTTTCATATTTTCCTAATAAAATCTTCACTTTTCACCATTTCCAAAATTAAACAAATTTTGAACATGGTAAAACAGTCTTTCTGCAATTTGAATCGATTCTGCAACGAAAAATGTAAAATAAAAATATGAATTCAAGAGATGTTACCTAATATCGGAACTCTTAGCAGTACCAGCTCGTTGTTGAATAATGATGTGTATTTCTTGCTCTTGCCAAATGACACACTTCATTTTATTAAAAATGTTCACGAAAAATTTGATAACAGCATATGTTGAAAATGACATTCCAAACGACGAGCGCTTGAATTTGGTGTAGTTAAATTGCTAAATTTAAACTTTATCATTGAACTTGTTGTCGTATGGGTTGGTTACAACATATTTAGGAACCCAGGAATCGATATCATCGATGTGAGACTTTGGAGTCGCATAGCAGAGTTGTATCGCGTGATTTTCATTATATCGAGAACATGGTGCTAATAACACGACTATAACAGATTTCCATACTGATTACTTTTTTCTAGGTCTAGGTTTTTTGTTATGCATGTAACATCGACTGGTAGAATAACAATGTAAGCTAACGACCAGGAGCACTCGGTTAGTTATAAAAATGCTGACTCATTACAACTTCCCTTTAGATTTGCAACGTGTCACTTAATTTAAATCAGCGAAACATGATTGCACGTTGACACCAGTTTTACTCTTAACACCGAATATAAATATACCACTAAAACAGAAAATGTCAGCTCAAGCAAATAATCTGGAAATACGAGACGACCACCTGTCAGACAAATCAAAACAAAACCTTCAAAGGATCCTATCGAAATTCAAAACATTATTCGGACCTGTCAGTAATGCTGAACCAATCGATACCGATATAAAAGCCGAAATTAAGACGAATACCGAAGAACCTATTTATGCTAACTCGTATCCCTACCCCGTTAGCACGAGGAGCGAAGTCGAGAAAAAAATTGATCAATTATTAAAAGATGGAATCATAAGGCCGTGCAAAAGCTCATACAACTCCCCAATATGGGTAGTAAAGAAATAGCTGGACGCTTCAGGCATCGATTACAAGAGACTGAATGCCGTAATAATATCAGATGCGTATCCGGTTCCAGATATATCGAACACCCTGGCAAATCTATGCAATTCTGGATTCCATCAAATGCAGATGAAGCAAGCTGACATACCTAAAACATCATTTACAACGATGAATGGTCTGCCATTTTTCAACGAATGATTGACAACGTTCTGAAGGAGTTTATTGGGAGAATAGGTTACAGAGGAAGAACACCTGGCTCATATCAACACAAATACACTCGAAATTGGAAAAGGCCAACCTGCGAGTTAATTTCGACAAGACAGAATATCACACAAAGACAATAGACCCGAGAAAAAAAATATTCTTGCCATTCGGAAAATTAAGAGCCCAGAAAATGTAAAAGACCTAAAATCCTTCCTGGGACTCATTTCTTCATTACAGGCGTTTTATAAAAGATTACGCTAAAATTGCCAAACCGTTGACAAATATAAGCAGAGAGGAAAATGCGCAAATTGCAGCCTATCAATCAAAAACGGTGAAAATCACTCTCACCGTGAAAAAAAATCGCGCATTCCAACAAATTAAGGATTTATTGTCATCAACGGAAATAGTGATCTTTCGGAACTTCGAAAATCCGTTCATCTTGACAACAAATACTTCGAATACAGCAATTGGCGCTGTACTGTCTCAGGGCGAAATTGACAACGACAGACCAATCACGTTCATCTCCAGATTATTGAACAAGACAGAAGAGAACTATGCCGTTAATGAAAAGAAGATGCTTGCCATTATCGGAGCTTTCGACAGCTTACGAAATTACTTATATGGCGCAAAAAAAATCAAGATTGTCACAGATCATCAACCTTTGACATTCTCCCTAAGTAATAAAAACCATAACGCCAAACTAAAAAGATGGAAGTCAAGACGTGAAGAATATAACTACGAGTTAATTTATAAACCGGGTTATACCAACAAAATTACAAATACCCTATCCCGATTAGAGATAGAGGCCAATACTCTTTCAATAGATGGTACAATTCATAGCGCGGATCAGGATAGTTCAGATTAAATAACTATATATAACAAATTTAACTAAAGACGCCCTGATGAACACACTCAAAGAAAGATAGAACCCTACAACAATAATGGCGTGAAAATTCCGGAACAATACATCCAAATTTCACAATAATTATATACAAAATCCTCGAATCAAAAGGAAGAACATAAAAGAGCACACCGTAATTGGAAGGAGAATAAAGAACAAATTCTGGAAAAAATATTACTTCCCACACTTGGCCAACCTGATAAAGAAATACACACGAAACAGTGAAATTTGCCACACAAATAAATATGATCGCCACCCGGAAAACATAAAACTTCAACCTACCCAAAATAATGGTGATGGACAATGAGTCAAGTTTTATCAGCCCTATGATATCGGATTATAGGAAGACGCTCGGAATACAAATGTATCTTACGCCATCCCAAAAAATTGAGGTAAATGGAACAGTAGAGAGAGAGTCCATTCGACCATCATAGAGAAGATAAGATGTCTACAAAATTAACTTAAGGATCTCCCCACAAAAGAGCAAGTAAATATTGCCGTGGATCAATACAACAATACGATTCATTCAGTTATTGGAAGAAAACCCAGCGATATATTATTTGGACGAACCAATCGCATCAATCTCCAAAATATGTTAAACTATAAGGATAAGGGAAGCGCTGATGTATTTCAACGAATTCAAAACTCCAAACAAACTAAGCTATAAAAAGAAAATTCGAGGAAACAAGAACCAAAAACATACAATTCAGAAATGAAACTGTGACAATGAATAACAGCGTCACAGTGATAACTGCATCAGGAAAAAAGATACATAAAACGCACATAAAAGGCTTAGATGAAAATAAGATTCAACCAATTAACTTGGAATTCTGATTCACGGATCGTAGATCTTTAAAGGGGGAAGAGTTAATGACCAGGAGCATCCGGTTAGTTATAAAAAGGCTGACCCTTTACAACGTGCCTCTAGATTTGCAACGTGGCACCTAATTCACATCAGCGAAACATGAAGTTGCACGAGTATCCGGCATAACTACAAAAAATTAGATCATTTTATTTTTTGCTTACTGCAAAGTTAATTAAATTAAACAAATTTAATTAACTCCGAATTAAAATTCGTTACTTGTATATAAATCTCGCTCTAGAATCGGTTAGAGATGGATGTGGTACGGATGGTATATCAGCTTTATTATTAAAAGACTTCAAAAATTTTATATATTCCGCTGTGCCTTCTTTTCAATCAACCATTGTTATGTATTTTGCTTCAGAAGTGGATAATAACAAGAGTAACAGCAATATTCACAACTGAAACACGGAATTATATTTCATTCTGGACCATGGTACTACAATACATATTACTAAGTCAACATGGTTTTATGCAAAAAAGATCAACTGCAATACACTGACTTTGCTAAACTCGTTGACTCCGCCAGTCATTATAGAATGGTTGTACAAATTTTGTTTTCTGCAATCCGTTTGTAACCTTGTTTAAATCATACTTGAGCAACCGCTCTCAATACATTGAAATGGGGAACAAACGCTCTGAATTAATTTCAGCCACCGCTGGTGTGCCTCAAGGCTGCCATAATGGCCCTTGGATCTTCACCATTTTCATTAACGGAATCATCCCAGTAATTCGTTAGTCAAAATAGTACCTTTGAGTACTTCTGCCAAAACAAGGAAAGTTTTAAGCGCAAATTGAAATAATTTTGAGTCGACTACTTTATTAATTGAATAAAAATTTATATTATCACTGAATTTAATTTTTTGTATGTTCTCAATTCAAATTTGTAGGCTTTTCTAAATAAATAAATAAACAGAAAAAAATATATCACTTATTTATATAAGAAAAGAGAAAATAAGTCTTCTGCTAAATAGTGGAGGTCGATTGTTTGAGGGATCATTTTTTTAAAAGTGATACCACTTATGTGGACTAACACTCATTTGCGATACAAAATTTGCATACAAACTTTGTAGGGGGTTAAAACCAATTTACACAACCCTAGATAACCTTGAAGAACTTCTAAAGTTTCTAACTCATTATCCAATGAACCTTCATTTATCCGTACTCATTAAATTAATATTTTTACTCAGTATGTACGAGTAAGACGAATAGAAATGGGACTTAATGTTCGAAAAATTTAATTTTAATAGCTAACTGGCAAAGCTAATCAATAAAAATAAATTGAACCCACTAATGCTTTCGTCCTCGGTGTACAAATCACAAAAAATCAATTACACTAATTATAATTAAATATTAATTGAAGCAATGAACTATAACATAAACATCAAGTTAATAATTAATGATGACTTTATTGTGCATTAAATTAATTAGCATGAGTAAGACGCCTTTCACATAGTTGTTTGTTTAGTCTTGCTGCTCTTTGTAATATCCGTAAACACAGACACTCCAACATCATTTTCAATTATGTGACTCACTCCTCAAAAGATAGTGCACCGTTAGACAACATGTATTTATTAAGCAGTTTCAAATGGAATTAGGAATTCAGAAGGTGGTAGGTGATATAACCCTTGTCACAAATTTGAAAACTAGGAAATTTTCGGGACAATGGTAGGTTATCATCTCGGGTGTCACTTGGTATTCCTGTGGCCCTATTCAGGTAATTTCCCGGGAATAGGGAATTGGGAAAATAATTTACATATAAATTCTATTTAAATATTTTTTTTCTCGCATACTAAGGTAAAAAGTTAGTGGTAATTTTTTTGAAAACAAAATGAAATTGGCAAAAACTTTCCCTGATAATTTCGCTATTGAAAAATTATTCCCAGTTTACAAATATTTACATCAAACTTTTTTTCGTCAGTAGGCCATAAAAAATTGATTTATAGATAAAAGCTACGTAAACACTTACTCCAGTTCACTATTCCCAGGGAATTACCAGAATAGGGCCACTGGTTGTATTATCTTCAAAATAAAAAAAAATCTGTATTTCCGTCCGTCTAGGAAGACCAGCAATAAAGTTGCTTCGGGTAAACATGTGGTAGTTGTCTCGACTTGAAATTTCCTCAATCCTAAAAACTAAATCACGGAGAACTTTAATTTGTTAGATGTCGTTCAGTGGGAACCAGAAACATAATTTATTGATGTCTGCAATTATAGAAGATTACCAACCAAGTGGATTGACAATTTTAGAGGATTGGGACAGTATTCGCATTTTGGTTATTCAATCGTTAGTTGTACTCTAATGTATTAGGTCTACAAATAAGTTATAGGACACTTTTATTTTTTATTATATAGAAAACACAAATAAAAAAAAAGTGACTACCCACATATGGTAATGTAGGGCTCGGTATTTAGTATTAAAATGTAAACATAACCTAAACATCACCTTCAAATTATCTAAACAAAATATGCAAAACGATAAACTGGTTATCAGACATTGCATTCGTTAAGAATTCCATCAAGGAAAAAATGTTCGTAAAGCATGCGAATCGATTTGTTCTGGGGGTCTATTATGAAATTTTCGACCACGTTTTTTTTCGACGTTGTCGAATTTTTGTATTATGAAATACTCGACGCGTTTTTTTTTAGATAACGTCGACTATTTCACGACAGCTCTTGAGGTGTCGATTACATAAAAGAAATGTGTTGTGTTGAGAAATAAAAAAACTTTATTAGTAAAAATAAATTAATATTTTAAACTTATAAAATTTTAATTAATAAAAATTAATAAGAATCAATTAATTCATTTAAATTTAATTAAAAATGATTAATTTAAATTTCCACATAAAAAATAATTAATTTCATTTTTCGACATCGTCGAAAAAAAAAATTCATAATAGCGATTTTCGACGTTGTTGACTGTCGACGTTGTCGAAAAAAATACGCGCGTCGAAAATTTCATAATAGACCCCCTGTTTTTGGGGATAATATTGTATCTAAAAGTACATGTGAATATTGGTATAAGCATTTTGGAGAAGGTGATTTTGATGTTAGTGACCGTGAACGTTCTGGAGCTCCCTTAAAAGTAAACGACGAGGAACTGCAAGTGTTGCTTGATACAGACTCTTACCGAACGGAAAACCAACTCTCAGAATAACTTGAAGTAATTCAACAAGCTGTTTCATATCGCTTAAAAGCGATGAGAAAGATTAGAAAAACCACCAAATGGGTGCCACACTTATTAATTGGACAAAACAAAAATAACCGACTTAACACTTGCGTGAATCTTTACAATTCTCAGGAAAGGAATTTTTTTTTGTGAAAAATTGTGACCGGTGACGAAAAATGGATTTATTTTGATAACCCAAAACGTAAATATCAGTGGGTAGATCCCGGTGAACCAGTAAATTCAACGCTAAAGCGCAATACTCACTGTAAAAAGGTCATGCGATGTAGATGGTGGGATATGAAAGGTGTATTATATTATGAACTTTTGAAACCTGGTCAAACAGTTACTGCCGAACTGTATCGACAACAACATATAAAAGTGAATAAAAAAACTGAAGAAAAGAGTCCATATACAGACAAAGGAAAACGTCCAGTAAAACTCCTCCATGACAACGCTAGGCCACATGTAGGTAAATCAGTGAAGGATACGTTAATGGCACTGGATGGGAAATTGTATCACAACCGGCGTATTCACCAGACATATAGCTCTAACTGATTTTCACTTATTTAGGAAGATGCAAAATGAATTGTCTGAGGTACGATTTAAAAACTTTGAAGAAGTGCAAAAATGGGTCGATAACTTTCTTTCCTCACTAGATGAAACTCTCTTTGCGGCAGGCACCCGTGAATTGCCTGTAAGATGGCTTAAGGTCGTTCAAAATGGTAGAGATTATTTTGATATATAAATGTTATTTACTTTGTATAAAAATAAATTTTGAATTTTTCAAAAAGTGTCCTATAACTTATTTGTAGACCTAATAAATTAAAAGTTTGACCAATTCTCGATTTTGAACTGTTTGCTTTTTCTTTATGACCTTCGAAAATATTCTATAATGTACTCACATATCTTCAATTTGGACAAACAATATGTTTTTGCAAATTGAACCCATTATTCAGAAAATTTTTGATAATATAGGCTTTGTAGTTTAACTGTTCATTGTCATGTGAAAGGTAAAATAACCACGGGTATCATGAATTGAAATTTTCACAGGATCCATTGGAAGTTCCAAATTTATAAATCTCAAATATTTTTTCCAGTATTTCATTTTTTTTTATTGCTAACTGTGCGATCTGTTTTGGAGCTCAGTGCAAGGCTCACTTTGCTCTTCCGCAGTTATGCTTTTCGTCCTTATTTTGCGCCTCCCGGCCAACTCGAGGACGTACGGCTTGGAAGATGGGTCGGCCCATTAGTTTTGCACGGTATGATATCAAAGGGCCGGATGTCGAAGGGCCGAATTTCAAAGGGCCGAATGTGTCGAAGGGCCGAATGTCGAGGGGCCGAATGTCGAAGGGCTGAATGTGTCGAAGGGCCGAATGTGTCGAAGGGCCGAATGTCGAAGGGCCAAATGTGTCGACCAAGCTTCACATATTTTGTCGGCTTTAATATATTTGTGTGCTGTGGGTAAACTATTCACCTTCCCAGAGGCGCGTAAAAATGTCATTTTATAGTTTATTTAGTTTTGCAACTAATTAGACACAGTATTATAAAGCCACATTAGGATCCTAGGATACTAGACGTAGTGGTAGGCCTACTAAAATAAGGAAGGACGTTATCACAAGTGGCCCCGCCCCCATGATCTATTTATTTTATCGCTCCCGATTATGTTTTCTGGTGGTATCAAAAGGAGAAGGTGTACATCATAGAACTAAATACAAGCTCGATGCGTAAGCAAGGATAGTATTCAAGAAGCTGAAACCGCACAAGGCGGTGTTTTCTAATGTAATCCCTCATGTACTGGTCCAATATATGCGAATTGTTGATACCTTTTTCACGTGAATACGCCTTTAAATTTGCTTTTATAGCGAGGCAATTCAAAAAACTGAGTATAACGAAATCGGTAGATACAGTTTAATGCTGCAGCTATATATCTATATTCTACAGAGTGGGCCAACTTAGACTGACTGATTTTAAATGTTTATTTTTTTTTTTTTTTTAAATGAAAGTATAAATTATAAATTTATTTTAAGCTAAGTATGAAAAGTGACATCCATTCTCCCGTTGGCAGTTAATGACTCTATTTAAGACATTTTGCAATACTTTGAGCAACGTTTTTGGCTCCAGTTCAGTAATTTCTGTGCAAACATTCTGCTTTAGCTCCTGAATATTTTGTGGTTTGTTGACACAAATTCGTTTCTACAAGAAAACCCACAAAAAAAAAAATCTGGGGTCGTCAAATCTGGAGAATGAGGTGGCCTCGCGAAATCTGCATTTTTTGACATTATTATTCGGTCATCGAAAAGTTTTCGCAGAATCGCCATTGTGGCTCTTGCGGTATGAGCATCGGTATGAGCAACTTTTAGAATACGTCGTAGCGATGTTCTGGAGATGCCCAATTGGGTAGCACGTCGACGAGTAGAACAGTGTGAACACTTTCTCGTACAGCATCTACAGTTTGTTCAGTGCGAACAGGTCGAACACAATTTATTCGTGGTTCTACACCTACTGAACCGCAATTCTCAAAACGGGTCATTAAGTTTCTTATCATGTTTACACTGGGTTCCACTGCAGTATTATGATGCTGACGGTATTTTCTTTTGGTTGTAACAACTGATCGTCCAGCCTCATAATAAAATTCAATAATTTTTACATGTTCTTACACTGAGTATGATGACATTATAAAATTCTTTATTATCTGCAAAAAAAAAAGTTAAAAATAAAAAAAATTATAAGCATTTCAAATTAGCAAGTCCAAGTTGGCCCACCCTGTACATCCAAAATTTAATTAAACCGGTCGATAGCTAAACGATCAAAGAATTCGTTACGTTGAGTGGGGCTCCTCGGGCGGAACTCAATCAATCATGATGGTCGGAGACTTTAATGTTAATGTTTTGCAAAGCTGCTCGTTGGCCGACTTCATGCTCAGCGAATTTAATTTATCTTACATCGAAACTTTTTCAACAACGCTAGGTAATATATGCATTGTTTTAACTTTTACCAGAATCCTCGATGTATCCTATATGCCATTTGTTTCGTATTCTTCGTATTACAGACCTATCATTAATACATCTAAAACACAGTAATTATTTTTTTTATTTGATTTCTTTCCTGAACCCGACGAACATTAATACAATTCATGCTAAGTGAGTTCAATCTTTCGTGTAACGTTCGCCAGAAATCTAGATGTATCGCGTGTACCATTTGTTTCCCGAAACATTGTACGTATTCACGTCATATGTCCGTACACGTGGTACAGACACCCACTTTGTAACTTATGAAGGTTTGAGTAGAGTGTTAACGAAAAATAATGTTATGGACGACGGCTCAGCAGCCGACCCGCAGATTTCATCTGAACCACGCAGAGGCCTCACACGGTGATTTTGCCGACTAAATCTCAGGGAGAAATGCTATGGGTCGTGGGTTTGACGCTTGTCTGGCTCCTGGCCTACACCGTGATTACAGATAATTTTGAAAGGGAAAACGCAAATTAAATAAAAAGAAAACCCGAATGTTCAGCTGAAATTCGTCGGCCGACACTTGAGAAACGGAACAAAACTATTATAACAGAGGGAGGTGCTTTGGTGTGCGCAAACTCAAACGGCGCAAGCGCTGGTTTCGTAATCGGATGCGGACGCCAAAGGGACCAAAAATAATATGCCGACACGGAACGGAATCTCCGCTCGCATCATACCGAACCAGTAAATTTAGTAATTCATTTTATATTAAAAAAAAAAAAAAAAATCTAAATTAGAAAAACATAATCGTCGAAAAACCAATGTAGAAGCGAGATCAATGTACACACCGAGCGCGCGACAAACAATCACTATGCGGCGGTCGATTACAAAATTTACAAAATTAAATTAAAACAAAAATTTAAAAATTTAAAGAATTTGATTTTAAGGAAATTTGATACGGGCCGTGGCGAATTTATGTGTCGTTACCGCGTGTTTCGCCCGATGCGACCCAACCGCCGGTATGTTTGTATAGCCTCGTGCTAGGCCACTCGTAAATTTCATCCAACGCTGCGGCACGTCCGCTGGTATGCTACGGTATATTTCACCGTCACAAGTGCGGTTTTACAAGGATTAACCCGCCACGCTTAAGCCACACGAAAAATTATGGTGGCGTCCATTCCATTGAACAACAAAGACCGTTGATTGAAAAATTTTCTAACGAAAAGGGTCCTAAAAATCAATGAATTTGGCACTTCTGATTGCATATTCCTCTCAGGTATGTTCATTGCCAACCGAAAAATATAGTGGCTGGATTTTTTTTTTTTTTTTGTAATTTAATTATTTACAATGCTGTTTTGGGGCTCAAGGCTCACCCTGCTCTTTTGTGGTTGTGCTTTTTAAGTCCTTACTTTACGCGTAAACTCGATGACGTACGGCTATAGATCTGGTTGAAAACCATCTGCACATTGCAAGCTCCATGCCAGCCTATACTGGCATGGAAGATGGGTCGGCCCATGGGTTTTGCCCACCGACAGGGGGTCATAGATGTGTTACATTTCATCACAGATTGAAATCTGTTGATGAAATTTCACTTTGCATCCTGCCCCTATCGGGATTCGAACCCGGTACCTCTCCATTCCCGATAGGGGCAGGATTCAAAGTGAAATATTGTGGCTGGATTTGTGCTGGATTCTGGATTAGCACAAATTCAGCCACTATATTTTTCGGATGGCAATGAACATACTTGATAGGAATATGCTATCTGAATTGCTTATTTCTGGATTTTTTAATATTTTATTTCTATTTTTAAATTTTTTGTTCAACAAAAAGATTATTGAGAGGTATACCTCTTTATTTATAATATAGTATCGTGTAGGGGCTAGTTTGTTTTTCCTCAATTTATGAATGTAAATTTATGAAAATCACATTTCTATGATAAGCACAAACTTCGTCGGTGTAGCCGCTTTTGGAAAGTTTTAAAATTAGGCTTAAATTATTTTTGTTTTATAGAAATGGGGTTTTATTTGTTTCGTCTTTGAGGCGAAATTTTCTTTTTCCTTTTTTTCCGCTTCGGGACTATCACTATTTTTTCCCGTGAGCACTAATTAGAACAAATTGGGCTTAATCAGCAATGCAAAGTTTCTTTTTGAAAATCGAAAGTTTCCCTGCTGCAGTTACCCACACACGCAAAATGTGTAAGAATCACAACAATCAGTTTCGAACGGATGTTCCATATATATAGAACAATACCATGTACCCAGACCTGATGATAAGACTGATTTTTTTTTTTTTTTTTTTGCTATAAATCAAAAATTCAAATTTATCCGCGATCCAGCGTTAACGGAAAGAAAAGTATGGGGCGTTTGGGAAGTTGATTGTGTATGAGTAAATGTCGATTATCATAGTTGTTGCTACACAGATTAACAGAATTCAATTTCCGATTCGTCGTGCATTCGCCAAGACAATCTACAAACCGCAAGGCGAATCCTTGAGTGTTTGTGGCCAGTTCACGGCCTTGTATTGGGTGTACAAATAAATTTACGACCTTTTTTATTGAAATAAAAGACATAAGTTTTTGTAGAGAATGAAAGAATATTTTATTCAAAGTATGCTCCTTCGGAAGCTATAACCTTCGCCCATAGTTCAGGCAATAAACGGATTCCTCGAAGGAAGAAGTCTGGTGGTTTCGAGACGATCCAGTCATCGACCCATTTTTTGACGTTTTCATTTGAAGAGAAGTGCTGCTGTGCCAGGGCTGATTGCATCGACCGGAACAAGTGGTAATCAGAAGGAGCAATGTCTAGTGAATACGGCGGGTGGGGTAGAATTTCCCAGTTCTGCCTGTCCAAGTAATTTTTGACAGGTATAGCAACATGTGGCCTAGCGTTGTCATGTTGCAAAATAATCTTATTGTGCCTTTTGTCCCATTCCGGTCGTCTTTCAGGTAGTGCTTGCTTTAAAGCCATCAGTTGTCGTCGATAAACTTGTCCCGTAATGGTTTCATGGACGAAGCTGGTTCACCTGGCTTGACCCACGTTGGTTTGCGCTTTGGATTGTCCTAATGGATCCATTTTTCATCCCCAGAGATGATCCGATGCACAAAACCCATTCCTTTGTTGTCGTTAAAGCAACAATTCCCACATGGTTTTCCAACGTTCCATGTCCCTTTTTTCAATTTGTGTGGCACCCAATTTCCCAGCTTCTGAACCAATCCCATTGCATGTATACGTTGCGAAGCACATTGTTGGGTAATATTCAACTCTTCTGCCAATTGTTTTTCAGTCTGACAATGGTCCACATCAAGCAGTTCTTCCAATTCTGTATCTTCAAATTTTCTTGGTCTGCCTTCACGTTGTTTGTCTGTTACGTCAAAATCACCAACTTTGAATCGTTGAAACCACTCTTTGAATGTTGTTTTCGATGGCGCATGTTCAACGTAAACTTCCACAAGCAAACGATTTGTTTTCGCTGCACTTTTATTCAACAAAAAATAATGAAGTAAAACTTCGCAAATGTTGTTTTTTTGCCACAAATTTCGACATCTTCAATTACATTTTCATATAATTGTTGTTTACGCTTTGAACAAATGTCACTAGTAATTATTCAAGCTTGACATCTAACCTCCAAAAAACATGTATTGCCCGATTGAATAATATGCAAGCAGTGATATTAACGACACCTATCTAAAAAGGTCGGAAATTTATTTGTACACCCAATACGTAGCCTGTTCACGTGCCAGCAAACCATTTGCTTTGTTCGTTCTCGCACCTGACCACAAAACGAAAAATGACGTGTATACAAGGTGCTTCTATGAAGGGAATCGACCCG